>OZ030006.1:170594915-171194915 GCA_964023405.1 Apodemus agrarius
TTCCTGGGTTCCAACAAGGCAAGGGCTGTGTGCCCTGAGGGGGACCCTGCACTCCCCACAACTGCGGCCAACTTGGTGGTGGCTGCTGAGACTGAGCTGGCAGAACCAGATACCAGAGATATCCCAAGCATAAGATCTCTGGGGACTCAGGCTGCCAGGCAGTCATCAACTAACAGGAGGTTGGCAGAGCAGCGGTTCCTGTGTTCCAAGAAGACAAGCAGCATCAGGTCCACAGAGATAACTAAATATAACATTGCTTGGAACAAGATACACCAGGGGTCCAACAGCACCCAAGAGGAGAACAACACATTAGCAATCAGTGCCAGGAGAAACCCAGTCATCCAGTGGTGGGGAAATAGCCTTAAGAGTCCACAGGAGGTTCAAGCACCAGCTAGTGACTACAGGACCAACTAACGCCAGAGAAAACTAGAGGGTAAAAGGCAAACATAGGAACGTTATTAACAGAATCAAGGCAAGATGGCAGCATCTGAACCCAGTTCCCCGATAGCAGTAAGTCCCGGATACGCCAAAACACCAGAAAAACAAGATTTGGATATAAAATCACTGGTCAGGATGCTGATAGTAGAACACAAAGATAAATCTCTTAAAGAAATATAGGAGAAAATGGATCAAAAATTAGAAGCCCTTACAAGGCAAACACAAAAATCACTTAAAGAAATTCAGGAGAATCTGGATCAAAAATTAGAAGCCAATAAGGAGGAATTACAAAAATCACTTAAAGAAATACAGGAGAACATGGGTCAACAAGTAGAAGTCATGAAAGAGGAAACACAAAAATCTCTTAAAGAATTACATGAAAATACAAACAAGCAAGTGGAAGATCTGAGCAAAACCATCCAGGATCTAAAAACAGAAGTATAAGCAACTAAGAAATTGCAAAAGGAGACAACTTTGGAGATAGAAAACCTTGGGAAGAAATCAGGGGCCATAGATGCAAATATCAACAATAGAATACAAGAGATAGAAGAAAGAATCTCAGATGCCGGAGATACCAAAGAAACCATTGATTCAACAGTCCAAGAAAATGCAAAATGCAAAAAGCTTATAACCCCAAAACATCCAGGAAATCCAGGACACAATGAGAAGACCAAACCTAAGGATTATAGGTATAGATGAGAGTGAAGATTTACAACTTAAAGGGACAGGAAATATCTTCTACAAAATTATGGAAGAAAACTTCCCCAACCTAAAGAGAGAGATGTCCACAAATATACAAGAAGCCTACAGAACTCCAGACAGACTGGACCAGAACAGAAATACCTCCTGTCATATAATAATCAAAACCCCAAATGTACTAAACAAAGAAAGAATATTAAAGGCAGTAAGAGAAAAAGGACAAGTAACATATAAAGGAAGATCTATCAGGATTACACCAGACTTCTCACCTGAGACCATGAAAGCTAGAAGATCCTGGGAAGATATCATGCAGAATCTAAGAGAACACAAATTTCACCCAAAACTACTTTACCCAGCAAAACCCTCAATCGCCATAGATAGAGAAACCAAGGTATTCCATGACAAAACCAAATTTGCACAATATCTTTCCACAAACCCAGCCCTACAAAGGATAATAGGGGAAAAACACAAACACAAGGAGGGAAACCACACCCCAGAAGAAGCAAGATAGAAACCCCCTCTCATCAAACCCTAAAGAAGATTATCACTCAAATATAAAAATGTCAGGAAGTAATAATTACTATTCCTTAATATCTCTTAACATCAATGGACTCAATTCCCCCAATGAAAGGACATAGACTAACAGACTGGATACAGAAACAGGACCCTACATTTTGCTGCATACGGGAAACACACCTCAGTGTCAAAGACAAACACTACCTTAAAGTAAAAGGCTAGAAGCAAGCAAATGGTCTCAGGAAACAAGCCGGAGTAGCCATTCTAATATCAGATAAAATTGACTTTCAACCTAAAGTCATCAAAAGAGATACAGAAGGTCACTTCTTGTTGGTCAAAAGAAAAATCCACCAAGAAGAATCCTCAATACTGAATAACTATGCTCCAAGTGCTTTCTTAAAAGAAACTCTACTAGATCTTAAAGCACACATTAATTCTAACACAATAATTGTGAGTGACTTCAACACTCCACTATCCTCAATGGACCAATCAGGAAACCAGAAACTAAACAGGGACACAGTGAAACTAATTGAAGTTTTGGACTAATTGGATTTAGCATATTTATATATATATAACATTTCATCCCAAAGCAAAAGAATGCTCCGCATAGTAACTTCTCCAAAATTGATCATATAATTGGTCACAAGATAGATGTCAACAAATACAGGAAGATCGAACTAATCCCATGCCTCCTATCAGATCACTGTGGAGAAGAAGTGGTCTTCAATAGCAAGAAAGACAACAGAAAGCCCACATGCACATGGAAACTGAACAATACTCTACTCAATGACACCTTGGTTAAGGAAGAAATAAAGAAAGAAATCAAAGACTTTTTGGAATTCAATGAAAATGAAGGTACAACCTATCCAAATCTATGAGACACAATGAAGGCAGTGCGAAGAGGAAATGTCATAACCCTGAGTTCCTCCAAAAAGAAACTGGAGAGAGCATACACTAGCAGCTTAACAGCACACCTGAAAGCCCTGGAACAAAAAGAAGCTAATTCACCCAGGAGGAGTAGAAGACAGGAAATCATCAAACTAAGGGCTGAAACAAAGCGAACTATACAAAGAATCAACAAAACCAAGAGCTGGTTCTTTGAGAAAATCAACAAGATAGATAAACCCTTAGCCAGACTATCCAATGGGAACAGAGACACTATCCAAATTAACAAAATTAGAAATGAAAAGGGGGATATAACAACAGATACTGAAGAAATTCAAACAATCATCAGATTCTACTACAAAAGCCTTTACTCAACACAACTGGAGAATCTGGAGGAAATGGACAATTTCCTAGACAGATACCAAATACCAAAATTAAATCAGGAACAATTAGATCAGTTAAACAGTCCCATAACGCCTAGAGAAATAGAAGAGGTTATAGAAAGTCTCCCAACCAAAAAAAGTACGTGACCAGATGGTTTTAGTGCAGAATTTTATCAGACCTTCAAAGAAGACATAACACCAATACTCTTCAAACTATTCCACAAAATAGAAACAGAAGGAACACTTCCCAACTCATTCGACGAAGCCACAATTACACTGATACCAAATCCACACAAAGATCCAACAAAGAAAGAGAACTACAGGCCAATTTCTCTTATGAATATCGATGCAAAAATGCTAAATAAAATGCTTGCCATCCAAATCCAAGAGCACATCAAAACAATCATTCAACATGATCAAGTAGGCTTCATCCCAGGGAAGCAGGGATGGTTCAATATATGTAAGACCATCAATGTAATCCACTACATAAACAAACTAAAAGAAAAAACCCTCATGGTTATCTCATTAGATGCTGAAAAAGCATTTGACAAAATTCAGCATCCTTTCATGCTAAAAGTCCTGGAAAGAACAGAAATTCAAGGCCCATACCTTAACATAATAAAAGCGATATACAGCAAACTAGTAGCCAACATCAAAATAAATGGAGAGAAACTTGAAGCAATCCCACTAAAATCAGGGACTAGACAAGGTTGCCCTCTCTCTCCATATCTTTTCAATATAGTACTTGAAGTTCTAGCAAGAGCAGTTAGACCACATAATAAAGTCAAAGGGATATAAATTGGAAGGGAAGAAGTCAAACTATCATTATTTGCAGATGATATGATAGTATACTTAAGCGACCCAGAAAAACTCCACCAGAGAACTCCTACAGCTGATAAACAACTTCAGCAAAGTGGCTGGTTATAAAATCAACTCAAGGAAATCGGTAGCCTTCCTGTACTCAAAGGACACGCAGGCTGAGAAAGAAGTTAGGGAAATAACACCCTTCAAAACAGCCACAAAAAGTATCTTGGCGTGATTCTAACAAAACAAGTGAAAGATATGTATGACAAGAACCTCAAGTCTTTGAAGAAAGAAATCAAGGAAGACCTCAGAACATGGAAAAATATTTCATGCTCTTGGATTGGCAGGATCAATATAGTAAAAATGGCCATTTTGCCAAAAGCAATCTACAGATTCAATGCAATCCCCATCAAAATCCCAAATCAATTCTTCATAGATCTAGAAAGAGCAATTCTTAAATTCATCTGGAGTAACAAAATACCCAGGATGGCTAAAACTATTCTCAACTATTAAAGAACTTCTGGGGGAATCAATATCCCTGACCTCAAGCAGTACTACAGAGCAATTGTGTTTAAAACTGCATGGTATTGGTACAGTGACAGTTAAGTAGATCAATGGAATAGAATTGAAGACCCAGAAATGAACCCACAGAGTTATGGGCACTTGATCTTTGATAAAGGATCCAAACATCTAGTGGAAAAAAGATATCCTTTTCAACAAATGGTGCTGGTTCAACTGGAGGTCAACATGCAGAAGAATGCAAACTGACCCATTCTTATCACCTTGTACTAAGATCAACTCCAAGTGGATCAAGGACCTCCACATAAAGCCAGACACACTGAAACTAATAGAAAAGAAACTGGGGAAGACCCTGGAGGACATGGACACAGGGGGAAAGTTCCTGAACAGAACACCAATAGCCTATGCTGTAAGATAAAGAATTGACAAATGGGACCTCATAAAATTACAAAGTTTATGTAAGGCAAAAGACACTGTCAGAAGGACAAAACGGCAACCAGCAAATTGGGAAAAGATCTTCACCAACCCCACATCTGACAGAGGGCTGATATCCAATATACACAAAGAACTCAAGAAGTTAGACCCCAAAGAACCATATAACCCTATTAAAAATGGGGTACAGAGATAAACAAAAAATTTTCACCTGAAGATATTCGAATGGCTGAGAAGCACCTTAAAAGATGTTCAACATCATTAGTCATCAGGGAAATGCAAATCAAAACGACCCTGAGATTCTACCTCACACCAGTCAGAATGGCTAAGATTAAAAACTCAAGAGACAACAAGTGCTGATGAGGATGTGGAGAAAGAGGAACCCTTCTCCACTGTTGGTGGGATTGTAAGATGGTACAACCGCTCTGGAAATCAGTCTGCTGGTTCCTCAGAAAATTGGGCATGACATTTCCAGAGAACCCTGTCATACCACTCCTGGGCATATACCCAGAGGATTCCCCAGCATGCACTGTGGAACACATGTTCCACAGTGTTCATAGCAACCTTATTTATAATAGCCAGAAGTTGGAAGGAGCCCAGATGTCCCTCACAGGAAGAATGGATAGAGAAAATGTGGTATATTTACACAATGGAATACTACTCAGCAACTAAAAATAACGAATTCATGCAATTTTTAGGCAAATGGTTGGATCTTGAAAACATCATCCTAAGTGAATTAACCCAATCACAAAAGAATACACATGAAATGCAATCACTGATAAGTGGATATTTAAGAGTCCAGAAACTCTGAATACTCAATGCACAATTAGCAAATCAAACGATTCCCAAGAAGAAGGAAGGAGAGGACACTGGTCCTGAAAAGACTGGATCCAGATTTTTAGGAAAGTACCTGAACTGAGAAAGGGTTCAGGGGTGATTGGGGAATGGGCAGGGGTGTGGGGGTGGGAGTGGGAAGAGGACTTCTGGGACACATGGTGAGGTGGGGAACTGAGAAAGGGGAAATCCTTTGGAATGTAAACAAATAATATAGAAAATAAAAATTAATAAAAAATAAAAAATAAATAAAATAAAAATTAAAAAAACGAATATTAGGAATAAAAGAGAGAGATTTCCAATGCAAATGGCCAGGAAACATCTTCAGCAAAATCATAGAAGAAAATTTCCCTAACCTACAGAGGTTAACACACATATAAAAGAAGCCTACAGAACTCCAGATAGATTAAACAAGAAAAGAAGATCCTCAGTCACATAAAAATGAAAACACTAAATGCACAGAACAAAGGAAGAATATTAAAAGCTATAAGAAAATAGCCCAAGAAAGATATAAAAGCCAACCTATCAAAATTATGCCAGACTTCTAAACAGAAACCTGAAAAGTCAGAAGATCTTGGAGAGATGTCATTAAGACCCTAAGAGAACACATATGCCAGCCCAGGATACTATATCCAGCAAAACTCTCAATCATTATAGACAGAGAAACTAAGAAATTCGATGACAAAACCAAATTTAAACAATATTTTTCTACTAATCCAGCCCTACAAAGGATACTGGAAGGAAATCTCTAATGCAAGGAGGATAATTACACTCAAGAAAATATAAGAAATTAAACATTTTACAACAAGCTATGAAGAAAATCACACACACACACACACACACATAATACCAACTCCAGCAACAAAAATAACAGGAACTAACAATCATTGGTCTTTAATATGTCTCAACACCAATGGACTCAGTTCCCCCAACAAAAAGATACAGGCTAACAGACTGTAAATAGGATCAAACATTTTGCTGCATACAAGAAACACACTTCAGTGGAAAAGACTGATGCTACCTTGAAGAGAACAGTATTGGGGTGTCATGCCATCTGTCAGGAACTCAACTTTGACCAAGATAAAGTTCCTTTACCAGCCCTTGAACTGGAATTTCCTGTGCTAAACCATAATCCTGCTCCACCTAGGGTGGAGCACTCAGAGTGAAGGTGAAGCTCATTGTTCCTCCAGGTCTACGAATTCCTGAATTAAGCAAGTGACCTGCCCAGCTACCTGAGCAGTGGAGCCAATACCTAGTGAACAGCCAGAGCATTTACCTGGAACACACCCTGGAGTTTTGGGGGGAGGGACTAGGCACAAAGCCTTAAATTGTCAGACCCCAATTAAACTTTTGCCCTTGATCAGCAACTGGGTTGTCCTGGCCTTCTGGTCTTTTTCACCGCCTCCACATCTATCCCCAACTTCCTTTCCAGGTTATACATTTGGCATAGCTGCGGGTGGCAACACTATCTCAGTTGTAAAAGGCAGGAAAAAAGCTTTTGAAGTAAATGGTCCTATGAAACAAGCTAGAATCGCCACTCTAATATACTATGAAATAGACTTTCAACCAAGTTATCAAACAAAACAGGGAAGGACACATCATATTTATCAAGGGAAAAAATTCACCAGGAGGGAGTCTCAATTCTAAACATCTATGCTCCAAATCCAAGGGCACTCACATTAAAAAACAAAAACAAAAACAAAACAAAACAAAACTTAAAGAACTTTACTAATGCTCAAAACAGACATGAAACCTCAGACAACAGTAGTGGGAGACTTCAACACCTCACTCTCACCAATGGACAGGTCATTGAAACAAAAACTAAACAGAGACACAGTGAAAAACAGAAGTTATGAACCAAATGGATTTAACAGAGACCTACAGAATATTCACCCCAAAACAAGAGAATGTCTTCTTTTCAGCATGTCATAGAACCTTCTCCAAAACTGACCACATAATCAGACACAGAACAAGCCTCAACAGATATAAGAAGACTAAAATAATACCATGCATTTTATCAGATCTATCACACTACAGCTATACTTAAATAACAACAAAACAAAAAACAAAAAAACAAAAAAACAAAAAACAAAAAACAAAACAAACAAAGCAGCAAAACAAGAGAAAGCCCACATACTCACAAAAGCTGAACAACTCTTGGCTCAGTAACTTGAACAGGGAAGAAATAAAGAAAGAAATCAAAATCTATAGAATTCAATGAAAATGAAGACACATCATACCCAAACTTATAGAACACAATAAAAATAGTGTTAAGAGGAAAATTCATAGCACTGAGTACCTTCATAAAAAAATTAGAGAGATCCTATACAAGCAACTTAAAAGCACATCTGAAAGCTCTAGAACAGAAAGAAGTAAACACCCAAGAGGAGTAGACAGCAGAAAATAGTCAAACGTGGGTCAGAAATTAAGCAAAAAGAAACAAAGCACAGAATACAAAGAATCAACAAAACCTCTGGGCAGTGGTGGTGCACGCCTGTAATCCCAGCACTCTGGGAGGCAGAGGCAAGCAGATTTCTGAGTTCAAGCCCAGCCTGGTCTACAGAGTGAGTTCCAGGACAGCCAGTGCTATACAGAGAAACCCTGTCTCAAAAAAAAAAAATTAAATCCAAAAAACCAAAAAACAAACAAGCAAACAAACAAAAAGAATCAACAAAACCAAAACCGAGTTCTTTGAGAAAATCAACAAGATAGATAACCCTTTACCCTAACTAACTAAATAATACAGAGAGAGAAAGTACTACAAGAGCCTATATTCTAGAAACTGGAAAAATCTAGTTGAAATTGATGGTTTTCTAGACAGATACCATGTACCTAAGTTAAATCAAGTTTATGTAAAATATTTAACACAACCCCTAAGGGAATAGAAATGGTCATTAAAAACCTCCCAACCTTCCCCTTTTAATTAATTTAGTAATTTCTTTTATGTCTGCCATTTTATCTGCATTGTTTTTCATGGTAATCTTCAATTTTAATATGTCTTTCTATATACTTCCTCTATTTTTTCAGAAAAGTTTCCAATGTAAATCTTTGGTGTTATCACAAATGTTTCTAATTCCACCTTCAATTAATTTAGAAAGTTTTTACATCAACCATTTTTTATGTAAAATTTTCCATGAAATAGTCAATTTTAACATGTTTGTTTATTTATTTCTTGAATGTTACCAGAAATATTTTCCATGTAAATCTTCAATGTTATCTGAAAATGATTATAATTCCACCTTTAATCAACTTAGAATTATCTTTATGCCTATCATTTTATCTATAAAATTTCCATGATAATCTTTAATTTTAACATGTTTCTCTGTATATTTCTACAAATTTATCAGAAATATTTTCCATATAAATCTTCAAGTTTATTAGAAAATGTTTATAATTCCACTTTTAATCACTTAGGAATACTTTTATGCCTAGCATTATTATATCTATATAAAATTTTCCATGATAATCTCAATTCTAACATGTTTTTTTAACATTTTTCTACATCTTTATCAGAAATATTTTCCACGTAGATCTTTGATTCTATCATAAAATATTTCTCTCATATTTCAATTAATTTAGCAATGTTTTACATGTCTACCACTTTACTCGTTAATTTTCCATGAAAATAGTCAATTTTAACATGTTTATCTGAAATATTTTCCCTGTAAATCTTTAATTTTATCATAAAATATTTTACTTCCCTTTTCAATAAATAAAAAATTAAAAACCAACAACAAAAACAAAACAAAAAACAAAAAAATAAAAAAACTCCCTACCAAAAAAGGCCAGGGCTGGGTGGTTTTAGTGCAGAATACTAGCAGACCTTCCAAGAAGAGCTAATACCAACATGCCTCAAACTGTTCCATAAAATAGAAACAGAAGAAACATTACTCAATTCATTTTATGAAGCCAGAGTTATTCTGGTACCTAAACCACACAAAGATTCATCAAAGAGACAGGTCAATGTTGCTTATGGATATTGTTGTAACTATACTCAATAAAATTCTGATAAACCAAATTCAAGTACACATTAAAACCATCATTTATCAAAGACCAAGAAGGCTTTACCCCAAAGATGCAGGAATGGTTCACTAAATGAAAATTCACCAATGTAACCTATATAAACAAACTCAAGGGAAAAAGTTGCATGATAATCTTATTAGATTCTGAAACTGCTTTGACAAAATATAATACACCTTCATTTTAAAACTCTTGAACAGATCAAGAATTCATGCTACATACCTAAACATAATAAAAGCAATATACAACAAGCGAACAGCCAACATCAAATTAAATGGAGAGAAACTAGAAATAATCCCACTAAAATCTGGGACAAGACAAGGTTACTCACTCTCTTACTATATATTCAATATAATGCTCAACTTTCTAGCTAGAGAAATTAGACAACATAAGGAGATCAAGGGGATACAAAATGGGAAGGACAAAGTCAAAATATCACTTGTGGATGATGTGATAGTACATGTAAGTGACCCCCCCCCCCAAGATTCCACCAGAGCACTCCAACTGCTGATAAACAATTTCAGCAAAATGGCTGGGTATAAAATTAACTCAAACAAATCAGTAGCCTTCTTTATACAAATAATTACAAATAATAAACAGGCTGAGAAAGAAATTAGGGAAATAATGACCTTCATGATAGCCACAAATAGTATAAAATATCTTGGTATAACTCTTACCAAGCAAGTGAAAGATCAGTATGATGAGAATTTCAAATCCCTGAAAAAACAAATTAAAGAAGACCTCAGGAGATGGAAAGATCTCCCATGCTCATAGATTGTTAGGATTAAAATAGTTGAAATGACCATCTTACCAAAAGCACATCTACAGTGCAATCCCCATAAAAATTCCAACAAAATTAATCATAGAATTAGAAAAAGCTATTCTCAACTTCATGTGGAAAAACAAAAACAACAACAAAAAAAAAAACAGGATTGACAAAACAAGAATCAATAATAAACGAACTTCTGGGGTAATCACCATCTCTGAGCTCAAGTAATAGTGATAAAAGAAAGCACATGGTATTGGGACAGACATGGACAGGTCAATCAATGGAATAGAACTGAGGATCCAGAAGTAAACCCACACACCTATGGACATGATTTTTAACAAAGAAGCCAAAAACATACAGTGGAAAACAGAAAGCATCTTCAATAAATGGTGCTAGTCTAACTGGCAGTTTGTATGTAGAAGAATGAAAATAGATCTCTGTTTATACCTTACACAAGCTCATGTCCAAGTAGATCAAGAACCTCAACATAAAACCAGATACACTGAATCCAATAGAAGAGAAAGTGGGAAAGAGCCTCAAACTCATTGGCATAGAGTGGGGGGATTTCCTACACAGAACTACAATGGCTCAGGCTTTAAGATCAAGAATTGATAAATGGGGACCTCATGAAACTGAAAAGTGTCTGTAAAGCAAAGGACAGTGTAAATAGGAGAAATTAGCAACCTACAGATTGGGAAAAAATCTTCACTAGCCCTAAGCTTGATTGGGGACTAATATCCACAATAAAGAAGACAAAATTTTAACCTTCAAAAAAACTAAATAACCCAACTTAAAAATAGGGTACAGAGCTAAACAGAGAATTCACAAGAGAGGACTCTTAAATTGCAGAGAAGCACTTAAAGAAATGTTCAAAGTCCTTAGTAATCTGAGAAATGCAAATCAAAATGACTCTAAGTTTCCACCTTGTACCAATCAGAATGGCTAAGATAAAAAAACCCTCAACCAACAGCACATGCTGGCAAGGATGTGAAGAAAGAGGAACACTCCTGCAATGCTGGTGGGGTTGCAGGCTGGTATAACTTCTCTGGAATCTGGTGCTTCTTCAGCAAATTGGAAATAGTTCTACCTGAAGATCCAGCCATACCACTTTTGAGCATATACCCAAATGATGCCCCATCATACCATAAAGACAAGTGTTCCACTATGTCCAAAGCAACCTTATTCATAATAGCTAGGAACAGGAAGCAACCCAAATATCCCTCAACAGAAGAGTGGATATAAAAAAATGTGGTTCATTTACACAATGGAATGCAATTCATCTGTTAAAAATGAGAACATTAACCATTGCAAGCCAATGTATGGAACTAGAAAATATCACTCTAAAACATGCATAGTATGAGACTGATGAGTGGATATTAGCTGAAAGGTACAGAATACCTAGGACACAACCCACAGGCATTAAGAAGTGTAACAAGTAGAAAAGGCCAAATGAGGATGCTTTTATCCTGCTTAGAATGGAAGAAAAAATAATCATGGGAGGCATAGGGAGGGAGAGATCTCTGTGGGAGAGGGGAGGGAGATGGGAAAGGGGAAAACTGGATCAGTTATTCGGGTGAGAACAGAAGAGAAGCCTAGAGGACCAGGAGAATGAATTAAAATAAGTAGCCTTGGGTGGGTGCGAGGTGGGTGTGGTCCCTTTAGAAAGTACCAGAGACCTGGGCGGTGGGTGATTCTTAGGACTCAGTTGGGATGAACTTAGCCAAAATGCTCAACAGCGGGGAGAAGTACTCAATAAATCTACTTTCAGTAGATAGACAGGGCCTCAAGTGGAGAGATCTGGTTACTAACCCAGACTTTTTGTCCCAGAATTATCCCTGTCTAAAATAACTATATGGACAAAACTGGAGAACAGAATGAAGTAAAGGTGGCCCAACTTGGGATCCATCTCTTGGGGGGTGGGGCACCCAGGCCTGATACTATTACTGATGCTATGATGTGCTTACAGTAAGGAGCCTGGCATGGCCATCCTCTGAGAGACATTACCAACAGCTGACTGAGAGACATAGATACTTACTCCCAACCATTGGACTGAAGTCAGGGGTCCGTATGGTTGAAGTACAGAAATGATTGAAGAAGCTAAAAGGGAGAGTGACCCCGTAGGAAGACCAGCAGTCTCAACTAACCCAGACAGCAGGGAGTTCCCAGAGACTGAGCCACCAACCAGGAACATACAGGGCTCGGTCTGGGGATCCTGGCACAAATATAGCAGAGGTCTGCCTGGCCTGGCCTCTGGGAGAAGATGCACATAATCTTTGAGAGATTTAAGTCCCCAGGGAAATGGGAGTCTGGTAGGTGGGAGCACCCTCTCAGTGTCAAGGGGGAGGAGGAATGCAAGGAGGAACTGTGGAAGGGGAAATGGGGATGGGGAGAGAAATGGAATATAAATAAATAAAATAATTAAAACAAAAATTGTAGAGAGAAAGACCAGTTTTATAAGTAGACCACAGAGCTTCACAGGTCATAGAATTACCATGAAAGTCTATAAACGAGAAATATAAACATAATTATAAATGCTTATATAAACATAAAACATTTATGTATTTACAGTTTATGTGTCAAAAATACAGTATAGGGATACATAACTTATAATACAAAATACCTAAAATCAATCCAAATATATTTAGGTTAAGTAATTATTAAATAGGTAATTAATAAGCTGAGTTAATTATTTTAATACAGTCTTACAAGCACTTAATTTTTTATACTTGTGATATTTAATTATTATGTCTCAGATTCCTTGGAGGGCAATCATGAATTGAAATTTATATTTATGTCTGAAGTCCATCTTCAATATTCTTTCTGAATTCAACCACTTATTAAATAGCTGTCTAATGGTGCTGTAATGTCTTCTCTGAATATATGAACAAAATTATGGTGAACTTGAAACATAAAATAGAAACTATTATATAAAATGTATTCAAAAATCTTGTTCTCATATGAGAGTTTCATCTTGGTTAGTACAGAGAGTTTTGTTAAAAGAACACATTGTAACAGAATACTGAGGGTTTGTTTATAGTTTTTCAGGTAAATCTCTAGAAATAGTAGCCACATCTGGATCCCTGTCTGCAAGGCACTGAGACAAAATGTAAAAGGACATGGGTAGCCTTAGAAACTATCAACAGTTCTTCAAGACTAAAGAACATTCGCAGAACACTTTTCCTATACAGTTTTGTTTTCATGTCTATATTCCCCATGACTTTGCAATTAAAGAAATGTCAGTGCAAACTATTTCATTGTTCATGCATATGACCCCCATTGCTTACTTGGCCACAAATGCCTTTATATGTTCAAATTCCAAAGGAAAAATAGAAATCCAATGTCTTCCTGTTTCAAGTCCAGGTGTCTCCTGTTGTCTTACATTGATAATCAGTTAAAAATTATTCTTTTAATTGTTAAAAAAACTATTTAAATACATATTTCATTATATGAAATTCAATTTTATCATATTTTACACAGATTACTGTAACTCAAACTACTTTAAGAGTCTTTAATTTGCTATAGGATTTTTTTACTTCCTAATTTTGTTTTCAAATACTAATTCATTTTCTAGTAGATATTTTAAAATGTTAAAATGTTATTATCTTCAGGGTCTTCTATGACTTCTAAATCTTCACCTAATTATCATGCTTCTTTTTATGTCAAGAAAGAGTTTGTATGTGTGACCCTAATATCCTGAAACTTGCTCTGTAGACCACGATGGCCTTGAAATCAGAGATCAAACAGTCTTTGCCTCCAAAGTGCTGGGATTAAAAGGAATCACCATAATTCCCAGCTTAATCAACTTGCTCAAAAGAGCCCTGTGCACTAAACTTCATACCATTCAATTGGTATATTTATATATCTCAAAGACACAGGGCCCATTCCAAAAGTCTCATTATGTTACAATGAACAAACAGAATAACAAAAGCCAACATACACAGATGCAAATAAAAACAGAAGCCATACTCACACATTCAGCACTCTGCATGGGAAGAAAATTTAAGGATGCTTAAGGAAATACAACATAGAAAAATTTAGGAAATAACAATTCAGGAAAAGAATGAGTGGGTATCAATTGTAATTGGCATATTTGATGTGTTGCTGATCAGTTGCAGGCGACAGATCCTAGGGAATATTTCCTATTTTATAAAAACATCCTATTCCTTATGCATAACACAAAGCAAACTGTGGAATTAAGACTTAGAATCATCATGGGCTCATTTCAGGACCCCAGCTGTTCCATAGACCACCATCAATGTTCCTGTCACCAACTCTGTAGTCAACAGCCAGATGACTACGACTACCTTTCAATTTTGACATCTGCATCTTAGAGCACAGACTCAAAATTCCCAAATAGTCTCTGCAAATATTGGTCTTCATCAGAAGTGACATATCTTCTTTGTGAGATGTTATAAAGTTAGTGGTGAAAAGGAAGCACGAGGAAGAATGATTTTAGAATGTAAGTAATGTGGACACATGTTTTTCACATCAATTTTAATGATCAGTATTATAGCTGAGACAGTTTAAGCAGCTCAGGGGGTATGTTTTTCATAGAAAACAGAGAACACATCGATAATTCAACCTTTCTGCAAGTTACAAAGTATCACCTTCTTTCAGTTTTTATGTTGAAAATCCAAAAGTACCCTGTCTAACTTACAGTGGCTTTCATTAACACCTACTGTGACTTTATTGTAATGGTTTAAGTCAGGTAATCTCCCTTATTCTTTTATTTAACTTGTATTTTATTCATTATTTATTAAATGTGTCCATACAATGTTCTGAGGCAGCCAGGGCTGTGTTACAGAACACAAGTGCAGGTCAGTAATCGAATCTGGAAATTGGTTTCCTTCTTCCTTTTTGGGATACAGTGATGAAAATCATTTTGCCAGGCATGTAGAGCAGGCATGTCTTTAACCAAGTCATCTCACTGCCCTTGATATCCCTAGTTCTTAAACACAGCTGCATTGCATTCACTTCTGTATATCTAGTGCTTTACTCTGTGTCAGGTTGGCAATGCACAATTTTTATTAAATAATGAGTACATGGGTGAATACTGGATATAGCACCATTGGTTTGAATCAATCATCTTCATTTATAATGTAGGTATTGCTGTGTAAACAATCTTGACCTAAATGCTGTTAGGGAAGTGTGGATAATCACGATAAAAAGGATTACAGTGGTCAGCACTCTGAGAGTCCCCCTCCTTTTCTTTTCCATGAAGAATTATGAGTTTAGCATGAATGCTAGCCATTCCAGAGTCCCTTAGGGCCTTTATCTGATGTGTTTAAAATTTTCCTGACACCAGAAAAACAACAGTTGAATGATGACCAGATGGCAAGAGAGCTGTGGTAATTTGGCTGGAAGTAAGATGAGCATTGAAGCATTATGAGCAAATTAGAGATTTAAATATTTTCTCCGAGCAGATTAACCTAATGGTCTGGACAGGATCACCCAATGACTGTATATCAAGTTTATTTATCTCTTTATAAGGAAGTTTCTGACTCATTGATATGATGATTTGGGCTAGATATTACAAGTAGCTTAAATAGTACTGTTTTTCAGGTATTATCTTCTCAGAAGTACCAGAATGAATCCTTCATAATCTTCATTTCTGGGGGCAGTAAGGATAACGCTGAGGTGCTTACTGAAACCTTGGAAACAAGCTTGTACTCTCTATTCAGAAGAGTAAAAGGCGTTCAAAATCCCCCAATTGTTCCTTACCTTGTCATCTTTTTTAAGGATTATGGGATCAAGGGAGTTTTCATGTCCTGAGACATAATTCTGGTCTTAAAAAATTCTGAAAAGACCCTTTGATGTGAGAGATAATTGCCACAATCAGGTTTTATAAGAATTGATGGGAAATCTGTCAGCACCTGAGGCTTTTCTGGGGTTTATGGCCGAGATTTGGGTTTTCACACTTTTAATGATATTGTGTTGTCCAAATGATTGACTTAATGGAGGGAGTGAATTGAAAGTAAGGCCCATCATTCTTTTTCCTGCATGGCATATAACTGAAAAATATGTTGACTAGATTCAAAGTACTTTGAAAGAAATTGAGTGCTTTAGTTCACCTCCTTGAGTTATTAGCATAGTTAAATTGATACATAGTTTGCTAGCATCATTAGCATTTTATAGCCCATATGTAACTGATGAGAAAATACTAATTAAGCACAACTGGAATTATTAAAAATGAGTCTTGTATTTAGGTCTTAATATTGATCCTAATAAGTGGGCAAATGTGTATATAGTGTACACATCTCATTCCATGCAAATTTCTGGAGGCAATAACTATTTTTAACTAATAAATCTACAGAATAAATTGTACATATTTTTTAGAATATGTGTCTAAAATGTTTTTCAAAACCAAGCATCTTGGAAACAAAGAGATAGTTCTGTTTTATTGTATGTATAGCTATCATTGCTGAAATTCTTATTCAATCATGATAATAATAACCAGCCACTAGAATATGGATTACTGCACACAGATATGCAGTTAATTGTGAAATTTCCTGTGTTATTAAAATGTTCTACAAGTGATTTCATAATTCAACCCACATTTGCATATATGTACATATACAGTGAATTAAGAAAGAGTAAGTACCTCATTTTGATGCAAAATGTTTGTTACATTTAGTAAGGTATATACTTGGTGAAAAAATGTTCCGTGTAAAGGTCATTTTCTTCTCATGCCCAACATTTTTATAGTTGAAACTTTCTCCACTAATCAGGTCTGCTATGATGATCACCATTTCCTTGTCTACCTTGTTTAACCCGGGCCATTGAAAATGGAATCAGACTCTAATCTGGCCTATCTTGTAACATCACTGTCAATGCACACACACAAAAAATATTTCATCCAGTTTCTTACAAGAATTTAAAAGCAGCAAGACTTAATTTTTGATATGAGCAACATGTAGTTTTTGTTGGTTTGCTTGTTTTATTTTGTTTTTATGTTCATTTGATGATTTAATTCAAGAAAGTCAAGCAACAAAGATAGTGCAAAGCACTTTAAAATTGTGGGAGGAGGGGTCATCATTATTTGTTACTTGCATCTTTTCACTTTCAGTATGTAAAGCCAGTGGTATCACATTAGCTTCCAGTTATTTTGACCAACACATTCCATATTTTCTTCAACATATTTGTAGGGTTTCTGCTACTTTCAAGGAAAAGTTGGCACACACATTCCCCTACAGTTGAATGTGAAGAATTAAGCATTATGATCTGTGTTTTGGAGTTCTTGTATGTATGTATGTATGTATGTATGTATGTATATATGTGTATGTATATATATATATATTATATATATATATATATATATATATATATATATATAATATATATATATATATATAATCTGCAATAAGCTTGGATCTGAACCAACTGCCCAGGAAAAAAAGATAAGTACTTAAGGAGAACTAAAAACTGAATGCTCTGTTTCTTTGTTTCTTAGCTAAAGATGTGTAGCCATGCTGTAGGTAAACACTGACTCCCCTATGTATAGTCAGTGTTTAATTTGGACAGTGCTGGGATTCATTATTTCCCTAACCATACCCAAGAAAGATAAAAGAACATTTTCTACTAGAGATATTTCATGTCTGATACTGTAAATAAGGTCAAAATCCATAGCTACCAAAGTCAGAGTTCTTACCCAAAAACCTATTGGTGTTTGCTAAATGTTTGTGTTACTAAACTTTCTTCTAAATATTTATGTTTTATCTCTATATTTGTGCCGATCCCCATATTGGTTAAAAAGTTTCATATTAAAAATGTTAATGGTTTATGCAGACACTGACTACTGGTCAAAGTACTTATAATAAAATTGTAATTGCCCAGATGTAAATGGTGTATCTATCTCATATACTCAAAACCATCCCATCAAAGCTCAAAGAACTTTAGAGCAGAGGGGTAGAAATAATTAAAGAGCCATAGGCGAAGAAAAAGTTCTATGAAAGTCAGGCCTTGGGGCATAATATTACTCTTACATAAATAAACACAAAGCACCATGAGAGAGCTTTTCCTTATGACCCCTTAAATGGTCCTTAGCTTTAGATGTCCCTCTATACCTTTGCTCCTACATCTCCCAATTAAATCCCCCTCTCTATTTAATCCTCCCATTCCAGTAGCACTCTGGATGACACATAGCAATCTATTCATTTTTTTCCTAGAGAGAGCCAACACTTCTACCATGGTATCACACACTGGAATATACAGATACAGATTGAATATAATATTCATCAAAATTAGCACAATTCTTCACAGAAATTGAAAGGCTAATTTGTAGCTTCATATGGAAACTCACACATATAACAACATCAACAACAAACAAACAAAGACAAAATAGTTTAAACCAGTGGTTTTCATTCTTAATGGTGATATTATTTTATATTTCCTAATGTTGTGATGAGTCCCATTTGCAAGATAATTTTCTTTGCTGTTTGATAACTTAATTTTGCTACTCTTGTGAATTGTAAGGTAAATATCTGTGTTTTGTGATGGTATTAGGTGACCCAGTTGAAAGTTCCTTTGAATTTGAAGAGGTTGTGCCCCACATGTTGAGAATGACTAACTTATAAAGTCTAGAATAATAAAAGAAGTGCTGGAGTTGTCATCATCCTCAACCCCAAATTGTCCTGCAGAGTTATAGTAATACAAACAGCATGGTATTAGAATAAAGTAAGTAAGTTAATGAATGGAAACTAACTGAAGACCCAGACCAGATCCACGTATACCTAGGCACATTCTATTATTGATAAAGAAGCCAAAATACACACTGGAAAAAAAGAAAAATCTATACTTATCACCTTGCAATAACTCAACTCTAAATGTCTTAAAGACATAAATGTAAGGTCAGATGTACTGAATCTGATAGAAGAAAAAGTGAGGAATAGTTTATAATTCATTGCCACAGTAAAGGACCCCCCAGAACAGAAAACTCAACACACAGGTACTAAGAACAACAAAACAACAATTAATAAATGGGACCTCATACAATGAAAGGATTCTGTATGACAAAAAACAACACCATTCATACGAAGTGGCAGGCTATAGAATGGGGAAAAGGTTTTTACCAAGTATAACTCTGATAGGGAACTATTAACTGACATCTATAAAGAAATCAAAAACCCTGTATACCAAAAGAAAATAAAGGTATATATTTAAAAAATGAATTCCAAAAATGGAAACAAAAACTTTTGCAAAGCACTTAAGGTATTATTCAATATCCTTAGTTATCATGGAAATACAAATTAAAACTACTTTGAGATGTTATCAAATGCCTTTCAAAATTAACCTGATCACTAAAACAAATGACAACTTGTACTGCTGAGGATATGGAGTTCAGAGATTACTCATCAATTGCTGTGAAGAGTACAAAGTTGTCAGCCACAAGGGATATCATTTTGGTTGTTCCTCAGAAAACTGGAAATAGATCTACCTAAAGTTCCAGAAATATCACTCATGGACATAGAACTCAAAGGAAAATATATCCTGCTATAGAGATACTTGCTCAAAAATGTCAATTGCCATTCTATTCATAAGAGGCAGAAAATGGAAACAGCCTAGATATCCATCAGTGGATGAGTGGATAAAGAGAATATATTACATTTATACAATGAAATATATTTAGCTGTTAAAAATTAAATTGTGAAAATCACAGGTAAATGTATGGACTTAATTAAACAAACAAACAAAACAAAGCCAACTAAACAGACAGACAAAATCCTAAATCGTGGTAACTTGGACCCCAAATGATGAATGTAATATGTATTTGGTTATTTTTGGATGTTAGCTGTTAATCTTCAGTAAGCAGACTACAACCCATTTAACCACAAAAACCACATTTCTTACAAAATCCTTTTATAGAAAGGCAACCCCCAACATTCATGTTAATAGGGCCTGGCAGCTGGAATTGTACCTACACTGATGATAATATGATGGCACAAGCCACTGTTTCCTAAATAGAACTGACAAATCCAGTTAAAAGAGAAATTTATATTAAAATTCTATTCTTAAAATAGAACACGAAAACAACTACCACTTAATATAAAGTCACTCTACATGTATCAATAAGAAGAAATATCTAGAAGAGTCTGAAATAAAATCAGTATCAGTATCAGGAAAGGCCATAATATACAAAGAGCAATTGTTGAGCTGAACAGCTGAAGTTTATCAAAGGATTCCAGGCTTTAAATAGCTAAGTATTGATCAGTGCAATCCAATCTACTGACAGGATAAATAAGAAAACAGAAATCATTGAATCACAAGAAATGACGATAAGTCATTTGGCAAAAAATGAACAAGGATAATATTATCAGAAAGGCAGAAAATACAAGGACAACTTCAGTTTTATAGAGAATGACTAGATGCAGGTGAAGGCTAGCATATATTGCACCTGATAATGAAGGACTGAATGCTTCTTTCTTGTCCTCTAGAATTGAGGAGTAACAAAGGCTGCTAGCTTTCATAATGGTTATTTAATATAGTCCTGAAAGCTAGTCAACATAGCAATGCAAGACAAAGGAATTAACAGTCAAACCCTAGAAAAGGGGGAAATAAAAACAGCTCTCTTTATTAAGAGGTGACAGGATTACATGTTCATAAAATCCCCAAGAATCTACCAATAAAATTAACCACCAACTCAGTTCAGCAAGGTCAAGACAAACAAGATGCATAAAATCCAAAAACATTATAAAAATGTTTTTATAACCCACTGATAAACACAGAAACAGCATCATTAAACTGCTATTCCATCGTAACTACTAAAAACTGAGCCAGGTATAACGTCAACAGAAATGCATTTTGCAAAAGGATGGGGTGATGAAAGCTAAGATCTCTGCTAATTCCTGGCTACTTGAGAAGAAATATAGAGGGCATATAGATGAAGAAAATTAAACATTGATAAACAGTTTTGTCAAGATAAAGTATTTCTAGCTCTGGAGCCGATTCCTTGGCTAGGAAGGCATATTGCTATTAAGAGGACCCCAGTTTGGTTCCTATCATCTAACTCAAGTGGTTCCCAACCACGTGGAACTTCGGCTTCACGGGCTCTATCTGTGCCACACATATGTGCACATTACCATCCAAAACACACATGCAAATAATTATCCAAAAAATAAAGCTTAAAAATTAGATTCTTAAAACTATATGAAAAGTCAATAATATCATAACAGTAAAAATCTGGAAAAAGAAAAAAGGGATAGGAAGAAGAAATATTTCCACAAATAAGTCAAACGAAGTATTATTGCTGTGTGCAATTAAACATAAGTGAAATATTACAGATATGCCACACCTGTTGATCTGACCTTGTTTTCATAAAGTCCAAAGTAATTTCTTGCAGAAGGATTTAGTAAATGGTAGTAGTCATTCATTGTGGTAAACTTATATTTTACCTACAAATTCTTTTTTATGCAGCATTTGACTCAAAATAAATCAGAGACTTACAAATAGATGAAAAACTATAAAATATTTTGAACAAAGCATACAAAAATTTTAAGGCTCTAGAGGAATATAGAGCCATCTTAAGTTTAATACAAAAATATAATTCATAAAATATAAAATGAATGTCCTGAATTTCATAGACAATAAAATGTTGGTGGTAAATTTAAAGCTACTTATAACATTTTGCTTATGAATTAATTGTTATCATCATTTGGGATAATAACAGTTTGGGAATGGTGAGCATTTTGGCAATATTACTCTATTCAACAAATGGTTTGTTTCCATTTATTTCTTTAACATCTTTCACCTGTACATTGCATTTTTAATTATACAGATATGTTTTGTTTTCATAACCAAAATAATTCTGAATATTTTAAGATACTCTAAATGAGTCTCTTGACAAAAGTTAAAATAGTTGTTAGTGTGCAAAAGCAATACTTAATTTGTCTTGATTTTCATATATGCAAAGTGTTATATTATTAATTCTAATACTATCAGTTTTTGTGGATAGCACATGTTTTGAATGTCTTAACTTAGCCACATATGGAATGGTTTAAACCTCAATCAACCCCCAAATCTCCACACTGGGAAGCTCACTATTTATTGACTGTGGATACTTATGAGCCTCCCAAGTGTTCTGATATATCGGATTGTGGATGTTCCCTAAGAAGGTTTTAAACAATTTTCAAATGGTTTAATAGAAATTTCCATTCATAGTAAAATATCCATAGTTTATAAGAAATCATAAAATCAGATTTTGTTTTTGTTTTGTTTTGTGTTTTCAAGCACAAAAATAAGTCAATAACTTCAGGAATTTATAGGCTCGCCATACAGGGTATTTAGTGCAATTTGTGTCAAAAAGTACAAACAGAAGTCAAAAGCCTCACAGAAAGCATGTATTCTGACTTGTCACTAACACATTTTAGGTACATGACAGGAACTCTGTGGGTGGAAAATGGTGTTATTTTTAGAAAATTGAAAGCTTTTCACTAGTTTGTTGAGAAGTTGAGAATGATTTATCTTTTATTACTTTATGCTTCTTTCTGTATGTGGGCCTGGCTGATGTAATCTAGTAAAATAAAAATGAGACTAAGGACTACCAAGGTCTGTAAAATATAACTGTTCGTGGATAATAATGTCCTTATCTTAGTGGACAAATATCGGGTTTTAGAAGAGAATATTATGTGTATGTCAGGTCGATTTCAGAATCTGTACTTATTATTGTTAGCCTTGAGGTACTTTCAAGGGTGGATAAAGGATGTTCTAATAAGAATAGCTTCGACAACCAATTCTGAAAAATAGAACATGTGATCACCTTGTATCAAACCATTATCTTTGAGGGAGGACTCTCAATCAGTAGCTGTTTGGTAAAACTTAAGAAACAAAAAGCAATACAACCAACCATCTTACTCACATTCTGACTTTTCCAGTTTGACTATGCACCCACATGTTCAGATTACCTTTAATAACCTCACTGATAAACACAGGAAAATTATGATGTGTTGGAAGTGAGTACACGTGAAGATTAGAATAAATAATGAAGAGTGGCAAGGGGGTACAATAAGGCTCATTTTGCCTGACACTTATATAATCTGCCACAATAGCTTCCATAATAGGAGGAATGACCAGAAGATTTTCACTAACTTTAGCCAGATTAGCAGGCTGTCTAAGAAGGTAGAAAAGCAAGAAGAAACCCCTTCTAAAAAACACAAGTGAATTCTTTTTATATTTTGGATATTACCCCTATATCTGATGTGGGGTTAGTGAAGACTTTTCCCCAACCTGTAGATTGCCAATTAGTCCTATTGACTATGTCCTTTGCCTTATATACACTTTTCAGTTTCATGAGGTCCCATTTATCAATTCTTGATCTTAGTAGAGCCTGAGCCATTGGAGTCCTGTTACCATGCCAATGAGTTTGAGGCTCTTTCCCACTTTCTTTTCAATTAGATTCAGAGTGTCTGGTTTTACATTGATTCACTAGCTAACCTCAAAATAAGACAAACAACCCAATCAAGAAATGAAAT
The DNA here is from genome assembly GCA_964023405.1 of Apodemus agrarius. Lineage (NCBI taxonomy): Eukaryota > Metazoa > Chordata > Mammalia > Rodentia > Muridae > Apodemus > Apodemus agrarius. The sequence continues at coordinate 170,618,678 of OZ030006.1, forward strand.
AAAGAACTAAGCAGAATTCACAACAGAGGAATCTCAAATGGCCAAGAAGCACTTAAAGAAATGTTCAAAGTCCTTAGTGATCATGGAAATGCAAATCAAAACAACCCTGAGATTCCACCTTATGCCAATCAGAATAGCTAACATCAAAAACTCAGGTGACAGCACATTTTGTCAAGAATCTGGAGAAAGACAAACACTCCTCCATTGTTGGTGGGATTGCAAACTGGTACAACCACTTTGGAAATCAATCTGGAGGTTTCTCAGAAATTGGAAATAGATGTACCAGAAGACCCAGCTACACCAGTCTTGGGCATATCCCCAAAAAATGACCCACTATGCCACAGGGACACATACTCCATGAAGTTCATTGCAGCATTGTTTGTGATAACCAGAAGCTGGAGCGAACCCAGATGCCCCCCAACAGAAGAATGGATACAGAAAATGTGGTTCATTTACACAATGGAATAATATTCAGCTATTAAGAATGAGAGCATCATGAGTTTTACAGGCAAATGGATGGAACTAGAAAATATCATCCTGCGTGAGGTAACTCAGACCCAAAAAGACATGCATGGTATGAACTCATTGATAAGTGGATATAAGACAAAAGTACAGAATGCCTAGGATACAATCCACAGAACTCAAGAAGGTTAACAAGTGGAAGGGTCCAAGTGAAGATGTTTCAATCCCACTTGGAAGGGAGAAGAAAGCAATTACAGGAGGCAGAGGGAGGGAGGGACCTGGGTGAGAGGGGGACAAGAAATGGAAAAGTAGAACATGACCAGGTATAGGGTTGCAGATGTGAAGCCCCGAGGAACAGCATAAAGAATGGAAAGAGGCAAACTTGGGAGGTGGGAGGTGGGGGAACACTCTAGAATGTACCAGAGACCTGGAAGGTGACAAATTCTAAGGGCTCAAAAGAAGGGACCTTTGAAGAAATGCCTAAAAGTGGGGAGAGGGAAAATGTATAGTCTACTTCCAGTAGAAAGACAGGGCATCAAGTGAAGTGATGGGTTGCTATCTCACAGTCAGAAACTCTGACCCAGAATTGTTCATGTTTAAAAGAAGTGCAGGGACAAAAATGGAGAAGATACTGAGGGAAAGGATGTGCAGTGACCAGCCCAAATTAGGATCCATCTCAAGGGGAGTCTCCAAGATTTGACAATATTACTGATGCTATGTTGTACTTACAGACAGGAGCCTACCATGGCTGCCCTCTGAAATGCCCAACAAGAAGCTGACCAAGATAGAAGCAGAGACTTACATCCAATGGACAGACACTGGAGACCCCTGTGGTTGAACAAAGAAAAGGCTAGAATAAGTTAAGTGGCCTTTTAGGATATAAATAATTTCCTTAGTAAAAACACAAGAAAACACAGGCAAACAGGTAGAAGCACTTAAAAAGGAAACCTCAAAGAAACACAGGAAAATGCAATCAAACAAGTGATGGAATGGAAAAAACTGGTCTAAGGCCTAAGAATGGAAATAGAAACAATAAAAAAAAAAAAAAAAACCACGAATAGAGGCAACAATGAGATGAAAACCCTAGGAAAGAGAACAGGAGCAACAAATGAAAGTAACAACAGAATACAAAAGATAGAAGCAAGGATCTCAGGAATAGAAGATACCATATAAGATAAGGATACATCTGCTGAAGAAATTACCAAGTGTAAGAAGTTCCTAGCATGTGAAAGAATGCAAATTGATCCATTCTTATCTCCTTGTACTAAGGTCAAGTCCAAGTTGATCAAGGACCTCCACATAAAACCAGACACACTGAAACTAATAGAAAAGAAACTGTGGAATAGCCTTGAGTACATGAGCACAGGGGAAATTTTTCTGAACAGAACACCAACAGCTTATGTTCTAAGATTAAGAATTGACAAATGGGACCTCATAAAATTACAAAATTTCTGTAAGGCAAAGGACACTGTCAATAGGACAAAACAATAACCAATAAATTGGGAAAAGATCTTTACCAACCCTACATCCAACAGAGGGCTAATATCCAATGTATACAAAGAACTCAAGAAGTTAGACTCCAGAGAGTCAAATAACCCTATTAAAAATGGAGAGATAAACAAAGAATTTTCACCTGAGGACTATCAAATGGCTGAAAAGCACCTAAAGAAATATTCAACATCTTTAGCCATCAGGAAACTGCAAATCAAAACAACCCTGAGATTTCACCTCACACCAGTCAGAATGGCTACGATCAAAACTCAGGAGAGAGCAGGAGCTAGCGAGGATGAGAAGAAAGAGGAACACTCCTCCACTGCTGGTGGATTGCAAGCTGGAACAACCACTCTGGAAATCGGTCTGGCAGTTTCTCAAAAAACTGGGCATGATACTACTGGAGGACCCAGCTATATCACTCATAGGCATATACCCAGAGGATTTCCCAGCATGTAATATGGGCACATGCTCCACTATGTTCATAGCAGCCTTATTTATAAAAGCCAGAAGCTGGAAAGAACCCAGATGTCCCTCAACAGAGGAATAGATACAGAAAATGTGGTATATACACACAATGGAATACTACTCAGCTATTAAAAACCATGAATTCATGAAATTCTTAAGCAAATGGGTAGAACTGGAAAATATCATGCTAAGTGAGATAACCAAATCACAAAAGAACTCACATGGTATGTACTCAGTAATAGTGGATATTTGCACAGAAGCTTGGAATACCAGACACAATTCATATCAGATGATGCCCAAGAAGGAGGAAGAGGCCCCTGGTCCTGGAAAGGCTCTATGCAGCAGTGTAGGGGAATACCAGGACAGGGAAGCGGGAGGGTGGTGATTGGGGAACAGGGGAAGGGGAGAGGGCTTATGGAACTTTCGGGGAGGGGGAACCAGGAAAGGGGAAATCATTTGAAATGTAAATAAAGAATATATCTAAGAAAAAAAGAAAAAAAGAAAAATTTGGGAAACAATGAAAGGAATAAACCTAAGTGTCGCGCCCAAAGTTGACCCGTGAAGAAGGACACGACAGGACCAGTTTCTTCTCTTCAGCTGTTTATTCAGGACTTCCTTGATGCTTCAATCCCCCCCCCCAAAAAAAAACTGCCCACAAGCAGTTCCTTAACTGCACTCTGGTGGCTTGCTAAGCACCATGTCAGGACCTGATTGGATGGGAGGCGTGCTATGTAAATGAATGGCTCTGCATGTACTGTTCAGCAGGAGGTATGTGTCCCTGAGGCTCTGTTCATGTGTTCGCATGTGCTGTTTACTACAAGAGGGAGGCGGAAGCTGGCACCATCTTGTGATGGCAGCAGAGGCTCCTCACACCTAAGAATGATGGAAATAGAAGGGGTGAAGATACACAGTTCAAAGACCCAGAAAACATCTTCAATGAAATCATAGAAGTAAATTTCCCAAATTAAAGAAAGAGATGGCCATAAATGTACAAGAAGCCTACAGAACACCAAATAGATTGAGCCAGAAAAGAAAATCCTCCTGCCACATAATAATCAAAACCCTAAATGTACAGAACAAAGAAAGATTAAAGCTGTAAGGGGAAAAGGCCAAGTAACATACAATGGCAGACCTATCAGTATTACTCCTGACTTATCAGCAGAGACTCTAAAAGTCAGAAGATACTGGACAGATGCATAAGAGATCACACTACTATCCCCAGAAAATCTCTTAATGAACATAGATGGAGAAACCAAACAAATTTAAAATACTCAATTTGAAAAGAATATACAGAGCTAAATAGAGAATTCTCAACAGAGAAATCTCTTGAACGGCCAAGAGACACTTCAAGAAATGTTCTATATCCTTAGTCATCAGGGAAATGCAAATCGAAATGATCCTGAGATTCCACTTTACACTAATCAAAATGGCTAGAATAAAAACTCAACCAATAGCACATGCTGGTAAGAATATGGAGAAAGGGGAACACTCCTTCAAGGCAGGTAGGATAGCAAACTGGTGCAGTCACCCTGAAAATCAATTGGGCTTTTCCTCGGAAAATTAGAAATTGTTCTACCTAAAGACCCTGCTATACCACTCCCGCACATATACCCAACAGATGCTTTGCAATATAAGGACACATGATCCACTATATTTATACCAGCCTTATTTATTTAGTAGCCAGAAACTTGTAGAAACCTAGATGTAGTTCATTTAGACAAATGGAATACTATTCAACTATTAAAAGCAAGTGCATCATTTATTTTGCAGGCAAATGGATGGAACTAGAAAATATCATCCTCAGTGAAGAACCCAGACCTAGAATGATATGCATGGGATGTACTCACTAAGTGGACTTTAGCCAATACCCATGATACACCCCACAGACCCTAAGAAGTTAAACGAGAAGGAAGGCTAAGAGAGGACACTTAAATCCCAGTTAGAAGGTGGAACATGGGAGGCCAAAGGGGGGATCTAGCTGGGAGACGGGAGTGAGAAACGAAAGGGGGGACAGGATCAGTTATGTGGGAGAGAGAATAGAGGCCCAGAGGGCCAGGAGAATGAATACAATAATGCAGTTGCTGGAGACAGGGCATAAATGAACCTTTAGAATATCCTAGAAGACCCGGGATGCAGGAAGCTCCCAAACACATTGTGAGTGACTTTATTGGAAATGTCCAGCAGTGGAGATACAGAACCTGAAGAGACCTCCTCCAGTGCTCAGACATCCCTTGCTTCAGTCAAGGAATTGGGAGATCAACCCACCTAAAAACGCTGTACCAAAATTTCTCCTTTTTAACAGTATTACAGGGACAAAAATGGAGCACAGACTGAAGGAATGGCCGACCACTGACAAGCCCAACTTGGGATCAATCCCATGAGTAGGGAACATTCCCTGACAGTATTACTGATGCTATGTTAGGCTTGCAGACAGGATCTTAGCAAGTCTGTCCTCAGAGAGGCTCTACCAACAGCTGACCGAGACAAATACATATACAGCCAATCATTGAACTGATGTCAGGGACTGCTGGAATAGTTATGGGAAAGATAAGGAACTGAAGGGCATGGTAACGACATAGGAAGACCAACAGTGTCAATTAACCTAGACACCTAGGACTGATAAAATGTAGATTTAATGTTTCTCTATTCTCTAGCAAACTAACATATTTCCTTATGCATGTGTGCGATTGTGTGAATGTGTACATGAGCATGGTGGATGGCCACACCAGTGTACATTCACATTCAAGCACAATGGAGGCTAGAGATATTGTCACATCAGATGTCCCATTCTACTATTCTCTTCCTTCTTTTGATATAATGTCTCACATTAAATCAGGAACTAGACTGGCAGCTAGCAAGCCCTAGTGATGCTCCAGTCTCAGTGCCCTACAAAACTGTGGTTATAAGCAGGCATGAGGCCAAACTCAGTTCAAAGCACAGTATTGAATATTTGCACTTGTCTGCATGCTCGCAGAGTTCATGATCTTACCAACTGAGTCATCTCACTAGCTTTCATTACACCATTCACATAATACTTCATTTTGGTTTATTGTTCCCAGTTGACAAGTCTGTGTTGCTCTTTCCTCCTTTTGTGATGAATTCTTTCACATCTATAATTCCCATTTCTTTTAATAATTCATGTGTTATATTATCTTCTCAGTGTCCATCCCTTACAGCCTATTTAATGTATTTATTTTTCCTATAATTTGACTCCTAGTTTTCTGCCTCTTTTTTATACTTACCACAAACTGTCTGCATAATAAGTATTTAATAGTTGGAAGCTATGATCCATATACAACTCCTTGGAATTCCAGGCCAGTGACAGACCTCTGTCTCAAAAATTAGCTGCAGGCAACATTCAGAATCAAAATGCATCCCAAAATAAAAGGAGGCAAGAAGAATAACCTGATACAGGATAGGGAGCTCTTCATACTCTCATGGTGTGTGTGTGTGTGTGTGTGTGTGTGTGTGTGTTTATATATATATATATATGTTTCCATATATATATATATATATATATGAAAACAGATGCAATTACGAATCTGACAAAAATTTCATTTAAGAAAGCAGTTATATTCCTGCATATAAGGAGAATATAAACAATGGCTATATAGAAACATGCACATAAATGTTTATAATGATAATATTTATGATAAAGAAAAGATAGAATCAACTTTGTAAATATTTTATTGAACTTTTAAAGGCAGGGACTCACTAATGACACTAGTTATGCTGGAACTCCCTACGTATAAAGGACTGACTTCAAATTCATTGAGATCTGACTGTGTCTGCCTCTGGATCCTGAGATTAAAAGTGACTGCCACCACACTCTGCTGGACTGAATTTTGATCGATGGAAAAATGAGTATAAAAATTGTCATGGACCTATACCATACTTTCATCTCTAAAAGTGAATAAAGTATTACTATGCGTTGACATATGTTAGAACTTGAAAAAATTACAGTAAATGAAATAAAATGATCAGAAGAGAGTCCCTTATATGATTTTTCATATGAATATATTAAGTAGGAAAATTGACAGGGGCAGGAGGTCATTGATGACTGACAGTGTCTCATGTATGTGCTACAGTACAGAAAGGAATAAGCTTAGGATTACCTTTGAGCAGGATAAAATATTTCTATGAATGACTATGGTGAATGCTGCATATATCTCTAGAAGATACCAAAACATGGTCTGTAGGCAACGAAGAGGTTAAATGTATAGAATATGAATTATTTAACTAAAATAATTTCATAGACTTAAAATTGAAAAGCATTTACTTTTCAACCAGCCTGGATAGCTCAAGGCATAGCAAAAGTATTTCCTTATCTTGATAAAACATCAGACAAATTCATTTTTAAATGTTAACCTTTACATCAGCCACAGCATAATCTGAAATTATGAATCTGTCCATATTGGAAGATATAAAATATTTGTCAGTGGTTATAAACATTTTTAGAGGCAAATACATTATCTAACTCAAAGTTAAAGAGTTGATATTGAAGTTCAAATAACTTCAGAGGGTTAGATGTCATTATGTGAACATCTGTGTCAGCAGTTACTGAGCATAAAATTATGAAATCAAGTATAATTTGTCTAGAACAGACATTCCTGCTCTGAAAGGTACTATAATGCTTCTTTATTTGCCTTCATTCAGGAAGAATTCAAAACTAGAATCAACCAGTAGAGTGTCAAAAATCCCCCTTCCCTTTTTGAGGCTAAAGTTAAATTGAGCTTTAATATCAAATAAACAGCTTTTACCTTCAACATTAATAACCCAAAGACAGTTTCTATTCATTTTGTATGATTAAAGTCCTATTAGGAATATAAATGTATTAATTTATAGATACAGATACTAATTGCTTAAATACTGTGTTGAAAACCAGGCACTAATATGCATGGAATAATTGATTCTTGCTGCAGAAGGAAGCCATAATAAAGAATTTGAAATTACTGTCACATTTTACCTAACTAGCAAAACCTCAGAATATTTTTAAAATATTCTAAAACAAAATGTCTTGGGGCTTTCTTTCTGGGGATGAATGTGCTTTAAAGAGATCAAATAATATGTCAAATACAGGTTTCAATATCATAGATAATGAATAAAATTAATGTAGGTCAATTTAAGTCATTTTTTTCTAGAGAAAGAACCATCGCAATCACTACTGGTTAAGATATAATTAAAAGCAAAAATAGATATTTACCCTAGAAAGCACAGTTGCTAAATATAAAAAAAAATCATTAGCAAGAGGTTGTGATCATCTTTTAATTTTAACGTTCATCTTTTTATTAGCATGCCATCAGTTTATTAGCATACCATGTAAATATGGTAATATGATTATCATTGAGATAAGACAAGGTATTGCGGACAGAAGGATGGAGTTTGTTTTGCTATTGAGGTTTCGGCTGTCTAGCACTGGTGTTTAGGGGAAGTATGTCCAATGGCTTCCAGCATTCATTCTAAACATATGTGGACTACTTGTTTCTTCTGTAGAAATGCATATACTTCAAAAAGATGAAACGTACTCTGGAGTTCATCAAAAAGCACTTCCCAAATAGCTGAAGAGAGAATCAGGGCAGAGCATTTACCTAGCATCCATGGGGCTCTGGATTTGATGCCAGCACAGGGAAGTGGAGAGAGTTAACGTTAGTTATGTAGTTCCAGGTTTCTTTGGTGGTGCAGTTCAATAATCCAACCACTCAGAAACTGAGGCTAGAGGATTGCAAGTTCAAACCCGACTGAGACATTTACCAAGAAGAAAAATATGAAGTGAATAATGTGGGTCTAGAAAGGTCACTGACTGTGCAAGCTGGAGGTCCTGGGTTCGTATCCCCAGCACCCATGTAAAACTCAACACAGAACTATGAATCTGCAATCTCAGTTCTGTTGACATGGATACAGGGAGACTCTGGGGTCTTGCAGATCAGCTGGTCTATCCAAACTGGTGTTCTTCAGGTTCACTGAGGAACAAGGTGGAGAATAATACAGAAAGAGTTCTGATATCAACTTCAGCTTTCACACATGAACACATACACAGGTAGGCACTCGTGTATATCCATACATAGAACACACACACACACAGACACACACACACAAGAGGGAATAGATAAAAGTATGAGAAAGAGCTCAGTGGTTGAACAAGAGCCTAACTCCTGGATTAATCCGTACCCAAACAGGAGTAATATTTTTATAAGGTTTTTTTATTTTTGGTTTTTCGAGACAGGGTTTCTCTGTGTAGTCCTGGCTGTCCTGGAACTCACTCTGTAGACCAGGCTGGCCTCGAACTCAGAAATCTGCCTGCCTCTGCCTCCCAAGTGCTGGGATTACAGGCGTGCGCCACTACACCTGGCTAAGATATTTCTATATACAAAATATCATGTTTCTATTCATAAAACAGAGAAACAAATGGCTCAGGGCCATATTTTGGAAAAATATTCTTAAATTCAGTCCTTTTGGAAGCTTAGCTCTTACTGGAACTACTTATTGGTGATTTACTTGTTCTTACCAATGAACAAGAGAACCCAACACCTTAAGAAAAATCTCTGAACCTTCGCTACAATTACCTTATTTTCTTCAGTAGTAAGGCTCCAGGAAATTGTTTAAGAAAAGTTGATTATGGCCGGGAGGTGGTGGCGCACGCCTGTAATCCCAGCACTTTGGGAGGCAGAGGCAGGCAGATTTCTGAGTTCAAGGCCAGCCCAATCTACAGAGTGAGTTCCAGGACAGCCAGGGCTACACAGAGAAACCTTTCCTCAAAAAAAAAAAAAATCCAAAAGAAAAGTTGATTATATTACAACAATATAGGGGGTTTTTCATCTGATTTGTTCCCATAATCATCATTTAAAGTGGAATACTAAAATAATTTTCTATTGGAATACTCATCCTAACATGATTTATAATTTATTATTAATGAATGAGACGAGATGTAAGGAAGTATGTCAGAAGTTACAGAGGATGGGGATAGTCTAAGACAGCCAGACCTCAAAATCCTGTGTATTTACTGCACTCTGAAGGTTGAGTCAGGAGGGTAAGTTTGAAGAGAGCCTGGGCAGTATAATCAAAGTTTGCTCTAAGAATCATAGAGATTCAGGCATCCTCCCCTGGGCCCTCCTCAATATTCAGTTTCTTTAGGTCTAATGATTGTAGCATGGGTCTCCTGTACTTTAAGCCTAGTGTTCACTTACAAGTGAGTACACACTATGAGTGTCTTTCTGGGTCCAAGGGAAGGCCTGAGGGAGGACTCTGGAATCTTACTCAGAAGGGAAAATAAAATAGACATTGGGGGTGAGCAGAGGGAGCGAATTGGGATAGAGATGGGGTGAGGAGGGGAAGGAGGATGGTGATCAGGTATGGGGAGAGTGGATTGGAAGAAGCCTGGAAGAAGAGAAAGAAAGGCAGTGGTAGGCATCCCTGAGACTAGCCAGAGACAGGACAGGAGAGGTTCTGGGAGTCTGTGGGAGTGAGACTATGCTGAGCCTCCTAGCAGCTTGGGATAGGAAGACTGAAGTGGCCACCTCCTGTAGTCAGGCTGGACATCAAGCCCATGGAGGGGGCTGTCAAACCACCAACAAAACCATCAACCCAGAGAGCAGTTAGCCCAGAAGCCAAATGCTAGTCTAAAAAATAATAATAATAAAAAGCACAAATAATGACTCTGAATGACAATTTTCTATACTTCCTAGTGGATATTTCTTCAGCCATCAGCAGAGAAGCTTCCTCCTGCAGGAGTTGGGACCAAATAAAATGACCCACAGCCAGGTATGTGAGACATTGGAACACACAGCTCTAAATAACTTGGTCCCATGAAATCCCTCCCCTCAGAGCTCAGGGAACCCCACTAAAGAGGAGGCTGAAAGACTCTAAGAGTGGGAGGGAATGGAGGACCACAGGAGAACAAGTTCCTTTAAATGAAGCCAGTAAAGCTCATGAGAACTCAGACTGAAGGAGCAGCACCAGGCTGATATGGGTCCACACCAGGCCCTCTACATAAATACACACGCGCGCACACACACACACACACACACACACACACACTACACACTACACACATGCACACACACACTTGGGCACACACACAAATACACACGTGCATGCATGCACATGCACACACACATACACGTGCGCACACATTCACAAGCACACATGCATGCACATACGATATATATAAAATAGCGGTCACTTTAGTATTTTTATGACTCTGAATGTGTAAATGAGTGGATCTCTGAATTTTGTACCTTATCTTTGGGCTCATTTTCTTCTGTTACTTTTCCTTGTCCAATTTCAATGTGATAAATTTATTTTTATCATATATTTTTAAATAAAATTTAAAAAGAATATTATATGTTAGAAATATTTATTTTGTGTTTTTTGTCTCAGTTCTTCATGATTGTGACAATGCCCTTTGTGGGACAGCCTTTCTGTCAATCTTCATTCCCTTTAGCAGTTTTTCCAATCAAATATTCAAACTCTCAGGTACTCCCAATATTGGGATTGTACATTTGGATCATGTTAAATCTTAGAATATTACAGTTACTGCTCTTCAATCATAGGATATACAAAGATTCATATTAGTAGGCAATGCCAGGAAAGTTTTTAAACAAATCTGGTACTTGACCTCCCAATGAAACCAATGAAAAGACAAATTTGGTTCCTTGCCTCCCAATGTAACCAGTGAGAATCCATCTTCTCTGCTTTTTTATGTTTGTCATCAGCATTTGTAGACACATCCAGTGTGAGTTTGCTTAATAATTTTCTCATCTCTGTGAGGTCGTTCACATTCCCTTGGGCTTACTGGCCTTTTCCACATCCATTCTGGTAAATTGTTTTGTGTCTTCATCCCTTTTTGTGCTTAGCTTTCTATTTCTCATTGAGTTACAGAATTTTGTTTCAGAAATTTTAAACACAAAACAATAGTGCCTCCTCCTCCATCTCTCTCCAAAATCCATGTCCTTTTTGATTTATTGTTATAGAGCCTGAGTCTGATCAATACCACCCAGATACACATGGGTTATGTACTCATCTAATGGATGTGATTACCTACCAGAAATCAAGTCCTCAAAAGAGAGAGATTCTCTATCCTCCACCAGCCATCAACTACCAGTAACTCAAACAAGCATGGGTCCTTGAGTTCTCGTCTCCATCCATGCTCTAATTTTGACTGCTGTATTCTTGTACAGGGAACTATAAATACTTGGGTGATTTGGTATGTGCCTCAGTACTGTCATTGCCGGAAGTCAAATTCCACAGCTTTCCACAGCTTTCCTCTTTCTCAACCAGCACTTACATTCTTTCAGTACAGCACGCTCTTCCCAGATGGTCCATGAGCTATGAATGGAGCTTCAAAGGACTCATTCATATCTGAGCATTCACTGTTTCTTATGTATAGATCTTTGACTTGTTATGAGTCTCAGCATTCACATCTACTCCCTGCAAAAAGACACTTCACTGATCAAAGTTGATAGCAACACAAATAAAGACAGTGCGACAACCAACCTGGCCATTTAATATCTAAGGCATTGAAGACCATGAATTTTGACCAGGTTTATAGTACCAGGCATGGAATCTATCCTGCAGAACAGGCTTCATATTCAATCAGGATGAGATTGGTTACATCCATAATCCTTATGACACTATTAGACCAGTTGATACATAGAGCCAGGAGGCAGTATTGTGGCATGCAGAGTGCAATGCTGGGTGAAACCATTGATATCATTTTTCCCTAGTGCTTTAGATAGCACCTTCTGACCCAATGCATTATATCCAGCAGGAAAAAGAGTTTCTGGATACTCAATGATGATTTTTTTCATGTAGTAAATACAAAGTAGATGGTCTACTGCAAACATATTTATCACTTTGTCACTTTGTGGCATTTTGTACTGTTTTGTTTCTCTCTCTCTCTCTCTCTCTCTCTCTCTCTCTCTCTCTCTCTCTCTCTCTCTCTCTCTCTCTCTCCAGGTTTTCCTATGAGTAGCACTGGGTGTTCTGGAATTCACTCTCTAGACCAGGCTGGCCTCAAACTCTGTGATCTTCCTGCTTCTGCCTCATGAGTGCTGAGATTACAGGTTTTGGGACTCAACAATAGGCAATGCTAAACTTTTTAATCACATATTATTTCTACTGTCCTATAATAAAATTATACAAATATAGACTAAATTAACAGAAGAGCTAAATGAGGCATCACAAATATCTTGAATTATGCAGTAACAATGATTGTCCATCTTTCAAAAAATAAAACATTTAAGGCTGTTGCTCATCTCAGAAAAATTATTTTGTTTTAGCTTCTTCTGGAATTTTTTCACATTTTTCTCCTTTTCCTTGCTATCTACTAATTTAGATTAATTCTGTTATTTTAAGTTCCTCTGCTACCAAATTTGAGACAAAATGTGATAACTTTAATTTTTTTAAATCATGAAATTATTTTTGGATTGATGCTATACCATGAGGATGGACATTTCCCCCCAAATGTATAAAGACAGGATTGTAGGCAAGGATCTTCCAGTGACTATGAGAAAGGAGGTGCCTCAGTACTTGTTAGCCATAGCAGCAGCAATATCAGCCACTGTCTTCTGAAAAGCAGCCTGCAGTGCCGGGGTAAATTTGTGGCCAGTGTTTTCAGACAGCCCAATCCCTAGCATGCTGCCCAGAAGCTGAGGTTTCATTTTTAAGTGATTATTTTCTTTAATTCTAGATTTAAAACAGCCTGTGAAGTATCATATAGTCTCTTGCATCTTAGGTCTCATTAAGTCAACTCATAAATAACACATAAAAATCTGAGAATTAATATTTGTGACATCAGGTATTGATTGTAGTTGTTTTCATAATCTCTAAGTTTCTGGTGATTTGAAATGAGAATTGTTACAATGTTCTGATTTTAAAAGCTCTCTGCGAACCACTGTATTTGGAAATAAATGCTTGTTATACCCTCTCTGTCCTAAAAGAAAACTGTGGGTGCAATTTTTACAGTGAATGTTCCTTATGCAGCATAATTTCCCTTAAAATAATGATACCTTATTTGTGTCCTCTGATTTTGACTACTTTGACAAATCCTACAATATCAGTTCTCTTTCTGTGTCTCAGGGGATCCAGGAATCTATATGTACACTTTGTTAACTATATATTTGATATGTTTTGTGCCAATAATATGCTTTCTCTTCACATTAAAATATCCCAAATGGTATTTAACTGCACAGACATAGGTATGGTACAAAAGGAGATGTTTTTGAAAAGCACACCTACTTTTCAATACACAGGATGTCTGCATTTTTTTTTAATTTTTCCCTATTATTTTCTTTCTCTAAGGTACAGTATCAACTATTTTATAAAAAGACACCACTGAGAAAGCTTGCTCATGCATTTGGCATTCAGTATGATCTTAGAAAATACAACACCATTTTTTTTTAATTTTCTATATTCTTTGTTTACATTCCAAATGCTTTTCCCTTTCTTGGTTCCCCCACCCCATAAGTCCAATAAGCCCTCCTCACTCTGACTGTTCCCCAATCAATCCCCTCCTTCTCTTCTGTTCTAGTACTCTCCTACAATGCTGCATCAAGCCTTTCCAGGACAAGGGAACTCTCCTTCTTCCTTCTTGGGAATTATTTGATATGTGAATTGTGTCTTGGGTATTCAGAGTTTCTGGGATAATATTCACTTATCAGAGACTGTATTCCATGTGTGTTCCTTTGTGATTGGGTTACCTCACTTAGGATGATATTTTACAGTTCCAACCATTTGCCTAAGAACTTAATAAATTAATTGTTTTTAATTGCTGAGTAGTATTGCATTGTATAAATATACCACATTTTCTGTATCCATTCCTCCTTTGAGGGACATCTGGGTTCTTTCCAGCTTCTGGTTATTACAAATAAGGTTGCTATGAACATTGTGGAGCATGTGTCCTTATTGCATGCCAGGGAATCTTCTGGGTATATGCCCAGGAGTGGTATAACAGGATCCTCAGAAGTGTCAGGCCCAGTTTTCTGAGGAACAGCACAACTGATTTCTAGAGTGGTTGTACCATCTTGCATTCCCACCAGCAGTGGAGGAGTGTTCCTTTTTCTCCGCATCCTCACCAACACCTGTTGTCTCCTGAGTTTTTAACCTTAGCCATTTTGATAGGTGTGAGGTGAAATCTCAGGATTGTTTTGATTTGCATTTCCCTAATCACTAATAATGCTGAACATTTCTTAAGGTGCTTCTCAGCCATTGAAGTTCTTCAGGTGAAAATTCTTTGTTTAGCTCTGTACCCCATATTTTAATATGGTTATTTGGCTCTCTGGAGTCTAACTTCTTGAGTTCTTTGTATATATTGGACATTAGCCCTCTGTCAGATGTAGGGTTGGTGAAGATCTTTTCCTAATTTGTTCGTTGCTATTTTGTCCTTTTTACAAAATAGGACAAAATAGTTTGCCTTACAAAAACTTTGTAATTTTATGAGGTCCCATTTGTCAATTCTTGATCTTAGAGCATAAGCTATTGGTATTCTGTTCAGGAACTTTACCGCTGTGCCCATGTCCTCAAAGGTCTTCTCCAGTTTCTTTTCTATTAGTTTCAGTGTGTCTGGTTTTATGTGGAGGTCCTTGATCCACTATTCTCAACAGCAAAATAACTTCAGGGGGAATCAGCATCCTGGACCTCTAGCAGTACTACAGAGCAATAGTGTTAAAACTGCATGGTATTGGTACAATGACAGGCAGGTAGATCAATGGAATAGGATTGAAGACTCAGAAATGAACCCACACACCTATGGTCACTTGATCTTTGACAAAGGAGCTAAAACCATCCAGTGAAAAAAGGATAGCCTTTCAACAAATGGTGCTAGTTCAACTGGAGGTCAACATGGAGAAGAATGCAAATTGATCTATTCTTATCTCCTTATACAACACCATTTTTAAATAGGCAAATACGAGCTATTTCATGAAGATAAAATGGCTCAGAGAGTCCACCCTATTAGACTAAGGCTAAAGGAAAGTTCTACTTGAGCTTTCTTCAATAAGTGAAACACTTTATAAATATATCTTTCAATTTATATTAATGTTATGATAATGAGCCATTGATACTATAGTCTATGTGAGAACAAACCATCAATTTATATCATTTCAAGCTTAGGACTTTGAGAAACTTTATTCTGGAATCCTGCTTGCAAGCCAAATACTGTGGATGATCTTCAAATATCTCTGCACTGACTCCAAAGGTTGTCAGGCTGACTTTGAAAAATGTAGAAGAGACTCATTCCCTTTATGACTGACGTTTTAAAACAGCAGTTTGATGTCCAATCTCTTAGTCCTGAATAATTTGATTACTTATCCCAGCTCTACAGGCTTAGTGTCAAATTATGTTTATTTTATCACCTAGGAATCATGGGAAACTTAAAAATTAATTAGGTATCTTTTTTATTTTTCTATATTCTTTGTTTACATTCCAAAGGCTTTCCCCTTTCCAGTTCCCCCCTCACCATATGTCCCATAAGTCCTCTTCCCCCACCCCCATAATCTAATCACGCCCTCCCCCCCACCATTTCTCTGTTCTGGTATTCTCCTACAAAACTGGATCCAGTCTTTTCAGGACCAGGGTCCTCTCATTCCTTCTTCTTGGGAATCTTTTGATTTGCTAATTGTGCCTTGAGTATTCAGAGTTGCTGGGCTCATTAATATCCACTTATCAGTGATTGCATTTCATATGTATCCTTTTGTGATTGGGTTAACTTAGGATGATATTTTCCAGATCCAACCATTTGCCTACAAATTGCAAGAATTCATTATTTTTAATTGCTGACTAGTATTCCATTGTATAAATACACCACATTTTCTGTATCCATTCCTCCTGTGAGGGACATCTGTGCTTCTTCCAGCTTCTGGCTATTATAAATAAGGCTGCTATGAACATAGTGGAACATGTGTCTTTATTACATGCAGGGGAATCCTCTGGGTATATGCCCAGGAGTGGTATGACAGGGTCCTCTGGAAGTGTCATGCCCAATTTTCTGAGGAACCGCCAGATTGATTTCCAGAGTGGTTGTACCACCTTGCAATCCCACCAATAGTGGAGGAGTGTTCCTCCTTCTCCACATTCTGGCCAGTGCCTGCTGTCTCTTGAGTTTTTAATCTTAGCCATTCTGACTGGTGTGAGGTAGAATCTCAGGGTTGTTTTGAATTGCATTTCCCTGATGACTAATGATGTTGAACATCTCTTAAGGTGCTTCTCAGCCATCTGAATTTCTTCAGGTAAAAATTCTTTGTTTAGCTCTGTACCCCATTTTTAATAGGGTTATTTGGTTCTTTGGGGTCTAACTTCTTGAGTTCTTTGTATATATTGGATATTAGCCTTCTGTCAGATGTGGGGTTGGTGAATATCTTTTCCCAATTTGTTGGCTGCCATTTTGTCCTTCTGACGGTGTACTTTGCCTTACGTAAACTTTGTAATTTTAAGAGGTCCCCTTTGTTAATTCTTGATCTTAGAGTATAAGCTATTGGGATTATGTTCAGGAACTTTCCCCCTGTGCCCATGTCCTTCAGGGTCTTCCCCAGTTTCTTTTCTTTTAGTTTCAGTGTGTCTGGTTTTATGTGGAGGTCCTTGATCCACTTGGAGTTGATCTTAGTACAAGAAGATAAGAGTGGGTCAATTCGCATTCTTCTGCATGTTGACCTCCAGTTGAACCAGCATCATTTGTTGAAAAGGCTACCTTTTTTCCACTGGATGGTTGTAGCTCCTTCATCAAAGATCAAGTGACCATGAACTCTGTGGGTTCATTTCTGGGTCTTCAATTCTTTTCCATTGATCTACTTGCCTGTTGCTGTACCAATACCATGCAGTTTTTAACACAATTGCTCTGTAGTACTGCTTGAGGTAAGGGATATTGATTCCCCCAGAAGTTCCTTTATTGTTGAGAATAGTTTTATCAATCCAGGTTTTTTTGCTATTCCAGATGAATTTGAGAATTGCTCTTTCTAGATCTATGAAGAATTGATGGGAATTGCATTGAATCTGTAGATTGCTTTTGGCAAGATGACCATTTTTACTAAATTGATCCTGCCAATCCAAGAACATGAAATATGTTTCCATCTTCTGAGACTTTTGATTTCTTTCTTCAAGGACTTGAAGTTCCTGTCATACAGATCTTTCACTTGTTCGGTTAGAGTCACACCAAGATACTTTATATTGTTTGTAATTAGGTATCTTTTGTAGCTCACTTATAACATGCCTAAGAGCTTAGATTATAAGAAATTCAAGAATCTTAAGGTTAAAATATTAAGTTAAAACATTGTGTGTTGAGACGGGTACAAAAATAATTGAGAGTTTAAGGGGAATAGACACTCTTTTGAAATGGGTCTGGGGAGATTTCTCAGCAGGTAAATGCTGAGTTGCCATATCCAATGGTCCAATGAACTAGATTCTAACATGGGTCTACATGGTAAAAAAGAAAAAAGACTCGTCCAAGTTGTCCTCTGACAGCCACACACTTGCTGTGGCATGCACATACATACCACATATACACATGAATAACACATATGCAAACTATAATAAATTTATATATAATCATTTTGGTCCATGACCATCCTCCATTTGTATAGAAAATTATGAGTTTGTTTCTATTTGCCAGGAAAAGATTGAACTTCAGCTACCAGGGAAATGCTTGGGACTATATCCATGGATGGAACAGCAGCTGTACTGTAGAGAGTGATACTTAGTAGTAAATATGTTGTTGAGGCCATATGCAACTAACTTATTCAAGTGTGTTATTTACTCTCTTACTTAATCACCACTGAGATGGATATTTTCATACCATACAATGGTCCTTGAATTAAGTGTGGGGAAGTTAACTAATTTCTACAATGTGTTTCTGCAAGGAGACTACACTGATTAGTTTTTATAGGTTTGGTACAACCTAGGGAAACCTGGAAAGAGGGACCCTCATTTGAAGAATTGCCTACATAAAGTTAGATCAAGGGCATGAATTGTCCTAATTGCCGATTGATGTATGAGTGTCCAGCCCACTTTGAGTGGTTCTCTTCCTAGGCTCGTGGGCCTTGTACATGTAAGAATAGTCTCTTGAGGTATAGGAATGCAATCCAATGATTATCATTTCTTCATGGTCACCATTTCAGTGCTTGTAGCCAGGCTCATGCTTCCTGTCCCTGCCCTGGCATACCTCAGTGATGGATGGTGACTTGGAAGTATAAGAAGAAACAAACCCTTTCCTCCCCAACTTGGTTTTAGTCAGTGCTTTGTCATAACAAAGGAACTTAGATTAATACAACACTTCATTATTATAGCACCAGATGGATATGAATACATCACAGCTGCTTGCTTCCTTCTGGATAATGTGTGGCAGAAACATGAGTTGCTCAAACTTGGGTATTTTATTTGTTAATGTTACACAGTATTTTTAATCAACTTGTATCAAATTACTTGGCAGGGTCAAACAATTTAATATACTGAAAACAACTTTAAAAGATCAGGTCATAGCAAGCATTAAGTGAAAATTTCCATTTATTCAAATAATGCAAGCTTATTGCAGAACAGAGCCAACTTGAGTCTGTCAGTTTATTTCAATAATTTTTTAGTAAATAGAAGTCTACTCTTCTTAAATTCTCCTTAACAGGAAAGGTTTTCCTCTATCTGAAGCTTATGCAATGAAATCCAGCTGTCAATGATTTCAATTTCTTTATTGTTTGCTGCTTTGTATTTCTGAAATTCATTCATGCTGCTGTGATTTTGGTTTTGTTGTTGTTTTTTAAATTCATTTACTTATTTTGTGAGGGGTTGACTCAAGATCCCAGTGTGGCTTGAAACTTACTACATGTTTCAGGTTGGCTTCAGAAGAATGCTCCTAGCAATTCTTCTGCTGTAGCTCCTCTAATGCTGTATTGGCGACTGAACCACACCTGACCTCATTTAATTTTCTGCTATTGCATCAGGTGTCTGTCTTTTGGTGTATCCTGATGAGAGGGGACATGGTGATGGCTCCTTACATGTCCATGGCATGTTGCTTTTGTTGATTGATGTATTAGTGCCCAGCCCACTTTGAGTGCTTCTCTTCCTGGGCAGGTGGGGCTTGCCCATTTAAGAATGGTCTCTTGAGCTATGGGGACATGCCTATGTCACTCAGCATGATTTTATTCATATACCCTGTGAAAGGATGCAGATTCTTAGAATGTAAAATGTCTGCTTCGCTGAAGAACAATATTAAGTTATTTTATGAGACGCTTGTGCACATCATTTTCTGACCAGCATTGCATGTTCTGCCCACTCACTCTGAATTTGAATTGCTAGTAAAGAGCCACACTGCAAATGTAGTGAGTGTGTATACTTGGCAATAACTCTTTATTACTTGAATTCTTATTTATACCTGTAGCTGTGCCCAATTAAGTACTTTAATTGATCCTGGCATCAGCAACATATTCCTTGCTACCTGCCCCAATGTTCTGGGTTCCCAAATGAAAGACCCCCTCACACAGCCTTTATATTTTTATAGTCCTTGAACAGTTCAATGGCTGGGTGACTTCTTAACATCCAGGTGGTTGATCTACCTCTCTGATCTTCCCAAATCATTACTTACTAATGTAATCTGTATTCCATCTTTGCTGCTCCAGACCCAGTTAGGCAGCCCTCCTGGGGGCGCTCAGGCTCCTCCATGGGGACTAAGCTCTCTGACCCTCACCTGTTCAGGATCAGAGTTTCCCCTCCTCCACCTTTTCCCATGTCAAGTCTCCTCCTTTCTCCCTTCCTCCACCCCTTGCCCAGGTATCCTAAACATTCTGGCTCTTTGTGCCCTGCCTAGCCATTTATTTACCAATCAAAACTAACCATGGGTAGGGTCCTTCAGTGTCTTGCATAAGGATATGTGGATTTACATGCAAGTTTGGGGACCCAAATTAACACAATGCAAACAGCATTCGGCCAAAGCCACTACAATACCTCATTAATGTCTTCTTTCAAAAAATTCCAAGTTTTTTAGACATTTGGATATATACTTTAGTATGTACAGATTTCATTACTTTACCTATTTCCTATTGAGACAATGTCCCTAAGGAAGAATAATTAATATGTATATCTGTATTTGCATAGATAGAGACAAGGGGAAGGATGTGGACAGTGATTCAGAGGAGGAGAGACAGGAGAAAGAGAAGAAGGGAAGGGAAGAAGATGATGAGGAAGAGTGGGGAGGGAAAGGGAGCAAAAGCAGAGGGGAAGAAAGGGAGGAGTAAGAAGGGAAGAGATTGGAGAAAAAGGGAGGAATAGCAAATAAAAATAATGAGAAAAGGAGAGAGAGGAAGAGAACAGTCAGTAAAACAAGACAAGAGAAAGGCAGAAAAGGGGGGAAACTGAAAGACAGAAGAGAAAGGAATTTGATTAGGAATATATACTCCAAATTAATTTATTTTAAGGGAATTGATAGATTATCTCCATTTGCTTTTTTTTTAATTTTTACTATTTCATTTATTTACATTCCCATCATTGCCCCCCTCCCCATCCCTTCCTCCCACAGTTCCTCATCCCTTTCCTCCTCTCTCTTTCCTCCTAGAGGGTGCTTCCCCGCCCCCAACCCCACCAGGCCTCCCTCTTCCTTGGGAGCCTCAAGTTTCTTGAAGATTAAGCACATCTTCTCCCACTAAGGCCTGACCAAGCAGACCTCTGTTATATTTGTGCCAGGGGAGGCCCATGTGTGCTCCTGGTTAATACCTAAGTCTCTGGAAACTCCCTGGGATCTGGATTAGTTGAGACTGCTAGTCTTATGGGGTTGATCTCCCCTTCAGCGTCTTCAATCCTTTACCTACTTCAACCATAGGGGTCCCTGATTTCAGTTCAATGGTTGGGTATAAATAGCTACCTCTCAATCAGCTGCTGGTAGGGCTTCTCAAGGGACAGCCACACCAGGCTCCTGTCTGTAAGCATATCATAGCATCAGTAATAGTGTCATGACTTGGTGCTCTCCCATGAGATGGATCCCAAGTTGGGCCAGTCATTGGACCAACTAACTTCAGTCTCTTTTCCACTTTTGTGCTTGCAGTTCTTTTAGATAGGAACAGTTCTGGGTCACAAATTTTAACTGTGATTTAGTAACCCCATCTCTCCATGTGAGGTCCTGTCTGTCTACTCTAGATGGGCTCTTTAAGTTCTCTCTCCCCAGTGTTAGACATTTTGGGTAAGGTCACCCTCATTGAGTCCTGAGAGTCTCTCACCTTCCAGGTCTCTGGGACATTCTAGAGGGAATTAACTCTCCCCTTCAATGTTGTTTACCTTTATTCATTCTCTTGTCCCTCTGGGCTTCTCTCCTGCCCCCCCATAACTGATCCTGTTCTCTTTTCCCTCCCCCTCCCCTCTCCTACCCATCTCCCTCCTTCCCTCTGCCTCCCATGGTTATTTCCCTCCCTCTTCTAAGTGGAATTGAAACATCCACTTGGCTCACTTGGGCCTTTCTACTTGTTACACTTCTTTCTCTCTGTAGGCTGTGTCCTAGGTATTCTATACATTTTGGTTAATATTCACTTATCAAGGAGGACATACCATGCATGTCCTTTTGGGGCTGACTTACCTCTCTCAGGATGATATTTTCCAGTTCCATCCATTTGCCTACAAAATTCATGATGCCCTCATTTTTAACAGCTGAATAATATTCCATTGTGTAAGTGAAGCACATGTTTGTACCCATTCTTCTGTTGAGGGACATCTGGGTTGTTTCAAGCTTCTGATACAAATAAGGCTGCTTTAAACATAGTGAAGCTTGTGTCCTTGTGGTATGATGGGGCATCTTTTGGGTGTATATCCATGAATGGTACAGCTGGGTCTTCAGGTTGAATTATTCCAATTTTCTGAGGAAACACCAGATTGATTTCCAGAGTGATTGCACCAGCTTTCAGTCCCACGAGCAATGGAGGAGTGTTCTCCCTTCTCCAAAACCTTGCCAGCATCTGCTGCCCTGTGAGTTATTGATCTTAGCCATTCTGACTGGTGTAAGGTAGAATCTCAGGGTAATTTTGATTTGCATTTCTCTAACTAAGGACTTTGAACATTTCTTTAAGTGCTTCTCAGCCATTTGAGATTCTTTGGTAATGAATTATCTTTTTATCTCTGTAAACCAATTTGATTGGGTTATTTGGTCATGAAGTTAACCTGCAAAAAAATCCCTTTGGTTTTAAACTCATGGACTTTTGTCTTAATGAATTTTAAGCTACCTCATTTGAACTTTAAATAAATATCCATGAATATACTACATGTTTTCTTACATATTAAGATTGTTCTTAATGAAAATAATTTGTTTTTTAAGTCACTGCCTTTTGCTAATAGAAAGGAATGTAAATTTTAGTAGATTCAGTTTGTATAAATAAACAAATCATCTCATTGCTTTCAATAATTTATCTCAAGTATCAGCTACTTGTTAATATCTGATTCTGATTATTCAATAATAAATTTGACTAAATTAAGTTTTGAATTTTGACAACCAGTTTTGTTCCCTTATCCAAATGGTTTCCCTTTGAATTGCAGTAAATTATGCATTAAAAGACATAAAACTGGTTTACAATGATTTAATAAGATTTTCAAAAAATTAAATATGTCAGTTATTTTGTTATACAGAACAAATTTATTGGACTAGACAATTTCTTCCATACCTAACATCTGTTTACAATTATATACGTAAGAAATCAGTGTGAATTTTTGGCTGGCTATTGAGCAAAGTGATTACCTGTGTCTTCAAGTATAGCTGCTATAGAAATACATCTAAAATTCTGCTCAGTGTTTTCTTATTATTTGTTTAATTTGCATTATTAGTAATTGTCTCCTTCAAAACAATAGTTTTCAATCCTAAATGTTAAACAAATATTGATTCTGAAGTTATTAATTTAATAAAAATATAATATTATTCTGACATAATTGTACTCAATTTATTAAGGGATAATTATCATTTAAGTAACAGTAATTTCTTTATTGCTGACATAGTTCAACATGTCTTTACCAACATTTCTCAGATCAGGCTAGGTGAAAATTCTTTTCTTACTTTCATAAAGAGAAAATGTACAAAAATTAAATTTAACAGAGATGATTGATGAAGACATGATCCTTGAACAGGGGGGAAACACCAGAAGCAGACAAGGTGTGGAGAGTTTGATTCCATCCTGCAGTCATGTAATCCTTATGAACAGAAAATGGAAATGAGGCACAGAAATGCGTGATTGATTATCAGTCCATCTTTTCCTCATTTGGACATGCTCTGGTCAGTTGACTTCCTGCACTTGACTGGAGCTAAGTTAATGTAATTGTCTAGGTCATGCAAGAGTATACTCCTGTGTTGGCTACGGTGCTTGAAGATTTAAGTATGGAGGCATGTTTGGGAAAAGCTTAATTTCTACTTACCTGTATTCAGTTCTCTCTTCTTCTCATTCATTGTATTCTGTTTGAATTTCAGTGGATTTCTTCAAAGTTTCTGTTGGTATCCCTCATTAAGATACTGATCCATCAAAAGGATGGGCAGAAGGTAATATCTAGTCCACTCTAGCATCCAGGTCCTATGGTGTGTCAAGGTAATTAAGGTAGGGTCTCCCTGCTTAATCTTGACTTTGAATATTTAACATTAAATTTCACCAAATTCCAGCCCTTCCCTGGATTGATAATGTACACAAGCAAAGACAATTTTATATTTCTGCTTATCATAAAAATAAGCACCAACTATACCTTGGTCTAATAACTTTTTATTAGTTTATGAACTCATTTAATTTTTATAATATTTATCTATTATTGTAAATTAGTTTATGAGAAAACCAATGCTGAATATTACAAAAAAATAATAATAAATTCTAAGAACTCTTATGCCTGCTTTTACATGGGTCCTGGAAATTTGAACTCAGTCTTTTACCCAGGACTAACACCCTAGTACCTCTATAAAATAGACATACATTATACTCAGGGCCACAGTATGGGTTTGTAGATTATATCAATCATCATGCTAAATGTCTCTAAACTCATAGACTTTTTGCTCTGCGTTACTTTCTATTTTTAAGCAAAAATGCATGCAAGAATGTAGGCAGTTAGACTGCCATCTATGAGAAAATGCACAAGAGTAGAAAGTTCCAAAGTATAAAGAAGCAGTTTGCACACACTGTTTTGATTTGAATTGCTGGAATATTAGTGGTCTCTAAAGTTAAAAGATTCACTTATTCATAATATCATTTATTGGTTAATATACATCAGATAATATTCTTTGACAGTTATATAGTGAAGTATTTTGATGGAATAAGAAGATGAGTTTTCATTCAAAAGCTTTTATTTTCTAGACCCAAGCTCCTTTATGTCAAGGATACTGTTTTCCTTTTCTTCTATTGGTATGTGACTAGATGTTCAGCATTGATACAAACAATGAAAAACTTTACATTGTACATGAATTTAATTTTCCCTGTTGTCAACACTTGCTTTAAAATTGTCTCATTGGTATTTTTTTTTACTTCACAAAATCATTTGACCTGATTTGTTGTTACTCCTTGGTGAGGCAAGGCATTTTCTATTTGCTGGTTTCTTTTCCAGTACAATTGATTTTTAACTATCCAAAGATAAACTGTGACTTCCCACCAGTCCACTCCTCCAGTAGTTCCAATTTCTTCTTCTAAACGGCTGAGTGAGCAAGAGATGATTCAGATCATGAGGGCGAAGAAAATGATCCCTTCCCTTGTGAATCTTCAACTTGGCATTTGGCCAGTTCTAGAGGAGACAACATTTCTTCCCACCTGATTGGTTATGATTTTCTCAGACCATTCTATCATTTATCTGCTGAAGAAACTCATCTCGTTACAAACAAAGAAAGGTTGAAAATCTTACAAGACCTTTTGGGTCATAGTGGCGATGCCAATCTAAAGGAAAAATGCCACTCAAGGTGATATAACGTATATTAATTTAAATATTTTCTGAGAATCTACTATTTGCAACATACATTTTGTATGCAGAATGTGGCATAATTAAAGGAAAAAAATTTGTCCCAGTGCCAGAAAACTCCAGGCTTTTTTCACCTTCTAAAATTAATTAGAATTTTAGATTATCATGGATTTAGTCTTATATGACTGTATGATTTTAGACAAGTGTATACTTTTGGCTTTTAAATTGCATATTTAGAGTAATAGATTAAATTTGATACCTTGTAAATTCTCTTGGTAAGTCATTTGATAAGCTTACCACTTGTTCTTTCCCAACAAGTATTTCCTATAGACACACAATTATATTCAGGTTAAAGTACATCTTGGTCACTCCAATGCATCACCCTACCTCAACAAGAATGCTTTATTAGCACTGCCTCAACAAGAATGCTTTATTAGCACTGTTTTGTCTTTTAGGAAACATTTTGTTATTTGAATCCTATAGAAAGGTAACTTTCTTAGGCATGTTCTTTTTTTATATACATAGCATGTTGCTCATGAGATTCATCCATGAAGCGAATTTACTTTTATTTCTGAGAAATATATTATGCGTTTGGAGGCAGAAAACTTTTAAATTATTCACCTATTAAAAGATGTTGAGTGGGGGCTGGAGAGGTAAGAGACTGCTTTTCCAGAGGTCCTGAGTTCAATTCCCAGCAACCACATGTTAGCTCACAACCACCTTCTTATTGGGATATGATGCCCTCTTCTGGTGTGTCTGAAGAGAGCAATGGTGCACTCATACATAAAATAAATGTGTCTTTAAAAAAAGATATGCTGAGTTGTTTCCATTCATGGCAACTTTGATAGAAAATGGCTTAAACAATGTATATTCAGATTATTTTTTAAAATCTCTTGCATTTCTTATGGTAAGTCTGTAAATGAAATTTCTGGTGTAATATGATATGCACTTACTTTTAAACTTCCTAAAGGTATGTAAGTAATATCTCAGGGTAACTAAATACTTTTTGTTTCCTACAGGAACAGGCACATGTCTATCTGCACACCATACTACATGCTCTACTGTATTCAATACAGTCAACTTTGTGCTTTTGGGTTTTATTTTATTGTTTTGATTTTTGTTCTTGTTCTTGTTGTGTAGTGGCTATTCCTGGTTGTTAACTTGACTATATCTGAAATGAACTACAATCCAGAATTGAAAGGCTCACCTATGACCCTAATGTGGAGGCCCAGAAATACACGTTTCTGACCTGGATCTTGATATGGAGATCTTGAAGCATAGTGGCTATGAATTCCAGAAGATTAAGACAAGGTGATCTCTGAGTTTAAGGTCATCTGGAATTAAAGGCACAGTGGCACATGCCTTTAATCTGGGCCTCACCCTCTGCTGGAGAACTACATAAGGACATTGGAAGAAGGAAGACTCACTCACTCTTTTTTGCCTGCTTGCCTCGTGGGACTGAGCAACTCCTAGATCCTTGGACTTCAATCCACAGCAGCTGCTGACCATTGTTGGGAAATTGGACTACAGACTTGAGTCATCAACAAATTTTCTTATTATATAGAGACTACCCATTCATTCTGTGACTCTAGAGAACCCTGACTAATACTGGTTGGATATTTTTGTTCCTTTGTTTTGTTATTTTCTTTCTTGAAGAAAGTTATTTTTTTTTGTTTTTTTTTATTGTATATATTTTATATTTACAATTCATTTTCCTTTTTCTGGTTCCCCACCCCCAAAGGTCCCACATGTCCTTTTCCCTCCCCCTGCTCCCTCATCCACCCCCTCCCACCTTACTGTTCTTGTACTCTCCCACAATGATGTTTTGGTCCATTCTAGCACCAGTGTCCACTCCTTTCTTCTTGTGAGACATCACTTGATATGTGATTTGTGTCTTTACACATTTGTACTGATGACACAGGAATCAATGAAACATTTTGTATACCTTTCAAGCTCAGTTTGTATGGTTGTGAGACACCTAATGTAGATGAAAAGAAATGAACTCCACTCCTTTGAAAGAGCAGAAAATACTCAACAACAAAGCCCTTTATCCCATCCCCTCTTCCACCCTCTCCTTTCTCTCTATGAGGGTGCTCCCCCACCCACTCACCCACTCCTGCCTCACTGCCTTACCAAACTCCTATGCTGAGACATCAAGTCTCCACTGGACCAAGCGACTCCCCTCCCACTGATTTTAGAAAAGGCCATCCTCTTCTACATATGTATCTGGGGCCATGGGTCCCTCCGCATTAGTTCCTGGGAGCTCTGGGTGGCCCAGTTAGTTGATATTGTTCTACCTATGGTGCAACAATCCCCTTCAACTCCTTCTGTCCTTCCTCTGGCTTTTCTATTCAGTCCCTGGGCTCAGTCCTATGGTTAGCTGTGAGCATTTTCATCTGTATTGATAAGATGCTGGTAGAACTTCTTAGGGAACCAGGCTCTGTCAGCAATTGATTCTTGGCATCAGCAATAGCGTCTGGGTTTTGTGTCTACAGATGGGCTGGATTTCTAGGTGGGAGTGTCTCTAGATGGCCTTTTCTTCAGTCTCTTTTCTATTTTTTGTCCCACTTTTTTTCTTTGGCAGGAACATTTCTAGGTTAAAATTTAGGGATGGGTGGGTGGCCCCATCCCTCAGGTGGGGGCTTTGCTTATCTACCCAGGGTGCTTGCTACAGGTTCTATCCCTCCTTTGTTGGGTATTTCCTGTAAAGAAATTACCATTGTGTTCTGGGAGCCTCTCACTTTCCTGGAGTCTGGAGAATTCTAGTGGCTGCCCCCCAGTTCCCCATTCCCTACTGCTGCATGTTTCTATTCATTTTCTTGACACTATGGACTTCTCTCCTGTCTCTTTCCATATCTGACGCCGCCCGCATTTTTCCTCTCCTTCCTTTCTCCCTCACAGGTCCCTCCCTCTCTCTATCTTCTGTGATTATTTTGTCTTCCATTCTGTGTAGAATTGAAGCATCTACACGTTGGTCTTCCTTCTTCTTAAGCTCCATATAGTTTCTGGATTGTATCACGGGTATTCTGAACTTTTGTAATAATATCCAGCTATCAGTGACTACATACTATGTATATTCTTCTGTGTTTGAGTTACCTCACTCAGGGTGATATTTTCTTGTTCCATCCATTTTCCTGTGAATTTCATAAATTTAATGTTTTTAATAGCTGAATAGTACTCCATTGTGTAAATGTACCACATTTTCTGTATCTATTCTTCTACTGAAGGATGTCTTTGTTATTTCAAACTTCTGGCTATTATAAATAAGGCTGCTATGAATATAGTGGAACATGTTCTTGTAATATGTTGGAGCATCTTCTGGGTATATGCCCAGGAGTGGTATAGCTGGGTCATCAGGTAGAACTATTTTTATTTTTCTCAGGAATTGCCAGATTAATTCCCAAAGTGGTTTTACCAGCTCAGAATCCCACCAGAAATGAAGGAGTGTTCATCTTTCTCCACATCCTTGCCAGCATCTGCAGTCAGCTGAGTTTTTGATCTTAGCTATTCTGGCTGGTATGAGGTAGAATCTCAGGGTTGTTTTGATTTGCATTTCCCTGATGACTAAGGATGTTGAACTTCTCTTTAGGTGCTTCTCAGTCATTTGAGATTTCTCAGTTGAGAATTATTTGTTTAACTCTGTACCCCATTTTTAACAGGGTTACTTGGTTCTCTGGAATCTGACTTCTTGAGTTAATTTTATATTTTGGATATTAGGCCTCTATTGGATATAGTATTGGCAAAGATTTTTTTCCTAATCTGTACATTGCTGTTTTGTCTTATTGACAGTGTACTTTGCATTACAGAAGCTTTTCAATTTTATGAGGTCCCATTTGTCAATTGTTAATCTTAGAGCATGAGCCATTGGTGTTCTGTTCAGGAAAATTTCCCCGCTGGTTTTATGTGGAAGTCTTTGATCCACTTGGACTTGAGCTTTGTTCAAGGAGACCACCAGTTGAACCAGGGCTATTTGTTGAAAATGCTGTCTTTTTTCCCACTGGATGGTTTTGGCTTTATGAAAGAGCAAGTGATCATAGCTGTGTCGGTTTATTTCTGGGTCTTCCATTCTATTTCGTTGATCTACCTACCTGTCTCTGTACCAATCCCATGAGTTTTTTGGAGGCTGTTGTTTTGTTTTTGGTTTGTTTTAATCACCGTTGCTCTGTAGTACAACTTGAGGTCAGGAATGGTGATTTCCCCAGAATTTCTTTTATTGTTTATTGAAAATGGTTTTGGCTATCCTTGTTTTTTTGTTTGTTTTTATGTTTGTTTTTTGGCATTGCAGATGATTTGAGATTTGTTCTTTCTATCACTGTGAAGAATTGAATTGGAATTTTGGTGGAGATTGCACTGAATCTGTAAATTGCTTTCAGTAAGATGGCAATTTGTACTGTGTTAATTCTGCTGATCCATGAGCATGGGAGATCTTTCCATCTCTGAGTCTTCTCCGACTTCTTTCTTCAGAGACAAGAAGTTATTATCATACATATCTTTCACTTCTTTGGTTAGATTCACACTAAGATATTTTATATTATTTGTGACAATTGTGAAGGGTGTCTTTTCCCTAATTTCTTTATCAGCCCTTATCTTTTGAGTAGAGGAAAGCTACGTACTTGCTTGAGTCAATTTTATACCCAACCACATTGCTGAAGTTGTTTATGATCTGTAGGAGTTCTCTGGTGGAATTTGGGGGTCACTTAATTGTCAGAGTTGTTCCTACAAATTTGATTTTGTTGTTATCTCATATCAGTATTAATAATTCAAGCTCAAGCCTTTTTAGAAGGAGGTGGAGACCAGTTTGTTTCCTGAGTTCTGTTTCAAAATGATCTGTATTAATGTTGCTTCCCAGTTGATTTCATATTTCACCAAGTTGAAAATTGTCATTATCCATTTTATAAAGTGCTTTTTCCATTTTGTGTTCTATTAAAATGTCTTTAAATTGAGATTAAATAACAAAAAGAATTGACATTTCCTCCAGAAGTATACACAATAAAGTCTGGGAGTTTACTCAACCAATAAAATAAGTAATCTGACCTTACAGATTAATGACTGTTGCCAAGCACACATATAAAATGCCTACATTTGCAATTGGAGTGGTGGAGTATCTGACTTGGTATTTGCAGGTCAACTAGCCTTGTTGAACCAGTGAACCTCAGGTTCAGTGAGAGTCCTTGCCTCAAAGAAAAAAGAAAAGGAAGGAATGATAGAGATCCTAATTTTAAGCTTTGCTTTCTGCACATGCACACATGTACACATAGACACACACACATATGCACATCACACACACACACACATGCACAGGCATAAGCACATACACAGGCAGAGAGGTAGGAGAGGGCTGGGAATGGAGAATACACACAGCACTTGAGTATAGAACTCCCACTAAGTTCAAGTAATGTTCTCTATGATTTCTCTAAAAGACAATACTATCCTAGATACACTACTGAAGTTCTACTTTTGGTATTAGTCTAATTATCTATTCCTGGGAGTGTAGGAACAGGTGTGATATTATAATTCTACATGTAAATGAACATCTTTTCACTCCACAGTGTATTATTCACTTACATTACTCAATACATTATACTTTTACTTATCTATGTTTTTATATTCTGTAACTGGAATGAAGAAAAAGTTTTGTTTTTGAAGATGTTAAAGATATTTTTAGTCTTTAATTTTTCTATAACATCCTTGTCACGTCAACAAAATCTCCTAAGCATGGATCTCAAAGCTGGTTTCACTATTTTCCATTCCCTGCCAACTCAGCATCTCTCAATGTTTCATAAGTTACTTGGTCTACTTTTCCACTCTTAAGATCTTTTCCAGTATTAAGATTTCCTATGTATCTTTCCCTGAATCAGTATATTCTACATCTTATTTTTCTTTGGTAACCATCATTCTCAATGTTTCAAGACCTCAGCTAGCTTTTCCTGTATTCCCCCTCCCGCCCCCACCTCCACTATTTATCAAGATGGCTGCTTCTTCATCGTGTGCAACATCTCCTTTCCAATATTTCCAACTCACTAATGAATTTTTCCTTCAAGATTTTCTAACCACTATTTACATTGGAAGAAATTTAAGTGTCAGAAGTATTTTAGTATATAATTAAAGTAAAATGAATAAAAATTTAAAAGTACAAAACTGTGGAGTCTATGAGAATAAAGGGGAGAAAGGAGGAGGAAAAGGAACAGGAGAAGGAGAAGAAGGAGGAGGAGGAGTTCAGGGAGGAGAAAGAGAGAGAGAGAGAGAGAGAGAGAGAGAGAGAGAGAGAGAGAGATGGAGAGTATGGTAGTGCCTATCTTGCAAAGGTAAAATAAGATCAGGACATAGAGTCCAACTTGAAGAAGTACATTGTGATATTTTATTTCTGAAAACAAACAACCAAAATAATATTTATGCTATCAAAATAATATTTACACTGCAGTTCGATATATTTAGAGCTGAGTGCTGACTTCTGAACCAGGACTGGATTTGTAGTGCTTTCAAACTTTCCTCCCAGATGTCTCAGATGTGTGGCATATGAAAGTGTTGCCTGTTGTGTTTGCATTAATCTAATCAAGCCAGGAGAGCTACATACTTTCCAATCTAAGTTATCTTATCCCTGTGCCAATTAAATAATACTCAGTGACTTTAATTGTAATATGTAAGACAACTAATTGGATTATAAACATCCTACTTATTTGTTACCGAGATAAAACCAATTAAGCTATCAGAAAGTATAAATTACATAGTCATCGAAGGTCTATATGACTTATTTATCAAGCATTATTCAACTTTGTCTGACTTTAAGATATTTTGTAAATATTGTGTTATATATAAAGTAGATATATTGTAGCAATTTAAAAAATAATATAAAGTATATATAGTATGAATACTTCATATACAATATACAATATAAAGCAATATAAAGTATATATTGTAGCAATATTTATATACAAATAAAAATATAAAGTACATATATTATAGCAATTTAAAATAAATGAAGAAATAAGTTTAAAAAACTAGCTGTTTTATAGGTAGTAGTATTCCATTTTCACTAAATACTAAATGTGGTGGCCTCTCCAAGGCCAGTGTGATGTCCAGGCCCACGCTTAGGAAGGTGTGGAGTGAAACTACTAAGTCCAAATTATGCCCTCAGATAGTGTATGTGAGAGCATTCTGTGTGTAAACAGTCATCTCGTTTTCCCTCCACAATGTGAATGAAAATGAAGAAACATGGATTTATTTCTACATATTTCTAAAAATTATAAAACAAAGAAAATTAAAGTACTTGATTATGTCAAACTCATTTTGAGAGTTTAAACTCATTCAGAAGTTTTGAAGTCTGATACTTTGTTATATTCCATCCAAGGAAATGTGAATACAGAGTTCCATATTAAATGCAAAATAATTTTTGTAATGGTAAATCTCTCCAGTGATTAAAATTCTTGGTTGCATAAACTCATATAAATACAATTATTTTATATACATAAAATTACAATCGTCTATGAAACGATATTTTCTTTTAATTTGCCACTGTTTTCCATAGTTCACATAAATAGAAAATGTATAATTTTTTTCTTTGTCTCTGTGATAGTTTTCTGTGTACCTACACGCACCCACAAGGGTATGTTACTTTAAAATTTTAAAAAATGTTTTCTTATTCATTTTTTAAATTAAATTGTTTTCCTTATTGCTTTTTCTTATTTTAAAGACTGTCTATGACCCCTTCTATTTCTTTGGGGGTTATGGGTCTGTTTAGACGATCTATTTGATCGACTGTATACCCATGGTATACAGTCACTGATAAGTGGATATTAGCCTAGAAGCTTGGAACACCAAAGACACAAATCACATATCAAGTGATGTCTCACAAAAAGAAAGTACGTGATTTTTTGTGTGGTACGGGTACCTACTGGTTATGTTGGTGAATGAGTAGTTAATTATTTAAAATTAATGAGCCATGAAATGATTATCAATCTGGGAAACACGAGCAGAAAAAGGATTTCTAGTGAAAGTGTTGAAAAGGGGCTGACGGTAGTGGAAAAAACTCTACACTGAAGATTTTCAAGATGGAAAAGGGTAAAAATGTTCTCAAGATTAATGAGAAAGAAATTTCAATAAGAAAGCTACATATCTCTTTTAAAATTAATATACATCTGTTATCTATACTAGACTAAACGTACATGAAAGACAATTTGTATGGATGAGTTCATCAGTCTAGAATCCACAATACAATATTTCACACGTGCCTTCTTCCCCATCTCTCCAAACTCAAAGCTATTGTTACAATTTTGATATTCAATCGAAGTACAGAATGTAATATGTAAAATTTTAATGTAAAATGTTTTCTTATTCATTTTTTAAATTAAATTGTTTTCCTTATTGCTTTTTCTTATTTTAAAGGTTCTAATTTCATATTTAGTTATCTGTATATGTATGTGTCATTGTGGGCAACAAAAGAATATGAATCATTAGTTAAAGAACAGTAAAAATGATAAAGAACTTACTGATATAGATTAGAAAAAATGCTAAGTACGTGATTTTTTGTGTGGTACGGGTACCTACTGGTTATGTTGGTGAATGAGTAGTTAATTATTTGAAATTAATGAGCCATGAAATGATTATCAATCTGGGAAACATGAGCAGAAAAAGGATTTCAAGTGAAAGTTTTGAAAAGGGGCTGACGGTAGTGGAAAAAACCTCTACACTGAAGATTTTCAAGATGGAAAAGGGTAAAAATGTTCTCAAGATTAATGAGAAAGAAATTTCAATAAGAAAGCTACATATCTCTTTTAAAATTTATATACATCTGTTATCTATACTAGACTAAACATACATGAAAGACAATTTGTATGGATGAGTTCATCAGTCTAGAATCCACAACACAATATTTCACATGTGCCTTCTTCCCCATCTCTCCAAACTCACAGCTATTGTTACAATTTTGATATTCAAAGTACAGAATGTAATATGGAAACAAATTTTAATGTGAATATGTAATGTTACCAAGGATCACTCTATTTTCATACTGAGGTACCTAAATATTGTCCTATGTCTATTCAGTTGGTACCCATAATATTAAGCTAAATATTAGACCATTATAAACAATTTGGTGTACTGTCTCTTTAAAACTATCATGGGTTAAAAATGATATGTTTACATGTCCATTTGACATGTAAAAAAGTTGAGAACCAGCCTTATATTGAATATCTTTTAAGAAATTTAAATAATGAAAATTTTTATATATTATTTATATAAAGTGTATATAAGGAAAAATTTGGAGAGATGAGAAAAAGCAGAAAACATGTTGGAGATTTAGTAAATCACTAATGAAGATGATGTGTTTACAAATTACTTGAGTATTTTTATGAGATATTTAAGTGATGAGGACATTGTAGCAAAATGAACGAACATTAATAACTTAGACTCCTGTCTTCAGGAGGGCATGGCCCATCATTTCAGTTCAAATATTTTATCACATTATCAATACTTCCTTTCGATTTTATTCTAGCTATTAATACAACTACTTTTAGGATTAAGGTCCTTGTGCATGAAGACTAACACTTCCAAGAATGGACCCTGAGGACTTTAAATAATTCACTTTTCCATAAAATCCAGTAGAAATGGTAGTAAAATTTACCTATATTAAAACTTTTCAGAATTCTCAAGTTAACTCTAAGAGTTTCACTCATTTGGCACAAACAAAAATCCTTAATTTTAATAAGAACCATATATTTAATCAGATTTTCTCTTGCCTCAAGCTCCATGAAAGCTTCGAATACCAGCATCCTCACATACTACCTATGAAAATAACCACTTATGGCTAATATCCACTTATTAGTGAGTGCATACCATGTGTGTTCTCACAGACCACATGAAGCTCAAGAAGGAAGACCAAACTGTGGATGCCTCATTCCTTCTTAGAAGGAGGAACAAAATACTCATGGGAGCAAATACAGAGACAGACTTTGGAGTAGAGACTGCAGAAAAGGCCACCCAGAGACTGTCCAACCTGGGGATCCATCCCACTGACACCAGACACAGACACTATTGCAGATACCAAGAAATGTTTGCTGACAGGAGCCTGATATAGCCGTCCTGAAAAGCTCTTCCAGAGCCTGGCAAATACAGAGGTAGATGCTTGCAGACAACCATTGGACTGAGCACAGTGTCACCAATGGAAGAGCTAGAGAAAGAACTGAAGGAGCTAAAAGGGTTTGCAACCTTATAGGAAGAACAAAAATATGAACAAACTAGAACCCCCAGAGCTCCCAGGGACTAAGCCACCAACCAAAGAGTACACACAGAGGGACCCATGGTTCCAGCTGCATATGTAGCAGAGGATGGCTTTGTCCAAAATCAATAGGAGAAGAGGTCCTTGGTCCTGTGAAGGTTCCATGCTCTAGTGTAGGGGAATGCCAGGGTAGAGAGGTAAGAGTGGGTAGGTTGGTGGGGAAGCACCCACATAGAAGCAGGGCGATGGTGATGGGATAGGGTGGTTCAGGGGGGACAAGGAAAGGGGATAACATTTGAAATGTAAATTAAGAAACTATCCATTAAAAAAGGAAAGAAAATAACCACTTATATCATGTTGTATAAAATCTCTCTCTCTCTCTCTCTCTCTCTCTCTGTGTGTGTGTGTGTGTGTGTGTGTGTGTGTGTGTGTGTGTGTGTGTGAAGATGTGAAGACAATCCCCTATTGATCTCTATGCTAAGACTTTTGACTACCAGGATAATGGTTCACTGGAAATCTGCAATCACATGGTGCATCTATATTTGACATGATATGGAGTTCTGGTATTGATAAACTTCAACAGATACATGGGATTCTTTATTTTTTGAATCTTTTCTTTCTTTTTAATTAGATATTTGCTTTATTTACATTTCAAATGTTATCCCTCCTCATTACCTCTCTGAAAACCACCTATCCCATTCCCCCTCCCCCTGCTTACCAAACCCTGATTCCACTTTCCTGACCTGGCATTCCCCTACACTGGGGCATTGATCCCTCAAAGGACCAAAGCTCTCCCCTCTCATGGATGTCTGAAAAGTCCATTGTTTGCTACACAGATTCATAGGATGATTAACATCATGGTGGGCTGCAGGTGGTCTTCCTCTTGTTTTTATAACGTTTTACATAATGATCCCTCTGCAATCAGAAGCCATACAGTATATTTTCATCAGGAAACAGTTATTTAATTCAATTTTTAATTAGAAAAATATAGATGACAGGTATGTACCATATAAACACTTCTAGTTTATATTTAAGTAATTAATATATGGATTATGTGACACTATTAATCTTATTCTATGAATAGGCTGCACCCATGTTTGCAGCTATTTTCTCTATCTAATCTCATATATTTTGTATTTATGTGCATATGTGTGTATGTAAATGTCTATGTGAGCATGCATATAAGTGACTAGAGAGCATACCCAGCAATAGATGTGCATGGCTGTGAGACTCGCATCATCGGTGCTGGTAACTGAAGCAGGCTCCTCTGCAAGAGCAGTAAGTGCTCTCAGTCACTGAGACATCTCTCCAGACCCAGAATAGCAATGTTCAATATAAGAATACATCTTTGATAATAGTCTTTACAATTCAGTTCACTGCTTGGGCTTATTTCCTATATATGACTGAAATTGTGTAGTTTTTTACAGATGTGTGTGCACTTACTTCTCTTCCCTGAATCACTTACCCTAACAATCTTCTCCCATTTACTTCAATGAGATCCCTTTCCTTATATTCTATATAAGCAGTGTCTTACACACAAAATGCTTGAATTATTTGACTTAACATTGTAACCCAAATTCAATCCTGTTGTGGCAAATAAGAAGATCCCATCCTTTATTTACCCAACAGAACGCCATTGTGGAGATATACAACTTTTTCCTTACATAATGATTAATTGTTGATTAATCACATAGATTGATTTATTCTTTTGCCTCTTATAAATAATGCTAAAAACACATAGTTCTGTATACACCTTTTAACATTCTCATTTACCTTTCAACTATATCATGTGTTTGTTATTGTGTACTTCCTAAAATCTCTGTACCCCTTATCCCTTCTCCTATTCTCTTCCCTTTGATAATCCCCCTTCTGCTTACACACATACACACACACACACACACACACACACGCACACACACACACACACACACACACACATTCTAAAATATATTTATATAATATATAATCAAGTATGCATAATCTATATTATATATAATATTTTGTAGCTGTATGAAGTACAGGATCTAGCAGACATAGAGAACATTTTCCATGTCTTGAAAATGTTTTGAGGAATGACTTTACTGTCTTCCAGAATCACCGTGTTGACCTATATTCATGGCAAGGTATAGAAGGTCTTCCTGCCTTTCTGTTCCTTGTCAAGTGCTGACCTGCGGACTTTGTCTTTTAAACAATTATTGCTCAAAAAGTATAATATTGGTGATACACCATAGTGCTTTGCAATCTGCATTTCTCTTACAATTACCATTTTTCATATATCCTTTGGACATTCATGCATCTTTTGACAAATGTCTTGTCACATCCTGTCCTTTATATCAGCCATTTTTGTCTTGTCATGTCTGCTGTTTTGTTGCTTTCTCCATAGGGTCCTTCCATACTTGAGGTTTTACAATATTGACTCTTGTTCTATAGGACACACTTCTACTCTAAGTATGGTTTCTTTTGATTTTTAGAAGGCTTTAGTTTAATAAAATTTATTTGTCTCTCTGCTATATCTATCACTTGTATTGTGTGATCAATGCATGAAGAGTCATTTTCTGAGAAAAATCCAAAGGAGTATTCTCTGCTTCTTTTATGTAAGTTTCATATTATCATCTCTTATAGTTCATTTGATTCATTATATTTTATATTATTTTATATATTATGTGAGAAAATGGTAGAATTGCATTCTTTGCATGGGGAAATCTATCTACTTTTCTAAATAACACAAATTCAGAACAATTGATCATC
Organism: Apodemus agrarius; assembly: GCA_964023405.1. Taxonomy (NCBI): domain Eukaryota; kingdom Metazoa; phylum Chordata; class Mammalia; order Rodentia; family Muridae; genus Apodemus; species Apodemus agrarius. The sequence continues at coordinate 170,656,920 of OZ030006.1, forward strand.
TCGAAAAAAACAAAAAAAAGAAAAGAAAGAAAGAAAGAAAAGAACAATTGATCATTTTCCTGTTGTATATCTTTGGCAATATAGTACTACTTTAAATCCAAATTTAGCAGAAAATCGTTTTTAAAACTAATTACAACTGTAAGTTATAATTTGTTTCTATGATTCACATTCATTTAAATCTTGCATGGAAATCCACAAATCACCATAAAGAAATGTGGACACACTATCCATAGGCATATCCCCCAAAATACACATTTTAGAAATGATCATTTAATTTTATTCCAAATACCTGAAGACCACCTTGAAAAGTCAAGGTTATTGGGAATAAATGAATTTATAATGAAACAAAAGGAAACTAAACAATGGGGACACAAGATCCAAGCAAGGAAGGGAACACAGAGATGTATTCACAGTGCCTGGAGTTTCATAGTTCTCAAAGGAGTAAAGAGGCTAAGAACAGCAGATAGGAGAATAAAAAGAAATACCTTAAGTGCTCTATATTTCCTGCATTGCACAGATTATTTCTAATGAGAAAAAGAATGTGTTTCCACAAAGCTAGTTTGTGAAAAAGCCTCCTATGAGTCACATGTTCTTTTCATTAAGGTTCCCTTTTTTAAGTGTGTGTGTACATGCAAACCGATATATTCATGTGTGAGCACAGAGTTTGTAGAGGTTGAAAGAGGGCAATGGATCTTGCAAGCTGACTTACAAGCCACCATGTGTGGGTGCTTGGGACTGAACCTGGCTCCTTAGAAGAACAGCACATGCTCTTGATGTGCCATTTCTTCATCCACATAACTCATACTTTCACAAAAACCTTCTCTCGTTTCAAATAAAACAATGAGCAAGATTTAGTATGAAAACTTGTTTCATGGGGCTGAGGAACGTTCCTCATCCATATTCTTCCTTGGAAAAGTTTCTTTCTCAAATAAAACCCACCAATCTTCTCACCCACAGATACACAGCACATTTTTCCCATGGAAAACTGTCCTCATAGTAGGTTTTAATTAGAAAAAAAAATAGTTGCTAGGGCAAGTAGGTGAGTGGGAATGTGTTAGTCTAGGAAACACGAGGCCAAATTTTAGATACCCAATAATGCAAATAAAATGAATAATGTATGTTTCCTTTCCACCTTGACTCTCTGTGTAATTTATTTTCCCTATTCTCATCTGAACTATACCCCTAGTAAATGGTGTTTGAAGTATGTATGTACACAAACCTTGGACTGAGGATTTGCATGTTTCCTTTTCCTCTGTGAGCTCTGTCATGGAGGGCACTTATTTCTTATGGACTGTAGAACTTGGCATAGATAACTTCCTCTCAAAAGATCAGATTTCTCAATGATTAATTAAGGTATAAAAGGAATGCCTGCAACAATTGGATTAAAGTGAATTTTTAAAGTCAACTAATATAATAATTGCACATTTCCCACCTCAGTGTCCTTTTTTCAATGAATCACAGTAAAACAGATAATATGAAACTTTTAAAGTTTCTTATACATTTTCATCCTTAATAACTTCTTATGAAGTGATATGAAAGATCAGGAAAATATGAAAAATTCAAACAATTCTTCTTTATATAAATTCATTCCACAAACTCATTAAAATAAGAACCTAAACAATGAAACCAGGCCAATCTTGTGCATAATCATAACGGATAGCTCACTGAATTGATTTTAGACTAGATGGGAGTTAGGGGAAACTTTTGCCCTTCTAGACATCTATTAAAAGGCAAACATGAAAAACGAGGCAGGACTCAGACATAAAGGTAGCCGCTTCAGGAAGAGGCATGAATCATTGCACACGCAACAGTGCATCCTATCAAGCTTGTTCACGGCGTCACATCCTTTACATCCAACGGTCAATCTATGAACAAACTAGTGACTGAGCTATGGGCTCCCCGACCCATTCATCACAGCAGAGCTCTCGAATTCACATTGCAAGAAAATTACAGAAAATAAAACTGCAATAAAACCAAGAAGCTGAAAACAGTGATGACACCCATGACAACATTAAAAAAAAAGGCACTGAAGGAATGCAGTCATCTGTTCCACTTACAATTAAAGCAGCACAAGATGGATGTCTGGCTTCTCCTGGTGCAGAACTTGACGGGTCCTAGAAGCAGCATCCAATGAGAAGGCTCCAAATGCACATGGTCGAACACAGTGAAGTGAGTTATGGCATTAATTTTAACTTTTGTGCACCAGGATATACCTATATTCATACATATGCATGCATACCCATCTCCAACCTTAAAGATAGAGAAGATATGTAAATGTATAATCGGAACCATTGTTGAAATGATTCCATGATTTTGTCCTGTTTGTCGTTCTACCAAGTTAGTACTCTTGTCTGTATTTAGTCCTTTATCTGGGAGATTTCTGTTAGGCAGTTTTATCCTGAAGTGAATACTGGATCTGAGAACTTCAGAGATTGTGTTCATTTGTATGTATTGAAAAGAGATTAAAACTAATAGAAGAATGGAAGGTGAAGAAGGAGATGTGTTATTAAAATTAAGCTTTAATCACATGGTCTCAGAGTCATGGCCTAAGGATTAAATGTGTCTAACTCTCTGCAATCTGTTGGGGAAAAGAAGGGATTGCAGAGAATAGATATGATATGGTCAAAAAAAGAGTGATGATATGGTCCCAGATGATAGGAAAGTATCAATAAACATTTATATTTTACCCTGTACTTTTTCTACTTAAAATGTCACCAAGTATACTATATCTGAGGAGATGAAATTTTGAGATACTCATACAAGTGCAAGTCTTCACTCTTTCTTTTCATTTGGTTGGACATTTGTCCAGTTTTGCCAGTTTCATATATCTCATGTCGCTTCTAACATCCAGCTTGCACACAAACAGGGCCAACTCACAATTTTAGCACAGTTCATATGAGCATCGCAATTCTGACCCTGCACTCACTACAAATGTGTCTTATTACCTGTTGAGTTTTGAAAACCTAACTTACATATTTGTAATACTGGACTCACTTTTTTTTGAAACAGGGTTTCTCTGTGTAGTCCTGGCTGTCCTGGAACTCACTCTACCTTAGACAAGACTGGCCTCAAACTCAGAAATCTGCCTGCTTCTGCCTCCCAAGTGCTGGGATTAAAGGCATGCACCACCACTACCCTGTGTGAACTAACTTTTAATGCAGGGTTTTAAATTTCAGGTAGACTCTTTTCCTTCAGAAACAATATTTGTCAAATGAAACTAGTTAATGACAGCCTTGGGAGTGGGGAAAGTATCCTGTGTACTGATCTTAAAATGTCCATATTAAATATTGAAGAAAGTGAAAATTTAAAAACCATATACCTAGTTCCTAGGAGCCTCAATATATTTTCATGGCACATGTAACTGGAAAATACACTTCACACAGACTTGTACACAGAGCAGACAACATTTACATGTAGATAAGTTAGCATAAAGAGACATTTTCCCAATAAAATAAATCTAAGAATCTGCATGGACTACGCTTTTATTTCACTTATGTAAAAATACTGAACTCAAAAAGTAACATCTAGGAATTACTTATATTAGAAAGAATACCAAAGAAAGATGGGTAAGTCTCCTAATCCAACACCCATGGTAGAAGGAAATTGAAACAGAGCTCTTCCCAAGATCAGATGAGCTATGGATCACCAATTGACGATGCAAGTCGCTCACATGCCCTGGCTAAGACCCAGGCTAGCAATGAGGCCCTCACAAAGCACCCCTAGGTATAAACAAGCAAAGGTTTCCAGTCACAGAAAGTGGTGAGGCAGGAAACATTTCCGTGGATATAAGCAAACACTGTGCCAGCAGGAAGTACTACAGCCGTTAAAGCCAATATGCCAGCCACCTGTAGAGCTCTGTTGGAGATGCTCGGCAAACATGGACGCCAACCAACCCCAGAGCAAAATGAAGGGAACCAGAGTCCACCGTGATCCCTGAAAATATTCTAATAACAAAAAGTGTGACTTCCATTGCAAAGAAGAAATGTGTGCAAGGCTCCTCTCTGCAAAATAGTCAAAAAAAAATAGAATTCAAACAAAACTAAAAAAACAAACAATGACAAAAAACAAAAACAAAAGTAAACAACAACAATAAACCGGCAGGGATTTGAACACCTAAGTCAATAAATTGATGTCTGATAGATTTGTTTAGTTTCGTTTATAAATATTTTTCCTCCTTCCACTTGCAAAAGAAAGGTGAAAATTCTCTTCTCTTCCCTCAGTTCATGCAGATAACTCAGGGCTTTCTACAATGTAGGCTGTTAGATATTTCCCCACAATTTCTGTCCTGTTTATTTACTCCAGAAAGGAAAAGAACCATATACAAATGTACATAGCAATCAATTCTGAGTAGTTGTCAAAGCCTAGAAACCACACAAGTGTTCTTCAGTGGCTTAGTGCATAAGCTGCAGGACATTCATCCAGCGGGAACAACCAAGCAACAAGGAAGAGACTATGACTGTAGCAACCAGTTGGAAAGAGATCAAAGCAGTAACTGAGTCCAGGCTTCTGAACTCAGAATATTATATACCAAAGGCTTTATTTATATAACATTTTTTTCTAGACAAGAAATTATGTGGTCCGTTCTGACCTCCAACTCATTACACAGCAGAGAATGGCCTGAAGTTTTTAAGATCGTGCCTTTGCCTCTCCAGGGTTGAGGTGACAGGTATGCACTACTACATTCAGACTTGTGATAGGTGCTGGTGACCAAGACCAGGGACCTATGCATTCTTAGCATGCATACTACCAACCAACTTGCATTGTCAGCATATCCATTCTCTCTCACATATATACACCACAGAAACACACATACAAATAAATTAGTAGAAAGGTAATCTACTTTAAAAAGAATGGATTCAGGGATATCAAGTTCATATCTCCATTTTTAATATTATAATTTAAAGCATGAATAAGAAGAATAAAAGAATTATTCTAGCTTTGGGATATTCAATTCATTCTCCTTTAAATACTTCACATTTTGTCTTCATTCAGCAGCACATTAACTCTCCAATAGGTCGTGAATGGCCCAATGACCTTACCAGTTTTATATAGTTTGGAAGATTTTATATCTACCGAACCACACAGAGCAACCTCCGGGGATAAAACAAAAATAACTTGTTGATTTTCTTACTTTTTATTATGATATTTACAAACAATCAAACAAACATAAAGCAAAAGACAATTCTTAATGTCTGTATACCACTTAGATAATACAGAATGAAGGACAGATATTCACAAAGTATTACTAGTACCTTCTATTTATTACATTAGTTAATTACATGTATTGAAGTCTGAGAGAGATTTTACAGTTCAGTGTGAACTCAGACTCATTGTGTTTACAATGAAGACCTTTAAGTGCTAATCCTCTGGTCATCTACACCCCTACAGTGCTGGAAACTGAACCTCTGGCCTTATCCACGCCAGGTGAGCACTTGAAGCATTACTTCCCCAGACCAAAATGCTCCTTGTACAAAGACTCACTACCATGTTGAGCTATTCATGCTTAGTTTTTCATCTCTTGTCTCCATAGCACATAGCCTCTTCGATTTGGAATACTCTTTTAATTCTAAGTCTTTACTGTGTTATGGGTGCTTATTTTTCATAAACTCAATGAGGTTATTTTCTTTGAATAGAATACAAGTCAAAGCAAGTGGATTAACTGTCTTTAAGCACCATCTCTGTCACAGCACAATCATATTTTAAAACTCAGGAATTAATTCATTCTCATCTTGCTACTTACTTTGTGTTAGACAATATGCCTTTACTCCCTGACAATTTCTATGCATCTCTTCACTCTCATGTCATCCCTCGTTTATACTACACAGCACTGCTTTTCATATAGTGCCAACTCCTCTCAATCCATAAAAATCTGGAGTGGTTTGTCACTTTGATATGCACAAGTAGTAACCACAACCTTATGCTTTGGGGAAAAAGCTTTTACTGTTGTTACTAAGTTCTAAGTAAAAGAATGTTATAAACACAGAAACACAGAGAAGATGATGTCACAACAACAGCAGAAATTAGAATGATGAGCCTGTAGAACAAGGATGTAGAAAACATTTCCTCTGAGGAGACAGCACAAGATTTTGGAGATCAGGACCAGCTAATTGTGTCAACATTTTGATTAGATACTTTTGTCTTCTCAATCTATGAGATAATAAGCTTCAGTTGCTTTTATACAAAGTCATAAGGTTTGTTTTAATAAGCCAGGGACCTGTCTTATTAAATGTGGAACCTGACTGAATAGATACATTTCTAAATACATCTAAATGTTTCACTTTGAGGTACCTCAGTTGAGCATTTTCAAGATGAGTTTAACAAACTATAGCAAGATATTAGAAAACTTGAAAAATCATACATGACTACTTGGAGTTAGCATAAATACATTGTTTAAAATACATAAAGACTGTTAATAAGCAAGCAAGCGTATTGCAGAGTGTTGATTGAAGTCTCAAGCACTAGGCGGTCTTCAAGTGGATTTCTCACACATATTCGTTGTCTTACCTGTGCGGCTTTAGAACAAAGCCCAACATTCACAGGTGAAGTGTTTCACTCATTAATATCTAACTAGATGAATTTTTCACAATGGAAATCCAGGCACATACCCAGCCTCTACTAGTCCCTGAAGGAAAATAATCATTGGAATGTTAATATTAGAGATTTATTTCATTCTCTTTTATACTGTATGTAAAGGCATAAAAACCATCATGTTCTCCTTTGTGCCAATGATTCATCCATATAGTTCACCCTTCGTAAAGGATCTGACTTATTACTGTCACATCAATCGACTAAAGGCTTTTTATTTCCTCAATGATGACTATTAACAAAGATTTCATTCTAAAGTGATTGTTGATAGGAAGTTGGTGAACATATTTAATTGGCTGTGAGATGTAAGAACTAGAACTGTAGTGTTACCCAGTTAGTCTAGTGAAGTTTAATAAACACAATGTCATTTCATGTGGTTGTGAAAGTTTCAACTTCCCCATCAATGTGCAAAGCTCATGACTACTCTGCATGTCCCAACTTGAGGGTTTCTTTTTTTCATTTTATTGTCTAGTTTTTATGCCAACACACATTAAATTTTAATTGACATTTACATTAACCCAGTGAATAACTGAGATTTCCATATGCCTAAGAATTTAATGTTCGTATTCTGTCTACTTTTTATTAGAGTGCGTGAAGTTTTTATTCCATTGATTAATGAGTACTCTTTATACATTTTACATATTTTTCCAATATAAATTCTGTAATGTCCTCTGCCAGACTACCTTGAATTTTGTTTTGTTTTCTTTTGTTTTTCATCCTTTAGTGTCTTCAACTGTACAGAGAGGCTTACTTTTAATGCCCTGACATTTGTCATTTCCTATTCCCCACATTGCAACAAGCACCATATTTTCAAGAAATATTTAAGCATGGGATGGTCTTAGTGGTTTCATTCTTATATTCAACTTGGCAAACTCAAATATTTCAAAATTCATATTCATTTTATTTAAATATATCTGAGTATTCTTGTGCATGATTTGAAGTAAAATCAAGATGATATATATGCAGCTATCATATAGAAGATCATTATTTTAGATCTACAGCTGAGTCTCAACTTTTGAATAATTAAGACGCATGTTTCCACATCTTGGTGATAAACTAAATTATGCCTGTATCTTTGTGTTATATGTTTCTGAGTGAATTATCAACATGATCAGTTGCTGCAAGGAGGCAGAGGCAAAATGTGCTCTGATTTACTATATACACTCCTCTAAGATCTTATTTAATTTTCTCTTTTGAGTAAAAACGGGGGTTTCTTCTATGAAACTGCATCTTCTTACTCTTAGTGGCTGAATTGATACTTTAAAGTGTTCACAAGACCCTGTAAATAAAGAAGAGTGCATTTCCCTCTACATTGAGTTAATTATTATTTGCTTCTGTATGTATATTAAATGAGTCAAGCATTCATAATAGTTGTACATCTTCAGAACTGAATACAGTGTGGATATTTATTTAATTAACAGCTTTTGAATCTAGTAGAAGATTCATAAAGGTGGACAGAAACATAATATATCAAAATAAAAAAAAACAAGCTGAGAACAATCTTTCTTAATTCACTAAGAAGTATACATCAAGTCATTTTGCATCATTGATTATATAATTGTGTGCAGATAATTATATTTGTTTTATGTGTCAACACTTACCTGTTATTCAGTTCTTATGTGCAATGTATTTTTAGGGAAAACTCAACAACAAAGTACTTTTGCAGTTTGGGCATATATTTTTACATGCCTCTGTAGAACAATAAACTGTCATTTCTTCTAAAAGACAGCATTTTATAGTTCATACCTATTCTGTGTTGCATTTTTCCTCCCCAAAACAAAGAACAATAAAAATGATTACCGTGATAACATCTCTGAGATGGCTCATGTACTGCTGATCTGAGTTTGTTAGGTGTCTTACAACTGCCTGTAACTCTGAGGATCCAATGTCCATTTTGACCCTTGAGACCCACATAATACAAAGAGAGAACTGACTCTTGAAAGTTGTCACAATTAACATATCAAATGATTCCCAAGAAGAAGGAAGGAGAGGACCTTGGTCCTGGAAAGGCTTGATGCAGCAATGTGGGGGATTACCAGGACAGAGAAGTAGGAGGGGGTTGATTAGGGAATGGGCAAAGGGAAGAGGGCTTATGGGACTTATGGGGAGGGGGGAACCAGGAAAGGGGAAATCATTTGGAATGTAAACAAAGAATGTAGAAAATAAAAAAAAAACCAAAGTAGTCCTTGATACTCATGCCCATGTGCATCTCTCTCTCTCTCTCTCTCTCTCTCTCTCTCTCTCTCACACACACACACACACACACACACACATCTCACATACACACACACACACACACACACACACATATGCACACTGTGACACTTGCTACCTACAGGCATACTCACACAAATTAATTAACTAAAACATTGAAAATAATAAGCTTAGAGTCTTACAATAATATCATTTAGATTGAGGAATTTTTCAATTCATTCATTAATTCATTATTTTTGCAATGTTAGGAATGTGGTATAAAGTATTCATGAATTTCATGTGTTCACTGTCTTCTTACATGCTTCTTGTATGAAAGCAAGCTTGTTTGGATTTCTGAGTTACAATAAAGAGGAGGGCTATCTGTAGCAAGGATGATTGTAGGGTATGTAATAGATTGTTGTTTCTATTTTCAGGATTGAGATTCTCTGAAATATAATTTTTTTTTCTTTTTAGCTCAAGTTGGACCTATCTTCTGTATTGAATGTATGCCTGCACACATTAATAAAGTACATCTAGAGGTCCTTTTATTCATCTTGTTGAATATGCATTGCCCAAAGTCAGGCACCATATAGAATAAAATACAATAGACTTGATCTATAGCCTTTCAGAGTCAAGGTATCCCAGAACACTTTACAGAGCAATGACTTAGATAATGTAGTGCTGTGATTGTGTTGGCAAACTTGACTGTCATTACCAACCCAGCAATAGATCACACTCCAACCTTGAACATTATAACCTGTTTGAGTGACAGAAGCAAAGTTAGCTAAAATGTAAGACTTATATCCTGATTAATTTTCAGAATGGCTCTCTCTGCCAATGCTTTTTCTGGTTTTTTTTTTCTTTTTGTTTTTTGTTTGTTTTTAATGACTGATGTTTTACATAGAAGACCTCTCATTTTATCGGGACTTTATAATTAATAGATCAAAGGCATTAGATTAAACTTTTTTAATTATATCCATGTATAAAATAAGGAAAATGTGATAACTGGAGATTAGAAGCTAGATCAAAATTAAAGATTTAATTCCTTTTTGAACTATCTTCTGAGTCTGGTGTGGCCTTGGTAGGGACAAAGTGACAAAGTGTCCTGCTCCTGGGACAGGGCCCTGGAGTGAGCCCATGAGTGGGGATGGCTGCTGTGGGCATAAGGCCTGTTTGTGTTATAATGTACATATTTTCTGGAACCAGTACTAGCATTGGAACACTCTTTCCTTCTGAGGAATATTCCCCTGTTAATGCTAATGACTCCATAATAATTAGAAACATCCCGGAGACCAGGGTGTGGCTATGTTTCAGCAAAATGGTAAACACTGGTACCTTCAGGACAGCCCTTAAGGCTGTGGAAAAGAAATCTAAAACCATGAGTTTAAAAGTACATAGTTTCTTGATTATGCAAAATCATAAAGATGCAACATGAATTATGAGAGACTTCATGAATCTAAAGAACAAAGGCAGCTATAGGATGAGCCAGCTTGGCAGGAACATACAAATGCAGGCAGATTGCCACGTTCAAGGTCAACCTGGGACACAGCTAGGCAAGGTCCAGGTGTGGTAGAAATGGTAATTTTAAGGCAGTCCCATCCAGCTAGTTTATCATCTGTGCCTACCAGAAGCAAGCAAATCTCTGAATCTTTTGCAGTATTAAAAGAAAATGTGTGTTGCTGTTTCCTAAGAATTAGGATGCTGGGGTCTTCAGATGCTGATTCATATGATAAACAAAAGTGAAGCTGAAATAAATGATTTAATTAATATGTAAATTAAAAACTGGTCTTATGGTCTGCATAAAACGAGCTAGCAAAAAGCAACACCAGTTCTTTAGAATTTTTCTCTAGAGAGAGCTGAGCTGTCTGGAGATCTCTGGAGAGTGAAAACAGCTCTTCAAGAATTTTTTCTAACAGTATTTCTGACTTGGTCAGAAGATCCAAATAATATTTTATAGCAGCTTTTCTGACTTTGGTCCAAAAAAAAAAAAAAAACCTATGAGCTATCCAATTAGGTTTTGCAATTTTTTGCTTGCAGAGAGAGCTGTCTCAACCAAAGAAATTTTAGAAGAGCAAGAAAAATCTGTCTAGAGCAGAGTAGAACACAGACACAAATAATATAGACACACACACACACACACACGCAGAGAGAGAGAGAGAGAGAGAGAGAGAGAGAGAGAGAGAGAGAGAGAGAGAGAGAGAGAACAAGCAGTCTGGAAAACCATCTCAGCAGAACCTAGGCCACCAGCTTGAATCCAAGATCAGACTTTGAGTGTTTGCTTTCACAGTTCCCAAGCACACCTTCTTCTCAGGAACCCCTCTCCAAACCAAGACTGGTCGTTGTCAACCACCATTATCTTGGAATCTACAGATGGGTCTAGTATATATTTGCATGCTCCCTTGGAAAAGATGTATCTACAGGGGATTGAAAAATGTTATGTTTAGCATAGCAAGAACCTGCCTTGTTGGTATTTGTGACACAGTAACTTAATGTGTTTTACTTTCAGTCTCAATAGTATAAATTAGAAATAAGTGCAGAAGTACTATATAAGATTCCATTTCAAACCTTTTTGTAAATCTCTTATATGTAAGTACAGTATATTTACATTATTCTCAACACTCCTTTTTCTCCCCCCCCACCTTCTTCCTTGCCTCCCATTTCCTTCTTGGGTTTGTGACCTCTGAAAGTATAATAATTATTGTTGTTGTGATTATTATTATACTTATTGTATATATTCAAAACCTATTGAGAATGACCGAATGCTGCTCCTATGTATCTGAGTTAAAATCTGACCACTTGGGGCTGGATAACAGATCAAGTAGCTCACTTTGGCACAGCATTCCTTTTTCCTCCCTCAGCGGCCATTGACTGAGTTACATTCTGCATCTAGGGGTAGACTTTTGTGAAATTTCCTTACCCAGTAGGCTCCACATGCTGACTGGTGTGGCTGGCCATTTTGCCAGGCTTGTGTGGATAACCATATTGTTGAAATGTCACGAGTACTGAATCTCTGACATTTCTAGAAGATACCACTTATTATATGTCGTCCTGGTCCTCCGGCATGTAAATTTCTAATCCCTCTTTCATGATGTTCCTTGAGTATTATGTGCATAGCTGTGTGTATATTTATTGATTCAGGCTTGGCACTTAACTGTTACTCAATTTTTGCATTCTGACAAGCTGTATGCTTCTGAAGTAGTATTTGTTGAGCAAGCAAGCTACACTTACTTGTGAGTGAAAGGAGGAATGTTTGTAGTACACTTAGAAGTAAAATAATGGTAATAGCTTCTCCTCTCCAGCCACAGATGGATGGTAAGGTTAACAGTATCAAGTATAGTTTCCATGAACAAAATGGACTGTAGATTCAATTTGACAACTGTTGGTGACCACTAAGTTCTACTATTGAAACATTGGGTCTATCTTGTCACATTCTTGGAAAGTAATGAAGTGGGTTTTAAACTAAGGTGTGTCTTTTTCAAATGTAAAATTCCCCCACATATAATCTAGACTGTAAATTACATAATGATTGAAAATATACTGATTGAGACAATTTTAGACTTGAAGATGGAAAATATTTCATAGTAATGCAAATATATTTAGAGAGGGGTAATCAGATATAAAGAATATGATAGTAATGAAATTGATAACATAGTTACAAATGGTGTTGTTTCTACTCTTCAAAAATAATTTCAAGTGCCTCCATGGTTTCAATATCTATGTAATAACAATTTGTAGGAAGAAAAATCTTCTCCATGCCCATGTAAATCTATACCCAATTGCAACATAATATCTAGTACTCTCTTAATTCTTATAAAACACCCATTCATTAGTGATAACTTAGATCCAAATGGATGGTACTAGAAAATATCATCATTAGTGAAGTAATCCAATCACAAAAGTACACATATGTTATAAGTGGATATTACAATTAGTTGAATTAAATATAATTCACAGACCACATGAACCCCAAGAAGGAAGACCAAAGTGTAGATGCTCCTGTCCTTCTGTTTTTTTATTAGATATATTCTTTATTTATGTTTCAAATGTTGTTCCCTTTCCTGGTTCCCCTCCCACCAAAATTCCCTAACCCATCCCTCCTCCCCCTGCTCACCAATCCACCCACTCCAGCTTCCCTGTCCTGGCATTCCCCTAAATTATCCATGCAAGGAAATACAGAGACAAAGTGTGGAGTAGAAACCTGAAGGAAAGGCCATCCAGAGACTGCCTAACCTGGGAATCCATCTCAAATATAGTCACTAAACCCAGACGCTATTGTGGATGCCAACAAATGTTTACGGACAGGAGCCTGATATAGCTGTCTCCTGAGAGACTCTGCCAGAGCCTGACAAGTGAAGAGTGGATGCTCACAGCCAATGATTGGACTGAGCACATGGTCCCCAACGGAGAAGTTAGAGAAAGAACTAAAGGAGCTGAAGGGGTTTGCAACTCCACAGGAAGAACAACAATATCAACCAACCAGACCCCCTTGCAGAGCTCCCAGTGACTAAACACCAACCAAAGAGTACACACAGAGGGACCCATGGCTCCAGCTGCATATGTAGCAGAGGGTGACTTTGTTAGGTATCAATGGGAGGAGAGGCCCTTGGTCCTATGCTGGCTCGATACACCTGGAGTGGGTGGGTGGGTAGGGGAATACCCTCATAGAAGCAGAGGGAGTGGGGATGAGATAGGGAATTTCTTGGGGCTGGGAACTGGAAAGGGGCTATCATTTGAAATGAAAATAAAGAAAATATCCAATAAAAAAAGAAATGTAAAGAGCCCTTTGTCACCTGAGAGCTGAAATTCTCATCTCTGTAGCTCAGTGCCTGGTTTACATCTCTTAACTTACTTTGGCCAGCCATTTTTATATGAAACAGCTTATTTCTCTCTCATTTTCCCTCTTCTCACTCACCAGCCAAACTCCACTTATGTAAGTGCTTAAGATCCTTAAAATATTGTCAGCATCCCTAGTACTAGAACATTCAATCTTAGAATAATTTCTCTAACTGTAGGAACATTTGTGATTTTAAGAAAGTGTTTACCCAATCCCTGTTTTTTGAAAATCTTACAAGAAATTATACTTTGCATTAGATATAACCACACTAATCTTCAACAATGGCACTGCCACATCTACCCCAATGAATCTCTGGTTTCTTCACTATACTTTAAGGCTCCAAAGCACAGTATCTAACACGCAAACTTTATAATCATGTACTACTAAGACACACTCATAGGAAGCATCCCTCTTTCTATTTTTACTCAAGGAGTCACTTGAGAGCTGAAATTCTCATCTTTAGTTGAAGTGGAAATTTCTGTTTGTGTCATGTGATGCAGATTCATTTAAGAAGCCAATTTAGCATGATGGTCTGCTGAGGCAAGACTGGTGAGAAGACACATGATATTTGGAGAGTCTATAAGTAGTATTCAGTGGACAGTGATGCAATGATTGCATAGCTAGCCATGCAACTCTTAGCTGGTCACAAGTTTTTACTGATCTTGAGAGGCACAGCAGAGAACTTCTGTCCTTTCTGCTTGTCCTGGTAGCTCGCAGTGACCTGTGCTGTTTCTGTGGAGGCCTGGCAGTTTCTCCTGGATCATCCAACCATTGCTGATTTGTATTTGGTGACATTACTGAACTATACAGCTGGTATCCTGACAATGAAGATTGGAATGACCCCAAGGAACTAAACAGGTCCACATCTCCTTGTTCTATTTATTGTCTTTTCTTCCCTACCCTTGGACAGTGGACTAGACAGAAGATCAAAACATTTGAGTACCCTAAAAAGTAGGTTTTGAAAAATCTAAACTTATATTTAGTCCTCAGTGTGTGGTTTACAGCTCTCAACTTATTTTGGCCAGCCATTATCATATCAATTTTCTTAGTGTGTAAAAAAGCTTAATGTGTTAAAAACTACAAATTAGAATCCAAATACTGCTCACTGGTGGTTCCTACTAGACCAATGAGTAGAGGTTATATCATTGTCTCTCATTGTCCAGACAGTTTCTAGATTATAAACTTTCTTCAACTGTGTTGAGGACAGAACATTAATCCCCCAAAACATTCACATTCTCCTTCCTACTTTCTGTGAGTACTCAGCCTACAGGGCATATAATTAGAAGTGAAATGAACAATGTCCTAGGTAGTGATATAGGTGGCCTTGGAAGAAAGAAGGAGAGAATGTTTGCAGAGGAGTTCCAATCCCAGCCAAGCAAATTCCCCCAGAAACCAGAATTCAGACCACAGCCTCTTCTGAAGGTCTCAGAAGAATGCAGCCCTGCTGACATCATGGTCTTAGTCCAAGGACAGATTTAAGACTTCTGTGCTCCAAAACATTTAGAAAATGAGTTTTTACTTTGTTGTCTAAGTCACAAAATTCTGTTGTGACTTACTGATAGAGCTATAGAGATTAGACATGGAACGTGACTGTTAACTAGCAGGAAGTAATTATTAGATAAATAAAGAAAATCCTGTTTGAAAAATGCATGGTCACACACTACTTACTATCCTAGAAAGGATGGTGAGAAAGGACATATACATATATCTGTTTCATTTTTTTTATAATTGTAGTAACTTAATTTTTTGAGCCTTTCCCAGAATGTATTTTGATCATGGGTACACCCACCTCTCCCCACACACATCTCTGTTCACTGCTTGTCTATCTTAATTGTGTTTAATTGCTGCAATAAAGGACCATGACCCATACAACTTACAAAAGAGTTTATATTTTCAGAGGGTTCGAGTCCATGGACATCATAGTGGGGAGCATTACATAGGCAGACATGGTGCTTGACCAGTATGCAGATTCACAGGTGCAAACCAGAAATAATGAGTCAACAGGGCATGCCATGGTCTCTTGAAACCTCAAAGACCACCGTGGTGACAAACCCTTTCCAAGAAGGCCAGATCTTCAAGTCTTCCTAACCAGTTTCATTAATTGGAGACCAAACATTAAAATAAATTAGTCTATAGGGCCCATTCCCACTCTAACCACCACAACAACCAACTTTAAGTCATTCAGAAAGAAAGAAAGAAAAAAAGAAAGAAAGAAAGGAAGAAAGAAAGAAAGAAAGAAACAAAGAAAGAAACAAAGAAACAAAGAAACAAAGAGAAAAAGAAACAAACAAATAAAGAAAGGAAAGAGACATTAAGTACAATTGGTACTGCCCAAGTGTATATAATGTGTGGCTTTCCACTGGAGTACGATTCACATACCAAGGACTGTTTCTCCTTCCCGCACATTAAATTTCTTAAAACAATAATCTTTAGATCATATATATATATATGTATATATATATTTATATATGAAATTCTTAAGAATAAAGTAATTTTTTTGTTGAACATTTTTTATTTTCTATATTCCTTGTTTACATTCCAAAGGCTTTCCCCTTTCCCAGTTCCCCTCCACCATATGTCCCATAAGTCCCCCCCCAACTATTCCCCAATCATCCACACACACACACCATTTCTCTGTTCTGGATCTACAAAACTGGATCCAATCTTTTCACTCCCAGGGTCCTCTCCTTTCTTCTTCTTGGGAATCATTTGAATTGCTAATTGTGCCTTGAGTATTTAGGGCTTCTGGGCTCATTAATATCCACTTATCAGTGATTGCATTTCCTGTGTATTCTTTTGTGATTGTGTTAACTCGCTTAGGATGATATTTTCCAGATCTAACCATTTACCTACAAATTACATGAATTCATTATTTTTAATTGCTGAGTAGTATTCTATTGTATAAATATACCACATTTTCTGTATCCATTCCTCCTTTGATGGATATCTGGACTCCTTCCAATTTCTGGCTATTATAAACAAGGCTGCTATGAACATAGTGGAGCATGTGTCTTTATTGTATGCAGGGGAATCCTCTGGGTATATGCCCAGGAGTGGTATGCCAGGGTCCTCTGTGTTCACTATGTTATTCAGAGATTAGCTTTACTATACTGAACTGAGGTACATGAATGTGTATTTGATAGAAATTACTAAAGGTAATTAGTAGAAAATAATAATAATAAATAAAAATAAAATAACTTTTAAAAGGTATTTTCAGAAATATATGAACTTTGATAAACATGAGCATGTCTTTAATAAGTAGTTTCCTGTTTTATTTTCATCTTCGTGTCTTAGTTTCTCTCTGTCTCTCTCTGTCTCTCTGTCTCTCTTTGTCTCTCTCTGTCTCTCTTTGTCTCTCTCTGTCTCTCTCTGTCTCTCAGAGATCAGAATGTGGTGGGAGTAGGTAGAATGATGTTTAAGGGCAGACTGAGAGGGGACCTCCCTTTCTAGGAGACAGTGAAGAGTGGACAGACCGGAAGGGCATTTGTGCATTGGAAAGGGTCCCAATGGTTTATTATTATCTCTCTCTCTGTTTCTCTCTCTCTCTCTCTCTCTCTATATATATATATATATATATATATATATATATATATATATCCCCATATGTATTGAATTGGATAGGAAGTTGAGGTTGGAAAGAAGGTAGTGGGTGGTTATAGGGGTGATGTTGAAATTATAATTCTGGTTGATGTATTTCTATGTGAATTCTTCAGGTTATAAACTTAGACTTCCTGTTTCTGCATACATTTTACATCAAAAATGAGTGCTGTAATCTTAAGAGTCTCAAAAACGAAATGTTTTAAGAATTTATTTCACTTGATTTGCCCCAAGAATGCTTACTTATAAGTTATCCTTCCTGTATTTTTTAAATTTGAAAAAAATAAATGAAGTTGGTACTATGACATAACAATTTCCTAAGACAAATATTATAAAGAAAAAATTACTTGTAACTTCCAAAATTTTCAAAAAGTTAACTTATGGTTTCATCTAAAATTTTTCATCTACAAAATCTTCCTTCTTAAAATTAGACCAAATTTTTATTTGCATTGTATATGTTTAAATCAATATTCTTTAATGAATATTGAATGAAAAATATTGAGTCAAAAATAAAAGTGATATCCTCTAAAAAGAATGTTAATAAATAAAATAATTTAAATTAAAATTAAAATAAAATAAACAATAAGCAACTATTGAAAAAATAAAACGAGGAGTGAGGAGTCTCTATTTTGTTTACAATGTTCTGTGTTCATTCTTTGTTTTGCTTGCTTAGAAACTATCGCAAGAGCACTGTGTCCAAGTTAACTGGATTATAAAGGAGTAACACAATACAGTTGGCTATTCAGTGAGTGATTCTACTGGATTAGCAGCAAGTCAAGTTGGTGCTGATATAGCCAATGTGAATAAAAAGCACACAGGTACCACATACGGAGCAACATCTGTTTCCAAACTTGAAAAATATCTTCCCTAATCCCCGGAGCTGCCATGGCTTTTCTTCTTAATTCTCTGTCTCTAAGCAGAGAGCACTGTGAAAACATACACTGACTACAGTTTTTGCATTTATTATAATTTTTACAAATATTAAATCACTGCAATTTCCTATTCACGGTTTCTGATCCTGCAGGGAAACCTTCTAAAACCCGACGCAAATAGATTTGCCATGGTACGAACTTAGAATCTTGAAGAGAGTCAGCCCCTTCCTTTACCTGCCTTCTTCAGTCTGTTTCGGTATTTGTCTTCCAAAATAAAAATTAATTTTGCATTTTGTATATACCTGCTAATGCATTGTAGAGCAGTTATACAAATAAATATACTGTGTGTTTTACTGATTGTGCAGATCTGCTTCAAGATTCCTGAGGACACTTGCATCATTATGTATGTAACAGTATTGCTGTGAAAGGTCTTTTGACTCCTCTTTCCAGATGATTTTAATTTGCTTTCTTTATAAAAGGTTGAGTCAGACTTGAAGTGTACTTCTAATTATTTAATCTCCTTTTCCTGTGTGTTGTGTTTGCCATGTCTGTCTTCTTGCATGTGTGTTGTTCCGTGTGTGTGTGTGTGTGTGTGTGTGTGTGTACTTACACTTTTGTGCATGTGTGACAAAGGGTGTTTTCTTGAATTGTTCTTGGCCTTATTTATCAAGGCTGCTTCTTTGATCTGAAGCAAGAGCTTACCAAACATCTAGTTGAGGGAGCCATCTTGTCCTGGGACTCCCTGTCTCTTCCTCCCATCTACTGGCTGCTGCTAAACCAGCCTGGCTTTTACACTGATCCTGTGGTTTAAATTCATGCCCTCACACTTGGTAGCAAGGGCTATATCCATTAATTCATCTATTCAACCCTATACTGGGCTTTTTGATTGCTGATCTCCAATACCTCAGAATTTTCATCTCTAGAATGTATTTCCCTCTTTTCTCAATCAAGTAAATATCTCCTTCTTATAAGAAACACGTCTATTGAACCAATATCCAGAAATGCTTAAAAATAATTGGCAATAATATTCATATGCACGTTTTGACATCATCTATAGAAGCTCTTTCACAACCTCAACAAACACAAATTCTTCTAGAGTTAATCTTTCGTTTCTGTGCACCATTCAAACCAAAAAGTGGACCTTCACAAATGGCTATTTCTCTCATAGACTAGAAAGTACAGCTTGGGGCTGGTGGAATGATTTTTCACTTTTACCAGAAAGCTGGTAAAAGTGGACACTGACCTTTCATTTTAATTTCAGGTTTTTTATTCTATAACTACCTTCACCCTACAGTCTATTTACACAGCCTGACAAGAATCCAGGATATATCCAGAGTCTATTTTGATGCATCCCTTTTCTGTTTAGTAATTTTAATCTCTTTTTGCTTATATGAATTAAGTAGAGGTTAATGTGAAATTTCTGAATTCTGTTTGGAGAGGAGCATAAAGCACTCATGTTTTCTAATGAATTGAGCAGCATGACCCTGACATCATGAGGTGAACATTTCCTATCTGAAAACTCAAGAAACCTCATGTAACATGATTATGGAACTATTTTGGGGAGATTTAAAATGGTGTGTTGGGTTTTTTTTTACTTCTAATGAATAAAATGTATTTGGATGATGTGTTAATTCTCTTGTCACTTTTAACATTAAAATTTCCACTTTCTGTATTCTAAATGCAGATGGAAGTCCTTTATATATTCTTGTTTCATGAGGCTATTGATTGTTTCCAAACCTTCTTGCTTTATATTAAGGTTTCAAATAAAAATAGTACGTTTATAAGGACACCCTTTTAACATCCTAATGTTGGGTTAGCTTTTAGACTACTGAATAATCATTTTATTTTATTTCACCATGTAATCAACCATTTCTTGCTGCATGGTGGTTTCATACCATAGAGCATAACAACTGGCTTCCTCTCATTGTACAGATAATTGGTACATTGTGACCATGAGTTACACATGCAACATGCAGCCTTAGAATTATTTTATGAGTATTCATGTTCTTATTAGAATCTATTGTGTGTGGGCAGCATCTGCTTCCATGTCATTCTTGGATTACTGTAATCTGACCTATTGTCTTTAGATACAGATCTATAGGCACCCAGCATTGGAATAGTAAGGCCTGAAGAGTCTATTCAGGGAGAAGTACAATGTCAGAGGATTGAGCATTACTTCACCAGGTGATATGAAGCAATTGTACTGATTCCATATCCACAAAAAATTCAATGAGTTCTCAAGTGCATTTTCTCAAAAGAAAACAGGATAAAAGGCAGAAGAGGAAGGGTGGAAATAATCAGCTCTATTCTCCAGGCAGGATCCCTGCTAAGCAGAATCTTTCAGGACAGACTGGATCAAGGTCTGTCCTGAAAGATTCTGCTTAGCAGGGACCAAGAAGAAAGCTGCTTCAGACCTGTGTGGTTTCTCACAAACCACCAATTCTTTTGCTAGAGAAAAGAACACCAGGGACATACCTGAGAGCCACGTTTCCTCAGTTTCCCTGGGGCTTTCTTCTAGCTTATCCTCCAGCTTTGCTCATGATGGCTGCATCTGTTCACCAAAACAGTTCCTTGTTCAATGTGAGAGTGCAGCTTAGTAGGCCATAGAGTCAACTACTATTAAATTATATTTAGGTGCATGCATCTATATTCATTATATACATGTACATACTTGCAAATGGATGCATGGATGTGAATTATTAAATGTATGTCTATGTGTGTGTTTTTGTTGTCTCTATTTTAATTGAGTCCACTTTACTTCAGAAAGTAAAACACCCCTCTGTCAAAGAATAATCACACATTGCCTTTCCATTTGTGTTCAGAAATAACTTTATAAGAGCAGAGTAGGGCCTGAAGTATCCAAACCAGTTCATCAAAATAGCTTCTTAGAACATTCTATTATGTAGGATGCTCTGTCCTTAAGTTTTATTAGGTTATGATTTGATTTCCATTTGACTATACATTGTATAGTATTTAAATTTGTATTTAAATACAAATCTGTTACCTGGTTAGCAATTAAGTGGTCTTTCTTAGTGTGGTACTAAATCCTCAGGAAATTTTTGTTGTCATTCTTGTTCATGTTCATACATGAACACACATGTTTTTACATACATGTGATTACATGTATAGGATATGCATGCAGATGTGTGCACAGGTCCTTTGAGATGAGACATTGTCTTCCTGTCTTCTCCAGTCACTCTTAGGTTTATTTACAGAAGAAGGATTTCTCACTAAGCCCCATTCTTATCTGTTTGACTAGGATATCTAGCTGGCTTGCACAGGAGTTCGCCTTTCTTTTCCCTTCGAGTGCTAAGAACACAGAAGGAGAGACCATGTCTGCCCAGCTTCTCTGTGTCTTCTGATCTGAGCTCTGATCCTCACTGTGGCTTAGCAAGTGCTTTATCCACTGAGCTATTAGTCCAGACTCTCACAACACATTACCTTTCAAACACTGAGTCCTCTTCAAACCTATGAACAACATGAGACCCTGTACAGGGTGGTAAAGGAACATAGGGAGGGGTTGACCTCCTGATGTCCTTGTTTAAATCTCTGAAGGACACACACTTTAGAGATCTGACTTACCTGTCTCCCCTCAAAATCGATTTTTTATTTGGTTTATTCTATGAGTAGAATTGTTTCCTTTTCTCTCAGCATGGCTGAAGGCCATACAGAAGGCTCTTCGATCAGGTTCCAGCCAGGACCTCTCCAGCACCTTCAGTCCTTCCCTAACCATTTAAAACTTAAATTTAAAATTCAAGCTTTGCTTAATCTTTGAAACTTTGAAACTTTGGAACTTATTGAAATCCATAGGATAAATAGATAGAAAGATAAACAGATAGGTATCTAATATATATTATATATTTTAAATATTTTATCATTAACTTATATGCTTGACATTATTTTGCATCCATGGACACCTTGCACCATGTATGTGTGCCTGGTGATAATGAAGAAGATAGGGTATTAGATACCCTGAAAGTGGAGTTATAGATCGTTGTGAGCAGACATGTATGTCTTGTGAATAGAATCTGGGTCTGTTGGAAGAAAAGCCAGAGCTGTTTCAAAACTTTTAGCCATCTCTTCATCTGTAAGTTTCCTTTCCTATTTACAGTGAAGATCAAACAATCCAAATGGTGTGCCGTGACAGAAGAGCATGAGCCCTTACTTCTGTCTATTAACACCCTGTCTGTTATTTTATCACAGTAAGAGTTTACTGTCTTCTTTTCAGTCGCCTCTAATAAGTTAGGGAAACTCTACTGCCTCCTTCTTGCCTTGACACTTACAAACTTATTTTACTGTCTTGAAAGGACTCTGAGCCTCCTGTTGGATCTGTGACCTTTGAGAACATATGATACAAAGAAGGCCTCTAGAGCTTGTAAATGTATTGGTAAATTTCAGAAGGCACAATTGGACATCTAATCCATTAGGGTTATTCTTCCTTTAGGGATTTTAAAGCTAGCTTTGCGAATTTTATCAAGTAAACCAACCCCCAGTTATCTAACGCATCCCAATTACACTGTAATTAAATTTTAGGTGATTTAAGCAATAACTTGATCAGTCAGTTTCTTTTAAAATCAATGACATATGTGTACAAAATCTGTAACATTTTCTTATTTTTCCAGCTACTTTATTTTTGTTACAAATGAAATATAAAAAGTCTTTATAGAAAGAGTGACAGCTAGCACATTTTTATGCTTTTAGGATCAACCAATTTCACGCATTTAAAATATGGGCATATTTATTTGGGACTGCAGTTTAGGCAACACAGAGAAAGAAAGTAGTTGTGATAATAGTATGCATAAACATATTCTGCACCAATTTCTTCAACATATACAGTTATGGTGTTTATTAAAATACACAATTTCACATATAATATTCTGGCATATATTTGAAAAATGATGTTTGAAGAAAGAGTTACATGAGGGGTATTAGCAATCACTTCACCTTCATATATATAGCCATACCTATAACAAATGTAAATATTTTAAAACAATTTAAAGTTGTAAGTATTTATTTGTCTTTATGTGGCTTTATATACATGAACACAGGTACCTGCAGAGGACAGAGAGGGTATTAGATTCCCTGAAATTGGAGTTACACGCAGTGGTGGGCAGCCGAACCTGGATGCTGAAAATTGAACTCTGGTCTGCTGAAAGAGTATTACATTTCCTTAAACACTGAGCAATCCCTATTTTATATATGTAAAAAATAATGATTCTATCTATTATAGAGATGAAATTATTATATATCAGTTGAAAATATATCAATATTATGTGTTTACCTTTCATATTTTCTTGGTGAAACAAGGGTTTTTTCCCTGTGATCAAAAGATGGATACTTCCAGCCTGTGAATTCACACAGCTAGTCTCTACTATACATATTACTTAAACTGTGGGATGGTTACATTTTCTATTTTTAATAGAGCTGTCTCATTTTTCTTGCAAGTGTTTCTTCCTTTTACAATGAAGGGAACTTTTACCGCCAATTGGTGAAACAGAGAGGCAAAAGTGCATCTTTGAAGACTCTGACCATCACCTCTATCATTATTTCTGCCCCACTGACAACACAGATCATGCTGTCACCGTCCCCCAGGTAAAGCCTTATTACATGTGTCATTAGAGGCTGTTTGCCATATCTGTTTTAACACCACGGACATTTTAAGTAGGTTATTCCATCACTTTGCCATTTTGATTATGACAACAAAGTGACACCATATTGAAATGGATTTTGGAGAGAAAGGCTAACTGTCCAAAGGGGCCCATGCTTATTCTAATTAAAATTGGCTTAGATGGCACAACCTTCATAATTCTGAGTATGACTATGAAGGATATGCACACTGAAAACCTTCTCTGCTCATTAGTGCTATTTCTGTCAGACACAACTCCTTGCTCTTTTCTTAATGAATGCTAAGCCATCGCTTTAGAAGATTGTGCTGCTTCCCTGAACTGAAGGAACTGTCTTATTTCCTCCCAAGTTCGTCAGGAGTAAAATCTGGAGTCACCTCTTTGACATTTCCCAACCTCTGTACTTATTTATCTCTTGGAGACCCTGTGCTCCAGAGATATCACTGTCTTAATTAAGAAGAAGGATGTGACCATGGGAAATTGACTGATTTCATTGATTAAGGACTAGCTGTACAAGTAACATTGATTTTAACAGTGGGTCTACATAGATGTAATTGTTCGAACATGGGCCTGCATAATTATGGTGATGTACGAGAATAGTTGGTTTGTCCTTTTCAACCTTCAGTAACATTCTTTTGCATGATAATGTACCTTGTGCAATTAGCAGAAATCTTAAATGTTACAAATGTCTTTTGTGAAGACATGGGGTAATAATTATATTCTAATTTAATTCCCCAACATCAGGCAGTTTCTCTTTTTCTTCTCATTTGTCTTCTTTTTGAACATGAAAGATGATGGGTGTGGTGAAATGAATATGGAGTTTGACCCTCTAGCCTTAACAACCAGGCCTAAACACACAGACAAATAAGCCATGGCTTACCTATAGTGTTTCACATATATTCTAACAATGAATACTACTTGGTGCTTAATTTACAAATTGAGTACTCAGTATTAGGGCTTAATTGTGACAGTTCCTACTGTCTTTCCTGCATATTTAGGTAAACATATGCCAATGTTCTTAAATTACAAATGATAGATGGTTGTTAAATTCTATGTGGAATTTTCAGTTTATCAGAGCAAGTACATAAAATCACAGTGTAAGTGAAACAATGTAACTATAGTTTATACGCTATCACACAAAAGACCGACTTTGTAAGGCATTTCTCTTGGATCTTATAGTAACTGAGTCTGTAAATAGATGATATTAAGCTACTCATAATTAAGGGTTTTATATTTAATATACTAAAGACAGTGGAATGTTACAATCTTGCATGTATGTAAAAATTTTTGAAAGCATCCATAATAAGGGAGTCATAAATTTGCCTGCACAAGACCATCTTGGCGAGTGAGTCAGGAGCACAGGATTTTTGTCATCAACATGCTTCTAATTAGTCCTGTGACCTTTAGTAGCTGTGTACCGCACATAACAAGGAGTACCCCGTAGAAATCACACAAGCACTTGCTCTTCATATGCCTTTGCTCTTTGATCCACTAGTAGAAAAAATAATGAATAATTGTATAATCACTTGGAAAAAGAACTTACTCCATCTCCAGGTTAACTGTGTTGTGTCTGATTACTTGTTTGCTCACTGCTCAGTTTTTAAACGTTCAACATATCCGCTTGAACTAGGACAGGAGGTTAATAGCTAAACAGACAGTAATGGTATCATTTCCATATTCCATTAGCATCCAAAGCCTCTCTACGTAATCACACGGTCACTTTTGTATAAGCAGATCTCTGTTCTACTGTCTTCCAGATAAAATTTATACACATAGTGGTATTTCAGAAATGTCATAGGCATGTGCTCCTTTATCAAGTAGACAACTTCCCTTGTATTTTTTCATAATTGAAGGTAAGTTTAACAATTTCTTTCTCCATTTTCCACTTCAGAAGAAAAAATACATTCTCTGACACAACTCTATCTATAAAAATAATCCTGTGCTATTTTATAACTATAAGAAATACAAGAAAACATATGGGAAGTAGAGGTAGTTAAAGCAAGCTGTCTAACATCAATATTTCTCTAAGCTGGTGACATAAAACAAAATCCGGAAGGTGTCTTGCTTGGGTTCTTTTGGGGCTACTGGAGGAAGCATAAACAGGGTGGCTCTATGCTGAGTGAGAGATTCAATAGGCTCACGCTTGTTCAAATCTCATGTTGGTAAAAGAACAAGGCTCCAGATGTCCTTGGCCATCCTGCTCTGGATCCTAGTGACAGATCTGAAAGCAGCAGCAGAATGTGCAAGAGCTCTGCTTTCTGGCATCGCAGAGTAACTTAGGGAAGAACCAGACATCGTCCTCAATCTAAGCTAAGACGGTATGGCTTTCAAATTTTGAAACTAGAACTTTGAGCTGGGAGTCTTCACCCTTTTCTATTGCTATTATATTTTGATTTAATTTATTTTCATTGTGTCCTGAATTTCCTGGATATTTTGGGCTAGGAGCTTTTTATACTTCGTATTTTCTTTGACTGATGTGTCAATATCTTGTATCTTCTACACCTGAGATTTTCTCTTCTGTCTCTTGTATTCTGTTGGTGATGCTGTAGCTCCTGATATTTTCCTAAGTTGTCCATCTCAGGGTTGCCAACATTTGTGATTTCTTTCTTGTTTCCATTTCCATTTGTAAATCTTGGACCATTTTGTTTATTCCTTCACCTGCTTGATTGTATTTTCTGGTATTTATTTGAGAGATTTATTTTTTTCCTCCTTAAGGGCTTATATATGTTTGCCTGTGTTTTTCTGTATTACTTTAAAGGAGGTATTTACAATCTCCTTAAGAGCCTATCATCTCTATAATCTTCATGAGATGAACTATTATGCCAGACTCTTGTTTTTCAGGTGTGATGGGTGTGTTGAGGTATTCAGACCTGCTGTGATGGGAGAACTTGGTTCTGATGCTTGTCTCTCACCATCTGGGTTTCTCTGGTGTTAAATGGCCTGGGTGTCTCTGACTGGCGCCACTCTCCTTGGAGGCAGGTAGAGCTCTGTCACCTAGGTTTAAGCTGGTCCTCTAGGAGGCAGGTAGTGCTGTCTCTGGGTATAGGTGCCTCCTTTGTCCCTGTTAGTTAAACTATAGTTGAGATATAAAGTTCAAGGTGAAGTGATTTCAATGTTCATGAGCTTTCATAGTGAGACATTGCTGAGAGGAGTCCACCCTCACCATTCCCATTCCTTGAGCCAAAGAGGAAGGCTCTGAATGAATCAAATGCCTTTTTTCATGATTGATGCCTATCTGGGAATAAATGAAAGTGTTTATTTGTCTGACTTGTATACATGCTCTTCCATCTGCTCTGATGTATACCCTTGAAGCAGAATTTCTATAAATCCTCCGAACAAACCTAGAGACCTTTGCAATGTACAAGAGGCTGAAGGTTAAAAGAAAAATAACTGAGTTGAAAGCTAGCATACCTGACATGAGTAGACTATTGCAAGGGGCAAAAATGACCTTCTCATAATGGCAAGATGTAGCCAACCCATTTACAACCTAGACAGAGGAAAATGTTACAGAAATATAAGACCCAAAGCAACTGTAAAAGCCAAGTCAGGTACAGTAGGGCAAGTTGGCAGTGTTTTCACTTGGGAGACTTAAGGAGGAGCATCATGAGATTGAGCTCACTCTGTGCTATTTTTAAAGTTACCAATCAAGAGGTTTCCATTTTACTGTGGTGCTGTGGATCAAGTAAATGAGATGCACGTGGATCTCAAGAAAGGAACGTAGTACTGCGATCACCCCAGAGGTAGTTTCTTTCATGAATAGAGTAAATGTGGATATATACATAAGTCAGAGAAAACAAGAGAATCTCAATTATTAGCTAAAGGAAATCTGGGGTTATATACATGTACTCCTAGAGGTATCTGCCTAAATATGACTGTTGCAATGTCCAGAGAATAAACAACAACAACAGCAGCAAAACTAGACAGAAAAGCTCAATTTAAAAGTACTTTTGTCTCTAAACTCCATCAAATGGTATAAAGAATAGCATTCACATGAAATAAAATCATGGTCCTTTTCCTAAGAAGCATATTTAAATTGTGCTCCCTCCATAGTTTCTTTTTTTAATATTTTTCATTAATTTTTTCTAGTTATTCACTTTACATTCCAATTGCAATGCCCACTCTCCTCCAAGGCCCTCCCTCACACAGCCCCTCCACCACCCCTACCCTTTCTTCACTGATAAGGAAGAGGACCCCATTGGGTACCAACCCAACCTGGCACATCAAGTCACTCCAGGAGTAGGTGCATCCTCTCCCACCGAGGCCAGTAAATGCAACCCAGTTAGGGGAAAGGGATCAGCACACAGGCAACAGAGTAGGGAAGGGATAGCCCCCACTACAGTTGTTGGGGGGAGCATATGAAGACCAAGCTTTATATATGATACATATGTGCAGGGAAACTTAAGTCTAGCCCATGTATGTTCTTTGGTTGGTCTCTGGGAGCCCTCAAGCATTCAGATGAATGTGTTGGTCTTCTTGTAGAGTCCCTATCCCTTCCAGGTCCCTAAATCCTTCCCACAAAGTCTTGCACAAGACTCCCTGAATACCATCTAATGTTTAGCTCTAGATATCTACATCTATTTCTATCAGCTGCTGTGTTGAGCCTCAAAGGTGCCTGTCTGCAATCACAACAGCATATCATTAATAGTGTCAGGGATGATTCTTGCCCATTGGATGGGTCTCAAGTTGGGTCAGTCACTGAATGACTGAATGGGCAGATGGGTATTCTCTCAGTCTCTATACCATCTTTGACCCTGTACTATTTATAGGCAGGACAAAGTTTGGATTGAAGGTTTTGTGAGTGATTTGTTGTTGTCTTTATCCTTCCACTGGGAATCCTGCCTTGCTACAGGAGGTGGCCACTTTGGGTTCCATATACCCTACTACTTTGATTAGTAGAATGGTCATTTCAACTCAGTTATAACAATTTAGGTGATTTAAAACATATGTTTAATGTATTGTATTATACTGGCCACTCACTGACACTCCTCTCCCATTAAACCTGTTCTCTTAACCAACTCATTCCCCTTCTACTTTATGTTCTGTTTTGGTGACCCACAGGTCTTAATTAGGGTTATTTATATGAAGATGGATGGAGAGTTATTTACAGGAGTAAAGACAGCTTACCAGTGGCTAATGCACTGAATACAATGTCTCTACATCCTCCTGAATTCATTATCTGGCATTAGCTCATCAGGAACTGCTAGGTCACATAAATCCCTCCATAGACCATGTCTTGACTTTTCTGGGTTCTGTTGTTTATATGGCTCTTTTAGGTAACCACACCTAATGTTAGTTCAGAGATGCACTGGCCATGTCATATCCAGAAGACACCATTTATGGTACCCCTTCTCTTCTTTTGTCTATTACAGTCATTTAAACCATTTCCCTATGATGTTCTCTGGGTCTTTGAGATGTTGATTGATCTCTCCCTTAAGGCTGAGCACTTAGCCATACGTAGTCTCAGTGATTTGAGCAGTATGAGATCCATAGTTACTGCAAAAAACGTGCCTCCTCTGATCTGATGACGGTTAGCAAGGACACTAGTCAATAGACATAAATATATATATATATATGTATATATACATATATATCAGTTCAGTTACATATATTTAGCAAAATGAAGAATTGCAGCATATCTAAGGCCTATGAATATCCCTATTCATAAATTTCTAACAGGATTTATAGTACTAGGAATGTATGATATTAATTTACGTTTTTATTAAAGTCAGTAAAGAAAACTTTCTTCTTGGATAAAAGGAGGTGGGGAAGAAGATTCTAATTTCTGAGAATGTACAGTGTTCCAAGGTATAACCAAGCTCTGAAAACAAAGCCTCATGTAATCATTACTATGGCCTGACTTGTACATCATAATCTTACTGTAATGATGAGGTGAAGCAGTCAACACTTGTTAGGAATAAAAAAGCACAGCATCACCTAATTCAGGGCCCTTTAATGCACACATCCATTAATGCATGTGGGAAGGAAAGAGACAGTTCAGTTATACAAGCACATAAAATGTAGTTAAGGCCTTTAAAGATATTTTTATTCTCTAGAGGTATTTACATTGATGCTGGAGCCAAACGATGGCATGAGTCTAAGGGCTGAGAGTCATCGAGTTTCTGCCTATCAGACAGGAAGGGGACACAGACAAGGGAAGGAACTGCATCTAATATCTCAAAGGAAGTGGGCAAATCTGCAAAGTGGTTGGAAAGAGTGGAGCACAGGTAAAAACTGGCAGGAGTCAGAGATGAAGGTACTGAGTTATCACAGCCAAATTATTGGCAACTCCACTTTATTAAAATGATATTGTACTTCATCCTAGAGACACTAAAAGGTAATCTGGAGAGAGAAATATAGGAAACAAAAAACACCTGTTCTGTGTTGTCTGTCAGTATCCTAGAGAGAAACAGGACTCTGTGAAGTCACACAGTAGCAGGCAACAGACAGGTGGGAAGCATTTGAGAGATAAGAGAAATTACCATCCAGTGGAAACTGAACTTGTTTTTCTCTAGCAAATTTTGTAATAAGGTGAGTGATTATCACATAAACAGATACAGAAAATCTGTGCCCAAATTTCCTTCATACTCCCTTGATTACTCTTGGGTTCTCCTGAGAATGTGAATCTATGAATGTTTTATAGTCTTGGCTGTCACTCGAGCAATGGATCATAGCTAATAAGGTCAAAAATTCTTTAATTTCTTTATAAGACAAAATGTGTGTGAAGTCATGGTCAGGAGATTTATGACTGACTTTCTCACTTTTATGAATGGCAAAAGTCTTGATAAATTCTTTATCACCTTTGAGCCCATAGACTCTGCAAACATGTTTATACTCATATGAACTATGAATTTTTGAATATTTGACTAGAATTGTTTCCTTTATAAATTATTTTAAATGGAGCTTCCTTGTCACTACACACCCCTTTCTTTGCAACATATTTTAGAATGTTTTTTATTCAAACAATAATAATAATCAATAACTCTTTAAGTGGTTTGCTAAATGCTAAGTGATCCTGAAGGATTTTTCCTTATGAAACATTTACCTTCAGTATGTCTTAGGAGACCTTATTAGAAATCTGAGACTCAACTGGGCACAATGGTAAATTCTTTTTTCCCCTAGAACCTAGGAAATAGTGTAGTCAGAGATCTCTGTGAGTTTAAAGCCAACTGCTATATACAGAGAGTACTGGAAACCAACTTGTCTACACAGAGAGTTCCAGGTAAGTCAGGGCTACATAAAGAGATCCTGCCCACCCCACCTCCCCCCCAAAAAAATAGAAAAAGAAAAAGAAAAAAAATCTAAGGAAAATATCTTGAGCTCACACAACTCATAAGCAGTACTAAGCATAATTCAGATCTGAACCATTAGAGCTTAAGCTCTTTGATAAAACAAAGTTGGGTTAATAGTAACTGACAAGGTAAAGATTGTGTAACTGCTTCATAAATGTATGTCTATAGGTTAAAAAAACCCACAAACTTACATTAATATGTGAGGTAAACACATAATTCTATTTCCATGAGAAAATGGGTAGAGATGACAACACAATTAGAGCTATGATAGGAGTACATTTGCTTCAGATCTAGGAAGGTGCTCATGACAAGGACAAAATTAGACCTACCAAGTCTACAAAAAGAGTGTTCTAAGGACATCAATTACAACAATGGCAGGAGGAAGAGTGAAAGATGAATTGGTACACATCATGGAAGGAAAATTAATTGAACTTAATGACTCATATAGTATATTATGGGTTATGAAGAGAAATGAGTCAGATTTTATGCCCCATGGCACTGTGCAGAGGTATCTATATTTCAAAACTGCTGTCCTTTAGTGATATTTATAGGGAAATAGCTTATAACTGTATTACCCAGAGTTGTTGAAACAACTTTGAAATTCACATTTAGGGACAGAAAGCACTGGAATGTTCAGGATACAGAAAACAAGAAAGATGTGAAGCTGCTTTAAGGGAGTCATGACATTTACGTGATGTGACTTGAGTGCTAACACACTCTAATATGGATAACTTGTCATCTTCTGCAGTCACCTTTTACCTGGGTGAGTTCTCAATAATCAACTCTTGCTGCAAGTCTACTATTTTTCATTGAGCCACTGAAAATGTAAATAGTAACTTACAGATGTAAGTTACTTCTTATAATTACTTCTTATAATTACTTGCTCAGTTATAAAGTATAAAATTATGCTTCCAATTAGCAGAATATTTATATAGGTAGAAAACATATATGAATTCAGATTACCTATTAATTGAGAGTGAAATAAATTATTTTAGATCATTTTACCAAAAGGACCTTGTTTCTGGGATTTGGAGAAAGAGGAGCTATACATAATTTATGATAGTGTAAAGAGAAAAATTCATTGTGGAGATCACTGTAGGGGTTCCTCAGAAAACTAATACCAGGCTTGCATGTGACCCAGACACACCACCCAGAGTATCTACTCACAGGACTCTACATTGACATGCCATAATATGTCTACACATCAATGTTTACTGCCACACAATTCAAAAGAGTTAAGACACAGACCAAATGTTTATCCTCTTATATAAATTGATTAAAAGTATGGCACATGTGCACATTAGAACTTTGTGTAGCCATATGTAAAATGTAGGTCATGATGTTTTAGGAAAGCTAGGTGGAGCTCAAGCAGATCAGGTTAAGCAAAATAATCCAGACTCAGAAAGTCAACCATTGCATGTTTTATCTTAGCAGACTGGACTAGAGATTTATATTTATATTCAATGTGTTCATTAGAGTAATTCTTGAAGTAGACAGAAACACATGAGAGTAGAGATTGGCTCTTCAAAGGAAGGAGGAAGAAAGGGCTGCAATACCTATGCCATGCTAGCAGGATGATGACTACATGAAGAAAGGACTACACAGTGAACAGGCATCACAGCTGTCCAGAGAGGACAGTGAAGACAGCAAGTGAATAAGAACAAGAACTAGGGGCATGCGTGCCTGTCCTCCCAAAATGAACCCATTACTTTATAAGTTAACTCAAAGTAAATAAATAATAGTAAGCAAAATAGAGTGCACATCATCATATTTTCAGACAAATTTTAGTAAATATACATATTCGTGGACATTGAACAATAATGAGTAGCTCAAAGAAGAAACCAAGCAAGAAATTTAAAAATGATCACCAATAGCACAGCCACTAAGATCTACAATTAATAAGCAGGAACATATGAAACTGAAAAGCTTCTGTAGGGCTAAGGACCCTATTTCAATAGGACCAAATTTCACGCTGCAGAATAAGAAAATATTTTCATCAACTCCATATCCAATCGAGGGCTAACACCCAAAGTATATCATGAACTCAAGAAACTATACCTCAACAAACCAAACATTATGATTAATAAAAAATGGGGTACAGACCTAAACAGAGATTTTTCTTTAGAGAATCTCAGAGAGCTAAGAAATACATAAAGAAATCTTCAGCATTCTTTTCCATCAGGGAAATACAAACCAAAACTGCTTTTTTATTTTTGCTGTGTGTGTTGATTTTTAAATTTAATTAATTAACTTATTTTTAACTTATTCACTTTACATCCCACTCACTGCACCCCCCTTATCAACCCCTCTCACAACTTTCCCCCATTCTTTATACCAGTCAAAATGACTAAGATCAAAAACTCAAGTGACAGCACATGCTGGCAAAGGTAGGGAGAAAGAGGAAAACAGTTTTATTGCTGGTTGGGTTGCAAACTGGTACAACCACTCTGGAAATCAATCTGGAGGTTCCTCAGAAAACTGTAAATAAATCTATCTGGAATAATATTCAGCTATTAAGAAGGGGGACATCATGAGTTTCACAGGTGAATTGGTGGAACTAGAAAATATCATGCTGAGTGAAGTAACTCAGACTCAAAATGACATGCACGGTATGTACTCACTAATAAGTGGATACTAGCCAAAAAAGTACAGAATAACCAGGACACAACCCGCAGAACTCAAAGTTAACAAACTCAAAGATGCAAGTGAGGATGCCTCAATCCCACTTGGGAGGGAGAAGAAAGCAATCACAAGGTCGGGGGGTGAAGAGGGAGGGAACTGGATGGGAGAGGGGACATGGAGGGGAATGGGGAACATGATTAGGTATTGGGGAGAGGAAAGGACTGAATCCCTGAGGCCCAGCAGAAACAAAGGCAACCTGGGGAGGTGGGAGGGGACCCTCTAGAATGTGCTAGAGACCTGGGAGGAGACTCCCAGTACTCAAAGTGAGGGACCTTGGATGAAGTGCTCTACTGGGGGAGGTGGGTCTTATAGAGTCCACTTCCAGGGGAAGGACAGGACATCAAGTGGAGGCATTGCGTTGCCATCCACAGTCACAAGCTCTGATCCAGAATTGTTCCTGTCTGAAGAAACTGTAGGGAGAAAAATGGAGAAGAGCTTGAGGAAAAGAAGGTTCAGTGATGGGCCCAAATTGGAATCCAGCTCAAGGTGAGGCCCTGATACTGAGGAGGAGGGAAGACCAGCAGTTTCAATTAACTCAGACCCCTGAGATCTCTCAGACTCTGAGTCACCACCCAGGCAGAATACACCAGCTCATATGAGACCCTGGACCCATATACAGCAGAGGACTTCCTCTTCTTGCCTCAATGAGAGAAGATACACCTAACCCTGGAGGTACTTGAGGCCCCAGGGAGTAGGGAGGCGTGATGGGGTAGGGGTAGAGGGTGGGGACATCTCTCTGGGAGACTGGATTTGGGAAGGAGGTCTGGGATGGGGAACAGTAGGGACCAGTAGATCAGGAGAGGAATGAAGTCTGGACTGAAAAAAAGGTTTAAAGAATACAAATAATTTCTTTTAAACAAGAGAAACAGAGTGAATCAAAACTAACAGAATCAGAAACAAATCAGAAGAAAGTTAGAAGACACACCAAAGAAATTCAAAGTAATTTTAAGGGAGTATTATAAAAATTTGTACTCCAGGAAGTTGAAAGAAACCTAGAAGAAATAGATGAATTTCTGGATCCACTAAAATTTCCAACATTAAATCAAGAAGTCAACAGCCTAAACAGATGCATAACAAATGAGGAGATTGAAATAGTAATAAAAATTCTTCCAAATAAAGAACTCAAAGGCCAGATGGATTCAGAGAAGAATTCTAGCAGACTTTCTCGCTGTAATTCTCACAGAAGGATCTTCTTACAGAATGGTAATTAAAACATCCAGTCTGAGCGAAGGAAACAAGAAAACAACAGTGGAATACAACAGTAAGCATTGCTATAGGAGGGGAAACATTGCTGAACATTAACACTGGTGGACACAAGCTCAAAGGGAGGCATAGTCAAGCTTACTGACCTCGATGCTGTGTGAGACGTGTTTATATGCTCTTATACTCCTTCCCCAACACTTGAAGCTTATTTTCTTTTCTTTGAACTTAGGCTGGGCATAGAGTTGCAACAAAACGAATAGGAGAAACAGAAAATATTATGTTGGGGTAGGAAAGCCTGCATGCCACTTTAGCAGGAGATGATGAATGTATGAGCTGCAAGAGGAGAGACTGATATGACCAGCTCCTATTTGACAAGATAAATTTGAAATACCACCGCTGCCAGTCCGGGGAAACAGCCAAGCAATCCAGAGGTGCTGCCAGCCC
The DNA here is from genome assembly GCA_964023405.1 of Apodemus agrarius. Classification (NCBI taxonomy): domain Eukaryota; kingdom Metazoa; phylum Chordata; class Mammalia; order Rodentia; family Muridae; genus Apodemus; species Apodemus agrarius. The sequence continues at coordinate 170,692,243 of OZ030006.1, forward strand.
ATCAAATATTTAACCAGATTGTTTTTCTCGTATTGTTACATTTTTATTTTATGTATTATTGAGTGTGTATGATCTGTGTGTTTGATGTATGCATACATGCGTGTATGATGTGTGTGTGAATAATCTATGAGCACATATGAGAGAAGGAGTTAGAGAAAGAGAGAGAGAGAGAGAGAGAGAGAGAGAGAGAGAGAGAGAGAGAGAGAGAGATGACATGGGTCACCACATATATGGGATGGTCATAAGGTAACCTTCATGGGTATGTGGGTATGGGTCAATTATTTTCTTCTACTCTGATTTATGGTGTTTCAGATGCAATACTTGTATGCATAGCAAAACCCTTTACCTACTGATTCATCCTGCTGGTTTCTAACCAGTATTTTTCAAACCATATAAAAATATCAACTATGTGATGCCCTTTGAGTATGTGTTGTAAATTGGAGATGCTAAGGAGGTGTGGCAATTGCACCCAATATGATATTGGATCTGATTTTGGAAGAAAAATAAACTTAGGCCATCTGAACCAGATCTATGTTTCAGAGGTAATTTTTTAATCATTTTTAGCAATATGATTACAACTATGTCACAACCTATTTACCATCGCAGACTGCTATAAGGTGACTTTCTGGGTAAAGTTCTAATTTTTCTGAATTATGATGATATTTAAAGCAAATATAAGTCAAAATATGTTGACCCATCATCTCTTTCATCTCGTTGTCTCCTTCTTTCTCCCTTTCCCTCCTCCCCTGTCTTTCTCTTCCTCCCTCCTTCCCTCCCTCTCTCCCTTCCTCCCCCTATCTCTGTGTAATTACTTGTTCATCTTACTATAAAAGAATGAAAAGCACATATCCTTCTGTCTAAAACTTCATATTCATGAGACTAATATCTGTCTCTTCTTCATTTTGTACTTCTTGAATTGAGTGTGCTACTTTTATGATGTCATTTGCTAAAAACAGACCTATTAAAAGATAATAACAACAATTTGCCACCTGTGCCCATCCTATGATTGACATGTTCCTACCCCGTGATCACCCCATGTTCACCCCGTGCCCACCATGTTCCCACTCTGTGCCCACTGTGTGCCCACTGGGTGCCCACCCTATACACAAGTGCACAAACTTTTCATACTATGTAGGGCTTATTGGAGCTGTCCAAACTCTTAGTCCTGAAGCCATGTGCACCCAAATATCAAATATATGTAGAGAGTGAGAACCGGAGGAAGCGAAGTTAGGACTGCTGTCTTCTCTCAGTTTCTTAATTGGGGTCCTCCTGCAGGGTTTGGAAATCTGCATTATGACATTAAAACACCAGTGAGTCCTACCCAGACCATGTTTACTCCAAAAACTAGGCCAGCCTCTATTTTATGGACTTAAATAGTAAAATACTCTTGGTTCTTGCCCAATCACCTCGCACCCATGACTTACAAAATATCTGTAAAACATAAATCTTTTTTACTCCAACGGTTCTTTTTTTCTCCCCATATATGCTTACATTACTTACATTTTAACAAGAAATGAAAGTTTAAGTGTATTTTGCTCATTATAATATTTATACTGGTTATGTATTCCAGATTCAGTTATTTACATTTCCCAAGACTCACTTGTCCCCTATTACTTCCCCCAAAAATATTTATTGTGTTTTGTAGTGTTTGGTACATTGAAACCCTACATGTATCTTTCACATTTATAAATATGCATATATATGTATATGTTGTCAATATTTGATAGATAGATGAATTATCATAGGATATCTTCTCTAAAATAGCATCTTGGATATACTATTAAATAAACATACTAACGGACACTACATTTTTACCAAATGACACTTGAATGTTAAGCATGATTTTAAAACAAAATCAAATGGAAAATAAAATAAAATCATTGAGAAAAGAGGCTATAATTGTAGGCTATTTACTGTGTCTAGGGCAATTCAGTCAAAATAATCAGATATACACTAAAGTCAATCTTTGTGGCCTGATTAGTGTGCATTGAACAACTGTGCTTTAGGAAAAGGCAGGTTTCATCAGATTATCAATGAGTACCTTTTTTATATTTCCTTTTGTATATAAAGAGTTTAATGTGAGCACACTCTTATTAGTGCTGAGGTTATGTGCAACAACACTGTAACTCATGCCAGCCACATCTATGCCTAACATAGCTGGATTCTGCAGCATACCTCTTGTTTTTAAGATATCAAGGCCCTTGTTGATTTAATTCTTTAAACCCTACCTTGTTAAATCAAGGTAGGGTTTAAAGAATTAAATACCCATTCTTCAAAAATTATCTCACAATGTATGTTGATGGTGTCCCTAAGTAGAATGCAGAGAGGGCTCCCTTTATAGAAAGAATACCTTACTCCATGTTGGCTCTGAATTCAGGAGGTCTTGTCTGTCAAACTTTCCCAAGCCCTCACACCCTCTACATTCTGTGCTGAGTGTATGAAGGATGTGGAATAGGCAGATGAGGGAAGGAAATTAGAGAGAGATAAAATTAAGGGCCATTGAGAAGTAGCATGGAAAATGATATAATAGAAGCTCCATAAACATACACCTATTTGAAGGCAATCTAAACGAAATGACCAAATAACGGGGAGGCAGCGTTCTACTTACCCACCAATTGTCACCAAAGAAGTCTTCTAATACCTGGCTCGGCTTAGGTCTTATTGACTGGGGCAGAATGGCTCCATGGAAACACCCAAATCATGTCGGCTGTTGAAAAAAATAATGAATTGTTCTCTACAGACATATGGCCATGCCCCATTGCTGAAGAAAACATCTACGTGACCCACCGAACATGAAGAAGTTTAGCGGCTGACTACACATAGCGCCTTCATCCCATAGATGACTGAGTCTTTCTGAGGCTAGCTGCTCTCTGAAACAGAATTACCTCCTCTGCCTTTTTGTCTCTCATGATTTAGAAACAATGACGCTGTGTGTGAGAGGAACGGGGTTAATTAATGGACTCGGTAAGCACAAACTCATGGGACATGTCATTACTTAAGTACACGGTGATAATCCATCAGGATGTTTTATCTTTTGTTTGTACTAAACAATTAAAAGTTCAAGCTTTGGCTCTCCCTCATACACTAGCCATGCATACATAACTTTGGGGCCCTTGACAAAAACAAGGCGAGTGAATAGTAGCTTTGCAAAGCTACCTTTGTGATCAGTAGCCAGGATGTGAAGATAACATAAAAATTATCCCTGTTGGGTTAACCAGGAATCATGCAGATATAAACTAAGAAGACGTTTATACTTTCAAATACACATATAAATTTCAAATGAAATATATTTATTAATACATATTTTGCAAATACATTAATATACCCACCACCTATATCGTAAAACTGATAATAGTGTCATGATTTTTTAAGACCCAAGAAAAATCTGCTCTTAAGCACTAAAAATAAATCTCTTAGTGCAACTAAAAATGTTAGCTCTTTAAATATCTCCATTTTGAATACAGATTTTTTCTTTTTCTGCTTTGAAGATATCATACACATATGAATATATGTTGCTCATATCCACCCTCCTCTCCCTCTCTCCAGTAGCCCTGTCTTCTTAAATGTTTTCTCTTCTTTGTCTAAACTTCATGCCCTTTTCTTAATAATTCACTGATCTTAAAGGTGCTGCCCATATGCCTGTGTATGAGGGGGGTCATCTACTGAGGCAATTACTGGTGGCCATAGAGTCTCCCATATTACCAAAGAACCTTGCCTCTTTCTCTCCCTACAATCAAACACTGCCAGTATCTGCTTGGTTAAGGGTTTGGGCATCTGGAACCACTCTCACACTGTGCTTAGATTAACTCTCTTGATCTTGTGGGCGTCTTGTGTGGGGAAACCACAGCTGCTGTGAGTTCTTGTATAGAGCAGCTGTGCTGCGTAAAAAGCTAGCTGTTCACAGTACTCCTGTTCATCTTCTGACTCCTACAGACTTCCAGTACATTCTGTGATATTTGTTGAGCTTTGTTCAGGGCTTGGTACAGATGTTGACTTTTGAACCAAAACTGGACAGTAATAAGCAGCTGGCAATATAGTTACATCAAAAGTACAAATTTGTCCCAATTCAGTAACAGATATTAATTTTCTTTCTTGGGAAACAATAATAATTATGTTCACAATGGTGGAGCTGAATCGGGATGCATTTAGATGTCTTAAAATTAGATTAAAGATGGAATAAAGAAGTTTAATGCCATATGTATGTATTAAGGGGTAATACATATATTATAACCTGCATCCTGTCATAAACTCTTGTCTCATAACACAGATTAAATTCTCTGATGCCTTTCAGGGTGACCAAGTTGGTATTTTACTGATAACAGAATTAGGAACTGGGAACAGATGACAGTCTTTGCATTTGCATAAGAGATTAAGAGCACTTGATGTTGAAGCCAAGGAGAAATTATGGGATGTTTTCACTCCAAGGTCTTGTTCTATTTGCACCAACTTCCCCTGCCCACTACAGCTATTTTTGAATCAGTTAAAGGATTTATTTGATTTGGTGTTTGGCACTGCCAATGTTTTAGTCCCTTAAGTCTGTTTTATTTTAACCTCTCAGGACAGGACTGGGAGATTTGAGAAGAGAGGAAGTTGACCAAACCTGTAAAATTGTTTAATATCTGTTTGATGTTTTAGGTACTTCTGTGAATCAACTACATCTTACAACATTTTATCTCTCTCATTCATTCTATTTTTATCTTATCATCTAGGAATATTTATACATATATATGCATATATTCTACAAGGAATACATATTTTCTTGTAGTACACGGATATTTCAGTCTAAACTTTTCTAATTAAGATGATGACAAAATGAAGAATTTCTGAGTCGAGTTCTGTTAGAATTCTCTTTTCTAATTAAAGCTGTTAAGTGGAATGTTTAGCTGACTGCATGTGCTAGGTAACTGTTAATGAGATGAAAAACTATCTGAAGAAAACTGGCAAAAGTTGTTTAACTTTTACACATCTTCTGAGGAAAAGAAACCCAGCTATGTAACTTTACACATACTTGGATTCACCTGTCTTATTTAATGTTAAATAATTGCCATCCATCTGCAAATATTTCCCAGAGAAGCTGTGCCTGCAATCAAGGGTACACATTAATATAAACTTGTGCTTGTGAGTAGATTTGCTTGGATACGTAGAAGGCATGTTGTACCTCATGCAGACACACCAAAAATGTTTCAGTTCCTCTCATTATTCAGTTGTAGCTGCAACTTAGATTTTAATATCAGCTTAACACGTACTTTTTACAAGTGATGATAATATAAAAGACAGAGATCTTCAAGTTCGCTGAAGTCAAGATCAATAAAGACTCTTTGGCTCTCTCTAGTTTTTAGAAGAATGTGGTGGTCATTTGTTGCCTGGTAGGAAATTCTCCTGGTATCCTAAAAAGTTTGACCATGGGGTTTACCAGATAAAACTTGTTTCTGGATATTTCATGCAGGCATGTAAGAATGGTGTGCACTAGGAAGGGGAGGGCTGAGGGATCCACATCACAGAGGAAAGTCGGCCATGCCACGAGGATCTGTTAGTTCCCTGGAAATGGAGGCACAGAGGAAGGAGAGGTCATAGCAGAAGGTAGGCTTCAGAGCTGGAGATGAGACGAGGGAATTGCATTTGGAGGAAAAGAGGAAGATGCAAAGACCTGCAGTTACCCTACTTTGTTCTCTGGTCTGAGCAACCTGTGGGTACCCAGGACATTCCTTCCTTATTTGAGGCTGGGATAAAGTAATTAACGGGAGAAAGAAGTCAAGAAAGATCTATGTGAACACCGTAGTGAATGGAGCAAGGGGGGAAGAGAAACTGTAGCAGTGTAGTGCTATCGACCTGGGGAAAGGAATGGCGGCCTGGATTTTGAGATGCTATGGAAGCATGAAAATCTGCAGTTAAGTCTATCTGCTTCCTGGTCTGACTGGCCTGTGGGTTCACAGAAAATCCCTGTTAGTGTTCGTTACGGGGATAAAGAAATATGTAGGGACAATTAGAAGTACCCATCTGGAGATGATGAAGGTGTAATAATAGAATATTTATTGGAAATTCAGAAAATGTAGGTTAAAAAATTCACAGTTGTTCAGTTTTTATTTCAATGCTGCCTGCTAATAACAGTTTTCTCTCTCACACTCTATGGTATTTGACAGTGAGGTTTTATTATTAAATAAAAAAAAAGAGGATTCAAAACCTTTTTAAAGTCAATAATCAGTTATGTTCCCCCCAAATCCTTTGATTTATTTGTTTATGGTTCATGACAAGTGGCTTATATCAAACACAGTTCTGTTAACGTTCAGAAATTTAAAGCTTTAGCAAATAAAATTTTCACTTTCAAATGGTCTATAAAGTATTATTTTGAGGATTAGAAAGTGATTGGGAAATACAAGTTTTTCAGTTTTCTTACTCAAAAGGTAATATGTGTCTGATTCTCTAAAATAAAAGTTATTGAACTTCTTACAATAATGACCTTTTTCTAGTAATTTGCAATATGCATTATTCTTGTAGGGTAATATTATGACGCTTCCTGGTGTGATGAGCTCTCCTATGTAAATGCTACCCTTTTAAGGTCAAAAGCTGCACTCAGTTAATGAAAGCAAATGAAAAATGGTCAGGTGTTTAATACACACCAGACTGGGAATCCATAGCTTTTTTAAAGTCCTGAAAAATATCACAGCTAAAACTATTTCAATATGTATATAAATCAATACATATAGGAACACAAACTATAAATGTACGCCTTTTATAGGCATATTTCTGCACACAAAACATTTGTATACTATCATACAAACTACTACTTTAAATTATTGATCCTTAATTTCCAGAAATAGAACAGGTAGAATTACTATAAATATTATTACCATTGCATATTCAGTAGCTCACATGTATGCACAAACATATTTTAATATCATAATGAATCTGAGGTTCATATACAATTATAGATTTTTGCTGCTCAAATAATACATCATGTATAGAAGACAATCTTCCAGGTGTCAACTTTCCACAAAGAGTATTTTGAGTCTGTTAAATATCTTCCTCATGTTTATTATCATGGAGAAATTTAGTGCAAGCGGTATTTAGAATCCTTTATTTCTCCTAGAATCCCCTTGGTTCACAAGGTGATACAGTTCAAACTAGCTAAATGCCAATATATTGTAATTACTTTGCTAAAAACCACCTCAGTGAAAAAAATAGAATGAAAGGCACTTAAATGTTGGGGAAATTGAACGTGTGCAGAACACGCACAAGAACAGCATTTGCCCATAAAGCTGTCAAATGGCACTGTTAACTACAGCAATTTATTCCATAATTTAATGTAATCTTGACCCCTGTCACATGTTAATACACCATGAAGAATAGTGGGTAAAAAAAAAAAACATGCTTATTAATGAATTGTAGAGTAATGTGACACTGTTTTTTGCCACTTTCTTGTGAAATATCTTAATATTGGAGTTAGTGGAGCCTAGTCCATTTTCATGCATAATTATGTCTGTCCATTTCTTGCTAGCTAATGCTGTGATTAGGAGACATTTAATTTTTAATTATGCTAGAAGTAGTTGGTTGATTTTCTGAATCAAAGGATATGGGGCTAACTTTAGACACAAACTCTTAACATAGATTTCAATTTGTTAGGAAATCTAAAATGACTCGGGGGACTTAAGATGGGCATTGTTAAGGTGACACTTTCCACTGCTTACTGACTTGAGTCAAATTTGTTAAATTTAAATGAGAAAATATGATTCATTTTGTTTTGTTGGGAGATCGTTAACATTGTTGGCCAATGTTTCTGGATGGTCACATTTCTAAATCCCCCACTGTGGTTGTGGCTAGCATTTGCAGCCGGATAGGATCTCTGTTCTTGCGGGAGACAATGCTTTCAGCGTAATTGTGGAAGAGTTTATAACTTGGATTAAATAGGGTGTGAAGCAACACCCTCTATATGGGTGATACTATGAGACGGGCTTCCAGAAGAGGGGAAGCAAGACCAGCACCAGCATTTACCTCTCTGCCCTGCCCCCAGGCTGCCCATCATGACATCATCAACTGGGGCACCAAAAAATACATTTTTTATTTTTTATATTTTTAGTTTACATTTCAAAAACTTTCCCCTTTCCCATATCCCCTCTCACCATATGTCCCATAAGTTCTCTTCCCTCCACCCATTCCCCAATCACCGCCCCTTCATTTTAAAAGATGTGTCTTAGTGTTACTTCAGCAAAGCAGATAGCTAATAATAGACCTACTAAAGCCAGGCATGAAGGAAAATACCCATGATAACCTGTGCTGCTAATATCTTAACCTTCAACTCCCCCTACCTACAGCCTCAAAATAAGATTTTATACAAGGGGAAAAGAAATACTTTACTTTAAGAGGTAGGTAAAATTCTCCTTGTTGGGTATACTTCATACTTTTGGAATACTTCATACATAGGTAGATGCTGTGCATGTCTGTCCCTCTGTGTCTGTGTGTGTGTGTGTGTGTGTGTGTGTGTGTGTGTGTTTTAGACTTCATTTGACTACTTTTCCTAGTTATTAATACATAAATAAATTAAAATAATTGATTTAGTGTGAAAGTAACAAAATAATCAGAGCTAAACTTTTGGGGGAAAATGACCATTTCATTTTTACAAAATACACATTTAATGTTATAAATATTTTGAGGAACATCATGTGTTATTCTCTGATCTGAATTGGTCTGTCATTGCTTGGTGACATAATAAATGGTACTGAAAACACAGAGCAGGGTCAGATTATGAATGAACACTAGACAATATAAATGAAATTTCCTTAAAGACCCGCATAATGAAAGCGTAAGGTATACCACAACACTGTAATACTATTACTGTAAAAATACTACTAGATTTAAGATTCCCTTTCCCAAATCAGGAGATCCCTATGAGTAGCAAGGAAAAAAGAAAAACAGAGCCACTTGGCCTGACTTGGACTTTTGAAAATTTTAAAGCCCATACAAATTTACAGCCAAATTTAAATCTTTCCCATATCAAAGCAAAATGTATTTCACAAAAGGGAGGGTCTCTTCTGTGGATTAATCAAAACTTGTGGAAATTTCCTTCTTTAGTATTTCCTAGCTTAACAAAAGTCTCATAACAGTATCATTAGATACTAGTTACTATTAACAAAATGTTTTAATCTTCACACAGGATATTTGGTTACTTATAGAGTTTTGAAATAACATTAGTGAACATCACTGAACACTTTTCCTTAAGGAATGTCCTGCTAGTGCTTCTGACTGTGAAAATAAATTCTTCCCAGTAAGTATACATTTCATTGAAAGACGAAACATCATTATCCTGTAATAAGCTAAAAACAAGTTTTCTATTAATTTGCGAACATTAAGTATTGTCTTCATTGTTAAAACGATACATTTCTGGGGACTAAAGAAACAGCTTAGCAGTTAGGAATGCATACTTTTTTTGTGGAGGACCTGAGTTTGATTCCCAGTACCCTCATCTGGAGGCTCAAGACCACCTGTAACTTCAGGACGAGGGGGAGCTCATACCACAGCTTTTGCACACGCTTACACTCAAGTACACAGATACACACACAATAACAATAGTAAATGATGATAAATAGATCGTTTGAAGAAGGAGTGGAGTTTTACCTGTTCTTCACTCTCTGACATCAGAGTGAGCAAACACTGAAGGATCAAATTTGTTAAATTCTAGAAAATGACTTAATAACTCTATTCTTAGTTTCCTTCCTCCTTACAAACACTTCTTAATCTGAGCCAGCACAGATAAGTGCTTGTGGTACCAGCACTTAGGATACTTTGAACAGAGTACATCAACTTTGAAGCCAGTCTCATTTGTGGGGGATAATGATGTCTCAAACTTCCATTACTAGAGCCAAGAAAGTGGCTCAGAATATAGAGCTAGCTATGACCAAGCCTGAACCATGAGTTGAATACCCAGAACTGACCCAGTTGCAGGAAAGAAATGTCTCCTTAACACTTATAAGTGTTCACTTATCAACACATGTGCCTTTTACCATGTATATGCATGTTCACATACACTAAACAAATAAAATTTAATCATTAAAAAATGTGTTGACTAGTATTTTACATATTTGAAATGCAATATGTAATGTAAATAGTAACTGTTACAGAACTTTGTTAATCCTGACCCTGGATTTCTACACTACCTTTCACCCTTAGTTCCTAGATAAAAGACACACATAGTGTTTATATTTATAATAAGCCTTAAACAGGACAAGATATGGGCAGATATCTGGCCTCTATGCTATTAGAATCTTCTTTTCTATTGATTACAACAGGTTATTACTTTCAATGTTTCATCTGGGCTGCTCTTCCTACCAATCTGGAGCTCTGAGGGCCATGTTTTCTCTGGCTCTCCTAACTCATGGCCTTCCTTCTTCTGCATATTCTTCTCCTCGTGGTCTTGCTCCAACCCCAAGCCCATGAAACTTGTGATTTACTTTTCTACACAGGTGCTAGTCACATGGACCTTAACATACTATTAATTCAAGACAACTAGAAACTTTTCTATATTGAAAGTCAAGAAGGATCATGTTTTAGACAGTAACCATTTGGCATATATGTGCATAGATACATGTATTCATTATATCTGTATACATAATGTATATATATGCATTGAATATAATATAATATAATTAATATAACAAAACATAACATAACATAACATAACATAACATAACATAACATAACATAACAAACATAACATAACATATATATTACATTTTGATTGAAGTGTTTTACTTTGGTGAGTTAATATTACACGGTGTTAGGCCTAATACTTCATTGAAAGGAGAATACATATATACAAGAATCTCTCTGCTTCTGTCTCACTGTTTGGCTTTTTGTCTCTCTGTCTGCCACTGTATATATGTGTCTGTGTATATGTGTGTGGGGGGGTGCACCATCCCATGTGTGTGTATGTGTATGTGGCATGTGATGGTATGAATATGAAATGTGTCACCCTTCCAATGTATCACTGATTCATCCCAGTCAGTGTTATGCAGAGTGGAAGAACCCCAACAAAATTCCCAAATGACACAAAACATGTTTTGCAATGACTTCATTAGCAGAATATTCACTCAATAATCCATGCAACTGGCTCTTCAGTGATACCACCTGAAACATGGCACCTGTGGTTAAATATGGATGCATCAGGACTAAGTTTTCCACGTGTCAAGATGCGTGTGGCTGCTTGAAATGACAACAAAGATGAGAATCGTTACACATAAAATTTAATATAATCTTAGAGTAAATAACCACAATATTGTGAGAATAAATCTATTGTTTGCTTGAACATGGCTTTTCATATTGAACCATAGGTGTTCATATTTGAATAAAATATACTAAAAGAAGGGTGAAATGTAGGATCTGACAACCAACTGGATGAGTTACTGTGCTGGCTGGTTTTGTGTGTCAAATTGACACACGCTGGAGTTATCACAGAGAAAGGAGCTTCAGTTGAGAAAATGCCTCATGAGATCCAGCTATAAGTTTTTTTCTCAATTAGTGATCAAAAGTGGAGGGCCCCTTGTGTGTGTGGGGGCATCCCTGGGCTGGTGGTCTTGGGTTCTATAAGCAAGCAAGTTAAGCAAGGCAGAGGAAGCAAACCAGTAAGAAACATCCCCCCATGGGCACTGTGTCAGCTCCTGCTTCCTGACTTGCTTGAGTTCCAGTCCTGACTTCCTTTTGTGATGAACAGCAATATAAAAATGTAAGCTGAATAAATCCTTTCCTCCCCAACTTGCATCTTTGTCATGATGAGTGTATAGGAATAGAAACCCAGACTAAGACAGTTACCAAAGTGAGAGACAGATGGAAAAGGGGAGGGATGGGGATGGAAGGAGACGAAAGAGCGGAGGGATTGAGGAGAGAGAGAGAGAGAGAGAGAGAGAGAGAGAGAGAGAGAGAGAGAGAGAGAGAGAGAGAGAGAGAGAGAGAGAGAAACTGCAACAGGCACAGGTGAATTACAAACTCCCCTGCAGTACAGTCAGCTGTCAAGTTCTCTGCAGTGGGCTCTCCTCTTCCCATCAGTGTTAATGCTAAGTTGTTTGTATCACAGGCCACTGCCCCTTTGTTATCATAAATAGAAATCTCCCATATTTCTATTTCATTAACCTCAAAAGTAATTCCTAATCTTTAGTATCACAACAAAAATGTCTAAAACTAAGCTTACAATTAAAAAACATCAAACATTTTATTAGATTTATTCCAGCTATGAAAAGGTAGGTGATGATAATGAACAAGTGTTAAAAGTTGTAGAAAAGTTGAATTTTCATGCTCTATTTCCATTCTAATTTAATTAATACTGTGTCCTTACTCCTCTTGTACGTCTTAACAGTATATGTATCAATGTCATGATTCTGTGCTGCTACACATCTGATGTAATGTATGCTATTAATCATTTCTGAGTGAATAAAACTTCTGCTTCTATGTTCTTTTTCGGTTGCAATCTATGTACCTTGGGATATGGCTGCCCCTTTTGTATCACTTTTGTAATTTCTGGTATTGGGGTTTAGTCATCCACACTGCTCTTACCTTTCTCCACCTTCTGATGACTTCTGGAACAAAGACAATATTGACTTGAATTATTGAGACACTTTTCTTGTTTCAGGCACCTTTTTTCAAGAAATTACAATGATAAGAGTGAAATATGTGGCTTTCCGCGATGTTATAGTTTAGTAGTTAAATTCTTATCTGTGTCTATTCATAAATATTTGCATGATAAATATAAATATATAAATGTGTATATAACTCAATAGTATATAAAATGTACTTTTATACATATTTATACATATTATAATATACAGAATATATTATCATCATATAGTATAGATATAAACAGTATTATGAAGGTATTATAAATGTATTTAATTACATTCAAGTGTAATTAAAAGATACAGTAAACAAAATCACCTGTACTATCACTATGAATCTTTTAGCACGAACTATTTCATGTTTCACAACATCCTGTCGATATTCCATAAAAGGAATTTACTTTGCATTTTTGTGATGAGTAAATTAATATATAATTATAATCATAAATATTAGGGTTTCATCAAAGGATAAATCCCATGCACTTACCTACAGTCATTGCCCTGAGTTAATTTTCATTTTGTTTTCATGTGTAAATATAAGATGTCAGAACAAAAGACAGAAGCGGTAGGGATAAGATAGAAAAGTAAAATGTTAAAGTGAGGAAGGAGTGAGTGAAAGAAAAAATGTCCTCACAGAGATAATTTGGGTTTAGGAAGTTAGTAGCTGAAATAAGACTACCACAATAAACAGAGAAAGTCAAAAAATAAGAGTTTTTTTAAATGATAAATAAGATGAAAGCATAAACAAGTGAGAGATTAAAACCAAAATTTGTAAAATAAAAAATAAAGTAAAACAAGGATTTCAAAGTGAGAAATCCTTTTTTTTTTTCCTAAAAAAGAGAATTCTGACTATATTACCGAGGCTGAACTAGAGTGATCAAAGAAGAAAACAAACACAAAACAAAACAAACACGAAACAAAAAACATCACATTAGCCAAGTAGAGTTTAAGAAAGACTGAAGATTGTTTTTACAAAAGGGTTTACAAGTTTTAGGTAGCATTTGAGCAACAGATCTGACCTGGGCTTTTAAGGAATGAAGAAGTGGAGGTGAAGGAATAGTGGTATTCTTAGTTCAGGTTAATTGGCGGCCTGATTAATGGAGGATGGAAAGAAGTTTATTTTTGTCAGGTGAATGTTTAAGCCACCAGGAATAGGTGGCATAATAAAGACAGTGAGCGGCAAGTGAGGAGATTATATGACCATTTATAACGCTCTTTGACAGAACTGTGTCCTCAAGTTGGAACACTTTCCAGGTTGACAGATCCGAGTTGGTTTCCTTAGTGATCTATTCAGCCTTCTCTGTTTTCTGTGTATAGGAACCAATGTCACAGAATTTCAAAGATTCCAAGTATGTTTTCCTAAATATTTAATTTGGATAGTGAATTCAATTGTGTTGTGGTTTGAATAAGAATTGCCCCTAAAAGCTCATATACATAAATGTTTGGTCCTCACAAAGAGACACTGTGTAGGGGAGATCTTATGTTGAGGATCATTAAGCCATCCTCAACTTGATGGAAAGATTAGAGGACAGCTTGGAGAATTCCCCCATTGGTATTAGATTAACTGTAGAATTTTAGCATAAAGACTTAGTTGTATTAAATCCAGCATATACATATGTATATGCTGGATTTAATACATACATATATATATAAATACACACACACACACACACACACACACACACACACATACATACATATGAACTGTTTGAAACTGAATGGCAAATGATGTTGCCCTTGGTGTTTATTTTTCTGCATCCAATGAAACAAACTTGTCATTACTTTTCTTTACTTTTTTGTTTTTTTTTCTTATTAGATATATTCTTTTTTTTAAGATACCCGTGTTTCTTTTTTCTTTATCTTTTTTTTATTTTCTATATTCTTTGTTTACATTCCAAAGGCTTTCCCCTTTCCCAGTTACCCCCACCATATGTCCCATAATTCCTCTCCCCCCCATGCTATTCCCCACTATTTCCCCCCCCCCACGATTTCTCTGTTCTGGGTCTACAATACTGGATCCAATCTTTACAGGCCCAAGGTCCTCTCCTTTTTTTCTTCTTGAGAGTCATTTGACTTGCTAATTTTGCCTTGAGTATTTAGGGCTTCTGGGCTCATTAATATCCACTTATCAGTGATTGCATTTCGTGTGTATTCTTTTGTGATTGGGTTAGCTCACTTAGGATGATAGTTTCCAGATCTAACCATTTGCCTACAAATTGCATGAATTCATTATTTTTAATTGCTGAGTAGTACTCCATTGTATAAATATACCACATTTTCTGTATCCATTCCTCTTTTGAGGGATATCTGGGCTCCTTCCAATTTCTGGCTATTATAAACAAGGCTGCTATAAACATGGTGGAGCATGTGTCTTTGTTGTATGCAGAGGAATCCTCTGGGTATATGCCCAGGAGTGGTATGCAAGGGTCCTCTGGGAGTGGCATGCCCAATTTTCTGAGGAACCGCCACACTGATTTCCAGAGTGGTTTTACCATTTTGCAATCCCACCAACAGTGGAGGAGTGTTCCTCTTTCTCCACATCCTCGCCAGCACTTGTTGTCTCTCGAGTTTTTAATCTTAGCCATTCTGACTGGAGTGAGGTGGAATCTCAGGGTTGTTTTGATTTGCATTTCCCTGATGACTAATGATGTTGAACATCTCTTAAGGTGTTTCTCGGCCATCCGAATTTCTTCTGGTGAAAATTCTTTGTTTAGCTCTGTACCCAATTTTTTGATAGGGTTATTTGGTTCTTTGGGGTCTAACTTCTTGAGTTCTTTGTATATATTGGATATTAGCCCTCTGTCGGATGTGGGGTTGGTGAAGATCATTTCCCACATTGTTGGTTGCCGTTTTGTCCTTCTGACAGTGTCCTTTGCCTTACAGAAACTTTGTAATTTTATGAGGTCCCATTTGTCAATTCTTGATCTTAGAGCATAAACTATTGGTGTTCTGTTCAGGAACTTTACCCCTGTGCCCATGTCCTCCAGGGTCTTCCCAAGTTTCTTTTCTAATAGTTTCAGTGTGTCTGGTTTTATGTGGAGGTCCTTGATCCACTTGGAGTTGATCTTAGTACAAGGAGATAAGAGTGGGTCAATTCGCATTCTTCTGCATGTTGACCTCCAGTTGAACCAGCACCATTTGTTGAAAAGGCTATCTTTTTTCCACTGGATGGTTGTGGCTCCTTTATCATAGAGCAAGTGAGCATAAGTCTGTGGGTTCATTTCTGGGTCTTCAATCCTATTCCATTGATCTACCTGCCTGTTGCTGTACCAATACCATGCAGTATTAGATATATTCTTTATTTACATTTTAAAGGTTGTCCACTTTCCTGGTTTCCCCCCAACCAAAAACTCCTTAACCCATCCCCCCTGCCCCTGCTCAACAATCCACCCACTCCTGCTTCACTGTACTGGCATTCCCCTATACTGGGGCATCTAGCGTTCTCAGGACCAAGGGCCTCTTTTCCTTTTGATGGCCAACAAGGCCATCTTCTGCTGCACATGCAGCTGGAGCCATGGATCCCTCCATGTGTACTCTTTCGTTGGTGGTTTAGTCCCTGTGAGCTCTGGGCATACTGGGTGGTTCATATTGTTGTTCCTCCTATGGGACTGCAGACCTCTTCAGCTCCTTGGGTCTTTTCTTTAGTCCTCCATTGGGAACCCTATGTTCAGTCCAATGGTTGGCTGAGGGTATCCCACATCTGTATTTGTCATGCACTGGCAGAGCCTCCCAGATAACAGCTATATCAGGCTCCTGTCTGCAGCACTTGTTGGCATCCACAATAGTGTCTGGGTTTGGTAACTGTATATGGGGTGGATCCCCAGGTGGGTAGTCTCAGGATTGGCTTTCACTCAGACTCTACTCCACACTTTGTCTCTGTATCTCCTCCTGTAAGTATTTTGTTCTCCCTTCTAAGAAGGACCAGAGTATCCATACTTTGTTCTTCCTTCTTCTTGAGCTTCAATTGGTCTGTGAATTGTACCTGGGTATTCTAAGCTTCTGGGCTAATATCCACTTATCAGTGAGTGCATACCACGTGTGTTCTTTTGTAATTGGGTTACCTCACTCAGGATGATATTTTCTAGTTCCACCCATTTGCCTAAGAATTTCATGAAGTCATTGTTTTTAATAACTGAGTAGTACTCCATTGTGTAAATGTACCACAGTTACTGAAAATGCTTCTTGATCATGATGTATGGTTCTTTAATGTGTGATTGCCTTTGGGTTGCCAGAACTTATCTGTCTCCTCTCTTCTCTTTTCTCTTCTCTTCTCTTCTCTTCTCTTCTCTTCTCTTCTCTTCTCTTCTCTTCTCTTCTCTTCTCTTTTCTTCTCTTCTCCTCTCTCCTCTCTCCTCTCTCCTCTCTCCTCTCTCCTCTCTCCTCTCTCCTCTCCTCTCCTCTCCTCTTCTCTTTCTCTTCTCCTCCACTCCCCTCCCTTCTCCTCTCCTCCCCTCCCCTCCGCTCCCCTCTCCTTTCCTCCTCTCTCCTCCTCTCCTCTCCTCTCCTCTCCTCTCCTCTCCTCTCCTCTCCTCTCCTCTCCTCTCCTCTCCTCTCCTCTCCTCTCCTCTCCTCTGCCTTCCCATGCTCTCCCCTCCCCTCCTCTTCTCCTCTCCTCTCCTCTCCTCTCCCCCTCCCTCCTCTCACCTCTCTTCTCTCCCTGGTTCCCTGTTCTCCTTTCCTCTTCCCCTCTCCCCTTCCCGTTCTGCCCCTCTTCTCCCCTCTTCTCTGCTCTCTTCTCTTCTCTTTTCCTCCCTCTCCTCTATTTCCTTACCCACTCCCCTCTTTCCCCTCTTTCTCTCTTTCTGAATATTTATACAGAATAGTTTAGTCTTATTTTTAAGGTAGTACTCTTCTCAGAATAAGAAAATATGCTCAATTCTTCTAGGATTGGGAAGACCTTAGAAAGTCTTTATTTACAATCATTTTTGAGGCTTTATTGAAAATATGAGAAAAAACTAGTTCTATATTTTATTTGCTGGATTTTTAATTTTTGTTCTTGGATAAATTATCCATTTTCTCTTCAAAATTGTTACTAATTTATGTAATTTTATTAGTTTTTTACTATTATTAATTGACATTAACTTTTTCTGTGCTTCTAGAATCAACTCTATTTTCAATATAGTTCTTTTGAAGGCGTTAACTTTCTCTTCTTTTTTTTTTTACAACAGAATTATCCAATATAATGTCTGTTCTTTATGATTTTACATGTTCTTACTATTCTTAATATTACAGTAACAAATGAAATGTGTGTGTGTGTGTGTGTGTGTGTGTGTGTGTGTGAGACTGTGTGTGTCTTATTTGGAACTACCAAGGCAGTTTGTCAACTCATTGTCTTCTCTCCAGAAAATAAGTTTAATAAGGTCTAGAAGATAAATTCTTATATTTCTGTGAAAATGCAGTGTCACCATTAGTAGAGTCTTTTATAGTGCCATGAAAATTCAGTGTAACTATAAATTTATGCTGCTGAAAATGTTGACATTTATGGCAATTTCTACCAGGACATCTTTAAAATTATGATGAAAGTTGATGCAGCTACTTTTATTTAGTTAAAAATTAAGATTTTAAAACAAATATATTTTCTCTAATCCTTGAATCTATCAGTGTTGTTGACTAAATTCTCACACTCCTATTTCTATTTGACCCAATAAATATTATATTTTTCTATTTAAACAATTCTCTATCTACTTGAACTGGTGTTTTCTGGTCAAGAAGAGATACACTTAGCTTTGAATTCTCTGATTATCAATATTTCTTCTAAGTCAATAAACCTATAGAATTATAGTCATGTCTACACACATATAAACATGCAAAGAGAAACCTTTAATTCACCCAGTTTTAGGATGTTTAAAAAGAGTTGGAATTATAATATTGAAATTAGTGCTTGATGAACCTTAATCATGTACATAATTAATCTTCTTAAAATGTGTGCATATTCAATAAATACTAATTTTAAATAGCATCACATACAATTTTACAATTTCAGACAACATAAATTAGGGTGTTATCACTGCTATATCATATAAACATATTAGTAACTGAGTTATTAAGATAAAGAATAATTATATTTAACCTTTGTTAATGCAACAGCAGCTCTAGATTCTATATGCCAAAGGGTGTGTTGCATGGTTATGCCTATTTTAGTTTGGCATAGTGAAGTGAATTGATAGTTCCTTAACAACAATCAGGAAATGACTTAATAACTTGTGTGCCATTTTCTCATCTATAAGAACAAAATCAATAACTTCATGGCACAGAACTACAAATAGGTAAAATAATGCCTAGCATCTAGAGACTATAGCAAATGCTACAACAAAAATGATAAAATTATGTTGATAAATGGATGTGCAATGGTGTAATTGTCTACTTGCTTTTCTCTTCATTCTTTTGTGCATAAGTGTAGAGACTACACCTAATAAAATGTGTCTTATGCTTCCCTTTGCTTTACATTTTAAAATTCTAATTTCATTAATTTCCTGTTATTTAATGATCAAACCTTTAATTCTTGCAGGAATTAGAGTTTCTTTAATTTATTCTGAGTGTGTTGTGGGTGCTGTCCCATGTTGTGTATAGGTGTGCATACCATGATGTACCTGTGCAGTTAGATGGCATCATGTGGATATCTAGCTTCTAAGAGGGTTCTGGGTTCACAGTCAGGTCATCAGCCTCTTTACTGACTGAGCCATCTTACCAGACAGGGACTTTTTACATCAACACTCAAATTTAGTCGACTCTGTCCATTATTTCAAGTTTACAAAGCCATCTGTATAACCATCACAGGATCTCAGGGGTCATAGTTTCTGAGTCATAGCCAGATAGATAAAATTTATTTAAATATGTCAGTAATAGCTTGATCCTTCCATCAGAACTCTTATTTTTATTAAAGAGAAGCTAAACTGCCAGTGTTTGCAGATTTCATGATCTTACACAAAGAAAACCTTAAGAATCCATAAAAATTAAAACTCTATATGGAACAAGAACAAATGTAGTACTTGCAGGATACAAAGCCAACATAGAAAATATCAGTAGTACTTTTGCATGTTAATATTAAACTACATGAAAACATTAAAATCCTAATTACAAACTAAATGCTTACACAAAAATTTAACTGTGGAGGAAAGAAACCTTTATGCTCCATCCCACAAACTTTAGAAAATAAAACAATGACACACAAATAATTGTAAGGATCTGACCTGTAGTGAGGATATGTTATTGACATATAAGAAGTGAAAAGAAAATCAGTTTTTCAAACCTCTGGTGTAATCCCTCACTATTTTAAAACAGAATCAAAAACCTTATGTTTGAATGGGACAACAGAACACCTTGACAAGTCAGAGCAAACTTGGGCAGAGTTTGCCCAAAGTCCAGCAAAGCGGTAATAAAAACAGCATGCTAATACCATTAGAAGAACATAGAGGCCAAAAGAAAAACACTCTGTGGCCATAGAGTCATGTTATTCATTGATTTTTATTAAAGTTATCAAGAGTCTATGAAGAGGAAAGGAAATGTCTTTAACCATCTGTGTTGGAGGCCAGGGGATATCTCAGTTATTAGAGCACTGGGCTCCATTACCAGCACCTCACAGATGCTGGTGATGCTTCACACCATCATCCAGCAACTGGAAGGTGAAGGCAGGATAAACAGAAGCTAAAGACCATCCCTGACTCAATAGCAGGTTAGAGCTTCAGACTGGCATATATGAGATTGTATGTCAATAATAAATATAAATGATTAATTAGTTAAATTACATATTGCATACTTCGCAATTGTTCCAAAAATAAACTTTTGATTTTCTCATCACAAATAAATGATAAGTGTTAATGAGTTTAATACACTAAGTCTACAGCATATGGGTTTACAAGAATGTCATATTCTGGAGCAGAAGTATGCATTAATTTATTTTTAGCTAAAAAACAGTTTTAAAGCCTTCTTCAGGTAGTCAAGAGATATCTTAAAAACAACTTTGTCAAAAGGACATTTTAATTCTATACTAGAACACAAATTATAGTTGACTTCTCAAAAGAAACAGAGCAAGAAAGTACTACAATTATATTTGTGTATATATACATTTGAAATATAACATCCTAATCTATATTTGTGTCTGCTTCATTAAGTTTAGTAGGGAAAGACACATGAAAATACTTTTAGAGAAACCATTTACTGATTGATATCTCAGAATTCTAGCCTGGCTAAAATTTGATAGTCATTAATGTGGGTTCATTTTTTCCCAATAATGGGTAGAGTTTCAATTTGCCTCTACTACTCACATTTCTCTTCATAATTCTGGAGTTTCTGTAGGCCTCTTTCCTGGAGTTATTTCTGTGGAAAATCTAACACTCCTGTCTGAATCCCCAAAATTTCTCTTGCAGACATATGTACATGTTAGCTGGCCATTTTACAGGGATTCCTCAATGACCCAAGCCATCCTCATTCTCAAGTGAGACACAGCGTATATAGAAACTCATACATTCCTTATTTCCACTAATCAGACAGTCTTCTATTGCTGCCCCAGCATGCTCCTTACCCTATAGAGGTTAATACCATGTTTCTTCATTTCTTAAGCAGAGCCAGACACTAGCTTATGGTTCACAAATATAGGACATGCTAGAAATAGGAAGCACCAAACCCAGCAGACCTGGGTGAGAGTTTCTGAAAATATATCCTGATCTTCTTTTTTCCTATACTCTCATTTATTTTCAGTTCTTAACATCTTTTAAGGTTTCAAGAATTCTGAAATCCCCCTGTGAAAATTCACAATATGTGTATGTCTTTTTATCTTCTGTCTGAAACTGGATTCCCCATGTCTTGGCACCTATCAATTTTGATAGCCTGCTTCCATTGGCTCGCTCAATATATTCCTGAATGACTGAATGAATAATTATTTTAATTTTGACATGCGGATTTCTAAACACTTTCTATATTAAAGATGGATCATTTAGTATTTTTAACTTTTGACAGCATGCAATTATAATCCGATGTAATTAAATTTAAGCCCTGAAAGATGTTCATCATAAGTCTCAGAAAAGAGAGAATTATGGCTTTTAATTTTACTTACATCCAAAATAAATGTCCCTCCTATCTCTTAAGAATAAGAGTCATGGAATAATGAAAAAGACTGAGAAATCTAAGTTGAAGCCTGACTAGTAATGCTGCAAAGTTTATGGGGGAAAGCTACTCTTGAAGAACAAAGAAAAAGGATTTTGACAAAGTTGGATAGTCAAAATGTGCCTTCCACCCTCTGCTGCTTATCCCAGATGAGGCTATTTTGAGTTTTTGTCTATCATTATCATCAGGTAATTGTGACACAGTCTCTCTGGTAAAGAGCGTTCTTAAGTACAGTAAACCTATTTTACACATCAGTGCATTAAAGAGCACACCTCTATAAAACGTGACTGTCATGCCTGTCATCGTCCTACTGACGAAAAGTGGAGAGGGCCATAAAGGAAAGTTTACTGAGCATAGCACAAGCAGTGCGAGGGAGGGGTAGATACTTTTTCCTACTGGGTGTGTGTCCCCCAGGTGCACACTGAGTCCTCAACCTTGTGACCATCTCATGAACTTAGTGTAGGTGACTCTATTAGTACCAACTTATTTGCAGGGAAATGTGTGTGTGTGTGTGTGTGTGTGTGTGTGTGTGTGTGTAAGAAACAAAATGTGCAAAGTGCAGCCCAAGTACTCCTTATTCTTGGTTGCCTACACTTACTGGCATTCATAACTCTTAACTGTGAGTGCAATAAGAACATTTCTCAGTGGCCGATAAAGGAGCAATTTATACATTTTCTGCCACTCTTAAAGCTAGAAACCAAATGTCCCCACAGCATACGCTCACTGAAGCTTATATTTTTAGACTTTAATTCCCTTATTTTCTGAATTCCTCAGCCCCAGCGCCACATTTATCTGAAGGAGTGAGAGGCACATGACACACTTGAAAATAAAAGGATTTCCCTGCTTTTTGTTTTTCAACTGTGTTGGTCATTGTGTTCGGTCTCCTTATGAATTATGAATTCATTGCACATGGAAAAGACACTTTGCAGAATCAGACTAAACTTTAAAATAATGAGGTCTTCTTATAAGACATTGTTCTATTTCTTATGAAACTTAGCTCTGGCGTTAGTTACACAAAAGAGGGAAGGTGTAGACGCTTGTAAAGCCGAAAAGAGGCATTCAATACAAACTTCAAGTGAAACTTGCTAGGGGTACTGGAGGTTGAGATGGGATAATGTATTTGCATATACGCCATATGTGGAAAGCTGTTCTACCATTTTATGGAGGAGCAATTGTATTTAGTTTAATGTCTTATAAGTCCTATAAAAATGGCATTAAGAAATTTCACTATTTGGATGGCGAACTATCAAAGCTGTGGTCTTAACTCATCATAACACTGATAGTTTGCTCTTTGGGCTTCATTAAGTCAGGGATATAAATATGACAGAGCAACCATATGAAAATGGGAAGTACTTGTGGCGGGGGAGGGGCCTTTAGAGGAAAACTGAGTTTGTTACTTTATATTTGTGGATAGATATCATGTTCACTTACTGTGTGATTTCATGACCATTCCACCAAAATTAAGATAAAAGACCCTCATTAATTCTCAACTTTAGGCCAGGATTTTCCTGAGAACTCAGGAAACAGATGTACCTTAACCAGATTCTGTCACATTTTCCTTTGTCCCCAGTTTCTTCTGTAAATTGCAGAGGCTCAAAACCTGTCCTATCGATTTGCAAATCACAGTCCTATCAAAGGGTCAATGAGCACTCTGTGAGGAGCTTTGGGCGGTGTATGTGCCACACTATCATGGCTGAGTGGGAACTATAGTGTCATACGTTTGAATATTGGTCACAGTTTGTAGTGCCCTTTGAGGGCTGTAACGGGGCGGGGTGGGGGAGGGGCTTGCCAGAGGAAGTATGTCACTAGGAGTGTACTTTAATAAGCTAAAATAGTTTCTTCCCTAAGGTGTTTGTTCAAGTTGTTTTATCATAGCCATTGAGGATTGATTGATACATTTACTGTATTGATGCATCTAATTGTTGCCATTAGCAACTGTATTTTGAGATTTAAATAATTTGACTGGTGTTGTCATGACACCTTTGGGGTTTTAGATAACCCTTTAGACATCAAGACTAGAAACAAAGTATCTCGCCCATTATATCTTTGAGCAGAGTTTAAAACTGCATGTTGGAATGACATTATCAACCAAGCAGACCCTGCCCACCCCCAGAGCTTCCAGGAAGAGAACATGTAGAGGAACCCATGGCTCCAGCCACATATGTATCAGAGGATTCCCCTTGTCAGTCATCAATGAGGGAAGAGGTCCTTGGTCCTGTGGAGACTTGATGTCTAACCTTAGGGGAATGCCAAGGCAGTGAGGAGGAAATGGTTGGGTCGGGGAGCACCCTCACAGAAGCACGGGAAGTGGGAAATGGGATTTTGGTTTGTGGAAGGAAAACAGATAACATTTGAAATGTAAATAAATAAAAGAACCATTAAAAATATCCCTGCATGTTGAAAGAAATAAAGTGATAAATATAAGCAACATTTTCCCAGTGTTTCAAAATAAATTTTGTTTGCCTGTTGTTTGTTTTACTTTTTTGTTTTGTTGGGTTTTTTTGTTTTGTTTTGTTTTTGTTTTAGTTTTTTTTTTTTTTTTTTTTTTTTTTTTTTTTTGCCTAGCAGGGGAAAACAAATCTGGTTCAAATTACAACTTCTCCTGCTTTCCAAATAATCCTACCCACCTGGGTAACTGAGAATTTTATTTTTATCTAGCTTTTGTAGGACAGGATTAAATGTCATATCAACTGGTGTTCTATATTAAAAACTCTGAGCTCCTCTTGACCTAGGCATCTGTGAGGAAGACCCATTCCAAACTGGAACCGACACAACAGTGGTGGTGCTTGATTGTTTTAATTGATTTAATTTAATTGATTAATCAGGAGCTTACAGTTGCAAAAGAATATGCTGATCATATTACTACTAACTGTTTATATTTCATTCCACTTAAACACTTGTTCGGTTTTGGTTGAGTTTGGTTACTCTTGAATGTGTGTGTGTGTGTGTGTGTGTGTGTGTGTGTATATGTGTGTACACAAAACATGTGCATGTGGGTGGGTATGGGGGTCAGTTGTTAATGGCAAATCACCTAAAACTAGGATGATTGACAGCCACTTGACATGGGCACTGGGTGAACTTGTATCCTCAGGAAGATCAGCAGGTATTCTTATCTGCAGAAAAATCTCTCCAGTCCCACTTGCTCCACTCTAAGTTAAACAATATTTAAATGACCTATTGTAGAAATACAAGTTACATTTGTAAAATTATGCAATGAAAACAGCATATTATGATTTATACTGAATAAACTTGCAAAAGCACATTTTAGGCTAGTATCTATCAGAACAATTTCAGTGACAAATGGTACAGTCTTGATTGACCTTAGTAACTCTTTTTCACTTATTGAAACATTTCCAATAACGTCTTAATCCATTTCTAAAACAGAAGCCCAGAATGGGAACCTATCATTGAATAATAATGATTTAACAGAATTACATTTTAGGTATTTTAGCTTCCCCTAAAATACTTTTCGCATATTTTAAAAATAAGTATATTTTCAAAACTAAATACATGGACTAGAAAAATTACAAATAATTTGCTCTTTAGAACATTAGCAATACACTATTGATGTCCATATTTTATGAGCAAAAGAAAAAATAGTTTAATTCAGTAATGCTTTTAATCATATCTGGATTATTGAATAATAATCAAAATTTCTGGGAATCAGAAGTATATCACTCAACACATGTAATTCCTATTGTGACTAGATAGCAGATTGCCTCTTCAACTTTTAACCTACAGTTTGTTTCATCAAACTATACACACAGTTATTGTAAGGCAAATCATAAAATTGTTCTGCACTAATTTGCCCTCAAGCTGGACATTTTGCCAAGTTATTTCCTCTATGGTTAACTGTCTCACATGCTAAAGAATATCAACCATTTATTCTTCCGGGAATAGAGACCTCAATACCACATACTGTTAGAAAATACAGTTAGAAAAGAAACCTTTTAGCTGTTTACTAGAAACATTGTCAGAGGTTCTTTGATACAGCTCTATCCTACAAAGGAAGTTAAAAGTTCTTTGCTGCTTTCTAGAAAGAATTGTGCCATTGTGTGTAAGTCTGTTCTCTCTTCAACATAGCGTCAATCAGGGTAATGTGCTGAATGCCACTCCTGTCATTGTAGAATTGTTTCCCATTTTTCCCACTTCACTTTTACAAGAAGATACAAAACTCAACTCATTCATCAAAGGAAATACAAAGTCAATTTGGCTTTCAAAACCACGCCTGCTGTCATTTTCCTATAGTTAAGACTTTTACCTGAAGCATCAACTGTCTTGCCCTGACATCAAGCTGCAGTAATTAATCATTAAATAGTGATCAAGGAAGTGGGCCCCAGAAATACCTTCATACAGTGCCATATGCTAGAGCCAGATGCGAACTAGTACTTGGATAGAGGTTGTGCAGGCTGACAGGACCCTGCTGTGAAGCTCAAGTGCAGTGTGCCTCTTGCCCAAAACCAGAAGCAGGATACCTGCTCCTGCTGACCTTCAGTACCTGACACCGTTTAAAAGACAAAATGTCAGAGCTAATGTGCTGGTGGTTGAAGCATTTAATCACAATTTAATGAGGACACCAGCATTATCCCATGGTTTACCTTATTTAAATTTCAGTTTGTTTTGTCTCTTATGAGCGAAATCAAATAACTTTAGCAACACATATAACATAACAATAGAAGGAACTTTAAAATTGTTTTCTTACCAACAAAGTCAGGGGAAACAAATTTTGTGTGTGTGTGTGTGTGTATACACTATATATTATATATGATTATATATATATATACATATATATATATATGATGCACATACTCTTTTTACTTGGATATAGCTGGAAGAAATATGTAGCTTGCTTGGGATGACTTCAAAGGCTGCGTACAAAAGACAAATACGTGAAATGTCTACTGCTTGATCTCCCACGGAGAGTTAATAGAGACCATGAGTGGAAGTTCTTAAATGACATGTCTGAACTTTGTTTAAGGTGTATTTATTAGCAGTTGGAGCTGCCTAATAAAAAGACACCTTTGTCGTGAGATACAATGGTCTCTATTTTGTAGAGCTCTGTTTACAGAGGGCAGAGGGCTCCTAGAGGGACTCTCTTGAAGAGGCAACTGCCTCAATATCAAAATTCTAGTAAGACTGTCAACATTTTCAATCAGTTTAATAATTTTTACATATGTATTCTTATACTGGGCACACTACTAATTCAGTTTGAAATTATACTCTAGACACAATTCAACCTTTCTGTGTATCTGAGAAGCCAGAACACTCCAGAGAATAAAGAGAGGTTGTTTGTCCTCTAATGCAAATGACAAGTTTTCTGGGTTTACCTTAGATACATTTTATATATTCTCTCAATTCTTGCAACATTCACTGATACCTTCTGATTCCTTTTTGAATACAATCTCTCAGAGGGCATTTTTCAAGTTTAAAAATTTACCAAAGAAGTCTTTCCAATGACAGTACTTTCTGTATTTTTGAATTAGACTCACAACTATTAACCTTACATTAATGACGTTTAGCAAACGTTGCATGGTTTGACATTGATGTCTGTGGTTTAGCATTACTTTACGTCCACTACATAAAGAAAGCAGCCCCAATTCAGAGGAAAGCATGAGTCTAGAGTATACATGCATGTATGCAAACATGCATGTAGGCAAAATCTCTATAGAAAAGAACAACAGAAACAAGCCTTCTAGAAACAGTAAAGTGCTGACAGTGGATGGAAGCAAGCACACAGTCACTCTGTTCACACTCCCTGTGTGATGGATGTGTGGCTCTTGGGCAAAACTGGATGCTGTTTGGAGGGACTCTTGGTTGGTGTGTGTGTATATATATGCCAGATGCTTTCATATAAGAACCTACAAAAGGGGGGCATTTAAGGCTGCCTGTGACTCAATGTAAAGAAAATTAAGTTACAAGATTTTCACGAATAGAAATTGCCAAACGAGCATAGAAACCATAAACTCTGCTGCTTGGTGTTTTGAACATGCTGATCTTTTATGTTTCTTTATAATTTTATTTTGGGGATTCA
Organism: Apodemus agrarius; assembly: GCA_964023405.1. NCBI lineage: Eukaryota > Metazoa > Chordata > Mammalia > Rodentia > Muridae > Apodemus > Apodemus agrarius. Next base: position 170,719,972 of record OZ030006.1, read on the forward strand.
ATGACATACTTCTGCACACTTAAGTTTAAAACTGACTTCAATTGGAGAGGTGACGGCTTTCTGTCTCCTGACTACTTTGAAAATAAGATCGATCTGCTAATTTGAATGCATTTGCTTCAGGAGCTGGTAGTGTCTATCTTTAGTTGAAAGGTTCTAGCTTTTCGTAGCTGACAGATGTGTGGCTGCTGAGATCTACCTCCAGCATGTGGTTTCAAGGCCATTTGTGGTGGATACATCTGCAAAATCTTTGTTATTTCTCCCTAAAACTCTATCTTAGTATTTAAAATATTAAGAAAGAAAGGCAATTTCTCATGCCTGCTGTTACTGATGATTAATATTCTTTCAATGTGTCTTAATTTTGATTTTTATTTCACCTTCTTTCATCTCATTTTATATTACTTTTGGTCATATTACTAAAATAACAATATTTTCTTGACTTAAATCATAGGAATAGTCTCCCAAATTAAATTTATCCCCTAAAATGTATTTGAAAAATAATTAATATTTTGTCAAGACAGAATAGACTGATAAAATTAACTGATTTCATTATGGAATATCTACTTTGTTCTACCACTTAAAATTCTTTTGAAGAGATGAGTCATCAATAGCAACCCTATGCATATATATCAGTTTGTCTATCTGTCTGTCTGTCTGTCTGTCTGTCTGTCTCTATCTATCAATCTATCTATCTATCTATCTATCTATCTATCTATCTCTGTGTGTGAGAGTGTGTCTTTCTCTTTCATGTGTGTGTATGCATAGATTCAGACTTTAAAACAAGAAATCCTTCAGGTCTCTGTGTTTAGAATATGTCTCAATTCTTCAATCTTAATGGAAATTTGGGGAGATCATAAGTTAGTGTTGTGGATAAAAGAGTGTTCGATGTAAAAACAATATTAACATACTATTCTTGTGTCATGATCTTGCTAAAAGATTGCTCTATATAGGATTGAGGAGGGAAAAGTAGATTTCCCAACAGTAAACATGTATCACTTACGGTCACTAACAGATATTCTTTCTCAATTTTATCAGAAATATTTCCAGACAAATCTTCAACTTTATCAGAAAATGTTTAAAATTCCACTTTCAATCAACTTAGTGATGCTTTTATGCCTACCATTATTATATCTATATAAAATTTTCCATGATAATTTTCAATTATAACATGTCCTTCCACATTTTCTACAATTTTTATCAGAAATATTTTCCATGTAAATCTTCAATTCTATCATAAAAAGTTTCTACTTCTTTTTTCAATTAATTTAGCAGTTTTTTATGTCTGCCACTTTTCAATTTTCCATGAAAATTGTCAATTTTAAGGTGTTTTTCTATATATCTCTTCTATTTCATCAGAAATATTTTCCATGTAAATCTTCAATTTCATCATAAAATGTTTTTACTTCCTTTTTCAATAAAAGAACTTGTTTTCAAAAAAAATTCTAAAGAAGCTGCTAATGGAGACTTGTACCATCTAAGCAGGTGTGTGACACTTGTGGCATGTTTTAAATATCCAAATGGAAATGCCCAGAGCTTCTGGAGATTGTGCTCATTTGAGTGTCATTGAAGAGATACAAAAATTAATTCCAGGAGAGGATCAGTTTCCTGGAAAATACTGTGTGTCATTCACAGTGTAAATGTAAAGTGATCAAAGTCACTTTTAATTAAAGCCCCTTCTTAGTTCACTAAGGAATACTGAGAGAATGTCAAACTCTATTAATGTACTCCATTATGACTGTGACTATATTTTACAACGTGAAAATTTTTCACTTTTATGGTGCCATCAGCTTGTTACTTAATAAGAAATGTTTTATTGACATTTATGTTCTTTACTTAATGATGTGTATTTAAATGATGGCTGTCATCTTCATTAGAAGCTACTACTGAAAGGGGAACAGGGACACCTTGTCTAATTCCTACTGTAGAAACAGAGACAATATCCTTGGACTAAACACTGCCAATTGAGATACAGAGTTCTGTATTTATTTATGTAGTATTTTCAGCACAATCACAGGTTCACTTCCTTCTCTCTTTCAGTCCCAACCTTAGAAACCCCTCACCCAATTGCCCCCTTCTCTTACCGTTACAGAAGGACAGCCTCATCTGTGTACCAACTCGCACTGGGACATCCTTTACCACTTCCAGGACTAGGGACATACTTTACCACTGAGGCCCATACAGGCAGTCTACATAGGAGGAAGGGGATCCAAAGGCAGGGAACAGAGACCAAGATAGCCCCCACTCCACTTGTTAGGGGGTCCAATGAAGACCAAGCTGCACATTGGCTTAAATGTGTAGGGAATCTAGGCTCAGCTGTTGCATGATCACTGGTTGATGACCCTGGCTCTGTAAGCCCCAATGGTTGACACTGAAGGTCTTCTTGTGATATCCTTGACCCTCCAACTTGGTCCCTTCTATCCTTAAATGTTCTAAAAGTCTCCCTGGCCTTTATCTATTGTTTTTGTGGGTCTCTGCATCTGTATTCTTCTGCTGCTGGAAGAAGTCTTTCAGGAACCAGTTCTGCTAGGTTCCCGCTTCCAAGCATAGCAGAGGATCATTAATGGTGACAGGGGTTGGCTCTCCTACATGGGATGAGCATCAAGTTTGTGCAGTCACTCATTGGCCATTCCTTCAGTCTCTGCTCCATCCTTATCCCTGCATATCTTTTAGGCAAGACAATTTTGGGTTGAAGGTTATTTGAGTGAGTTGAGGTCCTCCTTCCCTCCTTTGGAAGTCCTGCCTAGCTACAAGATATGGTCTTAATATCATGCTTTGGTAGAAATCTCTGCTACAGTCACCCCTATAGACTCCTTGTATCAACACCCTTCCCAGATAATTGCCAGAGATGACCCACACCACCCTGTTGAAGATTTCTAATTGTTAACCCAAGCCCCTCTTGCCTACCCTCTCTCCACACCTGATCACCATGCGTCTTCTTCTCCTCACTCTCTCTATTACACATTCCCCCTCTCTGTCCACCTTCACTAATTATTTAGTTTCCCCTTCTGAATGAGATTCTGCATCCCCTCTTGTGACCTTAAAACACAGTTTCTTTGGGTCTATGGATTATAGCATGATTGTCCTGCATTTTATGGCTAATTCTCAATTATAAGCGAGTACATATCATGTGTTTTTCTTGTTTGGGGTTATATCACTCAAGATAATATTCTCAAGTTCCATCCATTTGCCTGCAAAACTCATGATGTCTTTCTAATAGCTGGAATAATAGTATTCCATTGTGTAGATGGACCACATTTTCTTTATCCATTCTTCAGTTGAGTGTTTCCAGTTTCTTGCTATTACTAAAAAAGCTGTTATAAACATAGTTGAGCAAGTGTCCCTATGGTATAGTTGAAAATCTTTTGGATATATGCCCAGGAGTGGTATAGCTATGCCTTCAGGTTGAACTATTCCCAGTTTTCTGAGACACCACTCAATTGAATTACAAAATGGTTGTACAAGTTTGTACTCCTACCAGCAAAGAAGGAGTGTACCCCTTGTTCCACATGCTTCCAACACAAGCTGTTGATTTTTTCTTTTTAGTTTTAGTTTTGTTTTGTTTTTCTTCTTTTTTATCAGATATATTCTTTGTTTACATTTCCAATGTTGTCCCCTTTCCTGGTTTCCCCCTCAAAACCCCCTAACCCACACCCCGTCTCCATGCTCACCAATCCACCCACTCCCACTTCCCTGTCCTGGCATTCTCCTATACCAGGGCATCGAGCTTTCTCAGGACCAAGGGCCTCTCCTCCCTTTAATGTCCAACAAGTCTATCCTCAGCTACACATGCAGCTGGAGTCATGGCTCCTGCCATATGTACTCTTTGGTTGGTGGTTTAGTCCCTGGGAGATCTGGAGGTACTGGGTGGTTCATAATGTTGTTCTTCCTATGGGGCTGCAAACCCCTTCAGCTCCTTGGGTTCTTTCTCTACTCCATTGGGGACCCTATATTCAGTTCAATGGTCGGCTAAGAGAGTCCCCCTCTGTATTTGTCATGTACAGGCAGAGCCTCTCAGGAGACAGCTGTATCAGGCTCCTGTCAGAAGTACTTGTTGGCATCCACAATAATGTCTGGGTTTGGTAACTGTATATGCAATGGATCCCTAGTTGGGATAGTCTCTGGATTGGCTTTCCCTCAGACTCTGCTCCACATTTTGTCTCTGTATCACCTCCTGTGGGTATTTTCCCCCTTCTAAGATGGATCAGAGTATACATACTTTGGTCTTCATTCTTCTTGAGCTTTATTTAGTCTATGAATTGTATCTTGGGTATTCCAAGCTTCTGGGCTAATCTCCACTTATCAGTGAGTGTATACTCTGTGTGTTCTCTTGTGATTGGGTTACCTCACTCAGGATGATACTTTCTAGCTCCATCCATTTGTCTAAAATTTTCATGAATTCATTGGTTTTAATAGCTGAATAGTTTATTTGTAACTGTGTAATGTACCACATTTTCTGTATCCATTCCTCTGTTGAGGGACATCTGGGTTCATTTCAGGTTCTGGCTACTACAAATAAGGCTGCTATGAACATAGTGGAGCATGTGTCCTTATTGCATGTATCTTAGCCATTTTGACAGGGTTGTTGTTTTGATTTGCATTTCCTTGAATACTAAGAATATTGAACACATCTTTAAGTGTTTCTCAGCCATTTGAGATTCCTCTGTTGAGAATTCTTTTAATTGGGTTATTTATATTGTTGGTATCTAATTTGTTGAGTTCATATGGATTTTGGATACTAGACCTCTGTCAGATATAGTGTTGGTAAAGATCCTTCCCCAATCTGTAGAATACTGTCTTGTCCTGTTGACAGCATACTTTGCCTTAAAAAATTTTCAGTTTCATGAGGTCCCATTTATTAATTATTGATATTAGAGCCTGAGTCACTGGTGTTCTGTTCAGGAAGTTGTCTCCCATACCAAAGTTCCAAGGCTATTCCCCAATTTATTTTCTATTTCTGTCAATGTGTCCAGTTTTATGTTGAGGTCTTTGATCCACTTGCACTTGTTTTATTTAGCATGATAAATATTAATCTATTTGCATTCTTCTAAATGCAGACATCCAGTTACACCAGCATTATTTGTTGAAAATAATTTTCCATTGTATGTTTTGACTTTTTTGTCAAAAAATCAAGTGTCTATAGGTGCATGGGTTTATTTCTGTGTCTTTGATTCTTTTCCCTTGATTGACCTGTCTATCTCTGTACCAATACCATGAAGTTTATTTTTACCATTATTGCTCTGTAGTACAGGGATGGTGATTCCTCCAGAACTTCTGTTATTGTTTAGAATTCTTTCTGCTACTCTTTGTATTTTGTTTTTACATATGAAGTTGAGAATTTCTCTTTTAAGCTCTGTAAAGGATTGTGATTATTCCAGGCACCATAATGCTGGTCTAACTGCTGATCTGCATGTAAAAATGAAAATTGATGCATATTTATCACCTTGTACAAAGCTCAAGTGCAAGTTGATCAAGGTTCTCAACATAAAACCAGATGCACAGAATCTAGAAGGTGGGAAATAGCCTCAAATGCATTGGCCCAGGGGAAAGTTTCCTGAACAGAACATCAGTGGTTCAGGCTCTAAGATCAAGAACTGACAAGTGGGATCTCAGAAAAATTAAAAGCTTTTGTAACAGAACTGACACTGTCAATAGGACAAAACAGCAATCTGCAAATTGGATAAAGATCTTCACTAACCCTACATCTAATAGAGGTCTATTATCCAAAATATATAAAGAACTTAAGAAGTTGTACTCCAAAATACTAAATAACCCAATTTAAAAAATGGGGTACAGAGCTAAACAGAGAATTCTCAATAGACTAATCTTGAATGGCCAAGAATCACTTAATGAAATTCTTAACTTCTTTAGTCATCAGGGAAATACAAATCAAAATGTCCTGAGATTCCACCTAACACCAATCAGAATGGCTCAGAAGAAAAGGGGAGGTGGGAAGAAGTGAAGAATTTGTGAAGGAGGGGTCAGGAAAGGGGACAACATTTGAAATGTCAATATATAACATAATTAATAATATTTTAAAAAATAAAAATTTAAGTGACAGCAGATGCTGGCAAGGATGTGGAGGAAGAGGAACACTCCTCCATTGATGGTGAGATTGTAAACTGGTACAACCACTCTGGTGATATCAATCTGGTGGTTCCTCAGAAAACTGAAAATAGTTCTACCTGAAGACTGAACAATACTATTCCCAGGCATATACTCAAAAGATGTTCCACCATACTGAAAGTATTTGTGCTCCATTATGTTCACAGTTGCTTTATTTGTAAGAGCCAGAAGCTAGAAAGAACCCAAATGTCCATCAACCAAAATAAAGAAAATGTAGTTTATTTATACAGTGGAATATTATTCAGCTATTAAAAACAAGGACATCATGAATTTTTCAAATGAATGGAACTGGAAAATATCCTGAGTAAGGTAACACGAATCCAAAAGACATGCAGGGTATGCACTCACTAGTAAATGGACATTAGTCAAAAAACTCAGTGTACAAGCCACAGACCATATTACACTTAACAAAAATGAAGGCCCAAGTGAGGAGAACTCTCCAATTTCTTTATGGAGGCCTTTAATGCTATGAACTTAGTACTGCTTCCATTGTGCTCCATAGTGTTTGGTATGCTGAACCTTCATTTTCACCCAACTCTTGTTTTTAATTTCTTTTGTTACTCTAGAAATTCTTTAATTTCTTTCTTTATTTCTCCCTGACCCAGAGATCATTGATTAGGGAGTATCAGTTTCCACAACAGTGTATAGCTTCTGGTGTTTCTGTTGTTGAAGTTTATATTAATCCAGAATGGTCCAATAAGATACAGATATGTCTCAATTTTCTTTTAACTATTGAGGCTTGTATTATGACTCACTATATGGTCAATTTTGGAGACTGTTCAGTGAGGTGTGAATAAGAAGATATATTCTTCTGTGTTCTTGTGAAATGTTCTGTAAATATCTGCTAGGTTCATTTGTTCATAATGTCAGTTAGTTTCATTATTTTTCTGTTTAGCTTTTGTTTAGATGACTGTTGGTTGGGGATAGTAAGGTACTGAAGTCTCCAACTATTAATGTGTGGGGTCCAGTGTGGGATTTTAGCTTTATCAGCATTTCTTTTACAAATGTGGGGGCCCTTATGTTTGGGAGAGTGGTGTTCAGAATTGAGATAACATCTTGGTAAATTTTCACTTTGAAAATTATGAAGAGTTCTTCCCCATCACTTTCTTCTCATTTGGCTGAAAGTCTATTTTATCAGATATTAGAATGGCTACTCCAGCTTGTTTCTTGGGTCCATTGGCTTGAAAAACATTTTTCTATCCATTTCCTCTGATGCAATGGCTATTTTTAATGCTAAGGTGTGTTGCTTGTATGCAGCATTGATGGATCCTGTTTTTACATCAAGCCTATGTCTTTTTATTGGGGAATTGTGTCCATTGATGTTGAGCGATTAATGACCATTGATTTTAATTCTTGTTATTTTGATGTTGGTGGTATTAGTGTGTGTGTGTGTGTGTGTGTGTGTGTGTGTGTGTATGAGTGTGCATGTGTGCATATGTATATGCCTCTCTTGCTTTGTTTTTGCTTGTATGGAATTACTTATTTCCTGTGTTTTCTTGGGTGTGGTTCTGCTCATTGGGTTGAAATTTTTCTTCTGTAGGGTTGGATCTATGGATAGTTATTATTTGAATTTGGTTTTGTTTGTAAATATCTTTCTCAATACATAGTCGTTGAGAGTTATGCTGGGTATAGTATTGTAGGCTGGCATCTGTGAGATTTTTTTTTAAGAGGACCTTCTGGGTTTCAGAATCTCTGCTGAGAAGTTGGATATAATTCTGATAGTTCTGCCTTTGTATGTTACCTGGCCTTTTTTCCTTTTCAACTTTTAATATTCTTTCTTTGTTCTGTACATGTAGTGTTTTGATTTTTATGTGACAGAGATTTTCTTTTCTGGCACAATCTAATTGGTATTCTGTAAGCATCTTGTATGTGTAGTGGCATCTCTTTCTTTAGGTTGGGAACTTGACTTTCCTATGATTTTTTTTGAAAATATTTTCTGGTCTTAAGAGCTGGGACTCTTCATCTTCTTATATTCCTAATATTCTTTAGTTATCTTTTTTCATGTTATTTCAGATTTCCTGGCTGTTTTGCATCAGGAACTATTTTAGATTTAACATTTTCTTTGATGCATCAATTTCTTCTATAGTATCGTCTACACCTGAAATTCTGTCATCTCTTATATTTTGTTGGGGATGCTGTGTCTGTTGTTTCTGTTCTCTTCCCTAAGTTTTCCATCTCTGGGATCCCTCAGTTTGTGTTTTCTTTATTGATTCCATTATCAGTTCTTGAATTATTTTATGTATTTACTTCACCTGTTTAATTTTATTTCCTTAAGAGATTTGTTTGTTTCCTCTTTAAAGGCCTCTGTCATCTTTATAAGATTGATTTAAGGTCATCCTCTTGTGCTTTGGTTGTGTTAGGATATGGAGGGCTTGCTGTAGTAGAATAGCTGTGCTCTGAATGTGTCACATTGCCCTGACTTTTGTTGATTTTGTTCTTCTCTTGGCCTTTAGCCATCTGCTTGTTACTGAATGTTCCTGTTGTGAGGGCAGGATTCTGGTGTGGCAGGCCTCTGATGGGTATCTTTGAGCTAAACAATAAATCTTTGTGGCAAAGAAGTGCAAATCTCCCAGCAGCTGAGTGTGCCCCTGGGGAAATGGTCGGGAGGGAATTGGAGAGGGGGTAAGGGAAGAGAGGTGGCAGTACAGTGGTACTCTGGGTGACAGTGTGCCACTCTCCACAGCTGCACATGCCCCAGAAAACTTGGTTTGGGGCAAGGGAAATGGATGCAAAGAAGAAATCCAACCTGTATCCTTCCTGTATGCAAGTCTGATGAAGGTGAACAGAGAAATGACTGGACAATGGATGTGTGGGAGACAAGAGCCAAGTTCATTTATTTTTAACTGAAATCTGTAGAAGTCTCAGACTCTAGTTTCTTTTTGAAAATGATAATGTTTGCAGATAAATGAAATATATGCATATCGTAATACACTAAGACTGACTATAATGTAACAAAATATCAGGCTTAAAATATCAGAAATTATTACTGTATCAGTGTCATTTTATGTAAAAAACTAGTGACTTTTTCATTGTCAATTGTTTGATTTATCATTGATGATCAAAAAAAAACTTGCCCTTCAAAATTTTGTAGATTTTAACTTGAACTCAGGTTTTATTGATTTTATTAACTTTAAACAAGAGAGTAGGAATTTACTTTGTGCATTATCAACTTATAACTGGCTACTGTTTGCTCTTAAAGGTATATTCACTGTCTTGTTCTTCAATAAAACATGGCAAATGAAGTTGTATAACCTAAAGGGAATATGTGCAAAATAAACACACTAAGCAAAATTGAAGGTACTTTATTCAAATACGGGCAGTAGAGTTGTTTAACAACTTTTCCCAGTGAAGTACTGAATAGAAACAAATGGTACCACTGAAGGTTATAGTTCTCACACCCATGTTATTTTCATATTTATTTTGAATTCCTGTAATTTTGTCAGTCACAAGGGCGGCATTATTCATCCTCCAACCATGTATTTATCTTGTATTCAGTGTCACTTCTCTATTGACATATTCTTTTAGAGGTCTGTGGAATCAGCATCTAAAATGGGTCTAGAGGCCTTTTACTTTTTCCAATATTGAATCTCAGTTGTTCTTATACATCATAAAATAATCCTAACAACCATGTCTGCCTTCCCAAGTTGATACTCAAAAACTAAAGCAATTTCTATGTTATGTTCCTCAGGACAAGAACCAATTGCTGTGTCAGAAACCAACTGACAGACGTTCTTCAAGCACGTTAGAAAAGCAGCATGGTGGAGAGGAGCTCCCCCCAGTCTCTACCATCACAGGCATCCAGGTCCATGCATGGGCCTCTTTAGACATCCCAGCTGCCAACAACAGTGCCTCTTGAAAGACTCTAGGTCACACACACTGGTATTTTCCACTTAATTCTCTGAGCCATTTCAAAAGGCAGAGTATTAACATAGCATAGTTGAGCATTATTGTTTGAAGTCATTATTCTGCTACTCGTAAGTTTTTGAAAACAGTACTGTCAGCAAATATGTCTTCCTCTCCTCACTGAATATGTTTGGTGTAAGCTTCACCACACAAGGGATGAGATACCAATATTTTCTTAGTTTAAATGAACACATATTGATACAATCCTCTCATTGATGGTTCATAAGCCCAGAAGGAAAAGATTCATTATCTATTATCCAAGAATGTAGGGTAAAAAGCCTCAAAATAAACTTGGCAATTCAGATAAATTATATCACATAATGTCATACGTGGAAACAATTTACCCACTACTCTGAACAAAAAAAACAAAACAAACAAAAAAAGATGTATTTCTTAACAAATGAACTAGCCATAAGAGATGGGTCCTAAATTAAATAGGGAGAGCATACACTAGCAGTTTAACAGAACACCTAAAAGCTTTAGAACAAAAAGAAGCTAATACACCCAAGAGGAGTAGAAGGCTGGAAATCATCAAACTCAGGGCTGAAATCAATTAAGTTGAAACAATAAGAACTATATAAAGAATAAACAAAATCAGGAGCTGGTTCTTTGAGAAAATCAACAAGAAAGATAAACCTTTAGCCAGACTAACCAGAGGGCACAGAGACAGTATCCAAAATTAGAAATGAAAAGGGTGAAAAAAGAAGAGAAACTGAGGAAATCCAAAAAATTATCATATCATACTACAAAAACCTATACTCAATACAACTGGAAAATCTGGATGAAATGGGCAATTTCCTAGACAGATACCAACTACCAAAATTTAATGAGGATCAGATAGACCATGTAAACGGTCCCATAACCCCTAACGAAATAGAAGTGGTTATTGACAGTATTTCAAGCAAAAAAAGCACAGGACCAGATGGCTTTAGTGTAGAATTCTATCAGACATTCAAAGGAGACCTAATGCCAATACTCTTCAAACTATTCTACAAAATGGAAACAGAAGGAACATTACCCAACTCATTCTATGAAGTCACAATTTCGCTGATACCAAAACCACACAAAGATCCAACAAAAAAAAGAGAACCTTAGACCAATTTCCCTTATGAATATTGATGCAAAAATACTCAATAAAATTCTTGTCAACAGAATACAAGAACACATCAAAATGGTCATTCACCATGATCAAGTAGGCTTCATCCCAGGGATGTAGGGATGGTTCAATATACGTAAATCCATCAATGTAATCCACTACATAAACAAACTCAAAGATAAAAACCACATGCTCATTTCATTAGATGCTACAAAAGCATATGATAAAATTCAGCATCCTTTCATGTTAACAGTCTTGGAAAGACTTGCCCATAAAAAAAGTAAAGTCTTGCCCATACCTAAACATAATAAAAGCAATATGCAGCAAACCAGTAACCAACATCAAACTAAATGGAGAGAAACTTGAAGCAATCCCACTAAAATCAGTGACTAGAAAAGGCTGCCCTCTCGCTCCATATTTATTCAAGATAGTACTTGAAGTTCTAGCCAGAGCAGTTAGACAACAAAAGGAGGTCAGGGGATACAAAGTGGAAAGGAGGAAGTCAAACTATCACTATTTGCAGATGATATGATAGTATACTTAAGTGACCCAAAAAACTCCACCAGAGAACTCCTACAATTGATAAACAACTTCAGCAAAGTGGCTGGATATAAAATTAACTCAAAGGATAAGCAGGCTGAGAAAGAAATTAGGGAAATGACAGCCTTCACAATAGCCACAAACAAAAGAAAGTATCTTGGTGTGACTCTAATCAAACAAGTGAAAGATCTGTATGACAGGAACTTCAAGTCTTTGAAGAAAGAAATCGAAAGAAGACCTCAGAAGATGGAAAAATCTTCCATGCTCTTGGATTGGCAGGAATAATATAGTAAAAATTGCCATCTTGCCAAAAGCAATCTACAGATTCAATCCAATCCCCATCAAAATCCCAACTCAATTCTTCAAAGACTTAGAAAGAGCAATTCTCAAATTTATCTGGAATAACAAAAAACCCAGGATAGCTAAAACTATCCTCAACAGTAATAGAACTTCTGGGGGAATCAGTATCCCCAACCTCAAGCAATACTACAGAACAATTGTATTAAAAACTGCATGGTATTGGTACAGTGACAGGCAAGTAGATCTATGGGATAGAATTGAAGACCCGGGAAATGAACCCATAGAATTATGGTCACTTGATCTTTGACAAGGGAGCTACAACCATCCAGTGGAAAAAAGATAGCCTTTTCAACAAATGGTGCTGGTTCAACTGGAGGTCAACATGCAAAACACTGCAAATTGATCCATTCTTATCCCCTTGTTCTAAGCTCAAGTCCAAGTGAATCAAGAACCTCCACATAAAACCAGACACTGAAACTAATAGAAAAGAACCTGGGGAAGACCCTTGAGGATATGGGCACAGGAGAACATTTCCTCAACAGAATACCAATAGCTTATGCTCTAAGATCAAGAATTGACAAATGAGACCTCATAAAATTACAAAGCTTCTGTAAGGCAAAAGACATTGTCAAAACAGCAACCAACAAATTGGGGAAAAGATCTTTACTAACACTACATCCGGTAGAGGACTCATATCCAATATATACAAAGAACTCAAGAAGGTAGACTCCAGAAAGCCAAATAACCCCCTTAAAAATGGGGTACAGAGCTAAACAAAGAATTTTTATGTGAGGAATATCAAATGGCTGAGAAACATAAAGAAATGTTCAACATCCTTAGTCACCAGGGAAATGCCAATCAAAACAACCCTGAGATTTCACCTCACACCAGTCAGAATAGCTAAGATCAAAAACTGAGGAGAAAACAGGTCCTGGCTAGGATGTGGAGAAGTAGGACCACTCCTCCACTGCTGGTGTGGTTGCTAGTAGAACTGCTCTGGAAATCATTCTGGCGGTTCCTCAGAAAACTGGGAATAGTACTTCCGGAGGACCCCGCTATAAAACTAGTAGGCATATACCCAGAGGATACCCTAGTATGCAATAAGGATACATGCCCTACTATGTTCATAGCAGCCCTATTTATAGTAGCCAGAAGCTGGAAAGAGCAAAGATGTCCCTCAATGGAGGAATGGATATAGAAAATGTGGTATATATGCACAATGGAGTACTATTCAGCCATTAGAAACAATGAATTCATGAAATTCTTAGACAAATGGATGGAGATGGAGAACATCATCCTAAGTGAGGTAACCCAGTCTCAAAAGAACACTCATGGTATGCACTCACTGATAAGCAGATATTAGCCTAGAAGCTTGGAATACCCAAGACACAATTCACATATCAAATGATGCCCAAGAAGAAGGAAGGAGTGGCCACTGGTTCTGGAAAGGCTCAGTGCATCAGTGTAGGGAAATACCAGGACAGGGAAGTGAGAAGGGGTGGACTGGAGAATACCCCTGGCATTCCCCTACACTGATGCACTAAGCAGGGGAGGAAAGAGGGCTTATGGGACTTTCAGGGAGGTGGGATCCAGGAAAGGAGAAATCATTTGAAATGTAAATAAAGAATATATCAAATAAAAAAATTAAAAAAACAAAAAGCGAAAAAAAGCTGTCAGAACTTGTAAACTGTAAAACAAAAGAATATTTAAGAAAAAATTAAGTATGAATATATATATATATACACATATACATATACATATATGAAATTTCTTGGTGAATATATATATATGTATATATATATACACACACACATAGACACACTTAATATTTTCTAGTTTTTCTTGTATCTATTGTACAACAGTTCTGGAGTCTAAGTTTTAGAAAAAAGCAGAAGCAAGTCACAAATGCAAAAACCAAACAACAAAAACCTAAACTTTCAGGAATAAGAATGTGCCTCAGTTGATAGTATTTGCTGAAGCAGTGTGTATTCCTAGGTTTGATTTCCAGGCCCACATGAGGCCAGCCAGGCATAATGGTGTAAGTCTGGGTCTCAGAAGTGCAGAGATGGCATCAGGATGTACAGAAGCTCAGGTTTTTTCTCAGCAGTATGATGAGTTTAAGGCCAGCCTTGGATGCATGAAACACTTGGATGTATCAAAACACAAAACAAAGAAGAAAACAAAATCCTCAAGATTGTGATTAGTTCCACCCAAGCTTTTACAAACCACTCACATCGTCAGGAAACTGTAGTAATTAATTGCACAAAAAAGAACACTTCCTATTTTTAACTGTGGCTTTATACATTATAATAATTTATTAAGGGATGAAAAAAATTAAATTTATATAAACTTTATCTGTATTATTAACATGTTGAGGTTACAAAGATTTTAAATTATACCCATTTCATTACTGATCAGAGAATTTTCATTTTTGCTACATTTAAAAGATACAGGGTATTTTGAAAGTAGGGTCAGGACTACACCATTTTCTGACCATTCGTGTTAGGAAAGTTACAAAAAGATTCAATAGTTGACAAACGTTACTTCAGTTTCATACCTGAGTGACTAATAATCACATTTGTTTTAGTAATTAATTAAGTGTAGCTTTGTTCAGGTCTGATGGTGCTTGCCTTTGGTGTGTTGTTTCTCAGGTGATACGAGGGCTTGAGCATCATTAAATAAAGATGTCTGGCTTCAGTGGAATTTACATAGCATTTGTCACTGCTCCAATGCTCTAGAAATAAGCCCAGATTAGACACAGAACCTGTATAATCAATGCTTTAAAACGGAACAACCCATTTGAGTCAACTTTACATAAATATACCATCGATCTACAGATTTACTAATTACAGCTCCTCATTTTGAGCATGTCTGAAACCCTTTTTACAAATTACATTTAGTCCACTTGATGGTATAATTTGATTATTTCATGATCGATATAAATAGGAGTAAGGAATTAAAGTAATGGGTTCTGAAAAGGAGCAATTTGCTTAATGCCTGCTCAGAAGGAGAGACCAGAAGTATAAACATAAAAGCCAAAGTGCTATCTGTGCACTTTTGACTAGAAGTAGACGTGATCATGTGATGGGAAAGAAGAAAAGTAGAAGGGAAAAATTCACACAGATTTAAAAACTATATTGGAGATAAAATTTAGTTGACCACTTGCTAGGATCTGTATTAGGCTTATTCTCCAACTACCCCTGGGATTATTTTTTTTCTTGAAATTGAAATTACTAGAAATGCCTGTATGTAGGGTTCCTTTGACTATAAGTTTATTTCAAATCTGAATGTATGCATGTGTGCACAAACATGCTTGTGGTTCTTAACCAAGAGAGAAGGGAAAAAGTAATGATAATCCATTTATAGGAAATACTGAAATTTGTTTGTTCTGTTCTAGAAAGAATGACCATAATCTTAGTGCAGATAATTAAAATTGAGAAGTTTTAAAATATCAACTGTGTATGATATAATTTGAATAAAAAAGTTTAGACATCAATAGAAGTTTCCACATAAAAGGAGACACAATCAACCAATCTTTGTCTTGTGGTCCAGTGGACATTACCCTTTCCATCCCCTCAATAGGAAGAGCCTGGCCATGACTAAATTAATACGCTTCCCAGAGACCTTACTTGCTAGATTGGGATTGTTGTGTTGTGTTCTGTTAACAGGACACAAGAACACCTGTGAGGGTCTTTAAAGAACTTTAGACAATGAGCAAGGAAAAGAAATAAACCTCATGAGGAAAGTTCTCAAAAAGGGATCAGAAGGTAAGTAATGAAATATTTCACGATCCTTTGAGAAGTCAGGAGTGGCATGGATTTGTAAGCAGAAATAACTATAAAAATTTGCATTTAGAAGTTTTTATAAGAGTCCAAACTATACTTGCCATAAAAATATCAAATTTAATTGAAAAAATTAAACCAACATAGCATTTATCACTTTTGTCAGACAGATTCTAGTAGCAAGAAAAAGGTAACATAGGCATAAAACAGTGCTAACATTCGCCATGAGCAAGCCTGAGAAATTCTTGACTCTCAAAGTTCAAACACAGGATTAGGTCTGGACAGAATAGCAAAATGTAATTTCTTTCCTGTATTCAGTACCATACATGATCATCAGTTGCTATAATATTCATGTCTGTTACTTGAGGATTCTGATACCAGGTAAGATGTTCCCCTGCAAATTTACTCTAGTTCAATTTTGGGCTTTGTTAAATGACATGTCTCCATCAAGTCTCTCTCTTTGGGTAATGGAGATCCACAGAAAAGTAGATTTCAGAGGGGATGGATGACTTCAAGGAAACACATTTTCTAGTGACAACAGGACTGCTGGCATATAACCTCATAAATATTGTAGCGTCACTCTGAGGGCCTGCAAAGGTTAAAGCCAGAGAGGGTCCCAGCCCTGAAAGGAGGAAGTGGACTTGGGAAAAACCTGGTTAAACAAAAAAGCTATCTGCAATGAATACCTGCTGGCAAAGGACAAATTAGTTTTCTCCAGTAAAGTTTCATTAGGTGAATTAACTACATTTAAGTTCAGGGCCCCATGCCCTGGAGTAGTTGCCCACACAAAATAAGTTCAATGATGTTTTTCTAGATTTATTTTTATAGAATATTACTTTATTTAGGTTTGTATTTTTTCTTACTGATCATTCGCTTACATATCTAAGTTTTCTTTTTGGCAAAACTGAAGTGTCAGGGGATTTTCTGAGAGTCTCAGGATAATGAACCATATTAGTTGGTACTCAGTCAAAACCCGATGAAGCGAGAAGTGACAGTCTGAGCTCATGGATGATCACAGGAAAATGTATTGATTAACTAAATTCCATGTCGCATTTATATATAGCACATATATTTATATATACATATATATTCACACACATATATATCTCTCTCTTTGGGTCATGGAGATCCACGGAAAAGTAGATCTGTATATGTATATCTGTGTAATAATTGTATATATGTTAAAGCTGTTTTATACATATACATATACATACACATATACATACACATATGTATATACACACTAAAAATCTTTTCTTTCCTTTTTATTATTAATCATTTTATTCATTTATCACATTTCAAATGATATCCCTCTTCCCCCTCCACAAAACCCCATCCAATCCTATCTTCCCCCCTCCCCTTTCCCTCTATGAGAGTGCTCCTCCACCCACTCCCCCACTCCCAGCTCACCCCTCTAGCATCCCCCTATGCTAGGGCATCAAGCCTCCACAGGACCTAGGTCCTCCCCTCCTATTGATGTCAGATAAGGCCATCTTCTGCAACATATGCATCTGGAGCCATGGGTTCTTTGTTGGTGGGTTAGGCCCTCAGAACTCGGGGGTGGGTGGGGGAGGGACTTCCAGTTAGTTGATATTGTTCTTCCTGTGGGGTTGCAACTTCCTTCACCTCCTTCAGTCCTTTTTGTAGCTCTTCCATTGGGTTCCCTGAGCTCAGACCAATGGTTAGTTGTGAATATCTGCATCTGTATTAGTCAGGGACTGGCAGAACCTACCAAGGAACAGCCACACCAGGTTCCCATCAGAAAGTGCTCTGTGGCATCAGTAATAGTGTGAGGGTTTGGGGCCTGCAGATTGGATGAATCCCTAGGTGGAGCAGTCTCTGGATGGCCTTTCCTTTAGTCTCTGGTCTATTCTTTGTCCCTTGGGCCATTTCTGTGTAAAAAAAATTTGAGATGGTTGGGTGGGCCTATCCCCCAACTGGGGGCCATTCCTATGTACTGGAGGCAGTCTCTAATGGTTCTGTCTCCTCTTTGTTAGGTAGTTCTCTAAAGTAATCAACATAGGGTCCTGTGAGCCTCTTGCTTCCATGTATTGGCGAGATAACTTGCTGATGAAGCGTGCTTGCTTTTTTGGCTGAGAACCTGGCTTCAATTCCCAGAACCCAAAAGACAGACAGCCCATATAACCTTTTGTGATTCTAGTTTCAAGGGAGCTGATGCCCTCTTCAGGCCCTAACAGGCACTGTGCATACACGGTCATAAATACTCACGGAGCCACACACTGATACACATAAAAAATGAATTAAAGAAAATGTAAAGCATTTTAAAGTCAGTAGAAAGGGGCAGGAAAAGGAAATATAGTCTAAGGGTCTCGTGTGGAAAACAACACAGTGCATCCTCTAGAACAGACCATGTTACTGTGCTATACAAGCCAAAAATTTAGTGTTTGATTTTCAGAGTGTTGCAGATGTAAAGCTGAACTAAATCATAACAGTTACAATGCTCACATGGTGACTGAATAAAATTCATGCCTGGCACCGATTTGAGAACCAAGTGTCTGCTTATAGTCTAGTGGAATTGGATTTCTTTTCCTACATGTCTGTCCTCAGCTAAAAGCTCTGGGTGCCAGTGGAGCATGTATCATATATTCTAATACACAGCATTAAAACTTTTATTTTTGTAATTAAAATTCAAGTCGCTAAAAAGCGGATACAGTAGACAGTTGGCCAGCCTATTTGGCAGAAGCTGTATTTGAGGGGGGAAAAAAAGATACAGAAATAATTTCTCTACATGACTGGTTTGGATCTCTCTTCGCTAAGCCATTCTTGGTGCACAACGTGAAACTTTACCCCAAATGCATCCTATTTGGAAACAGAAAAAGCTCTTTCTGTTGTGAAAGAGTACAATGAAAACTGCATAAATCAAGCTCAATTTGGATGACTTCAGTAATTTGCATTCATCTGTTTAGAGAGAGATGTCTTTGGAGACTCCTATTTTTACATAAAAATTACACTCAGCATCTCACGGGCTCTTTTGTTCACTAAAATTAGATTTGCTCACTTATACAATTCACAGGCCTCAATTTGTTCAGAGCAAAGTCACACATGCTATTTGTAGTATGCCCTTTTCTCTAACTCTCTCAAAAAAATTAAATTATGATATGTACTATAGTTTTCCTTTCACAGCAGATTAATATATAGCGATTCCTGGAGGACGTGCCTATGGCCAAAGGCCACCTCCATTTTACAACCTCAATCCTCCAAAATTTCCAAAAAAATAAAGTATCTTGTAATTGTTAGCGAATTCTGTACTTCAGTGTTAATGAGCATTTTAAAGACCATCCAGGACACAATTCACTGAACTTGTGGAATAAGGAATTCCAGATCTGTGGCCTGGTCATTCAATGGAGTTCTAGTTCTAAACATGGTGAATGAAATTGCAGATTCATATTTATCCTTGCGATAGTCCATGTGGATGGGCAACTACACCTTAAATTGGCAAACTTTCAGCAGAGGCATCAGAAAGGGAAGAAAGGTATGTCATAACAGAAAGGGAGCTAGTGTATCACAATACAATGATAAATTTAGAACATATAGTCACTTGATAGTGTGTCTCATACAGTCTATTTCTACTCCTCCCATTATAGCGTTGTACAAACCAACATTGTAAAATACTGTGGCTATAAATTCAATTTTAGTTGTATTTGACTTTGTCCTAGCAAGGTATGATATTGATGGTATACCAGTTAACTCCTTTTAACTGCCACTGTTAGCCTATGATTAGAGAGAGTGGCATCAGCAGTAAATCAACCGTACTGATTTCATAAGTACGTGACCTATGCAGTGACAAAGAGTCATGGGCTAAGGAGATTTCTCCATTGGTTAATAGCTTCTCTTGCTGTCATGATATTCTTAATAAGTATAGAACATGTGCTCCCTATTTGCTGATTGTGCTGGGTTCCACCTATCAGCAACTGGGGCAATAATTTCCATATGGTAATTGTGTAATCTATACACACACACATCTCTTTATCTTTTTCCTCCTAACGCAAAAGATAGGATTTATGCATGTTTCTTCCTTCTGACCTGCATACTCAAGAGATTTGCTCATTTTATTTCCTCTACCTGGCTACAACACTATCTTGGGGTTTATATTTTAGCAGTGCACACATGTGAAACACAGCCTATATCTCTTTGTATCAAACAAGTGAAATCTTCAAGCAAGAGAACTGGACTGAGCAGGACTGCCACAGAAATTTGAGAAAATTGTGTCACTGCATTGGAATGAAGTGTGAGTTGAGTGTTTAGCTCCAATCTGGTGTGATCAGACCCAAGCTTTAGAACGCCTAATCACCCAATCGCTACTTTGTGCCATTTCTAAAGTCTATGAGCAATAATTCATCTCTGATTCTGAAATCGCATGAACAAGTTTATGTAATCGCTCAATTGTAAATAATAGTGAAAACAATTCAGTCAGTTCAACACACTGCTAAAATCAATATTAATATGTATACATAAAGGCAAGCATTTGATATCTAATTTGCTGTAAAACTGTTAGTAATTTAAATTCTACCAGTTGGTAATTATGATACTTACTTTATACATTTTAAATTTAAATTAAATTCATTCAGATACATAAAAGCTTTAAATAACGTGAAATTATACATTTTAATTGAGAAACAAGTGTTTCTTTTCAAGAGCTGTGTCTGTTGTATGAAATTTAAATTGTATTAAATATCATTTTTTTCAAATATTTACTCTTTGTCTGTAGTAAAAATATTACAAATCTTTGCTTAACAGGGTATGTAGTATGATTTTGTCTGTAGTCACACTTTTATGAAATAATACAACTAGACACCAAAATTATATTACACCATTCCTAAATTAAAGTTTCCTCACATCTCCTTCTTTTCTAACTTCCTTGTGTTTTTCTAATAATGTTACCTTTCATAAGAATGATTTGTGTGGGCTCCGTGTGTGTGTGAGGCAGTTCACATGGTAGTTCACTTTCTGTTCCTGGCTTCTGTCTTCTAATGTAGTGTAGGAGAAGGTGTTGATTCCCTAATTGGTTCTTGATTATGTCAAATAAAAGAGGCAGAAGCCAATTGTTGGGCAAAGGGCAAAAGATGGGACTTCTGGGTCCCAGGAGAAAGAAAAGGGACACAGAGAAAGATATTCAGACCAGGCTTTGGAGCGAGTAGGAAGCTGCAGACTTGTAGGTCTTGAGGCCCCTAGAGTTGGCAGCCCCCACCACCAGCGGGGGGCCAAGGAAGATGGGGGGAGCTGGTTGATAAGATTATGGCAGCAAAGTCTTCACCCCCAGCCACTGAGTTATCTGGCCAGTTTTAAATAATAAAACTTTTCCAGCGGTTTCCATCTGCATCACTAAAGTGGGGAGGAGGAGGGAGGGAAGCTAGAGAGGTTGTTGGAGACTTGGCTAAGTTTTGTTTTTGTTTTGTTTTTTGGTTTTTCAAGACAGGGTTTCTCTGTGTAGTCCTGGCTGTCCTGGAACTCACTCTGTAGACCAGGCTGGCCTCGAACTCAGAAATCCAGACATGGCGAAGTTTTATGGCTCACCATAAGGGTCTGGGGAAGCTATCTCAGCTCCAAGCTGGTGGTTCACCTATCTCAGAGCATGGGCCGAGCTCCAGGAGAGGAGGTAGTGTGGACTAGTGGGAGTGTGATCTCGGAGCTAAGGCGAGAGCGTGGCCCTGGGAAGGCGGAAGCCTGTTTTTTGTTTTGTTTTGTTTTTGTTTTTGTTTTTGTTTTTGTTTTAAGATGACATGCACCAACATAACGACCTACCGATCTGCGTATGGTTTTTGGGAAGCTGAAGAGCAGTGTGTGGGACAGGGTGTCTAGTTCACCTTTGTGCACGCGGCAGGCTCACTGGCTCAGGACCTTCCCGTGTTTTTCTTGTTTCTGCCTCCCACCGCTCCATTGACCTACCAGGATGACAAATAATGTGCTACTTGGATTTTAGGGATCTGATGTTTCTCCTCATGCCTTCATAAGCTCAGCACCCTGACCCATCTCTCCTAATGTGCTCTGGACAGTTTTAATGGAGTTGCACACTTGCTTATCTTTTGTGATTATGTTCTTGAACGTCGTGTAGTAGTGTAACGTCCCTTCCTGAATCACGCATTGATTATTCATCAATGTTTATTGTGTAAAAAGTTTTTAATTGTAACAGACAGCACACTTTGTTTATACGTTCATTCCTTGATGCACATATGGGATATTTTCAGTTTTGGCTTTAATAATAATGCTGTTATGAACTTTCCTGTTCAACTTTTTACATAGACATATGTTTAAATTTTACTTGACTAATGCTTAATTAGGAATGTCTAGTTTAACCATTTAAGGAAGAGCTTTATATTGGATATTTTATTTACATTTAAAATGTTGTCCCTTTCCGGGTTTCCACTTTGCAAACCCTCATCCCGTCGCTCCTCCCCCTGCTTCTGTGAGGGTGCTCTCCTACCCACTACCTACTCTCACCTCATTGCCCTGACATTACCTTACAGTGGGGCATCAAGCCTTCACAGGACCAAGAGCCCCTCCCCACACTGATGCCAGATAAGGCCATTCTCTGCTACATATGAAGGTGGAGCCATGGGTTCCTCCATGTGTACTCCTTGGTTGGTGGTTTAGTCTCTGGGAACTCTGGGTAGTCTGGTTGGTTGATATTGTTGTTCTTCTTATACGGTTGCAAGCCCCTTCAGCTCCTTCAGTCCTTTCTCTAACTCCTCCATTGGGGACCCCAAACACATCTATACTATCTTTTACTTTTACCAGTACTGAATGAGAGGTTCTGTTTCTCCACAACGATTTAATTATACTTTTTTTTCTGTTTTTGTTCACCTCTTTATAAAATTTTTTATTGGATATATTCTATATTTACATTTTATTTCCTTTTTTTTTGTTTCCCCACCCCCCTAAGATCCCACATACCCTTTTCCCTCCCCCTGCTCCCTCATCCACCACTTCCCACTTCCCTGTTCTGGTATTCCCCTACATTGATGCTTTGATCCTTTCCAGCATTACTGTCCATTCCTTTCTTCTTGTCAGACATCATTTGGTATGTGAATTGTGTCTTTGGTGTCCCAAGATTCTAGGCTAATATCCACTTATCAGTGAATAGATACCATGGGTATTCTTTTGAGACTGGGTTACCTCACTTAGAATGATGTTCTCCAGCTCCATCCATTTCTCTAAGAATTTCATGAATTCATTGTTTCTAATGGCTGAATAGTATTTCATTGTGTATATATACCACATTTTTTGTATCCATTCCTCCGTTGAGGGACATCTGGGTTCTTTCCAGCTTCTGGCTATTATAAATAAGGCTGCTATGAACATAGTGGAGCATGTATCCTTATTGCATGCTGGGGAGTCTTCTGGGTATATTCCCAGGAGTGGTATGGCTGGGTCCTCCAGAAGTATCATGTCCAGTTTTCTGAGGAACCGCCAGACTGATTTCCAGAGTGGTTGTACCAGCTTGCAGTCCCACCAGCAGTGGAGGAGTGTTCCTCTTTCTCCACATCCTCACCAACACCTGATGTCTTCTGAGGTTTTAATCCTAGCCATTCTGACAGGTGTGAGGTGAAATCTCAGGGTTGTTTTGATTTGCGTTTCTCTAATGACTAATGATGTTGAACATTTTTTAAGGTGTTTCTCAGCCATCCGAATTTCTTCAGGTGAAAAGTCGTTGTTTAGCTCTGTACCCCATTTTTGGATAGGGTTATTTGGTTTTCTGGGGTCTAACTTCTTGATTTCTTTGTATACATTGGATATTAGCCCTCTGTCAGATGTGGGGTTGGTGAAGATCTTTTCCCAATTTGTTGGTTGCCAATTTGTTCTTTAGACAGTGTCTTTTGCCTTACAGAAACTTTGTAATTTTATGAGGTCCCATTTGTCTATTCTTGATCTTAGAGCATAATCAATTGGTGTTCTGTTCAGGAATTTTCCCCCTGAGCCAATGTCCTCAAGGGTCTTCCTCAGTTTCTTTTCTATTAGTTTTAGTGTGTCTGGTTTTATGTGGAGGTCCTTGATCCACTTGGAGTTGAGCTTAGTGCAAGGAGATAAGAGTGGATCAATTCTCATTCTTCTGCATGTTGACCTCCAGTTGAGCCAGCACCATTTGTTGTAAAGGCTATCTTTTTTCCATTGGATGTTTTCAGCTCCTTTGTCGAATATCAATTATACTTTAAGTATGTGCCAATGAGGAAGTAGTTTTAATGAGTAATATCTTAACACTCTGAGGATAAGAAGAAAAGATTTACCCTCCTTTTTCAAAATTTCAAAAGCAAAACAAACCCAATTTCTTTTAGGTGTATTTGTATACTTTTATTAGTTATTTGCATAACATTACCATTTCTCTTGAGATTGCACCTGCTTCTGCATATTAAGTAGTATGACAATCTAGTTTGGATACTCATGTATCAAGAGGTGTATAAAACTTTTCTGTATGATTACTGGGTTCTAGAGAAATATTTTCTAAATTCTATATCAGTAGAATGCCTTGTTTTGGTTGACATATGTCAATTATTTACGTTGAATGCAAGTTTTTAATTGGATGCATTATTTGCAAATATTTTCCCCAATTCATTGAGGATCTTACCTTCATTAAAAAAGTTTTGAACAAATACTTGAATTTGGATGAAATCAAATAAAATTTTCTTTTATTCCTCTTTCTTTGTGTGCCATATTAAAAAAATAACTGTCTCATTGAAGAATCAAATGTTTATATCTATATTTTCTACAAGCATTAAACAGTTTTAAATCTTTTAACAGACCATTTGCAGGTAAGTTGTGTATATATTATGATGTAGATCCTGCTTCCTTTTATGGAGTGTAGTTTAATTAGGATTTCTATTGCTATTAGACAATACCATGACAAAATCAACATGGGGAGAAAAGAATTTATTTTGCTAAAGGTTTGTAGTCAATCATCCAGGGAAGTTAGGGCAAGAACCTAATTCAGGGACCTGAAAGCAGGAACTGGAGCAAAGATCATGGAAGAAGTATGCTTATTGGATTATTCCTTGTGGCTTGGCCAGCCTGCTTTCTTATGTAGTAATCTAGTTCAACCTTCCCAGGGATGGTATCACCCACACTGACACGGGTCCTCCCTCCCATGTTAATCACCAACCAAAATATTCACTAAAGACTAGCATACAGGCAAATATTATAAAAGCTATTTATTAATTGAGATTTGTCTTTCCAAATGTCCACGATTTGTATCAAAATGACAACAACCACCACAATAGCAACAACAAAAATCTATTGTAGTGGGCAGCAGATATACATAGATTTCTGACTAAAGGAAAGAATAACTAAAATCAAAACAAAACTGATTATATAGATGGCAATTTTGCTCACAGATAAGTATTAGAGAGACCATGAATGTTAGTTATACGAGGTTGTCTCCTCGATTGAGGAAATGGGCATTTGCTTTCCATCCGGAGGACTGGGAGTTGAAGTCTGCCTATGTAGGATAAGGCTACACTCTAGTCCCCCAGAATATTCATTCCAGACTTTCCCTGCCTACTCCTTTATCTTTAATTTTGTTTCTCAGTCAAGAGGACCCATCTTTATGGGAGATGCCACACATACTTTGCCTGCTGACCTCTATCCTGGCTGGGTCAGAGACATCATCCAGGCCTAGGCCCTTAAGCTTTAGAACCCATCTTTCTGGTAGAGGTCTAATAAGGTTTGCAAAAGAGTTTTGATATTTCCATGCCTTAAGTATTGTGGTGCATATAAGATGAAGATAATTTTTACCAGGATTCTTATTTCCCAAAATACTATACTGGACATACGTATGTCTACAGTAGAGTGGTCCACTGTCAGACTCTAGAAGATTAAACCAACACAAGCTAACCAAGTCATGCTGAACAGATGTCTTCTCTTTGCTCATGTGGTCCATTTCTCTTGTATGTGTAATGCTTGTAGCCCCCCTCCCTCCATGATAATTTCCCACTTTGAGTTTCATAACATCTGTCCTGAAAATATTCTATAATTATTAAGGTTTATACTTGGAATATAAATCATATATACAATTAACCTATTTTTATAACTGTTGATAATATCACATTTTCTTGATAATAGTTCTGTCATATGAAAATCAATAAGTGATTAATGTTTAAATTTCAATATGAATTGCTTAGTTTAAAAATGATCCATTTTACATCATTATTATAACTTTTTACCTTAAGAGACTGAGGGAAAGGGAATGAAATTTAAATTTCAAGCAAAGAGATATTTAAAAATGTTCATAATTTTGACTGGCAGTTATTGTCTTTATGGTGACTGCTATCAAATTCATAAAGAAGAACTAATGGGAAGTTTTCAGATTATTTTTTTCCTAAAAAGGAGAGCAACCTAAACCAAAATCACTATGTATTTTACCTTTTAAAGCCAATATTCCCTTGCTACAAAACCCAGCCTCATCGTGTGAAAATTGCAGAGCAAAACACTTACAAATATATAGCTGTGAATATGCAATAAAAATCAGCAAATTGAATACATCAACATGTAAAAAGGATTGAGAAAGTTCAAGGTCAGAAATTCAAGCTTGTTTTAACTTCCAAACATCAGCCAATAAGTTATACTCTATCATTAATAAAGGATACATTCAACTGAATATATAGACAGAAGCAGAAAAACATGTGTCAAAATGTAACATTCTATAACAATAAAGCAATCCTTAGTTCATGAAATTTGGATAGAAGGCTTACGAATTCTTTCCTCATTGTTGTGTCCAAATATTTGAAAATAAGCAACTTAACAATGACATTTCAGCGCATGGATTGAGGGAATACAGCAAAAAGGGAAGGCTTTAACAACAGGATGGTGAGTCACTTTTGTCTTGTGTCTTAACTGAGGAATCAGAGAGATGAACGTTCGTGCTCTATTCACTCCCTCTATGTTTTCAGTCATATGCCATAGAAATGGGACTAGGCTACCCAACACATAGTGAGTTTTCCTTCCTTGGGTATAGTATCAGGTAGCATCGGATATTAGCATGGTTTGTCTCTTAGATGATCCTAGATCAAGCTGAGTCAACAATGAGATTAACCACCACAAGCATATTCCTTGCTGAGTTGATATGTAACCCTGTAGTGGGTACTAATTAAGAAAGAACCAAGGTACAATTAGCAAATCAAAAGATTTCCAAGAAGAAGGAAGGAGAGGACCCTGGTCCCGAAAAGACTGGATCCAGTTTTGTAGGCGAGTATCAGAACAGAGAAATGGTGTGTGTGTGTGTGGGGGGGGGTGATTGGGGAATGGGCAGAGGGAAGAGGACTTATGGGACTTATGGGGAGGGGGGAACTGGGAAAGAGGAAAGCCTTTGGAATGTAAACAAAGAATATAGGAGAAAGAAAGAAAGAAAGAAAGAAAGAAAGAAAGAAAGAAAGAAAGAAAGAAGGAAGGAAGGAAGGAAGGAAGGAAGGAAGGAAGATAGGAAGGAAGGAAGGAAGGAAGGAAGGAAGGAAGGAAGGAAGGAAGGAAAGAAAGAAAAGAACAGAGATAAAGAAAGAAAGAAAGAGAGAGGAAGGAAGGAAGGAAGGAAGGAAGGAAGGAAGAAAGAAAGAAAGAAAGAAAGAAAGAAAGAAAGAAAGAAAGAAAGAAAGAAAGAAAGAAAGAAAGAAAGAAAGAAAGAAACAGAAAGAAAGAAACAGAAAGAACCTCCCGGCCAAGGCTTTTGTAAAGAGCGGGAATCCCACGCTTCTACGCTTCTGCCTGGTACCCGCTCTTTCCAAGTATCCGGTAAAGCATGACTCTTAAACTTGAAAAGTTAACCAAATATATTTATGTATAAGAAGCACCCAATTTCATAAAGCCAATTTACAATGATAAAGTCTTATCCCAATATTTCTAACCTCTCCAAAACACCAGAAATACATCTGAAGCCATCTTGATATCTGCTCCTCCCTCTGTTCGGCTCCTCTAGTCCACCCAGCCCTTTCCGGCCCTCTCTCTCCGCCCCTCCTTCTCTTAGCTCCTCCCCCTCTCTCCCCTCCAATTACTGGTCTCTTACTGTCTCAATGTGAATGGATAGGAAATATCTTGCAACATAACCCTATCTTTGTATAGCATATTTCATCTCTGGGCCCACTACCACAATAATCTCATAAGGTAAATGATACTTATTTCTTCTTTCATCTTTTAGTTTGTATGTAAGATGGTTTTGTCTACATGCATAGGTGCGCACCAGGGTCATGCCTAATTGTGGAAGAAGCCAGAAGACAGCATCCGATCCCCTGAAGTTGCAATTAGAGTTGTGGGCCATCATATGGGTGCTAAGAATCAAAACTGTGCCTTCAATAAAAAGCCACTAGTGCGTTTAACTATGGAACCCTCTCTCCAGTTCTGATAGATGTGTTTAAACGTATCCCAAATCTATCTGCTCTAACATTGTCAAGAGCCCCAAATCCAGTCTTTTCTGAGGCCACAGGCAATTTTTAAATGTCACCTTCTGTGACATAAAAATACAAGTCACATATACAATAGCATAATTATTTCTTTTGCAAAAGGAGCAAATGGAGGAATAGGAAATTAAGATGGAAAAAAAGCAAATTGAAGCCCTGCAGGTAACACTGCTGGTCTATTTTTACCATCAGGAGTTCCTAACGACAATGTTGCTCTATAGGTCAGGAATAACCCAACCTGATTGCTTTATTGTCTATTAGCATATATGCTCTTTCCATTGGGCCAGTTCACTCTGTACCCAAAATATCCCTCAGTATTTGTCCCGCAGTCCTGGGATCTCTACTATCATGGAAGCTCCACAGTTCTACTTAAAGGCCTCTAAAAGCTTCCTTGCAGAGCCCCCAACCCTGCAATGCATTCCATACTATCATAGACTTATGTTACGTCTGTGCAAGCCTTCATAGTTCCATAGAACCTGTAATCATGTGTCTAAAGAACCAGAGCCATGGGGATAATGCTGTCATCCTCCACTCTTGTTAGATGAGGCTTGGCCTCCTTCTCCTGCTCTAACACTTCAGTCTGTCATGGAAGTTTAACATGAGAAAACAAGAACCCAGGCACAGGGATTTTGGGGGTGTTTGTTTGTTATATTTGCTTTTTTTCTAACAGAGAGGTTTTCCCACACATTCCAAGATTCAGTGTGTTTCTTTCAAATGAACTTACAGTTCTTAAAATTGAAAACTTTGCTGATATGCACTTTGATTGTTGAAGCATGTTTCTCTTCTACTCAAAGATGTTTCCTTTTAATAATGTTGAACTTTTAACAAATATAGTTATTTTTCTCTGTATTGGACTTGTCTAGCAAATTGTTGTCAGGTCCTTCTTATCCAATTCCACACTCTTCAATACTTTTCTTCAACGTTGATCTGGCTAAAAGAAGTGAGTAGCTACCATGTACTGTGTTTTCCCCATAATTAATAAAATAATCAAGATAGTACTCCACAGATATGTCTAATCTATACCCGCTATCAAAATTAGTAGGGGAGACATAACAAATGATGCAGCCATCAAACTATTGGGTTGTATCGCCAGTGAAAATATACTAACTTTCATTTATATTAATATCAATAGTTAGACATGGCCTCACATGGTTTCTCGTGACTGGTTTTATTCTTCTATGTTTGAATGTTACTTTGCACTTTCCATCTAAGTTTAGGTAGAATCATAACAAGTATGAAAAGTAGAGGTGGTCCTGTGTCCAGGTCTTGTTTTGGTCATTTGTTTAGGTGGTTTGGTTTAGTGCTTTCCTTATTTCTGCATTGTGTGGCTTCACTGAGCTGTCAAATTCATACCCTTCTTCACTGTGAAACCTCACAGAATTCATTCTTTGTTCCACAACCTATTACTCTATTCCTACAGGAGCTCTTTGTGTCAACTCTTTCTCGTGATCACTCTTAAGGGACCTACGAATGCTAACATTGCATTCCGGTTTCAAGTCCCACAAATTCATATGGCAACTGTTCTCAACAATATATAGAAGCTCAAATGTTTCCATGGACCAATTAAATTAAATATGAGCCTCTTTTCAGGGTTAGTACTTGAGAGAGAGAGAGAGAGAGAGAGAGAGAGAGAGAGAGAGAGAGAGAGAGAGAGATGTTTACTTTGACTTGAGGATGAATTTTTAACCCATCTTTCCCTGATTCTCTCAGGAAATCTAGTTTACATATAGCTCATGACTTTGGCTGAACATATGAGGGTCTTCTTACTCTTTTTTTTTTTTTTTTTTTTTTTTTGGTTTTTCGAGACAGGGTTTCTCTGTGTAGCTCTGCTGTCCTGGAACTCACTCTGTAGACCAGGCTGGCCTCGAACAAAAAAATCCGCCTGCCTCTGCCTCCCAAGTGCTGGGATTAAAGGCGTGCGCCACCACGCCCGGCTATGAGGGTCTTCTTAATGTTTGAATCAAAAAGTACTTCTTTGAACAATAGCCACTGGCTTATTCTTACAATATATTTCAAATAAAATCAGTTTTCTTGAAGAGATCTGTGAAATGTCCAAATCTTATGAACTCTATCTCTGGGAAAAATCTAATCGCTGTACTA
This sequence comes from Apodemus agrarius, assembly GCA_964023405.1. NCBI lineage: Eukaryota > Metazoa > Chordata > Mammalia > Rodentia > Muridae > Apodemus > Apodemus agrarius. The sequence goes on from OZ030006.1 coordinate 170,750,208, forward strand.
GAACTGGTGAAGAACAGGACCTCTTGCATGAATCCTCCTGGCATGAGCAGAGTGCTCAGCAGAGAACGGTGTTTGGTTTCCTGGACTGACGATATTATAGGAGAATCTCTGTAGGTTGAGAGAGATCATCCAAATGGCTTTGCCATCCGTGCTTGGACATTTGTAATCTTTTTGAAAAAGGTGAATGTTTATCACGTCTGAAATTTGTGTGTATGTTTTAGTGGTATGTACACCTTTGTGCAGATGTTGATTAGGATAATGAGCTTGATTGATCACTCATCCGAATATATACATAGGAAAGTTAAGAGGTGGGGATCAATACACAGACCTTACAACTAATATGCATCCACTGCAGCCTGCAGGCTGGAATTCTTTTTCAATAAAGAATGTTTAAACAACTATCCCTCACTGTAAGCTGTTGTTCTCCATCCCAGGATTAATTAAAACATGTTCCAATAAAAACCTCCAGTGTGAACACACAGAAGTAGACCCTGTTCTGGGTGCTGTGCCTTCTTGTGTGACAAGCCATACTTCCCTGCAGTGAGTTCATTTTGCTCACATTTTTAGAACTATTAAGCTAGGATAATTATGAAACAATCTAAACAATGTTCAATAGCCTGTGCAGATGTCTGACAGGGCATGTTGTCTCTTAATTAGGAATTTCAGTGCCTAATGCTCGCGTATTAACTGAAATAATTAGCTAGATGTTTCACATTTCTTTCACTTTTACTGACACTGAAACTAGAGTAGCTAAAATGGTATGTTTTAAAAAATGCATACACAAACACATATATTTGCACCTACCCATATCACAGACTTATACTACATACATACCCATACATACACATATACTTATGCATACATATACATACATGTGTATGTGTACACACACAGAAATACATACATATCAACACACATACTCATATACATGTACACACATACACATATGTATATAATCATACATAGATAAACATGCATATACATATACACATACACACACATTTTCAAACACAAACCAAATATAAACACATGCATATAAACATTTATACACACATACCATCAAATATAAGATGTGGTGAGAATTTAGAATAAATTATTTAAAATGTTTTGTTGTGTCTTTTTTAACATAACTAATAATTTAATATATTTTGATACATTTTAAATCACCTTCTATTCCAAGTTTATCATTTTACTTACATGGAGGGAGTAATTACATAGTGTAAACTTTGTATTTATGTAGGAAGTATGTCTAGTATAGCAGAAACATATTAAGCACTTATCTTTAAAATATTTTATACAGTAATGTTGATTTACAACCATTAATACATGATCTATTTTAATATAACAAATTGCTATCTGTTTGAAACACACACACACACACACACACACACACACACACACACAATGACCTATTTCCATAAACATTTCCACAGAGATCTTGATGTGAAAAGCCCTGCAGACCTCTTAGGGAAATTAGACAATACTGAGTTGAAGTGGATCTGAGCAATATTGTTTTTACTTAAGTATTTTGAGAAGAGGATTACTGTTGCTGCTATATTACACAGACTAAAAGGTCTTTATACAGGCGAATATAAGCTTTTGTGTGTTTCAATATATTTCCCTTTGTTTCACTGATCCACTTTGTCAGAATGCTTTTATGCATAAAACACAAAGGATACTGTTTGGAGACTGGCTGCTATGCGTTCTCTCACATGTAAAATCAAATTAATGTTGATTAGAAATACAGAAAAATTCTTAATGGATTCAAGGGATTAAGAAACATAAGCTTGAGAAAAATATATCTTGCAATCAATTTGGTTCAATATTTTCAACACAAATAATATTTTTACATTAAAGATTGTGAGATAAAGATATGTCAAATGTCAAACAATCACGTGAATTTCACACTTTAACACTAATTGTTCCACATAGGATTCATGTGGCAGTCATGAGAAGTGTAGGGGATGGGTGCCACATGGGGGATGGCTATAACAGCAGAGTGGAACTCTCCTCCTTAAAAAGAGTTGAAAACTATCATCTGTTCTTCAATTGGAGGAATACTTTGGAGTTACCGGGACAGTTTTGTTTATGCAGATACTCAGTATATATATATATATATATATATATATATATATATATATATATTAACTTTTAATTTTTCTACCTTGAAATCAGAGGGTTTATGTTACTATTTAAGATTGATTTGAATGATATACCATCTCTTTTCTTGCCTTTTATGTTAAGTTGAATATATAATTCGTATACTTATTTGATGCAATAAGATAGATGTATAGCATGTTAAAAAATAATGCAGTTCTTGGTGATGCAGGTAGTACCTGTTTTCATGTTTTTAATATAGAAATAAATGTCATTGGAAATCTTAATAAATATGTCCCCCTCTCTGTATCTCTATCTCTCATCTCTTTTCTCTCTTCTCTTCCCCTCCTCCTCCTCCTCTTCTTCCTCTCTCTTTCTCTCTCTCTCTCTCTCTCTCTCTCTCTCTCTCTCTCTCTCTTTCTCTGTCTGTCTTTCCTTTCTCTCTGCTTTCTAGAAAAGAAAACAAACAACAAGAAGGCCAAAGAAGAGCAAAAAATTTACAATTGATATTTTCTGAGAAAGGTCAAATGAATTTTTTCTTCTGTGGAATATCACACTCCAGGTCAACCACCATACCCAGGAGTATTTGGCCAAAACAAAGCAGATTCCAAGATTTCATGTGGGTTTTTTTTGTTTTGTTTTCTCATTATTTGCCTTATATTTTAACTGTCCTGTTATTGGGAACTTTTTTCCAATTTGTTACTATCTGTGCAGTTGTCGTATTATTTCTCCTAAAATAGAAAACATCATTATGGGCTGATTAATGGAAAACTTTGGTTTAATAATAAAGCAATGCAACACAATTAGCAGAACAAAAAGAAGTATTGTAAATACCTACTATTTGTAAAGTTCTAAAATTTAATGTAAGGTGAGGTTCACAATGATGGGGGCAGTTTCTATCTTCCATGGTTACATGCCATTGTTGTTTGTTTTATTTAACGCTTTGGAAAAAAGTACTTTTGCAGATTGGATTCATGCTATGTAAATTCTACATACAGTCTAATAATTATTTTAGTGTCATATTTTATATAATACAATTAATCGTATTGAACAAATTATTATAAATGCATCAGGCTTTATATAATATATTCAGGCTAGGTCACTTCTAGGTTTGGTCACAAGGGAAATATGTGAAATATCTATTTAGTTTTTTAATAAGCCACATCTCTCTGCACCCAGATATTTGCACTGTCTTGTCCCTTTGATCATGGGATGTTCTACAGTTCACTTTGAGGGCTCAATTGCAGCAGAATGACTCTTGGAATATGCAAGACCAGGTCACAAGGTGAAATTTCATCTCTTTTGGATGTTAGCTTTATTTTTTGAGAAGTCAGACATTGTATAAAAGATACTGGAACCTGAACCAAAAAAAAAGCCCAAGGTGGTATCTGTGCTCAAGATTAGCCCTTGATTCTTTCACAGACATGGGAATGAGTTTATGAGAGTCCCCTTTCTGCCAGCAGATGCCAAGACATCTCTGGGGTTGACTTTCCAGCCATTTTCAAACTCCTGTGCCTCATGAGGACTAAAAGGTGACATGGGGAGCTAACAAGTTAGATGCAACAGTTTCACAAAACCAATCAGAAGATTCAGAACCTGTGCTCTTGTGTGGAGACGGCTCACACAGCAGTTCCCTGCATTACCTCTCTCAACAACTATTTTCTCTCTCGTACAATCACTGCCAGTTTTCTGACTTGTATAGGTTGTACATTTTAGAGACTCCATCTGGAAGAACCATCCAAATATCCTCAGGACATACAGGCCATTGGCAAGTGCACCTGGAGATTAAGGTGGGATGGACTGCAAGCTCAGGCACTGACTGAAATTTCCTTTGGATACTGTAGTGTTTTCCAATGCATTCTGTAGCCTAAATTTTACTATATTTAAATGATTTCACTTGTGACAAAGCCACCAGACGCCTCATATGCCCTCTGAATATCATCATTTTATTCTGCAAGTTGGATTTAGGTTCCAATAATTGAAATACTTTTGTTTGATTAAGCTTGTTAAGTGTACACTATGATTTCATTGGCGTGTTGTTTCAAGCATACCTTGTTAGTGGTGCTAAAGCGGTGTAACTTATTCTCATATGGAAATAGTTTGGTGTAGATACTACAGTTGAGGAACACCATCTAAGGTATATTAAAAGGAATGCCATATTACATGAGAGGGGGCCCTTGTTCTGTCAATGTAAACATTTCATGAACTGGGAAAAGTAAGGGAAAGGGTAGGTCACTCACCATATCTAAGGCCAGGCTGGAAGTCACGGGAATTAGCTGCAGGTGCTCAGGGTGTGGAAAGTGCTGAAGGGACGAAAGGCCAATGTGTTGGCTGCAGGTTAGTCCTTATGATCAGCTATTCTTTTCATCTTCCCATAAGACCACCTCTCTCGTTTGTTGTAAAGGATGTGGGGAGGAGGTGGGGGCCAAGGAGTTCGTTTTGTTTGATTCACATAGGGAGTAGAATCCCTCCACTGTGGACCCCGTAGCGATGAAAATACACCTATTAGCTTAAGGAGATTGGGGACAGCCACTGGGATGGAGCATTAGAATTATTTATGTAATCTCAAGCATTAACAGTAAATCAAGACAATGGCCGATTTCGTGTTTAGACCTGTGCAGTTCCTAGCCCCATTCCACACATTTTTCTTTTGTTTATCTCCTGAGAGATGCCCACATGTGTACAATACAAAGAACTGAGTCATAAAAGCAGAGGCCTGTTAGCCTCCCCAAGGACCAATTAATGGTGCTCCAAATCTTGTGGGCAGGCAGATAAAAAGCAGAGAGCGAGCTAAGGGGAACGGGATGAATGCTCAACTAGAAGAGAGAAAGATTTTTTTTTTTTTGTCAGATGTTGGAAGGGACTTCTTTAGCTATTCTTATCTAACTTCTTTAGGGTTTGGGGTATTTTATTTTTCTTTCTTATACATACATTTTTTTTATCTTCATGCCTTCTGTAGTCTCCTAGTTCTAATGTGACAAAGGGAAAAAATAATACTTCAAAATGTCAATTAGGCTTTCATCTGAACTGATAGCAGCACGATTCTGGTTAAAAGAAAAATAATAAAAAAATTTTAAAACAGACATTTAGATTGTGCCTGCCCCTCCTTTCATATATCGGCGGTTTTATTGATAGGTGCTTGAGTTTGCATTGCCGTTTGTATCGCCAAGCTGGATATAACTGTGAAGGCAGGGCTCTTTGTAGTGCAACCTTTAACTCCAATCTCACCCCCTACGAGTCCGCAGGCCTTTGAACGGAAACCGAGTGCCACTTTGAAATCAAGAGTTGAAAGCGTCTGACATGGAAAGGAGAGCTTGAAAGTCTTGCTCTTTGAACCCTTTCAAAGTCCCAGAGAAAGTACAGGCAGGACAATGATGGGCAGGCTGGGGCTCTGGGCGAAGAGGGGCGATGTGGTAATCAGGACTTAAGCGTTTCCCTAGTTACATCCTGGTCATGTGTCCTCCTGGCCAGGGAATTATGGTCACCTCACCTATCCCCTGCTTCACTGAAAGAGTGGACTATTTCTTTCTAGCTTGAGATTCTTTTGCTTAATGATAGTATGAGAAAAAAAAAAACATCTAGTCAATGAAAACTATACAGTGGACATCAGGAATCTTCCCTTCTCGGTGAAATGGAATGAGGCCTGAAACCCAAAACTTTATACTTTATCTGTAAGGTATATTTCCCAGGATAAATGTGTCAGTAAACATTGTGTGGGGAAGGCCCTTATTACATAATTCCATCTCCTCCCTGAACTTAAAGTAAGTTACATCCTAAATGCATTTTATTGAGCAAGACTAATATCAGAAATGAGTACAGGAAGACATGATACTTTTCACTGTGGGAGATTTACCCTTAGCCCAAAGGAAAGCAGAATTGGAGGGGTAAAAAGCATTGTACATATTGCTTCTATCATTACTTCTTCTTTGAGTGTGAAAATATTTATCCCGTGCTGAAGAGATAACCCAGCAATTAAAATACCAGAGTAAAGAGTACCAGAATTTGTATCCCTTAATCCATGAAAATGTGATGTATTCAGGGGCTGGCGGCAGGGGTGGGGGTTGGGGAGTGGGGGGGGTGTCAGGTGCAATTTAAGCCTTGAAGATAGAGGACATCCCTGAGACAAACTTCCTATGGAGACTAGCGACGTTGGTGGTTGGGATTTGATGGAGAGACCCTGCCTCAAAAGAATAAGGTGAGGAGCAATGGACAAAAATTCTAAACATCAACCTCCAACCTCCACATGCATTTGCACACAAAACATATCTGCACATATATGTGCCTACACACATGTAAACATTTATGCACAAATGCATGAAAAGCCCCAGGAGAAGAGAAGAAAAGGAGAAGGAGAAGGAGGAGGAGGAGGAGGAGGAGGAGGAGGAGGAGGAGGAGACAATGTTTTACTGCCACTATCAGCACAGAAAAATTTAAAAACATGTTACAGTACTAAAGCTAAAAGCTCTGCAATAAAATTTATCCCCTGACCTATGGTCAGACACTTCCTTGACACTAAGTCCGTGTTATTAAGTAGGATATAGTGAAACAAGCAGAGCATAAGGCTAAGGTATTGGTAATACTAAATTCTATGCTTTCAGTTTTATTTAAAAATATTTTGTTGGTGGTTTAAAAGAGTCCTATTAAATGGAGATTTATACAAATCAGTCCTATTCTCTTGCTTAGTATACATTTGTGTTTCATTTAGTAAGGTGTAATGGTTTGAATGAGAATTTGAGAATTGCCCCCACAGGGCCCACCTAGTTGAATACTTTGCCACCAAGCAGTGCCAGGGCTTGTGGACAATATGGGGTATTGTACTTGCTTGAGCCTTGCTGGAGAAAGTGTGTTGCTGGAGATGAGTTTGGGGGAGTTACAGCTTTATTTCTCTTCGCATTCACTTTAAGAAAAAATGTGGTAGCTCAGCTTCCTGCTTCTTTCTTCTATAAGTTACTCTCCATCCTGGTATGTTTATCACAGCCATCAAAATTAACAAACACATAAGTGGAAAAGAAAGCAACATGGCAGAAACCCCTGCTACATGTTGGATACAGTGTTTTGAAACATTGCTTGACACTCCTTTCCCATTAATCTTGCCTCTAACCCAGAGATGGAAACAGTGCTGCCTGTACTATAGATGGAGCTTTATCTACAGATATCGTGGTCTATAGAAAGACAGCCACAATGTGTTTTTAAAAAATCCTGATATCAAAATTTGTATTTATTCTGATTCTTACTTTGAAAAATGAGTCCATATTTTCATGCCAAATATGTGTTAATAATGTATTAATAACTAATTCATATTTAAATTTATGTGTCTAGAATTTACATAATGAGGAAAATTAAGATCATTATGATGATAATTTTGAATTGTATGTATATTTTTTAAAAGGAACGTCTGCTATATATTTCTGGCTAGCCTGATACTATGTAGCCTATGTCAGCCTCAAACTTGCATCTTGCCCTGTCTCTCAGCTTGCCAAAGGCTGGTGGTGGAGTTGCTTGCCACAAAACTAGATTTGAATTGTCTTCTTAAAACAATATAATTTAAATGCACCTGTTATATAACATTTAGGATTTGAGGTTGAACATATACACCAATATGTAAGTGTACATACTTCTCAAATATTACCAATAAAGCCCAAAATTTAGCTTGAATGTAAAGAATTTGAAAATACAATCTTCAATTGTTTATACAGATACCATTTAACCTTGCTTCACCTATGTAATTAGTGTAGATACCAGGTAAAATTCCATCAAGTTATGAATTCTGTTGTGCTTGAATATCAAAGTAACCTGTCACAATTTTGTGGCTATTTCCTCAAGGAACAAAAGAAAAATTGGACAAGGACATCAGAACTCCCTAGATTACTAGCTTATCGATTGGATAAAGATGGCTTTTTTGCTGAATGTTTAAAATTCTCAGACACACATTATTCCTTTATCATTAAATATTGTTTTGTTTTTATAGCTAACACTGTATTGTGAATACATAATACAGGGTTGAAAAAATGACCGCTACTCTAATGGGCAGACCTTTTTGCTAAATCCCTTCTGCAGGGAAATGCCTCTTTCCCTTCACAAGTTATTTGGCTAACTAATTCTGGTCCATGTCTTCTATTTTCTGACCAATTTGAAATGAAAATACTTTGTTATGTACAAATAATGTTATTACTTATTTGACCACAAATATTTACAAATGTTCGTAGTCATAAACATTGCCCAAAAGTTATCTGTATATAAATATGCCAGTCTAGTGTATCAGCAAGAGACTCTGGGAAAGACCACATGGGCGCTGATCCATGGCTCTCACACATCTTAATTATGAAACTTTGTGCAAGTTCCTTAATCTTTCTGCACCTCCCTTCACTCTTTTGCAAACTAGTGATAATTAGTATGACACGTTCACAGTGAAGTTGTGAGGATTAAATTGGACAGGAAACCATAGTACCTAGAACAGAGTAAAAAATAGAAGAGTAGTTTATAATGCTCATTAAATTTATCCTATCTTAAATACTATACTTGGCAAGTGTCATTCTTTTTAATTGTGTGTGTGTGCATGTGTGTGTGTGCACACACACATGCATGCATGTGTCACATACATATAGATTTGAGGATAAATTGTGGGAGTCTGTTTTCTTCTTCTAACCTGTGGATCCTAGCAACCAAATTCAAATCACCAGGTCACCAGACCTGGTGGCAATGAGTTTTCCCTGTGGAGCCATCTCTCTGAACTTTAGTAATATAGTGAGCTTGTCGCCATAAGTGGCAGGTGTTCAAATGTAGTTGTGGTGTGTGTATTATTTACTTTCTATTGCTGTGACAAAATACCTGGACCAGTAGCAGCTTAAGGAAGAAAGTGTGTTTTACCTTCTGGTTCCATAGGGCTAGAGTCTATAATGGATTGGAAGGTGTGGTATGGCTTGTAACAAGAATCAAAGAGATAACCATTCAGCTACATACAGGAAATGGGTTGGGCCTGAAGACATTCAAAGTCTTTTTGACTTTTTGACACTCAAAGTCAGAGAATACTGACATGTATTTACTGACATAGCTCTACCTGATGAGATTCACAACCTCCCCAAACACACCATGACCAAGTGTCCAAATAGGTGCACCTGTAGGAGACATTGATCATTTAAGCTATAAATGAAATGAATGTCTGATTTCTGTTTTTTTTTCATTTTTTTAATTTATTTTTTGAATATCATCTTCATTTACATTGCCAATGGTAAAACCTTTCCTGATATCCCCATTCCCCTAAGACCCACAACCCCTCCCCTTTTCCTTTCTCCAGCCTCCATGTATATGCCCCTCCACCCAACACAGTCCCTCCTCCCCACCCCTCGGTTTCCCTTTGTTCAGGCCTCTGTTGAGCCTTTACCTGAACAAGGACCATTCCACCCACTGATGCCCAACAAGGCCTTCCTCTGCCACACTTTTGGCTGGAACCATGTGTGTCCCTTGATTGATGGTTCAGTTCCTGGGAGTCTTGGGGCATCTGGGTGGCCGAAATCACTGTTCTTCCCTTGGGGCTGTAAACCCCTTCAGCTCCTCTGGACCATCCTCCAGCTCCTCCATTGGGGACCGCATGCCCAGTCCAATTGCTAGCATCTGCCTCTGTATTTGGTTTTGGTTTTGGGTTTTTGTTTGTTTGTTTTGTTTTGTTTTTCGAGACAGGGTTTCTCTGTGTAGTCCCGGCTGTCCTGGAACTCACTCTGTAGACCAGGCTGGCCTCGAACTCAGAAATCCACCTGCCTCTGCCTCCCAAGTGCTGGGATTAAAGGCATGCGTCACCAACGCCCGGCTCTGCCTCTGTATTTGTAAGGCTCTGGCAGGGCCCCTCCGGAGACAACCATGGCATGTTCCTTTTGGTCTATACTTCTTGTCGTCCATAGTAGTGTCAGGGTTTGTTGACTGTTTATAGGATGAATCGCCAGGTAGGGCAGTCTCTGGGTGGCCTTTACTTCAGTCTCTGCTCTACACATTGTCTCCCTTATTGCTCCTGTGACTATTTTGTTCCCTTTCTTAGAGGAACCGAAGCACTCTCACTAAAGTCCTCCTTCTTCTTGAGCTTGGTGAATTGCAACTTATTTTGAGCTTTTAGGCTAACATCCGCTTATTAGTGAATGCATGTCATGTGTGTTCTTTTGTGATTGGGCTGCCTCGCTCGGGATGACACTTTATACTCTGGTTTCTCTTCAGATCGTATAAATTTTTCGCCTTTTACTGATTTCTGGTTTTCGTGGGCAAATTCTCACTAGTCTCTCTTTAGTTTTTAAAACCTATGTTTTTTGTCTTTGTTGCCATCTGCATGTTACATAACTAAGATTGTTTAAGTGTCCCAAAGGTAACCGCTTGAGGCAGGCTGCTTGCATGTGCTTTCTCAGTAAAATTTAGTTCACTATAGTCAAAGTCATGGATGAATTAGTTTACACAAACCTGTGATTAAAAGACTATTTATTTTCTTTAATCAAGAAGAGTTTTCTTAGACTTCTGTCTTCTAACATATATTTATGTTTTAGATATAGATAGAGACAATATAGACATAGGGATAGGGATAGATATATTTATAGATTACATACACGTATTTGTGTGTGAATATGTATATATGTGCATATTATTTATGAGTGTGCCTGTGTAGGTATACAACAATGAATCATTTATTAATAGAAGGAATAGTGAAAATGCAATTACTGAATTCCAGATTGCATGTCAATCAGACTGTATGTGCACATTCCTATACCTCGGGGTCTGCTGCACTTCTAGCATATTTTCTTCAGCTTACTGCTCCTAAAATCAGGCATTTCTTTTTATAGTGTCCAGCCATTACCCCACATCATTTGTATGCCCTAACATAGCTGAACACGGAAAAGGAATAATAGAACTTTGTATATAATAAAATTTACCTTAAGGTATACAATGTATTATGCAAGTATACAAACGTTTGTTCTATTTTATTTTCTCTCTGTCTTTTTTTCTTTTCTTTTGAAAAGCATGTTCTTTTATTGAAAAGGGAAGTAAAAATATTTTATGATGAAATTGAAGATTTACATGGAAAATATTTCTGATAAAACAGAACAGATATATAGAAAAACACATTAAAATTGACAATTTTCATGGAAAATTGAAGAGTAAAATGGTAGACATAAAAACATTGCTAAATTAATTAAAAAATTAAAAACATTTTATGACAGAATTGAAAATTTATGTGAAAATATTTATGATAAAATAGTAGAAAATGTAGAAATACATGTTAAAATTAAAGAATATCATGGAAATTTTTATATAGGTATGATAATGGTAGACATAAAAGTATTACTAAGTTGATTGAAAGTGGAATTATAAACATTTTCTGATAAAGTTGAAGATTTACATGGAAAATATTTCTGATAAAAATTGAAGAAATATATAGAAAAACATGTTGAAATTGAAAATTATCATGGGAAATGATACAGATAAAATAGTAGGTATAAAAATAAATTGTAAGTTGATTTAAAGTGGAATTATAAACATTTTCTGATAAAGTTGAAGATTTGCATGGAAAATATTTCTGAGAAAATTCAAGAAATATATAGAAAAACATGTTAAAATGGACTATTTCATGGAAAAATATACAGATAAAGTGGTAGACATAAAAAACCTTTCTAACCTAAATGAAAGTGGAATTAAAATGATTCCCAAGAAGAAGAAAGGAGAGGACCCTGGGCCTGAAAAGATTGGATCCAGTTTTGTAGACCCAGAACAGAGAAATCATGGCGGGGGGGCATGATTGGGGAATAGTTGTGGGGGAGAGGAACTATGGGATGTATGTTGGGGGGAACTGGGAAAGGGGAAAGCTTTTGGAATGTAAACAAAGAATATAGAAAATAAAAATTAAAAAAACATTTTGTGAAAAAAATCAGAGATTCACATGGAAAACATTTCTGATAAAATAGGAGAAATAGAAAAACATGTTAAAATTGAAGATTATGAAAAATAATGCAGATAAAAGGGTAGACATAAACATTACTAAATTAATTGAAAGAGGAATTACAAACATTTTCTGATAAAATTGAAGATTTACATGAAAAATATTTGTTAGTCTATGTATTTTTTATTGGGGAATTCAGTCCATTGATGGTAAGAGATATTAAGGAATAGTGATTGTTGCTTCCTGTTATTTTTGATGCTATTTTTATGTTTGTGTGGGTATCTTCTTTTGGGTTTGTTGGAAGAAGATTACTTTCTTGCTTTTTTGTAAGGTGTAGTTTCCCTCCTTGTATTGACATTTTCCATTAATTATCCTTTGTAGGGCTGGATTTGTAGACAGATATTGTGTAAATTTGGTTTTACCATGGAAAATCTTGGTTTCTCCATCTATGGTGATTAAGAGCTTAGCTGGGTATAGTAATCTGGGCTGGCATTTGTGTTCTCTTAGGGTCTGTATGAGATCTGCCCAGGATCTTCTAGCTTTCATCATCTCTAGTGAGAAGTCTGGTATAATTCTGATAGGTCTGCGTTCATAAGTTACTTGCCCTTTTCCCCTTACTGCTTTTAATATTCTTTCTTTGTTTAGTGCATTTGGAGTTTTGACTATTGTTTGCCAGGAGGACTTTCTGTTCTGGTCCAGTCTTTTTGAAGTTCTGTATGCTTCTTGAATGTTCATGGGCATCTCTTTCTCTAGGTCAGGGAAGTTTTCTTCAACAATTTTGTGGAAGATATTTACTGGGCCTTTAAGATGCAAATCCTCACTCTCTTGTCTACCTATAATCCTTAGGTTTGGTCTTCTCATTGTGTCCTGCATATCCTAGATGTTTTGGGTTACAAGCTTTATGCATTTTGCATTTTCTTTGATTGTTGAGTCAATGTTTTCTATGGTATATTCAGCCCCTGAGATTCTTTCTTCTATTGCTTGTATTCTGTTGTTGAAGCTTGCATCTATGACACCTGAATTCTTTCCAAGGTTTTCTATGTCCAGAGATGTCTCACTTTGTGATTTCTTCATTGTTTCTACTTCTACTTTTAGATCCTGGATGGTTTTGATCAGTTCCTTCACTTGATTATGTGTAATTCTTTAAGGGAATATTGTGTTTCTTCTGTAACTGTTTCTGCCTGTTGACCCGTGTTCTCCTGTATTTCTTTAAGGGATTTTTGTGTTTCATTTTAAAGGGCTATTACCTGTTGACCCATGTTTTCCTGTATTTCTTTAAGGGAGTTATTTAAGTCCTTCTATTAGCATCATGAGATATGATTTTAAATACAACTCTTACTTTTCTGGTTTGTTGAGATAATCGGGACTTGCTGTGTTGGGAGAACTGGGTTCTGATGTTGCCAAGCAACCTTGTTTCTGTTGGTAGGGTTCTTGTGCTTGCCTTTCACTATCTGATTATCTCTGGTGCTGGTTGGTCTTGCTGTCTCTGACTGGAGCTTTTCCCTCCTGTGGTCCTGTAATTCTGTCCATTCCCCCTGGAGACCAACTCTCTTCTGGCAGGGTCTGTGCACAGAAGGCTGTGGAGTCACCTGGATCCCTGGTACAAATGGCAGCCTGAAGACTTCCATCCCAGCTGCTCCACTGATCTTATGCTCTGTGCATTCAGAGAGAAGGTGGAGTTCTCACCTCCATGCTCAGATGTGAAACTGCTGCTAGGAGATCATTCTCTCCTGGCGGGGCTGTGCACAGAAGGCTGTGGAGCTGCCCTGGCTCCCTGGTGCAAATCTCTCTCTCTCTCTCTCTCTCTCTCTCTCTCTCTCTCTCTCTCTCTCTCTCTCTCTCTCTCTCTCTCTCTCTCTCTCTCTCTCTCTCTCTCTCTCTCTCTCTCTCTGTCTTTCTCTTGGTCTTTTTAAAAATATAAACATATTTGGTTTTTGCTTTCCTAGATATTGGTGGTGAAAACTGTGATGCAAATGCACACATGAGCAAAAACCAGTATCCTCAGCTGTGTTTTCTACTTCCACAATTTATCCCATTAGAATATCTTCAGAGTAACAATTTCTTCTCCTGTAGTGACACCATTTCCAGGTTTTCCTTCCCTGGACCCTCCCAATGCTACTTAAGCATCAATTAATTCCTTATAGCATAGAATATGTGTAATTCTATAGACAACAGAGAATATATGTAATCCTGTAGACCTATGAGCAAACAGCATTTTCAGTCATTTATCAAGTATTTGTCCATAATTGTGAGCCTCTAACATTGTATGTCAGGCACTGATGTGGATAGGTGTTGTGCTGTCCTTGTGAACCAATCCCCTAATGATTAAACAGACAATCACTGGGCAAGTGGGCAGGACTTCCAGGGTGTATGGAGGAAGAGAGGAAGCAGGAGTGAGTAAGGGCTTTTGAAGCTGGAACAGCAGAGTGGGTAAGATGTAGCTGCTACAGTTTCCTAGTTTCAGCAGATCAGCAAGGATCTACCACCAGAGGGATCGGATTTTAATAAGGCTTACAAGATTAGGTTTTAGTTGTTGCGCCCAGAGATTGAGTTACCATTGTTCCTGAACTAAGTTTGTGTTGTGTTTTCCTTCAGGCAGCATCTCATCTGGGTTCAAGAGAAAAAGGTACAGCTGCCAAGCATGGGTTTGCCTGAGGTGCTACACAAAGACAGTGAAAGATTTGAAGCATGGAGTTGGCGTGTTGTAGCTACTTGCTACTGGAACTCTAGTGAGCTGGGTGGAGACATTTCAGGAGCTCCAGGCCAGCGAATCTCCACAAGATAAAACCAGGTCTACCTTTGCTTGCCAATATGTGGCCACCCAGGCTGCCTGGGCAGAGAGTTAGAGGCATAAGCATGGGAGCAAGATGTTTTGACTTTTTTAATATTTCCCACAACAAGGCACCACATACACTAGAGCATGTTGAGCATGTGGAAATTCATTTAGCTATATATACTCTCGTCTCAAGCGTGACATAATATAAGTGGTTCACCTCAATTCAGCACGGCAAATGCCTACAGATACTAGTGTTCAACAGGATCAATTTTAGATTTGCAACATTGACACTTACCACTAAAAGTTCAGGATTTCTGTCTTTACATCTCAAGCGATGTAGCTCACAAAATGATGCTCCAAAGGAGGACAGCTGTGAGAACTGAAGTAAGATGTTTAAGTAGGCCAGAGAGTATATCTCATTTGTCTAGACAGGACCTACTACTGATGTCTAGCTTGATTGACTATCATGTGTCCTTCTAAATATTTATGTTCTTATGCTCATTGTTAGTACTGCTCTCAATCTTAGCACAGAACAGTTGCTTTCTGTGATGGGAAGGCCCTCAAGCCAATAATCATAACTGTTTCATATACTGAGAAGAAGTGACTGTAGGTGCTTAGCTCTAAATAAGATATCTGTAGGAACACTATCCTACAAGCTTAGGAAATTTTGCAGAATAGGGAGCAGAAAAAAATATAATACATAGAAGGCTAGAAATTGTGCTCTGAAATGATTTTAGAGATAGTATTTTAGACAACTGCTACAGATACTTGCATAAGGCCCACACCAGAAGATCAAGCCAATAATAACACCTGTCAATATTCCAATCAACAGAACTAACTGGACTCCATCTCTCTCATCCCTCCCACTTCAGTCCCCACTCACCCCAGTCCACCCACAAAAATATAAAAATATAAAACATTCCTAACATAAAACCTTAAAATACTCTGGAACATTATGAAAAGACAAAACCTCTGAATAATAAGAATGAGGAAGGAGAAGACTAACAGCTTAAATCCCAGAAAATATTTTCAACACAACTATAGGAGAAAATTTTCCTACCCTGAAACGGGAGAGGCTTATAAAGGTACAAGAAGCATATAGAAAAACAAATAAATTGGATTAAAACAGGAAGTCTCCTTACTATACAATAATCAAAATACTAATCCTTGAGAAATACAAATATTTATACACTTTAAATATATTATATATCATGTATCACACATCACACATATCATATATTATATATTATAAATATATATCATATAAATATTTAAAGCTGGAAAGGAAAAAAAACAAGTAACATGTAAAGGCAGACCTGATTTATCAGAGGAGACTCTAAAGGACTGAAGGTCTGGAGCAGATGTACTGCAAAGACTAACAGATAATAGATAAAAGTCCAAATTACTATACCAGCAAAACTTCCCAGGTGGAGAAAACAAGATATTCCATGATAAAGTCTAATTTAAACAATATATACAACAATATATAGAACCTTTGCTATAGAGGTTCTAGAAGGAAAAATCAAAACAAGAGGAGTTAACTGCAAATATAAAAGCACAAGAAATAAGTAAAAATAGATCAGGAAAATAAAAGAGAAACACACACAAATATCACTACCACCACCATCATCAACAACAACATCCAAGAATACCAGGAATTAACAATCATTGGCCACTGATCTCTCAGTGGCCTCACTGATCAGTGGCCTCAGTAAAATACACAGATTAACAGAGTGGGTATTAAATTAGGACCCATCCTTTTGCTATATACAAGAAACACACCTCAACATCAAGGTTAGACATCTCAGAGTAAAGATTTCGGGAAAGATTTTCCAAGCAAATGGACCTAAGAATCAAGTTGGTATAGCCATTTTAATATCTAACAAAATAAACTTTAAGCCCAATTAATCAAAAGAGATCATGAAGGACACGACATACTCATCAAAGAAAAAATCCACAGAGGTCAGATTATAATTCTTAACATCTATGCCCCAAGTACAAGGGAATTCAAGAATGGGTTATTTTCTAACTTAAAATTTTTGGGGAAGTTTATACATGGCTACTCTGCTTATATCATTTCTACCCCTTCCACTCCCATCTTCAGCTTTACTCTTGCTCTTCCACTGTTTCAAATTCCAGGGCACTTTTAATTTTTTTATTTTTATAGTGCCATTGATTGCCTGTAGCCTTTTATATAGAGGCAGAACTTTGTGAAATCTCCCCCACCACACTGACACGTAAACTGCTACAGTCATCATCCATATATTTAAACAACAATATCATTGAGTTTTACACAGCCTATGTAGGGTCCTCTGGCTCCTATAATCTTTGTTTTTTCCACAACTTCCATGGAGTATTGGGTGTTGGATCTGGTTGTAGATATATTCCTTTGGGCATGGCACTGAAATGTATTGTAATTCTGGGTTAAACAACACAAGTCTAAAGACATTTTCTTCATGGGTAACACTAATGCTACATCATTATCATAAATTACTATAAAATAGAAAGAGAATTGATAAGCTTACATTAAGATCTGCCCAAGTGTCTGCCTTTAGGGCTTATTTTCTTATAAGAATTAAACACAAACTGAGAACTATGGCAAATAAAAATAGGCAACCTTTTCAAAAATCTGTCATGAATATAAACTGAAATAAGTGATTACATAAGAGAAAAAACAGTAAGATTCCTCAGGACCTCTCACGTTACTTAAGTGAAGTGAAGTGTGTAAAATTTTAGGTGTATTTTAGGTGTGTAGGTAGACTTAGTTATTAGTGTACTTCTTTTTATATTCCTACTGTTTCCAGTGTTACATAAATTAACATCCACCCATCTGTCACTGTTTTTTTTTTTCTTCACAAATGGCTTGAAATCATGACCTCAAAGAATAGCACCCAATTTCCAAAACTTAGATTTCATAGTTTCAGATTCTGTCCTACCTGAAAATTGTCCAATGGCTTTGAGGAAATTTAACCATCAGTTCCTAGCTTCTAGAAAATCAGGATAATAGGACTAATCACCTGACAGATTGCCTTCAAGGATCACACAGGGTATGGCATATGGTGTTTGTATCTTATTTAAGAAATGCTGGCCACTATAGTTTTTATAACTAATATGAAATGAAATCCATGTAGGATCCTTGAATTAGAAAGCATTGTATGGCATGGCTAAGAGCTTCATTTTAAAACTATCTTCTACAGAAAACTCCACACCCTCTGTTCTTCAGTGAATATATTACGTGAAAATTTGTAATATACTTGCAAATGTATATACTTTTCAGTTTTTGGCTTCTAGTAAATTTATACATACTACTAATTTAACAATCATCTAAAACAGCAAACATTAAGAGGAAAAAGAGCCCTCCTATTTTTGATCTAGTATTTGCAAATTTTTTATAGAGAATAATTTTGAAGAATACAATAGTAATGAACCACTAAATTGGGGGTATCTCACAGCTTTTCAAGCATACATGGGCTAAAACAACTGTGGAAAGTATGATAATAGCAATAGGAGAAGTGAAGTACAAGTGAGGTTTATGAGAAGTACTGTGGACTTGCTGAGGTCAAAATACATTGCATAAATATATGAGACTTTTCAAAAATAAAATATACATATATCAATATAAAGGATGACCAAATGGAAACCATATAAAGCCATGTTAACTGCCATGGATAATTCCAGGTGTTGATTTGATATGACTGGGAAGATATGACTGGTAATTAATAAATTACCTTTATCAGTTGACCTGTGGGCATATCTGTGGGACATTTTATTAATTGATAATTGATGTAAGAGGCCCCAGCTCACTGTGGGTCATTCTTGAGAACTTGGTCCTGTGCTATGCAGAAAAGTGAGTCAGAGAGAAAGTCAATAAGCAGAGTTCCTCCACAAGAGTTCATGTCTCCCTCCAGGGGTCTGCCCTGAGTTCCTTCCTGAGCTTCCTTCAATAATAGAGAATGAATGTAGGGTGAAATACACTCTTTCATCCCTAACATGAAAACAATGTTTGTCACAATAGTAAAGACTCTCATAATAGCTACTATAAATATTATTTTAGAAAAGGTAGTAAACTGGTATTTTGTGACACTGCTGGAGACAGACAACCTCCTGCTCAAGTTGGGGGGGGTCTTCTTTCTCTGTGCAGAATTTCTCTTTTCACTCAAATGAAATCTATTCTTCCTTTTCTTGGAGAAAAATAAGCCTTGTTAAAAATATTGGAGGAAGTGGTGTAATTATAATCTGAAATGCTTTATTTTAACAGCATTTTTATTGAGAATTCTATTTCACAGAATTTTAAAGAGATCTGATACTGTCTTAACCTTCTGTTTGGTAGTAAAATGCCCATTATGATTTGATCTTAGAATTTTCTCTTTCTCTAGAGGTCACAGTGAGTACTCACTGTTGCATGTCATAGAGTTCTTCACTAATGTCTTACTTGATGTTGGACAATTTTCCTCCATTGTTCTGTGCTCATTATGACCCATTTTCTTGCAAATTGATGATTTATATTTGTCTAAATTTATGTGATATCATGAATCATCATTCATTATGATTTATGAATACAATGTGGATTAATTAAACTGAGGCAGTTAACAAATCCATCACCTTGAATGTTTAATACTCTTCTGTGGCAAGCATATTTGAAATTTACTCTCAACAATTCACTATAGACTTTACTTTGTTATTCACTATATTTATCTTGCTCTACCACAGAACTGAAATCTAGCAGTCCTTCTTGTCTAAGATCTTGACCTCTGAGCACCACATCCCCATCATTGTTTCCTGAGTCCTTACTTTCTATTTTCTTGTGCTTCTGTGGGTTCAATAGCTTTGATTTTCCTGTGTAAATGGTGTCCATAGGATTTGTATTTCTGTACCTGGCCCATCTCATGGAACATAATAACCAGTTCATATTATCAAGTATTAAAAATGCCTTTATTTAGAGTTGCATAGGGTTGCATGTGGTGTTTTGTTGTCTGTATCTACCACACATTTTCATCCTCTGATCTGGTGATGGACACTCAGCTTCTTCCTACATCTCAGCTATTATGAGCAGCATGCAATCAACATGTGGTGGCAGAAATCTCTTCAACAGAATCATTTCACTTATTTTTCATAATATTTAAATGTATTTTATGTATGAAGTATTTATGTGGAGCTCTGGCCATTCAAATTGGCAGTAAATATGTCCAATGGTTCCCTTTCTTCAGATCTTTGCGTGCACTGGTCTATCATCTATTTGTCTATATCTATATTGATAATAGCTATTCTTGGAAGTGAAAGATGTTGCCCCACTGTAGAATCAATTTGAATTCCTTGATGATTAACAATGTTAAACATTTCTTGTATTTCATTGACCAGTTCTATATTGTTGGGTTTTCTGTTTGTTTTTGTTTTTTCCCAGTGAGGTACAGACCATTTCTGAGAAACCTGTAGGTCTTCCTGCTGCCATTTGCACCAGGGAGCCAGAAAACTCCCCAGCATTCTATGCATAGCCCACCAGGAGAGAGAGATCTCCCAGCAGCGCTTTCACTTTTGAGTTCAGAGGGGTAAGGACACAGTCTTACAGGCCCACAGGAGGAACAAACTCCAGCCAAAGATAATACAAACTAGCACCAGAAATAACCAGATGGCGAAAAACAAGCACAAGAACCCTACCAACAGAAGACAAGGCCACATGGTAACATCAGAACCCAGTTCTCCCACCACAGCATGTCTCAGATACCCCAACACACCAGAAAAGCAAGAGTTGGATTTAAAATCTTTTCTCATGATGCTGATAGAGGGCCTCAAGAAAGACATAAATAACTCCCTTAAAGATAAACAGGAGAACATCTGTCAACAGGTAAAAGCCCTTAAAGGGGAAACACAAAAATCCCTTAAAGAAATACAGGAGATTATGGGTCAACAGGCAGAAGCCTTTAAAAAGGAAACACAAAAATCCCTTAAAGAATTACAGGAAAACACAAACAATCAAGTGAAGGAACTAAATAAAACCATCCAGAATCTAAAAGTGGAAGTAGAAACAATAAAGAAATCACAAAGTGAGACATCTTTGGAGATAAAAAAAAAAAACTTGGAAAGAATTCAGGAGTCATAGATACAATCTTAACAACAGAATACAAGAGATAGAAGAAAGAATCTCAGGTGCTGAAGATACCATAAAAAATCATTGACACAACAATCAAAGAAAATGCAAAATGCATAAAGCTGGTAACTCAAAACATCCAGGAACTCCAGAACACAAGGAGAAGGCCAAACCTAAGGATTATTGGTAGAGAAGAGAATGAGGATTTACATCTTAAAGGCCGAGTAAATACCTTCAACAAAATTGTAGAAGAAAACTTCCCTAACCTAGAGAAAGAGATGCCCATGAACATACAAGAACTCCAAACAGACTCAACCAGAACAGAAAGTCCTCCTGGCATATAATAATCAAAACACCAAATGCACTAAACAAAGAAAGAATATTAAAAGCAGTAAGGGAAAAGGGGCAAGTAACTCATAAAGGCCCACCTATCAGAATCATTCCAGACTTTTCACCAGAGCCAATGAAAGCTAAAAGATCCTGGGAAGACCTCATACAGAACCTAAGAGAACACAAATGCTAGCCCAGGCTACTATACCCAGCAAAACTCTCAATCATCATGGATGGAGAAACCAAGATATTCCATGATGAAACCAAATTTACACATTATCTGTCCACAAATCCAGCCATACAAAAGATAATTGATGGAAAATGCCAATACAAGGAAAGAAACTACACCTTAAAAAAGGCAAGAAAGTAATCTTCTTCCAACAAACCCAAAAGAAGATACCCACACAAACATAAAAATAGCACCAAAAATAATAGGAAGCAATAATCACTATTCCTTAATATCTCTTAACAACAATGTACTCAACTCCCCAATAAAAAGACATAGACTAACAAAATATTTCTCATGTAAATTTTTGATTTTATCAGATAATGTTTGTAAATTCCCCTTTTAATTTAGTAATTTTTTATGTCTACCATTTTATCTGCATTATTTTTCATGATAATCTTCAATTTTAATATGTCTTTCTGTATACTTTCTCTAGTTTATCAAAAATCTTTTCAATGGGAATCTTTGATTTTATCACAAATATTTCTAATTCCACCTTCAATTAATTTAGAGTTTTTATATCTACCATTTTATATGTAAAATTTTCCATGAAATAGTCGATTTTAATGTGTTTGTCTATATATTTCTTGAATTTTACCAGAAATATTTTCCATGTAAATCTTCAATGTTATCTGAAAAGGTTTATAATTCCACCTTCAATCAACTTAGAATTATCTTTATGCCTATCATTTTATCTATATAATTTCCATGATAATCTTTAATTTTAACATATTTTTCTATATATTTCTTCAATTTTATCAGAAATATTTTCCATGTAAATCTTCACGTTTATCAGAAAATGTTTATAATTCCACTTTCAATCAACTTGAGAACACTGTTATTTATTATATCTATATAAAATGTTCCATGATAATCTTCAATTCTAACAAGTTTTTCTACATTTGTCTACAATTTTTCCGAAATATTTTTCAGGAAAATCTCTAATTCTATCATAAAATATTTCTATTCCCCATTTCAATGAATTTAGCAATGTTTTACATGTCTGTCACTTTACTCTTTAATTTTCCATGAAAATTGTCAATTTTAACGTGTTTATCTGAAATATTTTCCATGTAAATCTTTAATTTTATCATAAAGTGTTTTACTTCCGTTTTCAATAAAAAAAAACCTGCAGCTCCCATGTATCCAATGATGTAAAATACAAATCTTTCCCTCAAAGCCTAGAATGAGATAAGGACACCTTCTCCTGACACACCTATGCCAGAAGAACCTCCTCCTGATACCTCTAGTCTTTGTTTTTTAGCCATTTTCCTAAAGAAATAAGATTTACTAAAACAAAACAAATGAAAAACAATGAAGAAATAACGTTTTCATGCTTGCCAATAAAATGACAAAATACATAAAACCCAGAGTTTCTACCAACTAATCAGCTAAATGAATTTTCAATCACAACTAATTAATACCAGATTTTTATTATAGATTATAGTAACATAGAAAAATTAATAACTATATTTTTGGTTTTTTTGTTTGCTTGTTTATAGAGACATGGTCTCTTAATGTAGTTCTAGCTGTCCTGGAAATGACTATTTCAACAAGTCTGGCTTTGAATTCACACTGAGTTCTAAGATTAATGCAAGCATCACCACACTCAGCATAGTAACAGTTCTTGTTTAATAGTAAACTATATGCAAAGAATGTTTGTCTGTAATATACTGAAGTCTATAAAATAATAAAAATATTGAGGAATTCACATTAAATGTAAACACATTATATGTCTATAGGGTTGGGAACCACTACTGTTGAAATATCAATTAAAAGATTATATTTTAATATATTAATGCAAAGCAAACTCATGTTTAGATCAATGTATTATTTGCTGAGAGACCATTGTTATCTTTTATAGAAATAGGAAAAAAGAATCCTAAAGTTAGCATGGCAATAATGAGCACAAACAGGTAAGTTTATGGCTCCACATTATCTGATTTCAAAATCTGTAACAGGAATTGTATTGATTAAACATTATGGTACCTTCAAACAATCACAATTGAACAGAACAGAGTCCAAAAGTTGTCTCACTCTTCAGTGGAGGCTGTTAATCTATATTTACTGTCTTCCCATTGGTTCTGATTAGATATAATATTTGAAATATTGTCCTTAATAATTTACTGAGACAAGATAATAGCACAGCACTGGTGTTAAACTACAACTCCCATTATGGAAAATTGTAACTTTTATCAATTTATGTAGAAAAGTGTTAAAGATATATTGCCATCAAATAAAAGATGTAAGTACAGCTTTGGGGGGGGTGTCTTATTTATTCTTTGTGAGTTTCACATCATACTCCAGTCCCTCTCATTTCCCTGTACCCTCATATCTGTCCTTTATCTTTGCAACCTCACCCCAAAATAAAAATACACAAACAAACAAGGAAACAAACAAATTAACAAACAAACAAACAGAAAAAACCTCACAAAGCATAGAGAGCATCTCATCTTGGAAGTTGTAGTATGTCACAGTGTATCCAACAGTATATCCCTCTGTCCAGACATCTTCACTTACAAATAATCATTGCAATGAGTTATTGGTTGATTCAAGATTTATGGTATTGTGACATCATCAATATTGGATCCTCACTGGGACTCTCCCAGGTATCCTGTTATTGTCCTGTGTCGTGGAGATCTTACAATTTTGGATCAGCAGGACTGGCCCTTGCACATATTTGAACCATTTGTTTGTGATGTAGATTTTCTGTGGGCAAATTTGAAGCCCTGGATATTGGCTTGGGTAATAGCTGACTGAGCTAGTCAGCCTACCAGCTCTTCCTGATCTGTACAACCAGGGCAAGCTCTCTTGCACTGCTCTAGCTTGGATACCTAATATTGCCATCATCAGAGGGCAGGGTCAGCTCTCCTGCACTCATGACCTCTTGGCTGGCTCACGCTCACCCATGTTTCCAAAGCCAGCTCCATTTTGCTGCCAAGTCAAGGGGCATGGCCCACTCTCCCAACTGGTTCAGTCCATGGAGGTTGGAACAGCTCTCCTGTTCTCACATGTGGCTCATCAGTGCTGTCACCATCAGGGTGAGCTCCACTGTGTTGCCCAGGCAAAGAACAGATCCCTGAGTACATCTTAAGTTGTAAGGATGTAGATTTGAAAGGAATGGATATGAGAATGTTTAAGACTGGATATCTTGAATTCCTGGAACCTGGCCAACTGCTAAACTGGTTTTTAATCCACAGACATGTCAAGGACTTGTTTTCAAATGAATTAAAGATATTTTATCGCCTTGACAAGAAGAGGCCATAAGGGCATTACAAGTGGACATGTCAGGATGTATTTATGATGAGAGATGGCATCAGGCTATATTCTTTTTAAAAATCTTAGGGGCTCCTGTGAGATGAGCAATATGTAATGACAAATGGCCATGCATACTTCAGAGGTGATTGTGTCTTACAAGGAATATTTTATTGCAGAAGTCTCTGTTATACAACTGGACTCATGGCCAATACAGATAACAATTTCAGAATACTAGAGGTTGTGTGGCAGCATCCAGCACTGAGAGAAAATATGACAATAATTGCTATAAGTCACTGCAAGTTGCAAGGTTATCAGAAGACAATTATCCACAGATTGGTATAGTGTTGAATATAGAACAATGTGCTATAGGTTAAGAAACGTGGGTAAATAGATATCCTCACCTCATAGATCTGAAAAGATGAAGCTTAATATTAAATGTCAAAATAAAAATTTTTTATTCTTTCCTCAGTTTTGAGATCTAAATAAATTTGCATAGTATTGAATAAAGATGGGGCCAAATTTATTTGAGAAAGTACCCCCAAATACTTTCACAAATCAAATATATGCATATATATGTATAACACTCTTCTGTATTACTACTTATTCAAATACTTAAAATCTATTTTTCTCATCTATAACATATCTATATTAGTAATCTATCTTCCACTCATGTATGTATATATGTATGTTTGTATTGATTTTGATATTGATTTATCTATCATCTATATATATAGCATGCATTATCAATCATGTATTTTCTAATCATCTATATATTGCTAGATATGTATTTATTCATATCCATGTATCTAAAGTCATCATAACTACATTCATCTGTTATTTGTAAATGTGTGTATTTATCTACTTATAGCTATCTATCCATCATCTATTATGTATCAGAGTAGGTCAGTGGTTCTCAACCTTCCTTGACTCTTTAATAACGTTCCTTACATTGTAGTGACCCTTAACCATAAAACAATTTTTGTTACTACTTAATAAGAATAACTCAGGAGACAGTAGGTGTTAGCGAGGATGTGGAGTTGCTGCTGGTGGGATTGCAAGTGGGTACAACCACTCTGGAAATCAGTCTGGTGGTTCCTCAGAACTGGGCCTGACACTCCCAGAGCTCCCTGTTATACCACTCCTGGGCATATACCCAGAGGATTCCCCAGCATGCAATAAGGATACATGTTCCACTATGTTCATAGCAGCCTTATTTATAATAGCCAGAAGCTGGAAAAGAACCCAGATGATCCTCAGTGCAGGAATGGATACAGAAAATGTGGTATATTTACACAATGGAATACTACTCAGCAATTAAAAACAATGAATTCATGAACTTTTTAGGCAAATGGTTGGAACTGGAAAATATCATCCTATGTGAGGTAACCCAATCACAAAAGAATACACATGGAATGCAGTCACTGATAAATGGATATTAGCCCACAAGTTCTGAATATTAAAGACACAACTCACATATCAAATCATTCCCAAGAAGAAGGAAGGAGAGGGCCCTGGTCCTGAAAAGGCTTGATGCAGCAGGGAGTACCAGGACAAAGAAATGGGAGAGTTTGATTGGGGAGTGGGCGGAGGGTAGAGGGTTTATGGGACATATGGAGAGGGGGGAACTGGGAAAGGGGAAAGCATTTGGAATGTAAACAAAGAATATAGAAAAAAATAATTTGGTTACAATTGTGAATCAATATCTGATATGCAGGATACCTGATAAGTGACCCCTGTAAAAGAGTCATTGACAATCAAATGAGTAGCAACCCACAGGTTGCAAACTGCCGGGAGAGTGAAATATATCTTCTGTGGGGGTCAATGAGGCTCATAGATATGCTATACATACAAAAACATGTTGCTATAGGATTATAGCTATATAAATGGAGACAACTTCAAGTCACTTTCACAATAAGCTGCAAAGCTGTGGAGTGTATTCTGACATACCTTCCTAGTTTTTCAGTTATATTTAATATTTAACCATTTAAATTATGGGGAGTATTTTAGGAAGGACTAAACAGGAGCTTCAAAGATGTTCTATCTTTTTTAGATGTGGATGAATATAAATTTATACTGTTCATAATTTTAATTGTAGTGTAGAATATGTGTGCACATGATAGAATAATTTATTGGTTAATTTCACTAGATTTGTGATTATTGGTCTGATTTTCATTGTATATCATATTCAATCTTTTTTAAAATTCAGTTTGCCTTAGTCTTGGAAAACAGTAGTATGTATTGGTGATTTTGCCATGAACACCATCTTGCTTGAAACAGAAGTATAATTCAAATAGGCTTATATTATCTCATAAGCTGTCTCCAGTAGCATGTGAACATTATTAAGCCAACAAATACATACCCTATTCTTGAGAAGTCATGGAAAGCTAAATATTTTCAAAATACTAGGTAAAAATAAAACTGCAAAATTAAGGTATTTGCAATGTCAGTAAAGTGCATGGGAGTTTTACAGTTTGGTACATATTAGAAAACATGCTCTCCAGTTTAAAAGACATCTTTTCACATGAAACATACCTCAGTGGTTAAATATTTCAAAACTTTCAGAAACTATTGCCTGTTGTATCTGGGAATACCTCACTTATACCTCTGCTGTGCCTTTTCATCCAGTAGCACACAAGTGGCTTGCTCCTCCCTGAAAGGTATAAGACATGCAGCACATACCACAGTATTTGTGTCAATAAGTGATTGCAAAATCACTGTCATAACTGCAGGCTCCTTAAGGAAGAACCTTCTTAAAATTTTAGGTTTCAGGAGATTCCTGAGATGCTGAGGCTGCTTTACTTCTAAGCCTTGAAAACTTCATGTACATTCTAAGTCTCAAGGAGCCTCCCAGGGGAAGGAAATGTTATAATTTGGAGAAAAGAGATATAAAGCAATAATTAAGAAATTCAATGTAATCAAAACTGCAATTGTAATGTGTATCCTTGCATGGTGTTATGTGTTGTTAGGTGATCCCAGGTATTAGCATCTGATTCATTTATTGTTTTTGTCAGAGTTCTAAGATATGAAGGTAAAGAATCAATCAAACTTCATATCCCCTGTTTGCAATAATGAGCCTCATCTACATGGTGATGTGTCTTTTGATCATAAATATAAGATGATGGATGATAGAGAGAGATGATAGTTGATAGATAATTAATTGTTAGATGATAGACAGATAGATAGACAGATGTTAGATTATGGTAAATAAATAGGTAAACAGATAGGTTAAAGTTAAATGATAAATTATAGACAGGAAGAAAGAAACCATGATAGAAAGATTGCTAATCAATAATATGACAAAAGGCATGTAGATATAAAAATAGGTGATATAAGGATAGATAGATAGATAGATAGATAGATAGATAGATACATAGAAACATAGATATGTAGTTAGAAACATAGGTATATGATAAATTTATAGATAACAGATAGCAGGTACATATAGATTAAGTATAAATATAATCACTCCAATTGTTATAATTTTCTGTGTTGAAAATGTTGTAGTTATTGTTACTAATGAAAGAGGAAGTTAAATTACATGCGTAGAAAGCAAATAAAAATTGCAACGCTGTACATTTCTCAAAAGATAGAAATAAAATTTGATGGAATATATAAAGGAGTCAGAGTACAGAATCAGCATTTGCTTCTATTCTCCACTAAAAAGGTTTGAAATGCTGTGAAGAGATTTATTTCTTGAATAAATTGTATAGGCTGAACCCTCATAACATGCATTTGTAGTCATATTTTCTTTGTGTAATTTCATATCTTAAAAGGAGTGAAAATGTCTGAAATTACAAATAAACAGTTTCTCTTTTCCAGACATATATTTTTATATGTTTAAAAGGAAAGGAAAATAAACCAGATAATTTACATAAGGATTAATATGACCTTTTTTTTGCAGTGTCTAATGTTGGTAGGGTAAGGGCACACAGATAGGTTGCAAACAGTCTTTTCTACAGAACCATCTCATAATCCCATAGTTTTTAATATTTCAAAGAGAATTTTACCCAAGATAAAATCAGAGAAGAATACTGAAACCTACAGTTAGGTGATAACTTTGAATAAGTTCTCAGCAGAGAATAAAAATTAGCTACACATACATTTTAAACTTATTAGGCTGATTACTAAAATTACACAAAATGCAATTGTGATGATTTCTGCATACATTTATGCAATAACTGCGTATGTGCATGTATCAGTGTAGACCCTCTGAGGTCCACGTCTGGAATTATTACTCTTCACCTTCTTCTTCTTCCTCTTCCTCTTCCTCTTCCTCTTCCTCTTCCTCTTCCTCTTCCTCTTCCTCTTCTTCTTCTTCTTCTTCTTATTCTTCTTCTTCTTCTTCTTCTTCTGATATAGATTTTTTTGAGACAGGGTTTCTCTGTATAGCCCTGGCTGTCCTGGAACTCACTCTGTAGACCAGGCTGGCCTCGAACTCAGAAATACGCCTGCCTCTGCCTCCCAATGGTGGGATTAAAGGTGTGTGCCACCACCACCCAGCTCTTCACCTTATTCTTTGAGGGAGGGTTTCACAGTCAAATGCAGAGGTCATCAACAAGGCCATCTTTCATTCAGAGCCTGCTCCAGAGAAACCCTGTATCCACCTTCTGAGGTTGGGAATGTAGGCAACCTTCTCGCCTGTCTGTCATTTCCACAGATCTATCCTCTGGCCCTCTTCCTTTTGCTAGAAGAGCTTTAAACAAAAAGCTATCTCCCTAGATCCTGAGTGACACTTTGCAATTCAATCATTATGATTAATCTTAGTACAATTTGAAGCAAGAGCATGGAGGTTCACTTCAATAACCCTAACATCCACTGCCTTTGACGAACAACCAAGAGCTTTTTTAGCCTTAAAGATGTTGATTTCTGCAAGGACAACAAATGTGAAGTTTCAATGTAAAAGATAAATATAATGTTATATAATGTAAAAAGGAAAACAAGTAGCTTGAGAAAATTTCTTCGGATAAGATGTACTCTAAATTGATTTTCAGGACCTAAAATCCCTAAATTTGGGAGGGGTGAGAAATTTTTACAATTCCCCGGTTCCTGTTATATCCAATATCATGACCTCTGAGTAATTCTCTAGTCACTTCAGAGTTTCAGGTCTTTTACTGAAGTCTTTAATCCTTTCTGAGTATTTACAAGTAGTCAAAGACAGAGGCGTCTTGTTTCATTTTTCTGCATTGGGTAACATATTTCTGTAGAAGTGTCCATTTACAACATTCTTGCAAGGGTGTATATGTTTCACAATTTTGTTCAAAATCAATTCATTGCAGAAGTGTGTGTGTGTGTGTGTGTGTGTGTGTGTGTGTGATCATCTTCAATTCTGTCCCATCAGTCTGATGGTCTGTTTTTAATGGCCATCACCTATTGTTTTTTTAATTCCCATTTTGTAGTAGATTGACTACCAGCCAGTGAACTGCACATTCAAAGAATACCATATAAATGTTTTCAATGTTTTACTATAAATAAATGATAAATGTTTTAGGAGATGACCTTATTATGAAACATTGTTCAATATACATTAAAATAGTATGATATTTAGCAATATACTTGGAATTAGAAAATATTTTAATATTTAAATTACATTTTATTTCCAATATTTCCTACATATGGACATAGAGTACAGTTTAATGAACACATACACACACACACATATATATATATATGTACATATACATATATATATATATATATATATACACACACACACACATACACATATATGCTATTTTCTCAGACTATGGAACAAAACATGTGCACCTTATCTTACCATCTAAATTATAAGCATCTTTGCTAAGTGTTTACTATGTGTACTTTAGTGATATTAAAGAGATGGATGAATCCATTATCTTGACTGTCTCTGCTATTCTCAGAAACACAGCAGAGAGATTTTCCTTGAGCAATGGTTATATGACTAACACACACAGTGAAGCACCATTCCACACACTTCTCTGAAATAACCCCAGGCAATGTTCAATTCAACTCCAATAAGTGCATATTATTTTGTTTTCATTTAACAAAGAAAGGATTTGTGGTCTTGGATCAACGCGCAACACAAAAATAGTGGTTGTTACACTCATGCATTATCACATTGTGTTATGTGACCCTTTCACATGAGATATCCTTTCATGAGTAGAATAAATTAATGAAGACTAAAACAGTGTTATTATTTTTCCCTAACTTTTTCCTGTTACCATCTTTAAATTATACTTAACCCAGTAAATCATTTTCCTGGAGACTAATTATTCTGTATCAGGGAGTCATCTACAGATTGCCTGTATTCAACAGCCCAGGTACTAGCAAATTCTCTATTTTGTTTTTCACATGCTTAGAAGATGGAAGACAGCATAATTATAGAACACATCAAATTGGAAAGGATGTATTTTTATTTCAGATATATTCTAAATATGAGAGTCCCATTCAGGGAATCAAGCTACCATGTGAATTTAGCCAAGGGTATAATACCGTTTTGTTTTATAACAGGAGAAGCATAAGTCAGTATAGCCCAAAAGAACACCATTTTAAAATGAATGATAGGAGCTGATGAATCAATTCTGCCTATTGCCTTGTTACAGTAATAGGAGAGAAAAAGATACTTAATGTTGAAGGGCAGTAAATATGGAGCCAATAAACTCAAATGGTATAACCAAGCACGCAATCAACCTACAGAATATCCCACTACAAAATGTAATATCATTGAATGATGTGGATGGATTCTTCAAACATCCAGGCAATTTTATGGCCAGCGGGCACATCTGTCTTCATATAAGTTAAAAAGATGGTAATCACCTCTCATGCTACTGGAAGGAAAATGATTGCCTATTAGACATTATTTGGGGTAATGTTTTTATTTGTTTTCTTCTGGATTAGACACTGGCATAGAGGACACTAAATTGCCTTTTACTTTTTGGTGTGTCTGGCTCTTTCCACTCTGTGACACTTATCTTTCAGAGGTTTATATATTGGAGTTTGGTTGTGCATACATCAAAGCCTTTTTTTTTAAAATCTTCAAAGTGTTAACTCCTTAATAGATAGACCGGTGTTTCTTCAATCTTTACTTCCCAAAGAGCTAATGATGTAAGTGAATATTCAGTTAGCAAAACAATGTTGTGTTCTTTAGTGTTGGGCAAAGAATAGGCTAATGAGAAGATTCACAACATATCTGTTTTTCTGAAATATTGGTTTATATTAAGAGAAATGTTCTCTCCCAATAAATAAGAATATGTACCATAATTATTGACAGTTTGTTGTTTAGGTATTATGACATTACTGGTGAAGGGTACTGGAGATAGTCTCCCCGGCCTGTGGAAAGTTGACATGAAGGCAGGAAATGGTGACTCTTTCTACATTAACTCTTGGAGGCAAATCCAAGATCCTTGAAAGCCACTTCTTCTCCCCTACCTACCTTTAGCAATTAATCTTACATGTTAAGTATTCCACCAAAGTAAGCAAATGCCATTCCATGTCAAATCGCCTTCCTTTAACCAAATTTTCATTATTGTGCTTATGACGTTATCAGGGTAAATGGTTTGGGGATGTTTAAACATTTTAGAAAGGAGGTCTCTGTAGTTCTACTAAGAGTGGACAGGCATGTAATGTAAAATATTTTAGCTGCAGAATGATAGACTGATTTAAAAAATATGGGTGAAAGACACTCTCTTTGGAGGTGTATATATGAGCACACATGGTAGGGCATGTAGACTACTCTGAACAGCTTACCCATTCTCCTAAGGTAATACAAATCTCTCTGTAGAGCTCTGGACAACCTGACCATCCTCTGAACAAAACTTGTGTATAAGGCTGTCTATAGCGCATCCCACACAGGACATCTAACTGCTCTTTCCTTCCGAATGTCTCTCAGGCCCCTGCTGCATCATCCGAAGCTTTGCCATCCCCATCCTCATGAATTCAATAAGTACCAATTCCCCATTTTCAGTTTCATAGACCTAAAACTTGAGTTCTTTATCTCTTCCTTCCTTCTTGCCTGGTATAACATATGTAATAAATGCCCACATTTATCTCCTGTGTGCATTAGTCAAAAACCAATCCAGAATCTGTCTGTAGACAAGTGTCCATCCTAGATCATACATGACTCAGGCACCAGGGTCTCTTCAGTAGTCTTCTGTATGCCTCTGTGCTTCCAACTCTTCTGTTTCACCCCAGATTAGCATTCACAATTGACCTTTTATACTAAAATAATATGTTTTTAATTACTTGCTATAAGTCTGACCCTGGGTTACTATATAAATATTCCAAATAAAAATCTCATGACATTACTTTTATCCAAGGTATCATATTCTAGATTCTGATCAAAAGTGCCACTTCATTCATTACCCAGATTTTTCTGGTCATGATTTCTTCTAGCTATCTCCTCTAGTGGCAAGACTCTTCCTGGAGGTTTTAGAAAGGCCAATAACTTTCATTTGGACCAATGCTTAGGTCTCTAAAGTGTTCTTTCATGGTTATTGTGAGCATACATGAGACCATGAGACCATCGATGCTTTCTTTACCTCTTATGTGCTCATGTATTTATCTGTGTTCCTCGCCAAAATGTAATTCATAGGAACCAAGAACTTTATCAAGTGCACTATCTCTATCACTCATCATCAGGTGTGTGTGTGTGTGTGTGTGTGTGTGTGTGTGTGTGATATTAAAGAGCAATATAAATTTTGAGATAAGTGCATGTATATAAAGCCTCTTTATTTGTTATATGTTTAATTAGATAATTGGTCCATTAATTAATTTGAAAGGACACATGATAAAATGGGGTGATGATAAAGTGGAGAGAGACAAACAAGTGATAAGAGGGAAAAGCACAGATCAAAGCCTGACAATAAGGAGACTCA
The DNA here is from genome assembly GCA_964023405.1 of Apodemus agrarius. NCBI lineage: Eukaryota > Metazoa > Chordata > Mammalia > Rodentia > Muridae > Apodemus > Apodemus agrarius. Next base: position 170,783,739 of record OZ030006.1, read on the forward strand.
TGGGACTGACACTCAAAGATAAAGCAGGATGTATGTGAACAGCAAGTAGAGCAAGGGGGCATCTGTGGACAGAGCTGACGGTGGCACATAAGTGTGGATACTATGCTGTGTCAATGGGAAAATCAGAGCAGGAAAGGCAGGGTAAAGACTAAAGATACCAGTGGACACTGCAAGCTTTTAAAGGGTGTTTCCTCTGGCCCTTGTGCCTCACCAAACATACTTCCTGAAACTAAGGTGAGCAGAATTGCTGACAGAAGTCATGGCTGTGGCTTTGTGGCTCTTCTTTTGTTCTGTTTTGTTTTCCTCCAGTTTCTGAGCAATGACAGTGGTTCATGTCCGGAAGTCAAATGACAACATCTCTTTGAACTCATGTGTATTAGATCCCACTGCCAGAATTGGAGGTGTTATGGACAGATAGCCTACAGCTATACCTTATAAAACTGAAAAGCAAAGCAGAGAGTGCTGTCATGGATTCTCCCTGTAACTGCACCTTGCCTTCCATGTCATTCTGTTTTTTCTGACAAGTTTGCATGTCAAGTCATTCGCTTGCTTTCACATAGCTCTACGGATGAAGTGTTTGGTCACACAGAAAGTCTCAGGGAGTTCATCAGAGACAGATTTTCCCCCCAAACCAGCTGCTTACACAGCTTTTCATGGCATGTCAGCAAAGCTTAAGAACATAACCCTACCAGAGAGCAGCTCAAATGAACTGTCCAAACAGTTGGCCTCTGGGTTTATAAAATGTGCATTGTCAAATTTATAGAGTGTGTTGACATATTTACGGGGGTACCATTTGTGTCTATGTATGAACTCTGAAACCCCACTGTTTGTGTGCAAATTACTAGTACCATTTTCTGAAGCAGGTGGGAATGTGGTCATCATACAGTAAAACCACCCATCGTGTTACATGGGAAGTACTTTAGTCACATTACTGTATCTTGACTGCTACTACTTACTCATGGACATGCCCTAATGGACGCCAGGAAGGTTAAAGCTTTAAAATCAGCTGTAAGGATGATCGCTTTTTAAACAGCATATGGAATAAACTAAGACAATGCCTTCTGGGTTAATTCATATTGCCTTAGATGGTGGGTCTTCCTTCCTTTCAAAGGGTCAATAATATTCTATTAGCTATGTATATCTCATTGTTCATTTCCAAGCCTTGATAGACATTTAGGTATTTCCATATCTAGACTAAGGCAAATAGTGCTGTAGTGAAATGAAGATTCAAAGGAGCTAGTTTATAAAATTGCAGGTTCATAGAATGTCTCTACACACATATTCCATTATGTTTGATGATTGCCATTCTAATTGCTATGAGGTTTAAAATATCTAATAGAATCCTAATTTTCATTTTCTTGAGAAATTTGAATATTTTTCATATATTTAATGACAATTTGCATATCTCCTGTTGAGAGCCATTCAATTAATTTGCCTATTTATTGGGAGATTTGAGTTTATGGTATTTAATCTTTTGAGTTCTTTATATAATGGATATATTATTCCATATATATATATATATATATATATATATATATATATACACACACACAAACACACACACACCTTTTCCATTCCATGCGATCTCATATGACAATATGGATTTTTGTTTTTATTACCTTAGCTTCTGAAGTGCTATACAGAAAGTCCTTTCCTATGCCAACTTCTGAAAGGATTTCCTCCTTGGTCTCTGAAAATTTCACTTTCAAGTATCACAAGTTTTTCAATTCATTTTGACTTTATTTAAACAGGAATCAATTATTATGTTTTAGGGATATTGTTTTATTGTTATACATAAGGAGATCCTGTTTTCCTGGCACAACTTTGAGGCACACAGGTTTAGATAAGATCTTAAGAATCCAAAGCTGGGGCTGGAGAGATGGTTCAGTGGTTAAGAGCATTGACTGCCCTTCTGACAGTCCTGAGTTCAAGTCCTAGCAACCACATGGTGGCTTACAACCATATGTAATGAGATCTGATTCCCTCTTCTGGTGTGTCAGGCCAGAGCAAGCAGGGCCAGAGTGAGAGCTGAGGAGTTGGCTCAGCAGTTAATAGCACCAATTGTTCTTCCTGAGGTCCTGAGTTCAAATCAGGTGGCTCACAGCCATCTGTAATGAGATTAGATGTCAGATGCCCTCTTCTGATGTATCTGAAAACAGCTACAATGTACTTACTTATAATAAATTAATAAATCTTAAAAAGAAAAACCCTGAAGCTCTACTCAGCTCTAAAAACTCACTTGGTGGTCTAGGACTTTTGTCTTTGTACAGACTTCTTTCTGAACAATGCACAGAGTAACCTGTTAGCAAGCAAGGATCCCCAAGGATCACTACCTGCAAAGAGCTACACAGTTCTCTCAAAGTAATGCACATTGTTTTCAGCTTTGATCTAGTTATTCCATGAAGGAAGGAAAAACAGCAGGATGTGTGCTGTAAACTGACTTTTAGGGAGAATCTTTTCCTACACATGACTAGGGCCAAGCCTTTGTTACAGTTTCTATTGCTACAACAAAACCCAATGATCAAAAATCAAGTTGCAAGGGAAAGGGTTTACTTAGCTTGTATTTCCATATTGCTGTTCATTATTAAAGAAGTCAGGAGCCGGTCAGTGGTTGCGCAGGACTGTAATCCCAGTACTCTGGGAAGCAGAGGCAGGCAGATTTCTGAGTTCTAGGCCAGCCTGGTCTACAGAGTGAGGTCCAGGACAGCCAGGACTATACAGAGAAACCCCGTCTCAGAAAACCAAATAAAAAAAGAAGTCAGGAAAGAAAGTCAAACAGGATAGGATCATGGAAGCATAAGCTGATGCAAAACATAGAGGGGTGCTGCTTACTGGCTTGCTTCTCATGGCTTGCTTGGCCTATCTTCTTATAGAACCCAGGGCCATCAGCCCGGGAATGGCACCACCCGCAATAAGCTGAGCCCTTCCACCAATTGATCACAAATTGAGAAAATGCCTTACAGCTGCATCTCAGGGAGGTTTTCCTCAACTAAGGCTCCTTCTCTGATGACTGTAGTTTGGGTCAAGCTGACAAACAAAATCTGTCAGTATAGGGTACATATGATTAACATCAGACACATAAGACGTGGCACACTCAGTTAGCAAAGGGTTATATAATTCCAGCTTTTGAATGGAAGTAGAGTCCTCTGCAGTATGCTTATATCAACCAAAATCCTCCTCTCCTTATCACCATGAATGAGCCTCATAAAAAGAAGACATGAGGAATAATTTGAACCCTTGAGTCCTTTTACTTGTCTGTTAAACTATCACCATTGACAGTGTGTTCACTTTTATCCTACAGATAAACTTTAATGCAGCAACGTGGCTGCTTTGGCAAAGGATCACACCCCAAGACCTTCTAGGTCTATATGATCTGCCTGGGGTACAGACACATCCTTAGTACATAACTTTAATCCTTAATGATGAAGCTAACTTCAGTGTGGCAATGTTTGAAAGTGATTTCTAACTGAGAGGCAGGCAACCTGACACATCAGAGGAAGATTTGACAGAATGAGTTAGAAATAGGAGATGCACGACTCTCATGAGAACAGGCAGGAAAGAGATGCTCCTTAAGAGAAACCCAAAGAGAAAAAGTGGAGGTGGTGGTGATGGTGATGGTGATGGTGATGGTGGTGGTAGTGGTGGTATGCAACAGTTTTACCAAGACAGCTCAGACAGGTTACAGAGAGAACCAGCTGGACACAAGTAAAGACAGAGGATGACAAGAAGCCAGAAGATTAGAGCAGATAGCCAGAGTAAATTTGAGCAGAGCAATTCAGTTAGAAGCTGAGAGAACCCAGATTAAGTCAGTCAGCTTGGAGAGGCAGACAGACGTTTGAGCCAGACGAGCTGAGTCAAACCAGCCTATGAGAATTCAGAAAGATCAGGAAGAATGAATTTATTCGGCAACAAGTCTCGGAGGCCGGTGACATCCTAGGCCTTGGCTAGCAGACAGAGGCTGGAAACTGAAGCATTCCAGATGTGGGTTTGCAGGAGATTGGGTTGTGTGGAGTCTAGAAGCCTCCAGGCCTAGGCTTAGGGATACACAGAACAGAGAAAGAAACACTCTGGGCACAGTCCAAGTCATGTGTTCACACAGCTTGGTATGTCTCTAATTTCATCCCCGATCTGAGGGACTAACTCTATGTTTACACTAGTCCGTGCGACCTCATTTCCTTGAACAATGCTTCATCGCTACTTTGCAAACTGGTGACTCCATGGAACCGAGAGAAGAACCTCCTGCCACCATTTTCCCAAAGTATTCTAACCCCTGGCTGTCGTTTTGATGCTAATCCCTATAGCCACAGAGTGCATCTCTCACCTTGTGTCCCATTTTTTAAATTTATTTTGGGCTACACAATGAAGCAGAATTCAGGTGTTTCATATAAACCTATATGCCATGGAGAAAACTGGAATTTATCCGGATCCCAAAATTCACACTTTTTGCTACATTATAGTGAAGATGCGTTTTCAGATATAACTGGGAAATCTGGACACTTTATTGTGATTAAATGAATTCCAAGCTTGAGATTTCCAGGGAAGGACCCAATATCTCTGAAATAACCCTCACACTCTGCACTTCTCCTGATTCATTAACGTTTTTATTGAGAATCCTGAAAACCTATTGGAGAATATTTCGAGAGTTTTATAGGGTTTAAAATACGTGACTTTCTCCTAATGCAGTGATTTGTGCAATTAACTTCTCCCCGTCACCAGAAACCCCCACATGAGTTGCTGCCCGGCAATCTTTACAAGGCAGGGCCTGTGAAGTCAATGCCCTGCTGCCTCTTTTCTGCTTCAGATTGCAAACAAGGCACGTTACAAGGACGGTATCGAGGTCCCTGTGTCCACCACGCCAAGCTGTGTGCCATGATGCTTTTGTGCTTCTGAAGATGCTTCACTGATTGAAAATTTACTAGATTTTTTATTAGATATTTTCTTTATTTACATTTCAAATGTTAACCTCTTTTCTTGTTTCCCCTCCAAAAACCCCCTATCCCATCCCCCCTCCTGCTGCTCACTAACCTACCCACTCTTGCTTCCCTGTCCTGGCGTCCTCTACACTGGGGCATCAAGCCTTCATAGGACCAAGGGCCTCTCCTCTCACTGATGTCCAGCAAGGCCATCCTCTGCTACATATAAAGCTGGATCCATGGGTCCCTCCATGTTTATTCTTTGGTTGGTGGTACTAGGAGCTCTGAGGGTACTGGCTGGTTCATATTGTTCCTCCTATGGGGCTACAAACCCCAAATTTACTAGTTTAAAAGGAGATAGAATCTAGGACTGGAGAGCTTGTTCAGTGCTTAGGAGCACTTGTTACTGTTACAGAAAACCGGGTTCAGTTCTCAGCACCCACATGGTGGCCCACAATCATTTGTAACTCTGTTTCTAGGAGACCTGACACCCTTTCATAACTTCAGAGGACTCCGCATTCACTATGAACATTAATTCACACAGACCCAACATGCACGCGTGTAAAATAAAGTCAATAAATCTTTAAAAGAGAAACTAAGCAGCTGCAAAAGGAGAAATTCCAGTCGTCTTTTCTCAAAATACTTTAACATGTCTATTTCCATATTTCTTCTGAAGGTTTGGGCTAATTTGAGTTTGGTTTCCATCTCACTGGGTCTGACCACCTATGCTAATTCGGGTTTGCCTTAAGTAGCATAAATATCAAACGTGTGTCCTGCTGTTTAAGGGTGGTGAGATCTTCATTAAGCTCTGAGGGATGCGTATGTGGAGTAATGAGTACCCAGGTGAGTTCCTGGCCATCAGCAAAATCACTTCCTCCTTCATGGCTGCGGTGGGGTGGTATTTTGCATGTCAATTTAAAATCTACTAATCCACTGCCAGCACCTATCTTTCTCTCCCTCTGACTCTGGTATGTGTGGTGTGTGTGTGTGTGTGTGTGTGTGTGTGTATGTTTGTGTGTGTGTGGTGTGTTTCTGTTTGTTTCAGTTCTCTTAATGTGAAGCTCTCTGTGTTGATGCATTCAAATGTCACCTATCCCAAAGTGCAGTTTAAAAGGATTCAAAAGTATCTCTGATAATAAATCCAGGCCACAAAATGATTCCTACACCGATCACAATCTGTTAAGGAAAACTGTGAAGGAGTGGTCTGATGGTCCCCAGTCCAAGCAGTTTTTGCTTCACTGACTGATGCAAGCACCTAGAAATTTTGAATTATCTCAATAGCATTCATGTTACAAGTACATTTTGAAACTTAAAAAAAGGTAAATGAAAGCGGGTGGTATTTGTTTTTCTAGTTAGTGTAAGAGAACCTCAAAGAAAGTCACATCCTGATTTGTCACTTATATTTCCATCTCTAAAATGTTCCATTGTGACGTTTCTTTTATTTGTCATATGTATCACTTTCCAAAGGAGGTAAGAAGAATGGGTGCTTATGTAGGTTACCAGGGAAAACCTGGTATTCGCTGTGTGGCAGGAAGATATGGTGTGGATGCAGTATCAGTAGCCACTATTTTACCCTCATCTTTCCAGGGGATGAGGGGACATAGCTCAGCCTGGGTCACCAGTACAGCCCGAGGGCATTCATCAATTTGATGAGTTAAAGGATGTGTTCGCTGTGGGGCACAGTACAGTATGTTCTCAGACCCACGAGCATGCCTGATTAAAGAGGAAAACAGAACCTTATCTGAGACAAGTCGAGGTGATTGGTATTAATTGCGAACCTGACAAGATCTAGAATCACAGGCCTTTAGACATATTTGTTAGGGATTGTCTAGGTTGGATTAGCCTCTGTGCGTGACAGGGAGGGGCTATATTTTTAGCTTAAGGTGGATGTACATACCTACTATGGCCAGCCCGATTCTCTGAGTGGGATCCTGGAAGGTATTTTAGAAAAGAAGCAGACAGAGAATAAGCCTTCATTCTTCACCGCCTGCTTCCTGAGAACAGACAGGATGTGACCAGCGGCTTCTGGCTCCTGCCTCCTCCCACTGAACAACTTGAACAGCGAGCTAAATACACCCCTTCTAGGGTTGAGTCGCTCTTGCACGGCATCACTAAGAAAGGAGACCAAGACACATCTCGATCTTAACATTTTCATGGGGATCCTATGGAATTATGCTCCTCATGGGCAAATTCAAGGCAAAATTATAGAGTCTCGTCAATGTTTGGATACCAAGGAAGACCTCACTGGCCCCGGGCTTTTCTTGTGTTCGTTTGTTCGTTAATCGCAATCTCTGTTGTGCTGAGAAATATGTTCTAAGAAACTCGGTGAGAACCAATTAATCCATTCATCAATTCTTACATGTTTTATAACACGGCTTCTGCCAAAATATTCAAAGGCAGCACGCTCGGGATGCGTCCCACACGCACTTCCACACCGAAGCTCTGGAGTTTAGCTCTCTTGATGCTACGCCAGGTAGGACAGGTTTGTGTCAACCGCCAGTTTATATGGGTGATCAGGAAATGAATTTCCACAATTTGCAAAATGTGCTTATTTGCAAAACTAAAACAAAATATCTATCACGTAAAATGAACTCTGCAGCTCATTCCATTGTTACTCATGAATTTTGTGCTTAAAAAAAAGAAAAGAAAAGAAGAGAAAAGAAAAGAAGAGAAGAGAAAAGAAAAGAAAAGAAAAGAAAAGAAAAGAAAAGAAAAGAAAGAGAAAAGGAAGTCCACGGGTGTTTACAACACTGTTTAGGATAACAAAACCAACTTTCACAAATTTTACTTTGCAATGTTTTACGACATGTATTTTATAAATTACTTTAAAAGTTTATATGTTAGCATAATAAAAAGTAGCTATCATTTATTTTTCTTTTCAAATTCACTGGCATCTAGTTTTATAAACTTCATTATATAAAAAAAATTGAAAATAAACACAAACACCCCAAACCAAAATTAACAAGAGCCAAAGTCTATACAACTTCATGAACTTACATACAATTAAGATGGGTTTTTGAAACAGAAGTCGTGAAGATTAACATTAAATTTTACTTTCAGTATCTAATTTGTGACGTATAGAAATGGAATAATACCGATATTTTTCCCTATGCCCTATTACATTAAAATAAATAATTCATATTTTTTGTCCATAGAACTTTTCAGTAGTTCCTGACTTTAATTTCCCAAAGTACTGCTAAAGACATTGGCATCCACAAAAATGTTCTGTCTATCAAAATAAGTGGTCCTGGCTTGACACTATGATCAATTCATGAGTATCAGAAAGCTAAGTCCTGAGCTACAGTTGGTTGATAAAGAGTAGTGTTTCTGTTTTCCGTGTGCAATTTCCTGTTTCTCGTCTGTCTGGAAGTCTCAGGTCTCATTGGTATCCCCAAAGCTGTGTGACCATCTGTATGTCCTGCTTTACAGAAGAGCGCATTCAGATAACAGGTATTTTAATTGTTCCTTTCAGAAGGCATTCATTAAAAAAAAAATCTCCTTTTGTAGTCAGTTTCTCTCCAAAGCCAAGGGCACAAATTGAAATGGCAGAACATTCAGGCTCAGCCTCAGAGAGCAGCCTCTGCAACTTTCCAACTTCGGTGCTTTTTACATTGCTGCTGCCACCTAGTGACGACTCGAAGGCATTCTTTCCTCTTCCAGCGCACGGAACTCAGAGGGGCTTAGCAGGCAGCCTAGCAGGCAGCCGGCAGTCAAACTGGCTCTCTCGGTGCTTTAGCTGTTTTTGAGCCAGAAACACCACTTAACAAGAGAAAGAAAAATAGCTTCTACGGAAATCAATGCTAAGTCCTTCCTCAAAGAGACGGAGAGAGTCTGATAAACTCTCTTCGAGGGGTGTTTAAGAAAAGTGAAACTCAGCAGCTGTGTGTGTTGGCCTTAAAACATGATGAGAGAGCAGGGGTGCGGGGTCCCATCACTGCCTTTCCCAGACTTCTAATCACATTCCACAATGAGCAGAGGGCATTATGCACCAATGGTACCAGCTGAGTTTTTGTTTTTCGTTTTTTCTTTCTCCTCTTAAACCATCCAACATTGTTGGAAATGGTTAGACAAAAGCGAGCAAAATTCTGAGAAATTTTAAGGATAGAATTTCGGTTCATTAAATTTCTGAATGAATACATAACCACCGCCATGAAGGAAGCATTAGAAAATGTAGGTCGGAGTGAATGCAAGATCAGAAACCTGGCACATTTCAGATGCCACCGATAGCAGACGGAATATTCTCAGAATTCGAATGTCTCCCACCTTTTTGGTGTTTTTGTTTGGTTGTTGGTTGTTACTGTTGTTGGTTGGTTGGTGCTGAAAGATGCTAAAACATCCTGTTTGTTCAAAGGCTGTCTTCCTCAAGGGAACCGGATGTTTGACTTGTGGAATTAATAAGGTCGACACTTTGTTTCCTTTATTTAATTTCAATTACTTGATGATGACATGCCCACAGGTCTGGTGTTTTGTCACAAGACACTTTGGACAAAACTGCACTCGGAATGTTTGGGATTTCTGACATCTTGTAGCCCACTGGGGGGAAAACAAGATGCTCAGAAAGCAAAGACTCTCCCAAAATTAGAATCAGGAACAGTGTGAGCCCAAAGAAGTAGAAGCGGCTTCCAGTCCCAACTAATTACTAATTGACAATCTGCTGCCAGAGTCTACTCTACCAATTGAACATATTATTTCAAAGGACAAATGCCTGATGGGTTGTGATGTAACCAGTTTAATCTGCTGAAGAGAGGCATGATTTGTAGCTGCTATTATATTTGTAAATTAAAAAGAAAAAATTTTTTTCTTTTCTATTTCAAGTTATTGTGAGATCTAATTGTTCTAAGGGTGGGAACTTCTGCTTAAAGAGTCAAAATCGCTCTCCATGGAAATATTTAGAACCTCAGAATCGAAACACAGAGCTGCTAAGAAGAGGACAGAGAAGGAAATCATGTAGCTTCTTTATTCTCATAAGGACGTGAAAAGTGTCCAGGGAACATGACTAGGCTTGATATCTTTTTTAAAATGACATTTGCTTGTTCACATAGGTATTATGTATGTGTGGGATCGATGGTGTGACATGGGGAACCTGTGGAGGTCAGAGGATGAATTTTGCAAATTGATTTTCTTTCTCAGCTATGAACTTGGGTCCTAGGGTTGAAAACTGGTCCTCGGGCATGGTGGAAAGCAACTTTACTCAATGAATTATGCCCACTGGCTTTGGGACAGACCTCTTTTTAAGAATTATTGTTTGCAATGGAGGGGAAACACTGTGAGTTTTAAGCTCAAAAATCCTTTAGGAAGGTGGATGAATTCAATTTAGACTGTAATTGTCAGTAACCTTAAATTTAAATTAAGGTAATGGTTAATGATGGTGGATGGCCAGAAAAGTGTCCCATTGTTGTTTAATTAGAATATAGATCAGGAATGTTGTTAAGTTGTAATGGTCATTTTTTGTGGGTAATAGTTCTTTCTATATCATTCATATGCCACTGAAGTCCAGGTATAACCAGGATGCACTGATAGGTTATTTTTCTGCAACTTGTGAGATGAGCCAATCCAAACAAGAGTAGATTCTATTAAGGGTAGGTTTATTGTAAAGCTGGCTCCCTGGGTTGCTGACTGGCCTTAAGGGTTGAGACCCAAGCAGTTACCAGGAGGAGAGAGAATTTGGGAGAGGGGGAATAGAAAGAGAGAAAAGTTACTGGAGCAGAGAGATGACAAGAGGAGGAAGAAGGAGGAGGAGAAAAAGAAAGAAGAGGAAGAAGAAGAAAGAAAAAAGAAAGGAGGGAGAGAGTGTGTGTTAGATTCTGGTGAGCCTTTACTTACTGGAGATTCCCTGAGTGAAAGAGGCAGAGCCAGGAGTCAATGCAAAAAGCAAGAGGAATTTATTGTTCCAACTTGTAGAGGTCAGCTTATACTAAAAAGAGAGGTGGTGATCCCCTCAAAGCCCGGTCAGCAAGTTTTTATTCCGTTTTCAGAGCAGCAGCCATTAGGCACAATATGATTGGCAGAAAGGTGTGACTTTTAAACTGACTGGTCATTAGGGAATGAGATGGTAAGGATTTGCCTGTGGAATGTGTCTATGGGCTCTGGTCCTCCCCAACCTGCAGGTAGCCTATGGTCAGTTCCTCCCCTTCCCCCAATGTGGTCATGTGCTCTGAGGAATGTTAATTAGCCTCTCCCTCCTGGAGGGGAGGGGTGACTAAGTGTTCCTCTTCCAGGAGGAGGGGGAGAGGTCTGGTGGGATTTTCACAAGTTCCTGAGCCAACCTCTGAGAGGAGAGAGAGAAAGAGAGAGAGAGAGAGAGAGAGAGAGAGAGAGAGAGAGAAAGAAAGAAAGAAAGAAAGAAAGAAAGAAAATGTATGGGTTATATAAGGAGGAGCCTTTGGGGCAAGTGTAGCCCAGCCCCTGGCTTGGACAGTTCAGGCTATACCAGGTAGGGAATGAAGGATGCCGGGAGAATCTGGAAGCCAGTTCTCCTTTGGTGTATAAAATATACACCTAAGTTCCTTGTCCCATGGTCTGAAACCAAACATGTACCAGTGTAGGAGAAAAGGGACCCCGGGGTGAAGGTTGTGTGGAAGTAGATAAAGGTAAATCTTCTGAACACTTCCACCAACATGTATAGGTTCTATGGACTAACGCATTTAAAAAACAGTCCCAAGGCTAGCCTGATGCCAGTCAGAGAAACAAAGACAACCCAGTGTTCTTCATACAGATGATTATGCTCAAGAGGAGAATATGGAGGTTGTAGGAAGAGAGGGAAAGTCATGGAAGAAGATGAAAGAAGTGGTGGAGGAGAGAAAACAGAGGAAGGGAGGAACCAGGAGGAGAAGGGAGGTAGGAAAGGGCAGAGGAGAAGAAAAAAGGAGGCGGGGTAAGAAGTGAGGTTGATCTCTTGGCTTTCATTGTGATTAAGATGTAATTACCCAGGCCCCAGATTCTGCAGCCAGCCATGCCACACATTCCTGGCCTTTTGAAGTCTATTGCTCTAGAACAACAGCCAAAATAAACACCCTCTTCTTCAAGCTGCCTTTGGTCATGATATTTTACCAGAGCCACAGAAAAGTCATGGAAACAGGAAGCAAGGACTCTAAAAGGTCAACGGTGAATTGAAAATGATACAGTGATGTTCTGGGGGAAGACAGAGACCATGATCACGCTGGTACACATTTGACAATGAGAGTAGAAAGAAGAGTCCATACCCTGTGTAGTTAATATCCCGTGTTACAGATATTAAGCACACAGAATTGAATTGAAAGTGCCAGTTTTCGATTCCAGCTTTCCTCACTCAAGTGGAAACTAGTACCTGTTCCTCCTTCCACATCCTAAGTGCAAACTAGTACCTGTTCATATCTTTCTTGGATGCCAAAATAAGGGCATGGCAGTACAGAGTCTTGCGAGTTCTCTTTTAACAACCCTCTCAGATCACCACCTAGGAAAACTGTTGATGATGACCTAGGTGTAGTGTGTAGCTCAGATGTCTCAAAAGTTCTGTCTTGCAGTGAGAAAATCTAGAGTCAATGTATGGATGTATATGACATAGACAGTTTTCAGTGGAAAAGAGGGTGGATTGCGTGCTTGGTACATAGGGAGATACTGAGAAGTTATGATTCTTATGAAATTAATCCATCACCAAGCAAATACAGCCTGGCTACTGAGCAGATCAAACTGAGCTGGTGCATAGTGGAAAAGCCTTATATGCCCATGGACTCTCCTTACCTGTGGTCCATTGGGATCCATGTCTACTGTAGCTATTTAATGATAATTGGCAGGAGGTCCTGCGATAGGAAACTGATTTAACATAAGAATGACAGATGTCTGAATACACTGCTTTACATTGGGGTACTTTCTGACAGGCTTGTTACAAGAATATGATTCAGTTGGATGGGGTTGGGGGGCTGAGACTCTGGCTTTAGCCCAGACAACGAAGGTTAGAAATTAACACCCACTCAGTGTTACAGGACTGTTGCAAGGGGGTCTGGGGCCATGTTACTTTTTATAGATTTTGACATCATTTAAGCAAGTAGATTTTGATATGTTTAAGCAAACATTAAAATACTGTAAGTATAAGTTACAGAAGAAAAATCAACACACATGTGTGGTCTTAGGAAGTAATAAAACAGAAGAGCTCAAAGGCTGTTGTTATTCTAATGTATATCTGAAGACACACACAAGATACAAGGCCTGTCGGTTGGATGTGTGATCACACTTCCCATGCATCTAAGGACTGTGAGTAGATAGCTGATTTTGTTGTGTGTGTGTGTGTGTGTGTGTGTGTGTTTCACAAGTCATATAGTAAACAGACAGAACTAACAAAGTCAAATATTAATAACCAAGAAGTACAGAGCCTTAAATCCCCTTTTCCCCAACCAGCAAAACCCACGGAAATTTACACTGACCAAAGTAAATAGAAAATAAAAGTCAAGCCACTTAAGCAGTTGACATTTAGGGATAGAGCTAAGCACTTATTTTTTCCTGTCTTCAAATCACCAGTATTATAACATTAACAGAAAAATGAATGATATTCTTGACATGAGGTTAAAAACTACAGATAATAACCAGAGAGTGATAATTTAATTAATTTTTGCAAGTAATTAGCACACTTTCAGTTCCACTTTGGCAAAAGACTATCAATTTCCTTAGCATACTATAACAGCCTTTGGTTTTGGTTCTCTAAATTATTAAAAAAAAAATAAATAAATAAATAAATAAGAGGAAAAATAACCTATAAGAATGGTCACATTAAGCCTAAACAAAGTTAATTTCAAAATGTACTTGCTGTTTAGAGTAAGCAGAGCTGTCTAGAATATGGAATATGTAATTCGCTCAATTTATGTTTCTGCGTTTCCCTGGTATACAGCCTCTGGGAATGTGTATTTACAAATGCACTCTCTTGAGACATGACTAATTGGTGATAAGTATGTTTGGGCATAGTAGTAGGTTATCACAGTATTGATCAAAATGGTCATTTTATGATGAGTCACATGATGAACAAATACATGGTGATTATTGATTTTAAGTTTTTAAGATATATTTCCATTATTTCTGTATATGTGTGTATGAGACTATATGTGTTTATGCGCTTATGTGCAGGTACCCACAGAGACACAAAGAGGACAATAGGATCATCTGCAGCTAAAATAATACCCAGCTGAGCTGCTGAATGTAGGTGCTGAGAATCCAGCTCTTAGCTATTAAAGAACTGTCATGGATAGTTCCTGCCAATTTGGCACAAGCTGGAGTCATACAATAAGAAGCAACCATCAGCTTGCCCTGAAGGTAAGTATGTGTGACTTTTTGGTTGTTGTTGTTAATGACTGATGCTATAAAGCATAGCCAATTGTGTTTGACTCCCTAGGCTGACTGTTCTGCTATTATAAGAAGAAAGGTCAGGCAAACGATGAAGAGAAATCTATTAAGCAGGGTTCCACCAGGGTCTTGGCTTTATACCCTGCCCCCCCCCATTCCCAGTGCATTGCTTTACTGTCCTGATTTCCCTTCACTGTGAACCATAATCTGTAAATCTTATAAATGAGTTTCTTTTGGTCATGGTGTCTATCAGAGCAGCAGAAAACTAAGACAGATAGCAAGAGCTTTTAACTGCTGAGCCATCTCTCCAGCCTTGACTTTACATGTTGACTTCACCATCTGGTTTTCTATAGATATAAGTATTGTAAAAGTGCAGTCTTCATTTGAGGCTAGCTGGGTCTGAAAGCCAAGCCTACACAGAGAAAGCCAGGCTCAGAAAGTAAAAACAAACAAACAAACAAAAATGTACTTCTAGGGTGGGTTCAGAAGAAGGAAAAATCTTCAAAAGATTGAAACTAGTGTGTTTGTTGTGATTATAAAAAGATAAAGATCTATTAATATATGTTCTATGGGATGTGGTGAGGTGTGGGGGTGTCTTGGTGGGCCCATGCTGAGGCATTACCTCCCCTTGAGGGACCAGCCACACACAAGACAGTATAGTATAGGATAGAGTTTATTTAGGGCATCAGAAAGGTAGTTAAGAAGGTAATAGGGGCAGAGAAAGTCAGAGAAGGAGAGAGTAGAGAAGTATAGGCCAGCCATGACCACATGGAGAGAGGGGAAAGAGAAGGGGTTGAGAGAAGCAAGCAGGAAACAGGAGTGAGAAAGAGGCAAAAGAGGAGGGGACAAGCAGCCCCTTTTATAGTGGGCCACGCCTACCTGGCTGTTGCCAGGTTACTGTGGGGCGGAGCTTAGATAGAATTCTAACAGCATCAGTACCATGCTCAGTACTAAAGAAGAAAGATGCGTTTTTTACTAGTTTCAAACTTCCCAAGACCAACTTTTCAGAAAGCAAATGTGGTTGCCATTTTCCTCCTTGTGACTGGGACATCCCACTTCCGTTTACTATGCAACCTTAGCCTTTCTTAGAAGCATGCTGTTTGTGAATGGATGCTTTTCCTTCCCTTAAAGTCTCACCTTCATTGCTTTTGAATCATGTGTCAGCCATTGTGTGCATGTGGGTGTGTTTACATGAATGCAAGTACCCCCAGAGGCCTGTGACATCAGATCCCTTGGACCTGGAGTCAAGGACGTTGGGAACTAACTGATGTGGCTGCTGTGGAACAAAATTTGGTCCTTGGCAAGACAGCAAGTGCTCTGAAACGCTGAGCCATGTCTTCAGCCCTGAGAGGGATACTTTCATAGTAGCCTCACAAAACTCATAGCTGAGACTCAGTGGATCCGACAACACGGTTAATGTCTCAATAAGAAAATGTGCAGCAAAGCATTAATCATGAATTCCCTGATCTGCACAGGATATAAAAATTTTGACATGTGAGAGATCTTTAATGTGGAAAATTTAATTTTTTATGCGTGATTTAATAGAACAACTCAATGTTATTTGGGTTTATTATTGTTGTACCATTAAAGTTATAGGTAATGAGAGTCATGGTTTAATTTTTGATATGTGCATTTATATTTATAAAACCCTATACATATTACATATTCTGTAGTTTACACTTTATGTCATTATTGTCTGAGAAATATGAGTAAGACAAAGAAAAGTATTACTACAACAGTCAAGGTACAAATGATAAAGAAGAAAAATCTTAAAATAGTTGAAAACCTTGTATGTTGAAGATGACTCTAGGTGTTTATTGTTTTGTCCTTATTGCTCTTGGGGGTCTAACTGTTGGGATCCGGCAGCAGGCAGCAGCTCCAGAAAGACCAAACCAGGCCAAACAGTTCCACGTAAGGTTTATTGAGAGGGGAAAGGGCAAAGGTGGTGGTAGAAAGAGAAGAGGGAAAGGGGGTGCTCCTTTTATTTATATGGATAGTGACTTGGTTATAGGTAAAGGTGAGTCCAATGGATTCTGGGAATATGGTGACTGTTGCCTTGGCAACAGGTGTACATGTCGCCTGTGTGATGTCACAGGTTTCAGAGGTCCTAGTACCAACATTCCTCCCTTCTTATTATAAATAGAAGAAAAAAAGAGGAGGGAGAGGAGAGCCCAAGAGGGCAAGAGAGAGGATAGGAGAGTAGAGAGAATAAGAGAGAGAGGAGATGTAAGAGAGTAACAGTAAGACACTGTTCTGCTAAATAAGGAGAACTAGGCGTAGACACATGAGGAAAGTTGAAGTACATAACTTACATTGGGATTTGGCTTTCTAGTTGAGTCTAACTGTTCACATCCATAGTGCAGAGTGGCTCTCTAAGACGTGTTTCTTGGCCCAGATTCAGAGACAAGAGTCTTACAAGGAGCTGCAAATTTTCTATAAATAAAATGAAATACAACTTCTCAAATCATTTCCATAGAATTTTTAAAAAGCTAAGGATTGCCTCATATGCCTCTAGTTATTCAAGGAAATCAAAAGCCACGAAGAGAAAACCAAACTCTTTCTTGGGTATATGGAACAATTCTACTAGGTGGGATCCCAGCACATGTTTCTGAATATGAACTACTATTATATTTTCTGTCACCTTCCTTACCCCATACCGATCATGAGAGAGCCCTAGAAACAGTAAAAAGAAATTAAAAACTAAATTTTTGTGGAGAGGACTTTGTGTCCTAGTCTAGTCTCTCTTGCCCTAAAACAGTGGGGGAGGAAAAGAAAAGAATGAGAGTAAATCAGAGACAGAGAAACTGAGAGAGACAAAGAGGTAGAAACAGAGAAAGAAGAAAGAGGAGGAAGATGAAAAGAGGAAGAATAGTGTTATGACAATTTTTGCCTTTTCAGGATACAGAAAACATAAGAAAATTGCTACAGTTTTGCCCATGATACATATTAATCAAAAATAAAAAGCAATTTGTACTTAATGAAGATTGTTGAATAAATATGTCATGTTTTTTAGAAGGATTTTATTTCTGAATTCTTCAATAAATGTCTGACCAAAGTCTGCCCTTGAAAACACACAGATTGTACCCACCAAAGTCAAGAAATATGCATACGCATTCTTGGACCAAATTTGGCTGGATGCTTAATTAGTGTCTGGCTGTGATTACATCTGTGGTGTTGAATTTTCAAATCTAAAATTTCAACATGGCAACAAAACTTTGCAAGATCCCTCTAATTCCCGTAAGGGAAAATAACAGCAAGACATTTGATATTTCACTCAGACTGGGAAACAAAATAGAAGGGAGAAAAATGTTTTTCTTCAATCTGAAAGCAATTCCTCAAGTTTAAAACAAATGAAATGATTTCAGTAAATACTGAAACACTATAAATAAATAAGCATCTGTCCTTTCAATTTTACATTTGAAGACTGAGAGGTTTTTTTTTTATAACATTACTGTGAGCAAAAACTAGTGCTTTAACTATCACCTATCTGTCTATCTATCTATCTATCTATCTATCTATCTATCTATCTATAATCTATCTATCTATATATCTATCTGTCTGTCTCTTTCTCAGATCCGAAGAGCTATTTTTTTCCATTCTCTCTTTTTTTTCTTAATATGTTTTCCCCCCTACTTCCTGACCAATTCAGATTAGGTATATCTCTTTAGCCCCAACAGAAACTGAGATGGTTTAATTTTATCATGGTTAGATATCCCATGTTTCATAACATCCAGCTTTGGCACCAAGTGCTCAATGGTGTTTGATGCTCCGAAAGTATTTTTACCGACTTTTACAACTTTTTTGCTTTTTTCCAGTCACGGGCTGCATCTCCAGTGATCCAGAGGCTAGTAGATAAGGCTAAAGCTCTTTCAGCTAGTTGGTACATATAGATCTTAAAGGAAGAAAGTGGTCCTTGCCTCACAATCATCTACCTAGTTTCAGTAACTGTGTTTCGTGCAAATTATATATTCCCTAAATCTGAAACTGATTTCTTTTGCAACTCGGTGCCCAGGGTGTCTGGATTGTTATGGCTGTTTGGTAGACTACATTTGTTAAATAAACCTTATTAAGACCCAAACTAAGAAGTATCTCCACAGGCTTAGTTGCTGAGTGGCCAATTAGAGAGTGAACTCACTAAAGTGCTCACCGGGCAAGTGTGAGGACCTGAGTTTGAACCTCAGAAACACATACTCACACACTCACACACATACACACACACATACACACACTCACACACACACATACTCACACACTCACACACATACACACACACATACACACACACACTCACTCACACATACACACACACTCACACATACTTACACACAGACACACACACTCACACATACTTACACATAGACACACACATACACACTCACACACACACTCACACATACTTACACACAGACACACACACTCACACATACTTACACATAGACACACACATACACACTCACTCTCACACACACACTCACACATACTTACACACACACACACACACACACAGAAAAATCTCAGGTTTGGCAAAACATATTATTGGATTTTCTAAGCTTTTGTGGCTGGTTAGCCTCACTAATGTACTATGTAGAAAGTCCCAAACCATTGGGAAATCCTAATTCAACAAAAGGCAAGCAGTATTTGATGAATGATACCTAAAGTTGTTCACTGGCCAGCACACACAAGTGCATACACATACAGGCACACACATACACATACACACAAATGCACACAAGTGCATACACATACAGGCACACACACAAAAACACAACACAAGTGCATACACACACATGCACACACACCTGTGCACATACATACATACACACATGTATATACACACACATTAAGAAAACAGGAAGGAAGCCCGGCGTGGTGGCGCACGCCTTTAATCCCAGCACTTGGGAGGCAGAGACAGGCGGATTTCTGAGTTCGAGGCCAGCCTGGTCTACAGAGTGAGTTCCAGGACAGCCAGGGCTACACAGAGAAACCCTGTCTCGGAAAAAAAAAAAAAAAAAAGAAAACAGGAAGGGACTTTACAATTAGTAAGTTCTGGAAAATCTGACAGTTTATGACTAATTTTTTCCTGTGGTCCCTGATGACATTTTGTGGGAGTTAAAATGTATTATTTGTTTCAAGTATTATAACTTATTTTCAATGAAAGCAAAATGCATTTCCTATAATTTGGTATTGAATTTTATAACAGCAGGCAAATCCTTCCGATATGCTGTCATCAAGGGCACATATTTCAAGGGACATGATCAAGTGCTATAACTTAGCTGAACATACATTATTTCTAAGTTAGTTTGACTGAAAATCAGTATGTCTGAATTCTGTTACACAGAAGAACAAGGAAAAATAATTACTCCCATTAGAAGACTCCAAAATCTTTTTATAGACTCTAATCAGCGGTATGATTTACAATTGAATTGCCACTCTGAGACAAGGAACATTGATAAAAATTATATTCTTCACTGGGATAAATGACACCAGAGATGACCCTTTGCCAGCATGCACTTCTCTCTCCTTGCTCGAAGAATCATCACCATACTTTTCCTGCTCTGCTATAACGAAATCTCCTGCTTCCATAAACAAGAAAATATGCACCACACTATATCCACATGCATGTGCCCCTTCACGCACACTCGCACGCGCGCGCGCATGCACACACACACACACACACACACACACACGAACACACATGAAAACACACAAAAATGTAAGTGCATATGTTTCAAACAACAATTAACAGAGTTCAAGTTCTCCATATCAAGGAAATGTACTGTTTTTTCCTTAAATGAAAATGGAAGCAAAATACTACTGCATATAAGCTGAAACATTATTGTTTGATTATGGTGAAATTTTAAAAACATTTGTATTTATCTATATGTACAGCTTACATTGTTTCTGCAGAACTCTTAGCAAGTCCAAATCAGTGTTTTCTTGATTATGTTAATTCTGTCGAATCAAAATTAAAACTACATGGTGCTCAACAAACGAGAACCTCTCTTTTAATTCATCGCTTAAAGAAACTAGGTGTCAATTCAGGTACCATTTGTTAGTGGTATTAATATTTCTTTTATACTATTGAAGATCTCAGTTTATCAAGCAGATTGTGTACATTTGAGTAGAAAGATGGCACAGACAGTCTTTGACTTTTGCAGACATGTTCTTGCTTGTAGTCCTGAAAACGTTTCCAACAGTGGTCATAATTTACATGTGCAAACTGTTTTTTCATGCACTGTATAGAAAGCCTCAAAGATCAAAGTTAAAACTAGACAAAATAAACATTCTTTCATTCCTCAGCATGTGTGTTTGTGTGTGTGTGTGTGTGTGTGTGTGTGTGTGTGTGTGTGTGTAATGTATGTATGTTAGAAGAAAGCTGCAAGAGCAGGTCTCACGTGGGAGGTTATTGGGAGGGAGATACAGAGACAGCTTCCGGGAGAGGCGGGGAGAGAAGAGAAGCTTCTATTGGTAATGATGCATCCACAAAGGGGTGAGCGACAGGGGCCATGACGCATGTGCAGAGGGACAGACACAGGAGCAATGCTGTAGCCTCTTGGGCTGCTCGAGATGATGTATCTTATGTCTCCTCCCTGGGTCCCTCGAGAGGTGGCTGTAAAGATGCCTGGTTGCTGTGAAGTCATTTCTAGCTGTCCATGGATGTGCCTGACTGCCAACATTTGTTCTTTTGCCTGTTCTATTTTGCTTGCATTATGAATTTTGTGTCTATAAGCATCTATGTGCAGGTGTGTGTCCATGCATGTGTGGAGGCAGGAGGAGGACATTGGGGGGTCCTACTTGATCATTTAAGTTATGCACTTAAGGTAGTTGTTCACTGAATTTTAAATTAGTCTGGCAGACAGAAAATCCCAATAATTCTGTTGCCCTATGGCCCTAACAGGACTCTGATTATCGAGTCACCTAGCCTTGTTTGACTCTTTACATGAGGCTGGTCATTTGAACTCACATCTTCATCTCTGTGCAGCATGAAGTCCTGCCTGGTAAACTATCACTTGCCCTCAGTTTCTCCTGTCTTGGGACCTATTATCAGGAGGAAAGTGGATGGGTTTGCATATGATTATTACGGACTATGAAGAGTAAGTGTTATAATTACCATTTCATATGAGCACATGGATGTCGTGATAAGTTAAGGGGCATTATTGATGGTATTTGTTAGAAGATGCTCTGCTTGTCCAGGATCAGTGGGAACACTACTTTTGTTCTTGTGTGTGAAAGAAAAATGGCATGTGCTTAAACTGTCTTTATTTTTTCTTAATGGACAACCTGAGGTTGCCTTTTAAAAAAAAAAGTTGAGTTTCTCTTTGCGAATGTCAAACCGACTTTGAAAGCCATAATAAGAATATACAAGCATTCTGAAGGTAGACTAGAATGTATCATCGGAACACTTGTTCACCCCACCTCTTCTGACATCTTTGTGTGGGGCAACTGGATCACGTCACCAGACAGAAGAACTGGTAAAGTTGAATGAGCCTAAACTCTGTGAATCTCAGAACTGAGATCAGTAGGAATGAGGCCAACCACACCTCCCCCACCCAGCCAACTCTGTTCTGGAACTCAAAACCATGACACCCCACTGAGAGGAAAAATCTTGAGTTACCTGTGCTAATGAGGTAACTAGACAGACCTCCAGCCCTCACCCAATGAGCTTCCATTCCTGGGAATTCCTTCCTGCAAAAGGTATTTAATCCCTGGTTCACCCTGAGTAAGGTGTACATTCTTTATTCTTTTTTGTTTCTTTGGTTGGTTGGTTGGTTGTTTTTTGTTTGTTTGTTTGTTTTGTTTTTTTTTTTTTGTTTTTTGGGTTTTTTTTTTTTTTGAGACAGGGTTTTTCTGTGTAGCCCTGGCTGTCCTGGAACTCACTCTGCAGACCATTCTGGCCTCGAACTCAGAACTCAGAAATCTTCCTGCCTCTGCCTCCTAAGTGCTGGGATTAAAGGCGTGCTCCACCACAGCCCAGCTTCTTCTTCTTCCTTTTTTTTTTTTAAAAAATTTATTTAAAGATGTACATTCTCCATCAAATAAAGCAGTTTAAACGAGCAAGGACCTTCTCTTTGTCAAGGATCACCATGGAGTGAGGGTGCAGGGAGAGACTTCTTAGTAAACAGGCTCTCCTATATCTTGAGGACTTCTCTCCCCCACAACCCTTTCATGCTCAGAATCAAAGCCTCTCAGTGCCTGCCCTGGGCTCTGCCTTCCCCTTCCAGCAAGCATGCCCTGAGGAAAGCGCAAACCTGGAGCTCTCTCCCAAGACTCCACTGTTTCCCACTCCAGGAACACAGGGACTGAGGACCCCTACCGAGGACTTCATTCTGCCTCCCCTGAACTGTGTGCCTGAAGCACTGTGGACACCAGCAGTGAGGCAGGGTGCAGTCCGGTTTTCCTGTTCATCTTCTGCATTACTTTTTTTAAAAAAATATTTTGTTTATTTATGTTTCAAATGTTATGCCCTTTCCTGGTCTTCCTTCAGGTAACCCCCTCTCATCCTCCCTCCCTCTGCTTCTAAGAGGGTATTCACTCACCCACCCACCTACCCACCGACTCCTGCCTCCCCGTACTAGGAGCCTTCCCAGCACCCAGGGCATCTCCTCCCATAGATGTCTGACAAGGCCATCCTCTGCTACATATGCAGCTGGAGCCATGGGACCCTCAATGTGTACTTTTTTGGTTGGTGGTTTAGTTCCTGGGAGCTCTGGAGAGTCTGATTTGGTTAATATCGTTGTTCTTCGTATGGGTTGCAAACCACTTCAGCTCCTTTCTCTAACTCCTCCATTGGAGACCCCATGTTCAGTCCAATGGATGACTGAGAGCATCCGCTTCTGTATTTGCCAGGCTCTGAAAGAGCTTCGCAGGAGACAGCTAGATCAGGCTTCTGTCAGCAAGCCCTTCTTGGCATCCACAATAGTGTCTTGGTTTGGCATCTGTATAAGGGATTGAGCCCCAGGTGGGGCAGGCTCTGGATGGCCTTTCCTTCAGTCTCTGCTCCACACTTTGTCACTGTATTTCCTCCCATAAGTATTTTGTTCCTCCTTCTAAGAAAGACTGAACCAACAGACTGGGAAAAGATCATTACTTACTCTACATCCTATAGAGGGCTAATATCCAATATACACAAAGAACTCAAGAAATTAGACTCCAGAGAACCAAATAACCCATTGAAAATGAGGTACAGAGCTAAACAAAGAATTCTCAACTGAGGAAACTAGACAAGATGTACCTAAAGAAATGTTCAACATTCTTAGTCATCAGGGAAATTCAAGTCAAAAGGACCCTGAGATTCTACCTCACACCAGTAGAATGGCTAAGATCAAAAAAGGAGCTGACTGAGCCAGGCGTGATGGGGCACGCCTGTAATCCCAGCACTTGGGAGGCAGAGGCAGGTGGATTTCTGAGTTCTAGGCCATCCTGTTTTACAGAGTGAGTTCCAGGACAGCCAGGACTGCACAGAGAAACCCTGTCTCGAAAAACGAAAAAAAAAAAAATAGAGCTGACTGAAGAAGCTGTAGAGGGTGTGGAGAAAGGGGCACATGTCTCCATTGCCGCCATTATTGGTGGGATTGTAAGCTGGTACAACCACTCTGTAAAATCAGTCTGGCGGTTCCTCAGAAAATTGGACATAGTACTACCTGAGCACAGCTATCCCACTCCTGGACATATACCCAGAAGATGCCCCAACATGTAATAAGGACACATGCTCCACTATATTCATAGCAATCTAATTTCTAATAGCCAGAAGCTAGAAGGAACCCAGATGTCCCTTGACAGATGATTGGATACAGAAAATGTGATACATTTACACAATAGAATACTAGGGAATACCAGAACAGGGAAGTGGGAAGGGGTGGATGAGGGAGCAGGGGGAGGGAAAAGGGCATGTGGGACCTTAGGGGGTGGGGAAACAAAAAAAGAGAAATGAAATGTAAATATAGAATATATCCAATAAAAAATAATGTAGAAAAAACAAACAAACAAACAAACAAAAAAACCAATGAATCCTTGAAATTCTTAGGCAAATGGATGAAACTAGAAAATACCATCCTGAGTGAGGTAACCCAATCACAAAAGAACACACACAGTATGCACTCACGGATAAGTGGATATTAGCTCAAAATCTTGGAATACCCAAGATACAACTCACAGACCACATGAAGCTCAAGAAGAAGAAAGACCAAAGTGTGGATGCACCTGAATTACTTTTGCATGGTGTTCTGCTGTTGTCCCACTAATTTAAACCAGTCTAATTGAGTTGTATAGGAATTAGTGCTCCTTGGTTTAACTCAAATCCCTGTAGAAGGTCTAGGGGTAGTAAAGGTAGTAAATATAGGGGTAGGAAGGAGATGTGTACTGAATGGTAAAAATAGGACTTTCACTGTGGGAAATAAATTGTATGAATGATGAGTCAATTTTGTTCTCTGGTATAAATGTATCCACAAATTTTAATTTAAGTCTTTGTCTAGTCTTAAATGGACTCGAAAGATCTTTAATGACTATTGGTATTCTTTTTTTTTTTGTTTTGTTTTGTTTTCGAGACAGGGTTTCTCTGTGTGGTCCTGGCTGTCCTGGAACTCACTTGGTAGACCAGGCTGGCCTCGAACTCAGAAATCCGCCTGCCTCTGCCTCCTAAGTGCTGGGATTACAGGCGTGCGCCACCACACCCGGTTGACTATTGGTATTCTTATACATGGTAACATAAAGTTAAAAAAGGAACATGAACTTGAATCTGTTAGTAAATATTTTTTTCTGAATAATTTAAAGTGTGCATCTCACCAGTTTTCATACTTCCATTCCCATTTAGGAAATGGAAATAGAGAAAAGACAGGAACCCAGAATAAGCTCAATAGAGTCACTACGAAACAGGAAAAATAAGTCATTGTTGCGGGAAATATTAAAAATTTGGCACCATCCTGCGCTATACCCGGCTACTCTGCCCCCAAGGCCTGGCTGCCTCTTGGTTGGCTGCAGGCAGTGGTCTTCCCGGCTCCAGATCACCTGCCTCAGAGCTGCGTCCACCTTCTCACCCCCTGCAGCTAGTTGTCACAAATCCACTTAACCCAGTAAATCAAAATTCTAGAAGCTTATAATTAATCAGTCAGATTTATATATCAATAACTTCTCAATTCACAAGATACCCACACAATCATTTCAGAACCAATTGATGATACAAGCTGTCCATATAGATTAGACAAGTTATCTCAATTATTCTATCCTTTTACTCCATTCATAGCTACCCGTGGCTATTGAGAGCCACCTGGCATCTGGATCCTCTTCCTCTTCCTCCATCTTCCTTCCCCTCCTCATCCTCTCTCTCCGCTCTCCTCCTCCTTCTCCCCCAAACTTTTCAGCTCTACCTTCCCTTCCACTGCCCAATCACAGCTCTAGCCTTTATTTTACAAGTTAAGGTAGGGAGAAGATTCACCTGAAGTCACCTGATTCACTCCTTGTTCACAGCTCCTGGGAAAGCTGGATTAGAATCAATTTACAAACAGCACCAGTACTATCTACCACAATACTTTAAGCATAAGCCCAGGAATAAGGAAAATGTATAATGTACTTTAGTTGTCAGAAGGACATTGTCATTGCAGACCTTGACAGCCTGGTCTGTGCATCTGAGATGTGATCCCATCTAAGTGCACAGCTTTGAAAGTCACAGCATGTAGAAGTTACCCAAATCACAGTAGCAAGGTCTTTGGGAGCAATCATAAAGAGGGAAGAGAACAGGCCGCGGATCAAACTGTGGATGTCTGACATATGGAGGACTGCTAGATGAATAACAGCCCATGATTGACATCAAGGTATCCACAGTGATGACAGGAATCAAGCCGGACTGTACAGATCCAAAACTTAGAAAGCAGTCTATAATTTCTGAAGAGTCTATAATTTCTGAAGAGACTATCTAGCAGAGTGGTTCTGTCACAGGCTCACGGTGACAAGGCAGACAAAGTAAGCTTATTTGCTTTCATTTGATTCACTTAAACAAATATTTTACTACAAACTGTGCTCTTGAATTTAATTTGTGTTGATGTTGTAATAGAAAAACAAACAAACAAACAAATTACAATCTTCTTTCGGAAAGAGCTTGGGTTTTTGGAAGCAATGCTTACTTAAATGAAGTTGTATAAAAAGGCATTAAAATACAGTGATGTTCAACATAATGAGAGCTTAAAAATGCAAAACTTGTATGGTAATAATATATATGTATATATGAATGTATATAATATATGTATATATGAATGCATATAAATATATGCATATATATGTACCTGTGTGTATGTACCTGTGTGTACCTGTGTGTATCTTTGCTAAAGATATACCAATACTCTGCCTATAGAAAGATCCAGGATAAATCAGATAATAAGTATCTGATATAACCACAGATAAGCTAAAATACCAATGTCCCAGCCCAGCAAATATTTATGTCTAGGCTCATGCAAGCAACACTAATTAAAATTTGCCCAGAATATATACTTCTCTCTCTCCTACCCCAACATCTCTCTCTTGCCCACACATGCACAAACACACAGACACACACACACACACACACACACACACACGCACACACACACACACACAGAGAGAGAGAGAGAGAGAGAGAGAGAGAGAGAGAGAGAGAGAGAGAGAGAGCTTGAAAGATGGAAAGCAATGTGTCATGTCGGGAAGAAGGATTCAGCTGTCTGATCACTTTTTCTTGGGTTCTTGTCCTCCAGTGCTGCCACCAGAGCTCATATATGGCTCGTGGACTTTTAGGTTCTAAATCTGTGAGTTAAATGGGGGACACAAAGAAAATGACTGAGGTTCATTATATACATGTGCGGAAGAGTCAAAGAATAAACACAGAACAACACATTTATATTTAAATACTTATTTATATTTGGTTGATGATGATGATGATGATGATGATGGTTGATGATGATGATGATGATGACTATGATGATGATGATGATGGTGGTAGTGATGACAATGATGATGA
Organism: Apodemus agrarius; assembly: GCA_964023405.1. Classification (NCBI taxonomy): domain Eukaryota; kingdom Metazoa; phylum Chordata; class Mammalia; order Rodentia; family Muridae; genus Apodemus; species Apodemus agrarius. The sequence continues at coordinate 170,810,943 of OZ030006.1, forward strand.
CGATGAAGACAATGAAGACATGAAGTATTCAAAGTCCACAAGTATGTAAATACAAGACATATCCGGCCTCTCAGAATTTTTAAGCAGCTTTGTAGCCATACTAAAGTTCACAGAGAATGTATTTAACTCTAAAGGAAATTAACAACCAATATTCATATAGAATTTTTTGGCAAAATGCTAGCTTTTCCAAATTTTACTTAACTTTACCCAAAAATTTTAAAGGAATATTAACAACATTCAGATAGTGAATAATCCTTGATGCTACAAAAATCATTTGAGTGCTATGTTCCTTATAAAACATATTATCACCTGAGTACATTACTCCAGGGTACACACCTGGAGGACTTTAAGTCAATACGCCACAGAGACTCTTAAACATCTGTGTATACTGCATCTCTCTTCACAGTAGCAGAGCCAAGGAATTGTCTAAATACCCAACAGTGAGTGGGTAGAGAAAATGTAGTATCATCGGTGCACACAGGGGAATTTTATTCACCCATAAATAATGAAATAATGTCATTTTCAAGAATTTGTTAAACAAAGTAAGCCAGACTCTGAAAGGCAAATATTGTGTTTTCTCTCACTGTGAATCCAGATTTAAATATGCATGCACCACCCGTGTATACACATAAGAGAAGGGAAAGAAAAGCCTGGGCTAAGGAGGGGAAGGGGAGGTCAGGAGGGAGAAGGAGAACCAGACCGTGGAGCCAGTGGAAGAGAGAGAGGAAATGTCAAGTGTTTCCTCTCCTATGAAGAATTTATGGGTTAAGAGAGTAGAGCGGGCATGCCAGGGAGGGAAAAGATCCACAGAAGGACTCAGAAAACTAGGGAAAGACAAGGCTGGAGATGAGGTATCACAATAAATATGTATGAAAATATCGTAACACAACTCATTATGCTACTTGCTAAGTGAGAGGTTGATGAGGAGAGGGGCATCGGACCCCTGTGCTGAAAACACCGAAGGCCCACATTCATCTCACTCTAAAATGGTGGCTAGTCTGCTGCAGGTGGGCTCTCCTGTAAAGTCATCTGTCACTGTTTAGTAGAATGTGTGTACTTAGTTTCTCCTCTCATAGGAGATGAATAAATTAGGCAGCAGACTTCCCAGAGTATTATTACCAATTAAAACTTTCTCAACAAAAACACACTAGGCTTTAACATCGTCCTTGGAAATTTTCTTGATCAAAAAAACATGATAAAATTTTGAAGACTTAGGCAATCTTTCTTCCAGGACCTGGAGTAAAAATTATGCCCAAAAAAACTGAACAAACAAAAAACACACATAAAACAACCACAGCAAAAACCAAAACCTTTACCAGATAAATCACAATAAAATTATTGTAGCCACAAAATACACCCAACCTATTATTCTGGTTGTTTGACAGTCCCTTGGTATCTACGGAAAATCAGTTCCAGGATGCTCAGTGTAGGTTATTAGTGTTCAGTCCTTCAGCCATTTATATAAATTGCCAAAATGATTGCATATTCTCCTATATAATCTAAATCAACTCTGTTATCAGCAATGTCTAGTAAAATGCAAGTGTCCTACAAATGGTTATCACAGCTTGTGGTCTGGGAGACAGTGGGAAGAAAGCAGTGCGTACGTGGTGTTACTGTTTATCCTAACTTGTAAGGGACCACACTGGGGAGATAAGCAGTGTTCTATGGATGAGTGAAAAAGACCCATGAAACAGCCACAGGACTACGGGTGTCACCTCTTCATTCCCACAGATATAGGACAATTCTTGTGGAGGAGCTAATTTACATTTTATCTTTAGGAGCTTTCTGTGTTTTTGTTTGGTTGTTTGTTGGTATTCTTTTTTTAATTTTCAATCTGGGAATGGTCAAATCTGAAGACTGGGAAATTGTAGAGTTTTAGAACCAACTGTATCCAAGAACACCGAAGGATTTCACAAAATGCACATAACATGCAGATATATCAAAATCTCATAAAGATCCATTTTAGTCTTCTTCCTTTGCACTTGAATAGATTTGTATTGGTGAGAGGTCATTTATATTTTGTCTTCACTAGGAAGCAGAAGGAAATCTCCTCTCAAATGTCAGGTGCCAAGATTCCTGCTTTGACTCATGAATATCAGGGGGAGTTACTTTTGTCACTTTGAAAAGACTCTTCAAGCAGCGTGGTGTACTTTTCCCTAAAAGCCCGCATTGCTGGGATAAAAGAGGAAAGACCATATGGCATCCCTAGAGACTGAAAACAGAAGAGACCCCAGAGAAGATCTCCACCGTATATCATAAGGAGCGATCCATTGCTGCTTCAAGCCTGAGGATGGATATGTGGGTGACTTGTGTACCTAATCTCTAGTGCTTTATGCGACTATTAAAATTTCTGTGCGGCCAGTACTTCCACTCTCCCAGAATCAACTCCATACTAAACTTGATTTTCCATTTACCCTAGCTTATACTACTAATCTCAAGTTCTAACATAAATGCAATCCGTTACTTTCCAATCTTCAGGATTTTGTACTTTGTTTAATGCAAAATGTTTTTTGTTCCCTGACTTCTTTGTTGGAGGTGATAATTAATGAGCAAGGCGACCTGTTGGTCCCTGGCTTTCTCACATCTTGTGTTTCCTGTCCATCTTCTCCTTCACTATTCTTTTCTGGTTGTGGTTTTACACTTTCTCCCACAGAGTTTGGAAAGGAGAAAAAGGCACTTCAGGAGAAAGGTTTAGGCTTATAGTTGCACATTGGTTTTTACTAAATCTCTAAGTGGTCTGCCGTGTCATATACAAGCTCATGTGCAATATACCCACAGTTAAGGATAACTTGCAGTAAGTTTTCTTATGAGGTTAGTTTATAGTTTATAACTCTTTCTTAGCAGTGCAGAAATACAAGGTTTTATCCTCCCAGAGGAAGACATCTCATTTTATTTATTATTTTTAATATTTGATTATGTTTATGTTTGCTTTGTTGCATGTACATTTGTGTGCCCCAAGCATGCCTGGTTTCCCAGGACACCGTAAGAGGTCCGCAGATATCCGGGAACTAAGTTATAGATGGTAGCTTCACTGTGGATGCTGGGAATCTATTCCAAGTCCTCTGTGAGAGCAGCCAGTGCTCTTAACTATTAAGCCATCCTTCTAGCTCCATGATGCCATGTGTTGAAAGACAGAAGAAAACAGCATCAGGACAACTGCAAACTCAAAGAAATATTCCACAGCCTTCCTTAATACTGGATGAGATGCCTTCTAGACCTGATGCCTCTAGAACAATGGAACACCAGCCACTTCTGATGAATTTTTTTCTTTTTTTCAAAGATTTATTTATGTATTTTATGTATATGACCACACTGTCCTTGATACACCAGAAGAGGGCATTAGATCCAGAGACAGATGGTTGTGAGCCACCATGTGGTTGCTGGGAATTGAACAGAGCAGCCAGTGCTCTTAACCAATGAGCCATCTCCCCCAACCTGATGCAAATTTCTTATCTGAGAGTCAGCAGCTGTCAATGTCCAGCAAGCAGAAAGGAACATATTATCTAACGCTTCACACAAGTGGCACCTTAACCATTCCTTCTAACTTCAAATCAAATAATTACAGATTAAGAAATTCTCAGCCAGAAAAGATTATAGAAAAATTCTACATTAATATTTTAAAGGAGGAAGAGATTCAGGCCGAGGAGAAGGCTCATGGGAAAAAATGATTGCTGCACAAATGGAAGGACCTGAGTTCAAATCCTTAGCGCCCATTAAATGCTCAGTACAACATCTGGAGCCCTAAGGACAGTATAGTGGGGGAGGGGTTACAAAGAGGGGTTTCTGGGGGGGTCCCAATCAAGTTACAGTAGCCAAAATGTGAACCTCACATTTTGTAATCGATCCTTTCTTTAGATAAGCAAATAAATTAGCAGACAGAAGCATTATTGGAGAAGAAATCCCAAAATCCACAAAGGAACTCACCACGTGCCTGTGCGGGGGAGCATACACAGATGTGTACATCCCACCCCCACACAAATGGATGCCTAAAAGTTCTGCCAACAAGAGAATAATCACCACAGTTAAATCTCTTGTTCAACATCACCAACCTTTGTGTTGATGAGTATCACCATGGGATACTCTTCGGTAGTTTTACAAAGTGAATGTTGAGTCTCAAATATCATTAAATTGTTACCTGTTCGAAAATAATGATACACTTTCTATGAGTGCCACCAAATTTATCAGTAACTTTATGTAGATGATCTTCTAGAGCTGTTCAATAGGGTAGATTTTCCGTCTCCCAAGACCCTTCACACTTTTATATATTAATTACACGATCTGAATTAGTAGAGTAAAATTTCCCCTCAGTTCTCCATTTAAGTTTCTTTTTCCCTAGTAGACTGAGCAGATGCCATTATTACTGTTGGTAGAATTTGAAAGGATTCTTGATAGAAATTTCCATCAGGTTTTGCCTGCCCTGTCTGACTCTCTTAGTCCTGAGCATCTACTTCAGGGCAAGAGAGGAGAAATGAGAAAACACAAGATCAGGTCTGCCACTGTGTTCCCATTAACCTGAGTGGTCCCTTCACAACCTCGGAAGTGCAGAGAGTGAATGATGGTCCACGTGGGGCAGGGCCAATCGATTCTGTAATTTTTACTCACTGTTTCTCCCCAGCTCTAACTGGCTATTGATTGGATGAGCTGGAGATGGGTAGAGCCTCTGGGACCTTAGAGATTCTCAGAGGAGATTCCCTGCCTCCAGTCGGTAACACCTTCAGGAGCAGAGAGCCATTTACTTTACAAAGGGGAAGTTAACAATGAAGCCACCTGAAGAGAAACAAATGCCACCCAACTGTGGGAGAGGGAGCCTGCCTCCTGTTTATTTAATTTTTAAACCTCAATTATACATTTAGGAAAGCAAGCAGCTGCATGAGTTCAAAAGCATTACTGTGATGGAGACAGGTGTTGCTGTTGTTCTGAAGACAATTTGATCCACTCTTTACTTAACAGACATGAAGAGTGAATCCCACAGTTAGTAATTTGTCTCCTCCAAGACTCAGAGCAAATCCCAGTAACCTTGGCTTCCCAATTCCCACTCCAACACTGGCTATCATGTAAAGGTTTTCTTGTTTCTACTTGAGAGCCACAGAGACGGCCTCTATTCTTGCTTTTGATCTGGTGTGCCCTGTTATAATACTTAAAATGGATGGAGTCCCTCACTCCCAGTGACATCCCATGATATTAGACTGTAAAAACGGAAAGAGCAAAGGGTTGACATTGTTAAAACGATGTTCCAATAATGGAGCGTACCCTCGTCTGGAAGTCCGGCTTTCTGAGATTACACATTCCTCTAAGATTTAAGGCAGTTTGAGTAGGTTTCTCTTCAGCTTTAATAGAACAGTTCTTAAACTTATTCTTTACTGTTCTGCTCCAGTGGGGACACAGTGACTTCCTTGCAAGGAATGTATAAACTCCTTCTGACTCCTGAGGAAAACAAGCAGCAGTGGTTAGAAAATTAGTTCCAGAAATTAAAAGTGTCTTGATAGAGTCTTGGTCTTTAATATCCTTTGCTAGATTGGAGGGGCACTGATCCAGAGACAGTACCCCCTCCCCCCCACAAAAAAAATCCCAGAGGCATGAGGTTCTTCTAAGATTGTGGAATTCATGCAATGGCATTACTTAATAGAAAATAATATGAGGGCCACAATATTTTAATATCAGCTATTGTGGTCTTACTGTATATTCCCTATAAGTGGGTGTTGTAACACTTGGTTCCTAGTTATGGTTGTTAGTATTCTGTCTAAGCTCTGCCCCACAATTACCATTTCACAAATTTCTTTATTTCCTTTAAGAAGGCTTGTGCACCTTTGTCTGGGGTCGTCATTTCAAAGAATAGTTAACCACAGCATGCTGGATGTTTCCACAGAACAAATGCTCCTTGTCTTTGCTTGCTGAGTCTGGGGTCTTCCTTCAGCAACTTTCAGACCCTTACACTAGGGCTAGAAAAAAGATATCAGGGAATTTATGGATTATAATGCCAGCACTTTAGAGGCTGTAGCTGGAAGACTGTGAGTTCAAATCCAATCTGGACTATAGTACTTGACACTCCCTCAGCAACCACTTCTCCCTGGGGAAATGGCACTAGATTACAGAGATCTCTAGCGCTGTGTCTACTCTGAAGCTATTAAGGAAGGGTGATATTCCATACAGAGTCTGTTATATCCTTCTAACCTTCCCCCCAAAAAACATAATTTACATAATTTGAAAAAAAACACTATCATCAATAGCAACATGTACATGTGCAGACACAAGTCAGACACTGATGAAACACACCCATTCCTTGAGGAGCAATTATATGGGAGCATTGCAGTCCACTCACATCTTGCTTCCTTATCATCAAATGTGTCCCGTGTGCTTCTCGCCCCACAGACAATAGGCATCAACGTCACTGTCACCAAGAGCCATGGCAGCAGCACGGGAAGGTATGGAACATTTTATCAAAACCTAAAATTTTAAAGAGCTATGTTCAGGTCTTAGTCACTAGAAGTTTACCTTTCTAAGGATAAAGTCCGTTGAGATGTTGCAGACGGGAGCGGGGCGTTGTTAAAGGAAAGCCTGGCACTACTGGAGAAGACGGGAAGAGCTGACTTAGTTTATGACAATGATTAGAAAAAACGAAGCGGTTTGATTTCTCACGTTGGCAACTCAGTAATCCGAAGTGAATCCATCTCAAAGAAAAAAAGGCTCAACTAACTTAAGGCCACACTCCTTCTAGCAGGAGGGAAAAGACAAAGTTTTCAGCTTGACACATACAGCACGGGGATCCAGTAGCTGCTGGAGAGCTGAGAGCATTTACACTCAGGCTGGGAGGAGATATGGGAACATTTCCAGAGAAGACCGCATGGTGGGAGGTAAAGTTTCAAGGATGAGTAAGAGTTAGCCAGGCAAAGAATGCGGTAAAGCACATTCAGGGCTGTTAAGCAGCGTGAGCTAAAGCTCAGAGCTGTGAATCAGCATGGTGCATGGGAAAAACAGCAAGCCACTTGATTTCAAGTGCGTACAGTAAGAGGCAGGACATGGCTGCAGACAAGGTGGGAGAGTTAGGGAGGTCACAGAGGGCCAGGCGATATAGAACAGCAAAGTGTGAGGATTTTCCGAGTCGCAGGGGTTCCACTGAAGAGCTCTGAAGCAGGCAAGTGGCACGTTTAGATCCGAGTTTAGATGAAATGTCCTTGGTGACTTTATGAAAGACGGATTGGGGAAATTCCCCAGGTGAAGAAAACGGTGAAGCACCCGAGATTAATAAGTAGTGATGAAGACGATCTGAGCTTAGGGAGGAATGGGGAGACATGGGAGCCTTAGGTCCCCACGCAGCCCAGCAGGTGGATATGGTAGCTGGAGAGCTGAAAACTGCTGTAAGACTAAGAAAGAATTTCAGTTTTATGGAAAGTATGCTAGGACAGACCCAGAATGATAAATGTGGAGAAAATGAGCTCACGATAGGTAGGAGATAGTTTGGGAATTTGTTTTTACAGAGCATTACATATACCACTCTGAGCTTCAGTTAATGTAGGCGCTCCAGAAAGGGACGGATCAAAGTAATAAACATTGGTTTATTGGTAAAACTAGAAAAATAAAATCCTCCAGGAAGGAAGAGGGGTGTGGAAACAGCCAGAGCTCGATGCTAGAGACATTTAAGGACAGACAGAAAGCCTGTGCACAGGAGGCTAGAACACACATCAAACAGAAAAAAATAACAATCAAAAGGATTGCTACCTATCAGCCAAAAGGAAAGAATCCATAATCTCCCCCACTGTTCTGGGAACCAATCAAAGATGAAAGGGGCCCCATGGCTAGGAGTCAGGAAGCTATTGGTTACACTGACAAGATGGTTCCAGTAAATTTAAAGAAACAGTGTGTAAGTTGTAAGATACAGGCTACTGAGGAATGACTGGGAAAGGTGAGACACTGTTTCCTTTCAAACAACACACAGCTGAGGCCAGCCTCAGAGAGATCTGACCCAATTGGCAAGGGGAGGTCTTGCACGCAGTAAATTTCAAATAGGATGGTTTCTAATCGTTGTGTTTCTTGAGAGGTTATTTAGAGAATGTGTATGTGTGAAATGTAACAAGGGAAAGCCAAAGGAAGGAAGAAGAAAGACACCAGAGGATAGGATCCGGCAGCTGAAGGAACACTGGGCAAATGTTCAGAAAATTAAAAGAAAATAAAATAAGAGAAAAGAAAATAAAAGATGCCTAGAGTTATAAAATGGGAAAAATACAACTCTCATTGGCTGAAGGTGTTTGTGGAAAATCTGAAGGCATGAGGAGAAGAGCAAATGCTTACTGCTTCATGAGTTCAAGTTCCTAATAATTTAGAATGGCTGATCATCAGGATCAGTGTTCGCAGCAATAAGGAGCTTTAAGCCAAAGCTGGAAGCGTTGCTGAAGGAAAAGGAAGGATATTGATACAGGGGACAAAAGATCGTCAGATCTGAAGAATTAGCAGTAACTCAATACTATAAATCTGTGATTACCTGGAGGCTGAAGGGGTGGCGCTTCTGTACCGGACTTGCCTTTCCGCAGTGTAATGAGAAAATAAAAATTAACCCCACGAAGCTTTTGGTGGATATCTATAAGGTTACAGAACTGAGGTGTTGATAGGATAGTTCCGGTACTGGCTCATGAATCCCAAGCTGAGCAGTGGGCAGCAAGGTTGTAGAGAGGTGGGATACAAGAACTGTGGGGCAGATCAGGTGTTTAGTATGGGTGGGGGGAGTGGAGAGAGAGAGAGAAGAGAGAACAAAGCATTGGTGCTTCCCATTGTTCGAGTGCGGACTTTCTCTCAGCTTCAAAGAATCCCTTGGCCATGGGCTTGGCTTCCAATTTAAAGTTGGAGAAGCTGATTACAGAGGGTAAATATTTATTTTATCTGTGTTTAAATGACCCCCTGGTCTTAGTGACACCAAAGCCTCTGTATTTACATTACATGTCATTGTTTCTTACAATTGGTCATTTTAAAAGTACTTTAGGGATGCAGGTTGTACTCGTACACAGATCTGTATCCCTCTCATTTTCGGAGACTCAGAGCAATTCTGGAATCATCTGTCTTAACTATTTTCTTTGTAGTTCGCAACTACAAGTGGTTGTACTGCTTTTCCTGAGTCTGATTTAGAAATTCTTCAAATATGTTAGTATTGTTTTTCAGGTTGGTAATGTACAGCCTAATGACATTTGTTTCATGATATGGTAAGGTTTCAGATTTGTCAGTAATTAAATAAGTGAGTAAGTTGTTGAAAGTAGGTCATTTTAATACAAATTATTTAGTAAGAGATGTGTTTTAACTTTGGAAAAATTTTGCTTATCTGAACAAGTGGCATACCTTTCTTCAAGAATATTTACAAGTTTACAACAAAATCATTGGGATGAAATGGATGAGTCTGCCCAACTTTATAGAGGATAAGAAGCCCTGTGTGGCCAGGCAGTGGTGGTGCATGCTTTTAGTCCCAGCACCTGGCAGGCAGATTTCTGAGTTCGAGGCCAGCCTGGTCTACAGAGTGAGTTCCAGGACAGCCAGGGCTACACAGAGAAACCCTGTATGGGAAGGAAAAAAAAAAACCCTGTGTAGGGAAGTAGAAAGTTGAGTCAAAGTTCAAAAAGTTTTAATTATGAAAGCGTAGAAATGTATTTTCCATACGTGTGGAGGTCTTAATATCATTCCTGGGATTACATTATACTCCACTAAAATAATTAATCAAGTCCTTCTTTGACCGGTCTTTGAAACTGGATCATAAGTTTTCCAAATCTGTACTTATGAACTTCTAACAAATTTATTAATTTTTAAAATCAGCCCCTAAAGCAACATGCTTCAATATAAGGTACAAAGTATATTCTCATGTTATTACCAGGTGAAAGGGATCTCCTCTGTAACATTTTATTACACTCTAGTGAATTTTACATTTTTGTTCATGTCCACTGTTTATTTTTAGTTAATTTAGGTGCTGTGAATCAGGAAAAAATAAATGTTAAAGTGTTCCAACCACTTGATTACTTATTTTATTATTTAATTTTGGGGAGTATTTCTATCCCAAAACTCATTCTGTAACTTGCATAAATGTCTTTATTTCATAGATGAAACTGTGTTTAAAAAGAATATGCAAAATTCCATTCAAACCTTCAAGTATTAGGTCATTAAAAACCCATCCCTTCCCTCCTGGCCATTGCTACATCTTTTTTCAGACCCGTCACCCGTTTCATTTAAGCCCTTAGCTCTCTCCTAATGAATGAATTGGCATTTCATATTACCTTATTATCCTATAAAACAAAATGCATACTCGATAACATTAACGGTAATTTCTCATAAAGACACATTATCGATCCGGGAGCTACCTGTAAGCATTGAAAATTGCAGCCTGCACACTGAGCCTTTCACATCTGGGCCTGAAGAATTAAAGAAAAATTAAATTTGACAGCAGTAAATTCACAGGCACAATCTAGGCCCCAATTTATATGCAAAATGAAATGCTTTATGAAAATTTCTTCTATTTTCTCACGGAGATTTGGGAGACGATTTCTCTGGATGCTTCTTTCTTTAATATCCCTCCACTTAAAGATTATACTGCAGTTACTGCACACTCTTTGATGTATAAATAATCAAGTTAAATTATGGGCAGTAAGGAGACTAGTGCACTGCCATTCTTATTTTACAAAGTAATTTCTACCCTAGAGGGTCAAATTTCCCTGACAAATTCTTAATTACTATGTTGCAACAGAAACAGAATCTATTTGTGCATAAATCCTAGCCATTCCCATGTGGCAAGCAACTGATATTACCAGGCATTTCGCTTGGCCTGCTCACTGAACTCCATAATTAGATAATACTTTTGATGATGGTACATTTGAAGTCTTAATCCATTTAATTTTTTATGAGATTTTTTTTTATTTTAATAGGGATATGTTAGTGACCACTGCCTGTTTAAAAATCATTAAGATTCTGTCCACAGCAGTAATAAAGATTAAAGATTACTAATATGGCATTCATAACCTTGCTGGTTTTCCAGAAATCCAGGGCTTAAGGTAAATGTTAAAGGTCATTTAATATGTTAGTCACTAATTATCATCCTGGGTAATAGGTTCCTTTTTCTAATTATCATGGTATAAGAGTTCTATTGTTTGGGTCTATGATTCTGATTTTCATATTTAGCTTTTTTTTGGGGGGGGTATGTAATCCAGGAATTAAGCTCCTGAGCATTGATGAAAGTAGATAATGCTTCATGATTAACTGGATAAAAGCCTGTATTTGAATGCTGTGAGGTATGCTGCCTTGAGGTTACTTACCAAAGAACAACATCTTTTTTTTTCTTTTTTGACTATGTTCAGCATGAAGAAGACCATGAGAGGGAAGCTCCCATGTTCCCATATCAAACTATGATAAACATGACAACAGACTTTGCGCATGCTAACTAGAAACACTCGAGAAGGAGCTTTGAGTGTAACATGCAAGACAGAGACTGTTCCTATGCATGTGCCAGTGTCATATGTTTTACAACATGCTAGCAGCAATATGGATTCACTTGATAACACTTTTGAACTATTTGTAGAATTGCACGGATAAATATATTTCACAAACATAGCCCTCCCCCACATTCACACAAAGGTACACACCCATAGACATAAGCACTCAGACATACAATCACAAACTTACAGACATACATAGACATGTATACCCATGCACACGAATGGAAATTCATACACATGCACATATCGCTGCAAGCTGCAAGAGCCCTATGAGAGCCACTGCTGCGCCTTCACCGTGTGTCTAGGAGCAGGATATGTTAAGTGCGTGATTGGTGAATTCCTGACATCCATCAGGATTTTAACAAGTACCTTTGAAAAACCAGATTCAGACCATCTTCTTGTTTTTTTTTTTTTATTTAATTGTTTGTATTGGTTTTAACATTCATTATGTATAATTGCCTTTGAGGAAAAAAATCATACTTTGAATTATTTATTTCATTAGCATGTAATTTCCATGTGTTCAGGAGAAATTTGCTCCCTCCCCTTACTTAGCTTCCCTCATACATACGTCAGTATTTTCATCTGTCCTAGAAAACATTCCCTTGGTTTTTGACAAGTCATTTATATGATGCCAAATGTGTCTTAGAAATTTTAAAAATTAAAGCACTTTGTATAAGCTTTATCAGCAGATATACTTTAATTACTTACATTTATTACTCAAAATGTCCTGTGTTCTACATGTATGATGTTGCCTGCCATTATACAATATATTATTGCTCAGATTTTTAATCTGTCCATCCTTCTTTTTATCCATCTAACAATATCTGTCTATCCACCTCCCCCAGTCTCATCTGCCCTCTCTCCACTCTCCAATGGAAGAAGTTAAACATGTTTTCAGAAGGGCCTGATGACGGTGAGGTCATAATGAGGAATCAGGAAGCACATTTCTACCTTAATTTTCATGAAGCCAGAAGGCAAAGTGGCAAGAGGCAAATGCAGAAGCTGTGAGGCAGGAGCATGAAAAGTTTTTCTGTAGAGCTGTAGAAAAAAAAAAGTGGCTGGAAAGGAGGGATCTGGAGGATCGAAGCACATTGGGGGGTTCTGCTCAAAGAAGGCTTAGGATTCGGGAGGTGTATAGTCTTCAGAAACCCGAAGAGGGTTTGACCCTTTCCCTCTGTGAGGTAGAGGACATCTGAGTATATTGCATATGAAGTGACATGTTAATTTTGGTTTAAACATGATAACTTTGACATCTGGATTGAAAGAAAAATCTGTTAATTGGGGTTTTCATAGGTAAATAAAAGACCAGATAGGGAGTTCTCAGACTTGTCCAACCAAATGATGACATCACACTGGCTCAGAGGATATTTTTGGATATGGAAAGTCAGGGGCTGTTTTCTTTAAAAATATAGGTCATCTGATAACTGACAAGATATGGCTGATGGAATAAGAACAGTATAAGGACAGGAGAGTTTTGTCTTAACTAATGAGATCCCATTCATAAAATCAATAATATCTTTAATAAATATCATTTATAATTCATCGTGGGGCCAAATGCCTGGGTAAAGTGGAGAAAAGGAAAATGGAAGCAGAACCAATTCTGAATTTTGCTTTAAAGGTCTGAAAATGAAGGAAATGTAGGCTTACTGTTTTAGTTTTTTAAGACGGAAGGAAATGCAATGCATACAACCCAGGATAGGCTGGGTTGATGACCCAGTAGAGGAGAAAATTAATGGTTACTTGAAAATAATGGTTATGAATTAAAACAGAGAAAGTAAGCATGACCAGGTATAGAGCATCCAACCTTTTTTAACCGAGAAATGTGGTTTAATTACATTTACTTGTGTACAATCCCTACAGTTTTGCGGGAAGTATGAGAACTTGGGGGAAATCACGCGTGCAGACAAAAGTGTGTACACACGAAGGCAGCAGGAGGAGTGAGAAGTTTAGACTGACTGAGCCATGGACCGAAGGGAGTTACGTCTCAGCCACAAGCACATAGAACGCCAAATGCCACAAGCTGACATCCTCTTTGTACTTGCTAAGGACTATAATAATGCATAAGTCAATAATCATTTTTTAAATATTTTATTTCTTAGAGGTAGCAAATAATACAGAAGTGCTGAGAGCCCATAAAACTAAATGTGGGACCCAGAGGTGATCCTTGGGAGAGTGGTCAATGGAGGTGATCCTGGGAGACCGGGCAATGGGGTGATCCTCACAAGGGTGGGCAGTGGCGGTGATCCTCACCAGGGTGGGCAATGGAGGTGACTCTCGGGAGGCTGGGTAGTGGGGAAGAGATAGGACACAGAAATGATTCTCGGGAGAATGGACAGTGGAGAAGGAATGGTGAGCATGGTGGGAGCTGTGACGGAGGGCTGGTCCATGACTTGGGGAAGAGTACAGAGACAAAGCGGCCATGACTGGTAGCTTGCGGATGCTTGCAGACAGCTGACTCCATTGGTGAGATTCCTGACTGAACAGCTGGAAGGCCCCGCACAGAGCGCACTTGGACCTGCTCTCACGTTAACACTCTGGTGTTGCTGGCTTCATACATGATTTTCTCTTGCTTTTTGTGTGGGGTGCTGGTTTGGGAAATTGACGGCAGGGATTTCCGCACGCTTTCTCATAGAATCACATCTGCAAACTTGAGACTTGTGCTACTCGTTGGATGAGGAACAGAAGGAAGAAAAAAAATGTGCTACGCTGCCCTAAAGAGCACTAGCTTAGTCTCTCTGATCAACTGGGCACGACAAACAAATTGTAGCCAAGAAAGAAAAGTTGTTCACGTAAAGAGAGTGTTTGAGGAAAGCAGATTTGGTGTGCAGGGTAAGTCCGAAGAGTTCCAGGCAACGTCTCTGCATGCGAGCTGTATTTGCCGGCTTTGAACCTGCCTCTCTGTGGGAAAGGGAGGCGATGACGACTTTTCCATCAGTGTGTCTCGCTGTGGGGCTTGTTATCGTTTAGTGATTATAAATGCTAGTCAGGCTGGGGATGAAGCTAATTTAGTAGGGAATGTCCCTAGCATGCACAGGGCTTACGCTTCGTCCCTAGCACGGCATCCACGAGGCATGGTAGTCCACCGCCATATTCCTAACATCCGGGACTTGGCACCCAAAGGCCCAGAAGTTCATTGTCGTCCTTGGATACAAACTGAGTTTGAGGCTAGCCTGGGTTATTTAAGACTGTGTCTCGAAGATTGTTTAAGTGAGTCAGGCTTTTCAAATAAAAAATATATCTTTGAGGTTTCTTCCTTCACTGACTATATAAAAATGACTGAGCTTGTCATGTGTTGTATAAGCAGACGCAGAGTCAGCTGGGAAGCTAGAAGTTTTCTAGGCAATAACTAGCTGGAGAGAGAGAGAGAGAGAGAGAGAGAGAGAGAGAGAGAGAGAGAGAGAGAGAGAGAGAGAGAGAGAGAGAGAGGTTCCAACAGTGCTGATATCTGTCACTGGCAATCTGTGTGCTGGGATGGAAAGAAAGCCCAGCGTGGCTTGGGCTCAATCGTGAGTACGAAAAGGTATGGAAGGTAAAGCTTGGTATTTGAGAAGCAGTCTCAAACTGGGGGACAAATTCCCTGCTGGGAGATCTGGGAATACTCATCCTTGAATCTATTACAGCTGGTTAACTCTTCAGTATCTCATTAATCGTCATAGGCTTTGCATACAAATTAAAATATCTTAACAATAAGAAAAATGAAAAACTTTGAGACCAAGAACTTCCAAGTATCCATGTTATTTGGGCTCCGAAGAATAGGCTTTATGGTTAAGGGGTGGTGGGAACTCCATACTGTTGCTCAAATGTGTGACTTACTAATTTGTACTATTTATACCTGTTTGACTTGCATATTTTTCCCGCAAATGTAATAATAGTGCAAGTAATTGGTGTGAGGCATGAAAATGTGAAATGAATGTTGGAAGTGAGAGCTTTTAGTAGAGGGCTGTTGTCTTTCTTGTCCAAAGCCTTGTGGCTTACAAGTGAGTCCATGAAGGAGTGTGCTCGTTCAGAGTGTAGATTTGGCAGTGACTTTAGTCAGCTCTTACTATTAGACTCCATGTTTAATTAGCATTTCATTAAAAAAACCAATCTTATAATTTCAGAAATTTCATACCCCTGGATAAAGTCGATCTAGCATGTAAGCTTTATTTAATTGGGTTAGTTGTCTTATTTAATGACCACAGATAGAAACATGTATCTATCTGATAGATCAGCAGTTACTTTTTTTCTCATTTTTCTATATTAACAAAGGTTCTCTTTATATTTCATATCAAGATGAGGCTATGGTATCTTTCTTATATTCTGATTAAAAAAACTGCTTGCAGTGTAACTGCTTCTCGAGTTGGCTGTTTCATTTCAAGGCTTCTGAGGACAAGCTTGTATGTACTTCAGGCTGCAGAGCTCAGAATTTCCTGCATGGACACAAACAAGGTGAGAGCACTTAGAACCACACTGGTGCCATCACTGATAAAAGAGAAAACAGAGTCCTCTCTGCTCACAGCACTTCAAGTGCTCCACGTGCACACCGCACAGGTCTTTGGCTCAGGTTTGCTGTGTTTCTTTTAGTGAGTAGGAGACACTATAAATAAAACCCAGTTTGAATGATGAAAGTCTGAAGTTTCCCCAAATTCTTGCTTAAATCAGATTGCATTCGCCCAGGCATTTCTGGAAGTTTGGACAGATGCATTCCTTTACGATGGTGTTTATGTTACTTTCATATTGTGAGTTGCTAAACTGAGAGGTTGCATCTGGTAAGTGAAATTAAAATTTGTCCCTAATTTCAATTTTGTCACCATTGTCTTAAAATGGTGCTTATTATCACACAGGTTATTTATCATTCAAAATACAATTGTCAGCTATGAAATAGCTCAGGATGCAAACAGGTGAAGGGAGTGTCTATGAGTGTTTATGCAACCTTGGAAATGCTAAATAAAACTGTGTTCATAGCGCACGCCTTTAATCCCAGCACTTGGGAGGCAGAGGCAGGCAGATTTCTGAGTTCGAGGCTAGCCTGGTCTATAGAGTGAGTTCCAGGACAGCCAGGGCTACACAGAAAAACCCTGTCTCGAAAAAAAAGAGAGAGAGAGAGAAAGAAAGAAAGAAAGAAAGAAAGAAAAAGAAAGAAGGAAAGAAAGAAAGAACTGTGTTCATATCCTTCAGAGGAACATAATAATTTTACAACCTGTCTTTTTTTTTTTTTTGGATTTTGGTTTCTTTGGTTTTTAGAGATAGGGTTTTGAAATAAGTTATGCTCTTACTTGGATATCCAACTGCAAGATGTGGAAAATTTAAGAATATCCACCAAAATAAATGGATTTTCTTTCTCTTATTATCTGCATTCTAGGTACAGATATTCTATATAATTCTTAGATAAGAAGTATAAATGGCAGACTGCTGAATCTAAAATATAAAGGTTGTCGCTTTCTACAAGTGTCAAAGGATAATTTATCAAACACTAGGGAAAGCTTTATGCTTTTGTTAATGACTTTTCATGGGCTTAGGCTTCTACGTCTCAACCTCAAAGAGGTACAAACAGGACCATTTAAACATAGGCAGTAAAGTTAACTTCCAGTAGGGCTGCATTTGAGGCTCTCGACAGTTGGAGAAAGGATAGCCCATTGTGAATGATGTCCACTGGGTGCTTCTTGGGAAGCACACACCACGGCCTTCATCACTGTTGGTAAGATTGAATGCCCATGGTCCCAGCACTTGGAAATAAGAGTTCATTGTAACTAATCTAATATCTTAAAATAGACTATCATGAAAATCACTGTAAAAAGATTAGAATCTATTTTTAAGTGCTTTCAAGATAAAAAAAAAAAAAATCAGCCCATCTTCCTCAGTTTATCAGCCTTGACTGAGAAGAAAAAGACTTCTTAATTCTTAATCTAATTTTAACATCTGTTATTTAATCATATAGTTTTTATCCTACGTCTGAGGGAGAGTGTGAGTTCATTGCTATCAGGCGCTCGAATTTTTTCTCTAGTCTTCATCTAAGTCACAATTCACTCCAGAATAATACTGTGTCTTTAGTAATGTACCAAAATGTAAATTGCCACCTGGGGGAGATAACAACAAATGTACTATCTAATTTGATTTTCAGTATGAAGTCTTTTGATCAATATTTGTCCTAGTTTGCTTTCTATTGCTGTGAAGAAAGAAAGAAAGAGAGAGAGAGAGAGAGAGAGAGAGAGAGAGAGAGAGAGAGAGAGAAAGGAAGGAAGGAAGAAAGAAAGAAAGAAAGAAAGAAAGAAAGAAAGAAAAAGAGAAAAAGGGAGGGAGGAAGGGAAGGAATGAAGCAAGGAAGAAAGAAACCAATAGCAACAAGTAGAGAAGAGGGTTTATTTGGCTTACATGGCAACAATCTCTTCTTTAGGATGCCATGGCAGAAGAGAAAGGTTGACACAGAAACAGCAGTAAATGCTGCTTACTGGCTTGCTACTCTGAATATTCTTAGATTGAATTCTTAAACAACAAGGAACTTAGATCCAAATTCTTATATCCAAGGGTTCCATTGCTTATACTTTCATATCTCAATTAATAACCAATAAAATTTCCCCATAGACATGCTTATGGCAAATCAGAGTGTCATTTTCTCAACTGAGGTTCTCCTTTCCAGGATGATCTGAGCTTATATTGAGCTGATCAAGAAAAATAAAAGAAATAAAGAAAAGAGAAAAATTCAATCCAGCAGTCAAAGACTTTAAGAGTCACTAAAGTTTTTAACAGTTGAGCGATATACAATTGTGTAAAAGTGCCACATCTTCATCATCCAATCTTTGGATGAGAGCCATCTAGGTTGTTTCCAGTTTCTGGCCGGAATGAATAAAGCTGCTATGGACATCGTTGAGCAAGTGTTCTTGTGCTGTACTATAGTGTAAGCCCTAGAGTAGAATCAAACAGGAGTAGTGGGAAAAATCAATTAAATAATTTCTAATGGCATTCTGCTATACTTATAGATTGATGCCTCTCCCAATTGTCATCAGAGAGGATTCACTTAGCAATTAATGGAAACAGATGCATAGACCCACAGCCAAACATTGGACGGAGCTTGGGGAATCCTGTTGAAGATGGGGAGTAAGAATGGTAGGAGCCAGTGGGGTCTAGGACACCTAAGAAAATCCACAGAATCAACTAATCTGGGCTCATAAGAGCTTACAGAGACTGAGCTCCCAACCGGCGAGCCTATACAGGACTGGCATAGACCCTGCATGCATATGTTACAGTTGTGTAGCTTGGTCTTCCTGTGGAGGCAAGAGCTGTCTGACTTTTTTGCCTACTTTTAGGAGACTTTCCTCCTAGTGGGTTGCCCTATCCAGCCTTAATAGTAGAGGAGGCGCCAGTCTTACTGCAACTTGATATTCCATGACTGGCTGATATCCATGGGCGGTCTGCCCATGGATATCTGAATAGAAATGGAGGAGGAGTGAATTAGAAGTGGAATAGAAGGAGAGACATGGGGGTGGGGACTTCGAGAAAATAATGGACAGAAAACTGCCGGGGTCTGGATGTAAAGATAAAGAAACAGTGAAATACTTGCTAAAATATAGAAGCATTATTTTCTTGATTACTTGTGAATTTGACCAATGTTTTATTTATCATCATGGGTATAATTCCAACTGTAATTATCAACCAAAACTTTATTCTAATCTGGGCATTGTATCTTCTATCTGCAGTTCTAGAGTTCAGTCTCTGAGGTAGGAGGACAGCCGCAAACTTATTGAGTTTCAGGCCAGATAGGACTACAGAGATAAATACAGTCTCTCTCACTCCTTCTCCTGCTGTCCTCTCTATTCTAATAATATATGATGGTCATATAATATCAGCACAATTAGTATTTTATCACTGTTGACTACAATAACTATTCATCAATTATATTTCTAAGTCACAAACCATGTCCATTTAGAAATTTTACTTGTAAGCATATTTAGTCAGTACAGCAGTGAAAAGGGTACATAGAAAAAATCAATTCATGGAGTTATAATAAGAATCAGTACTGGTAATAAATAAAGCAAACAAACTACATGAGAAGATACCATGTGCTATATGGTGTAGGATTGACAGAATGAGACAATCAGAGGGTAGTTTTTGTTGTTTTGTTTTTGTTGTTTTAATTTTTGACAGAAGCTTTGGTATGGTGTGCTTATAGACCCATACCCAGCATGGCTGCCCTCTGAGAGGCCCAACAAGCAGCTGACTGAGACAGAAGCAGATATTTACATCCAACAAATATATAGTATCTGGGGAAACCTTGTGGTTGAATTAGGGAAAGGCTGGAAGAAGCTGAGGAGGAGGGTGACCCCATAGGAAGACCTATAATCTCAACTAACCTAGACCTCTAAGATTTCTCAGACACTGATCCTCTAACACGGCAGTATACACTAGATGGCCTGAGGCCCCAGACACATTTACAGCAGAGGACTGCCTGGTCTGTCCTCAGTCAGAGAAAAGGTGCCTAACCCTCAAGAGACTTGAGGCCCCAGGGAGTGGGGAGATCTGGCTGGGAGAGGGAGGGGGAGGGCCGAGGGGGGCATCCTCTCAGAGATGGGGATGGGGTGGGGGAGGAGAGTGGGATGAGGAAGTGTTGAAGGGAGGGCAACAGACTAAGAGGGGGATAACGACTGGGCTGTAAAAAAAAGTAACAATAATTTAAGAAACAAAAACAAGAGACTAAAGGAAAAGTCATCCAGAGACTGTTCCACCTGGGGATTTATCCCTTATACAGTACCCAAACTTCGACACTATTGTGAATGCCAAGAAATGTTTGCTGAGGGGAGCCTGATATGGCTGACTCCTGAGAGGTCCTGCCAGAGCCTTGCAAATACAGAGGCAGATTCTTGAAACCAACCATTGGACTGATCACGGGGTCCTCAGTGGAGGAATGAGAGAGAACCGAAGGAGCTGAAGGGGTTTGCAACCTCATAGGAAGAGCAACAATATCAACCAGACACCCCAGAGCTACCAGGGACTAAGCCATCAATCAAGGAATACACATGACTCCAGTTGTATATGTAGTGGAGGATTACCTTTTCAGGCACCAATGGGATGAGAGGTCCTTGGTGCTATGAAGGCTGGATAGATGCATCATGGTAGGTGAATCGAGGGTGGGGAGGTAGGACTGGAGTGGGTAGAAGAACACACTCAAAGAAGCAGGGGAGGGAGGATGGGATAGGCGGTTTCCAGGAGTGGGGAAAACTGAGAAAGGGAATAACATTTGAAATGTAAATAAAGAAAATATCCAATAAAAACAGATACAAACAAACAAACAAAAACCCCAAATGGTGAGCTTTAAGAGGATGAATAGTACAGATGTGTGGAGGGTAGCATCTCTACTGCATCAAACAGCAAAGCTGGCAGAGCTACTGTGAGTGAGTCCTCAGGGGAGAAATGGCCTGATCATGCGAGAACTGCCTCTCCAGCCAAGCCCAGGGTTATACATTCAACCATATCCTCCCTTCCAGTACTCAGACTTTTATCCTTGACTGGGTTGATTTTGGTAGTATACGCTTGCCCAATCTGTTAATCCTGTTATCTCTACTTTAAAATCATTAGAACCTCAGGGTTAGCATGTCCCTAGACTTGTACTAATATCCTCTCTACTCACCCGAAAGAAAAAGAAAAGAACGTCCTAGGTTTGTGCCTTTGAATAGCTCTGTGGATGACAGATGGCAGAAGACAGCAGAATAAGAAAACATGATGCATGGATGTCAGTCATGCCTGTGAGCTTAGCTAGGTAGCCAGAGTTAAAAGTCTTTGGTAGTGGTCTTAAGCTGGAGACCTGAATCAGACATAGGTGAAAAGAAAATGTTAATTCACGTAAGGTATTTATTAGCTGTCTGACTGAAAGTAAAATTTACATTGGGACAAGGAATACCCCAGAGAGAATAATCGTGGGAGAAAAAGCAATCAATGTTGTGTTATTAGTGGGGATTTCCATAACATTGAGATGGAAACGTCATGTTTTCATATACATATAGGGATCCTTAGTTCAAGGAAAAAGGTCCAGTTGAGCAAGTTTATTGCAAACCATCCAAAAGTTGAAATAAAGAGTAAAGAGAGAGTAGCCTGAAGAAGGAGAGCTTCTTGGAAGTCATATTTAAACCTATAGGCTAGGCTGGGGAGACAGAGATGTCCCAGTGTGAAAGGAATGTCCTGCAGAAGGATGAGGACGAATCCTTAGCACCTATGCAAAGATGGCTCAGTTTGGAGCATCTACAATCCCAGTGCTCTGAAGAGCATCCATGGAGTTTATGGGCACCTAACTTGTTAGTCAGAATGATCAAGAAACCCTGCCTCAAGTCTCCAGAGGTTGTCCACTGACCTCCACACTTGAGCCACGACATGTGGGATATGCCCACACTCAAAAAAGTTGAAGGTGCATGTTCCCACAAGCTGCATGGACACATGATGATGGATGGGGTGTATGTGTAGTTAATGTGTAATAAAAATATAAAAGCTCTGAAACCAAGGCTGGACTATGTTAGGTGCTTTCAAATGCGTGGATATCAGGAGTTGAGATCTTACCTAGCTTGCCCATGGCTCTGAGTTCAGTCTATAGCACTGGGAACCTGGGAGGAGACTGACAGAGACATTGCCTTATGTACACAAAACTATCTAACATAGTAGCTTTAGTGGGAGATGTTCACTGATTTGGGGCATAAAACTAATATATACCTGGATTTAAGGGAAAGCAGAAAATTAAGTGTATGTATTCTGCAGTACATTCTATTGCCTTAGTAAAATCACTGTTTATATTAAATACTAAATAGCTTATGTACATTGCAAATTTCTTCTCAATTTAGATAGCTCATTCTTATATAAGTGTTAACTCTTTCTTTTCTTGTTTATTAATAGTTTGAAGTGTCTGTCATTAGCAGCCTTGTTCCTATTAAACATTTTCATGTTATTTGCCATGTTTTCTTGCCATAAAGCATCTCTTCTGGATTTTGATAAAATACTCATACCCATCCCTATCTGTAAGACAGTTGTAATCACGAACATGTTTTATTTATGTATTGTGGGAGGAGGGCGGTACACATGACATAGGACATATGCGATATCCTTTTTGCTGTAGGTCCCTTCCATCCACTCGAGGTCCTGGAATCGAAATCAACTTATCAGGCTTGGTGGCAAGTACCATGACCTACTAAGAAATCCTCTTTGCATTGTGAGTTGTACTGTTTAATATGGGAGGCACGTTGATAGATTTAATGTCACCTTACCTATTTCCCTTTAGTGCAAATGAATCTTCTAATTTCCCTCAAAAGCCAGAAATAGCTTGCACAAAACTAAGCATAACATTTTCTGGCACAAACCACCTTTTCATTTTCCTGGTGTTATTAATAGCAATTTCATAACACCTTCAAGAATGCAAGATTCTGAAAACTTTTTTTAAAAAAGACAAAACAAACCCTCCCTTATAGACTCTCAAAATGCACGCAAATATCAGCATAGGTGTGCAAAATAGTAAGTAGCCTGTCATGAGTTTACTCTATTCTGCTTTAAAATTTGAACAAATTGAAATTCGTTAAAACTGTTCTCACCCTGAGAATCTGAAATATATTTCAAAGAGCAAAAGTGTGCATTTTTAGCTATCCAGAGATCTCTGTTCTAAGAATGAATCCACCTACAATGGTATCATGCTGCAGACTAAAGATTACATTTGGTAGTAACTTAAGTAGTAAAATTTAATTCAAATATTCAGAGGCATGCACACGTTTATTATTCCAGATCTTTAATTTTTCTCAGGTGCACACATTAATTAATTAATCTTCTGGCCTTCTTCTGTGATGATTTGCTTAAAAAGTTGGAATTATTAATAAAGAGTATTTCCTTGTCTTTAGCATATTTAGGGCAAAGACCTAATGCTTGAGATAATCAAACTAAGTTTAGTTCATGGCAGGCCAGAAAGAGCAGGAAATATGCCCTAGATATTCCATGTCAGGTAAAACTTGAGAAAGCATTGGAAAAAATTGCTAAGAAAGAAAAAAGACACCTAAGCACACAGTAAATTTTTACAAGGGCATCATTCAAATACTGAGATAAATAAAGAGATAAGATAATAAGGAAATAATCATTAATAATATATAGAGGAGTATCAGTGTTTCAACATGAATGTGAATGGCCCCAAATCACTTAACACCATGAAATTTTCTAGCTTGATCCAAGAAAATAATTAGCAGTATCTAAAAGAAACATGAATTTCATAAATCTACATTACTAAATCCTTGTTAGGGGCATGTTGCAATGTCTACAACGACAGGCTGATTTTTACACAATGCTTATAAGTTAAAATGATACTGGTTTAAAATTTTATAACCTCTGGTTTGGAATAAGGTATCCTCAATCATTCACTGTCCCCATCCCTGCCCCCATGCCCCATGAACACTCTCCATCCCATGCTAGCCCCGTGAAGACTTTCCACCTCATGCCCCATGAAATCTCTCCACTCAGAAGTAAGAATTGGCCTTTTAGCCACAACAACACAAGAGAAGTGTCACAGACACATTGTGATAGCAACTGTGCAGCCAATGTAACTTTGGTGTGTCCAATGAAACAAGTGTCCTACCAGCTGCATCGTGACCTGCTACAACCCTGTCCCATATGCTCTTTATTATGAGATGGTAGGAAATCCCCAACTTCTTTTGGTGAAGGAAAGGTTAGTGCCTTTTGTTTTACATATTTTAGGAAAATAAATAACTAATTTTCAGATGCTAGTCCCGATATAACCACCACCACCACATCCTCCTCCTCCTCCCCTTCCTCCTCCTCTTCCTTTTCTTCCCCTCTACCTCTCATCTCCTTCTCTACTTTCTCCTCCATACCTCTTCCTTATCCTCTTCATCCTTTCTCCTCTTCCTCTTCCTTCTCTCACACCTCCTCTTCTCCTCTTCCTGCTCTGCCTTGTCATCATCATCCTCTTCCTCCTCCTTCACCTCATCCTCATCTTCCTTCTCTTCTTCCTCCTTGTTTTCCTCCTCTTCTGCATCTTCCTCCTTTTCCTTCTACACCATCACAGCAACCACATGCTTTTGTTTCTTCTCCTCTGTTCTTTCTCCTCCTCTTCCTTTGTTCTTCCTCTTTCTCCTTTTCTTTTTCCTTCTCCCCTTCTTGGTAGTGACTCTGTAGTGGCCCATGTTGCTCTCTACTCACTCTGTGCGCAAGAATGACCTTGAAATTATACCCTCTTGTCTGCACCTCCCGCACTATGGACACGTTTCCAAAGCCTACATCCTTACATAATGTCTTCCTAGAGAAGAAACTGCCTCGTGATTATTTGATGGCCATGGACCTCAGATATTCAGGCTGTGACATATGCTCTGCAATCAATTGTCACATTACCACATTTCCTTGGATTGGTGTTAATTTATAGTTTTCTTCTCTTTAGTTTTATCCTGCTTGGGTTTTCACATTGAAAGCAGGTTCCTGTGTTATGTTGATTTCATTGAAGTTTTGTTCATTATTTTTGGGATGTTGAGGATTTAACAATAGGTTTATATACCACTTACACATTCTACCAAAGAACTTCAACCCCATGTTTCACGCCCTGAAACATGTTTTTACAGATAGAAAGTTTCATTCAACTGGACAATATGCTACCTTGTGTTGATGTTAATAGATTCCTCACACTAATAATGGTGACTCATATTTGCATATGTATATCTGACATATTTTAATACTACTTCTTATTCTTATCCATTTGTCTTTCTACAGTGATTTTCTACCCATTTATGTTTAATGATTATTCTATATGAAAACTTGTCACTGTTTATTATCTGTTTGGCTTCATAAAATATTTCATGTGCTATGATGGTACTTTAGATATATATATTTTTAAACCCACTTACATAATGACACAACTTCTTGAATAGTATAGAAATCACGTCAGGAAATTTTCTTACTTTATCCCCATCATCTTTGAGACCCTGCTGCTAATCATTTACTTTAACCAACTATAATCACTGAGTATGTTTTGCTATCACTATGTCAAGCTGCTGTCATGTAAATTAACAGGATTAAATTAATAATAGAAATATATACATATATTTTTTACATACTGATTGTTAGTTTATATTAATTAAATCTTCCTCTGATTCCTTCTTGACTTTTTACAAAATCAAATAACTGATCTTTATCATATATTTTCCCAAAGAAATTTTTAGCATATTTTTAGGTAAAATCTACTTCAATTAATTCCTTGTTTAGTTTTGGAAGGGGGTATTTATGCCTCATTAAAGTTGTAGATTTTTTTTTCTGTATGCAAATCTGTAGCTGTGTATTTTCTTTCTTTTAATATTTATTTTAATTGTGTGATTTTTCATTTATTAAATTTACAGTTTTGTGCATATTTTTGTGTGCAGGTGTGAAAAAACGTATGTGTCCATGCCCACAGAGGACAGAATGGTGTTAGAACCTGAATCTGGCGCTTTGTAAGTGCTGGGATACAAAGTCCAGCCATCTGAAAGATCAGTTTACACATGTCATGGCCAAACCATTTCTGTAGTCTCTAAGTGCTGAACTCCATGTAGAGTCTTTTATGTAATTTACATATCACATCTATTTTCAATTATCTTGTACTAATTGCATATGCTATGGTTCCATGATCAATATCTAACATCCAGAAATAACAATTAGATTTCTTGATGTCTTCATTTTTAATACTTAAAGATTATACCAGTTTTACTTAATGTAACAGGTTGTCTAATTTTGACTACAGTCTACATCTTATATGAATGTATTTGTTAGAACCATTGAACCTTCTGTCTTTAATGTACCGTCAAAAATTCTTACAAATATTTGTTCCTTTAAATTTATTAGTGTTTAGATAGAGGACTGTATTCATTGTATTTTTAAAACCATTTAAATATCACACAAATGTGGTTGTTCTTTTATTATAAAAATACCAGCATTCATCAAATGCTTTCTTTTACATTTATGTTGGAAATGTTGACTCAAGTATCTTATTTGCAACAGTCAGAATTGTAGAGTACCAGAAAAGTCGCTTAATTGTAAAAAACCAATTTTGTAACATCTTGGACTTTTAATGAGGAAAATCATCTTTTTAAATCATTTCCTTTTTTTAAAACCTCAACATCTTGAACCATAACAACAAGACTGCATTTCAAAAAGGTGACATTTACCTTCACATCTGGAGAGTTAAATCAATAGCTATATTTGAAAGAACAAAAGTTGGATAGCATATTCCACTGGGTGAAGGGAGGAAGACACCGTGAGGTAAGAGTAGGTGTTAACACACTAATGATCATTTTTTAATAACAGAAGGACCTTTCTGGGAAAAAATACCGACATCTTTTTTCAGTCTGCCTTCTCTTTCGGATAACCTTTGAATGAGAGAAACTTCTGCTGGTGTCAAATGACCACGAGGATATTAACAACTGGACACGCAGCTTGTCCATCGCTGTTGGGTATATCTCCTTTACCAAGCTAGCTTTCCCCACTACTGCCACTGACCTTGCAAACAGCTCTGACAAAGGTCGGAATGGATTCATTGATCAGCTAGACCAAGCATATGACAGTCTGTGCCTTAATTGAATCCCAAAAGGGGGCAGACTGGGTTTTTATTACAGAGGCCAGCCGATAGCACTCATTAAGGGCTCCACAGACTGTGTGGTTTACTAATTAGTTTATTATACAGACACCTTGACGATGGGCAAAGTTGTCATTTTGCCCTTTATCGCACAGGGGATGTTGTTAAAAGTTTAATCAGCTAACACTGACCAAGTTAGCTTGGCAGGCTGTGGATGGTCATTGTGGAGGTCATTCCCGCTGCAGAAATTCTGACAGGGTCACAGCATGAACGTATAATAAAGAGAGTGTTACATAAGGTAGGAGCATACCTGAAAGGGACCCCTGAAAAGAGATGTGCTCTGCGGGGAGTAGGGAGCAGATGGGCTGTTAGGACAGGTGAATTCTTTTAAAGTTTATTTTTGCCTGCACTGCTTAACACAGTCTTTCTTAAGGGATGGGGTGCACAACTGTCATTTTGATATGTTCATCAGATATAGTGAGATTAGTAGGTGGAGTTGGAAAATCTTGACTTATGTTCCCCCAAAATAAATAGTTGACTGAAATGGCATTCTTATATTGAAGATTAAAAATGGTGCCCTTATATTTAAGATTCACATAGTTGCAGAGAAGTAGGTGAGCTATGCTACATCATTTAGACTTGACCTATCTGGACAAAGATCAGTATCCCATAACTGGTTATTATTATTAATTACTATCTAGAAAAACAGATCATTTAACAGTCCTGTCAGAAAAGTCTCTTAATTAGCGATTTGGGTCAATTCCTAAATTTTTAAGTTTTCTGATAGATTATCTTTTAAAAAATGTATTACTTACAAGGAAATTTTTTCTTTGTGGTCTCCTAGAAAGACTATTTATTCAAGACTATTTACTGAATTTACCACATCTGTTTTGTAAGCACTCACTAAGGAACTGAGATAATATGTTGAGTTACTGTTTTTCTTTTGTTTTGTTTTGATACTTTGCATAGAAGATAATGTAAAAAGTAAGTGTGCACACTTGAAATTTGTTGTTTTGCTTGGTCCAACAATTCCACTTTTGTATACTTAACAGAGTAGCTCACACAGAGTGCAACGAGACACCAACCCAACAAAACAAATAATAAAAAAGTTTAAACCTCAATTTTAAATCATTTAAAAAAGTCTCTGTGTAAGAAAGATGAAAAGAAGTATTGCTTAGCCATGCATTAAAGGAGAGAAGAATGCAAGGGAGGTAGAGAGGGGTAGAGGGGTCAAGGCAGAAGGGTGGATGGAAAGAAGTGAAGGAGAGAGTGTGAAAAAAGTCCTGAAAGAAGCAGAGGAGGAAAAACAGGTAGAAAGAAAGACGAAGATGAACGTGATTCTTCTACTTCAATTGTTACAATGCGCTAAATAACATTTTCAACCCATGATTTTGAATATATGAAAAGAAGCCACATAGGGACACAGGATTGTACTTTACAATATATCTAGTGAGTATTTTTAACAGTATATTTTTTCTTCTATAGATTTAATGAGATGCACCTCACTCATTCAGAAAGAGATACATGTATTTCCTCTTTGTGTGGTCCTGGAATATTTCAATCTCTAGACTCTGTGTAGAGCTGAACTTTTAGTTCTAGGTCATTCAATGTGTAAATTGTACCATTCCAGACATAATCTTTTGAAATTGATGTGTTTACTGCTCTGTAATCTTGCTTTCCTCAGCCCCCGTTGTCATATCTGCAATATTATCTGAAGGCTTTATGATAGTGCATCTGTATGGGTTAAAAAAGATAAGAATGTGTTGAAGCAACACATTTATTTCTGATACAAAAAACCTGTTTTGACTATGTCTTGAAAAGTAATAAGTCACGCTGAAAAGCTTCTACCTTGGAGACTAAATGACAATTTAATAGATCATTCAATGTTTTCATGAAGAGTGAAGAAATATCCTGCATTGCATTTCAACTGTAGAAAGAATGTTAGGCAGCATTGTGTATTATTCAAGCTGGAATTGATCCAGCAAAGTAGGTCTAACACCGACGCTAACTATAGGCTTTGTGAAAAGGAAGCATCTTCAGGGGTTCACACATCGTGCTAGTTCTGAGGAAGCTTCCCATGGAGACAGACTGTTCCATCAAGCCCACACAGGCAAACTCTGCGTTATTACCTCACTTTGGAAAGAAAAAAGTGAACTGTTTGAGTAGTACAGTTAAAAGAGGATGCCTGTGGAGTATTTATTTTTTATGCCAACCATGGAGAAAGTCATGAAAAATTATTACTGGTTTATCTGAAACTTTATCTTCACAAAATCATCTCAGCAGAGTCATGTGGCTTCAAATATGCCAGCTTTATGTTATAAAAACACCTGAAAAAAATCTAACTGCTAAATAGGAAATTGTGCATCAAAAAGCAAGTCAGATGCAAACAAAGTGTGATTACAGAATATGCAAAGACATCTGTTATACCATAACCCAACAGAGTTCAATATAAAGGACATGCATGTGACATCTATGAACTGTGGGGATGAGTGGACAAACCTGATGGAAGGAGATGTAGAGGATCGCTTAGGTACAACTGTGAGAGACACGAACCACAGCATAGACTGTAATTAAAACACTTATCCATTATGAGGGAAAAAGAAAGGGAATTTAAACATGTTTTAATGGAAAAGGCATTGCATCTGACAACTGCAGTGTTAAAAGACACCATGGATGTATTCACTGGAAATACTTTTAAAAGATAGCTATGTTCTTACATGTCTTGAAGTAATCAAATATCCATCTACCCAGCAGTGTCTTTCTCTAGTACATATGACAGAATGTTTTTGTATCTGAGTATCAAAGGGATGCATGGTAAAGCTCAGGTACTCTGTATATGCTCTTAGTCACTTAAATATAAGTAAATCAAGCAACCACCAGGTATGTAAATAAAAAGACTATATAAATAATGATATAGATATGAACGGGTTCTCTTAATTTAACTTATATACATGTAGCATAAAAAACTAGAGAAAAGTAAGCATAAGAAACCCAAAATATTGCAAGCTCATAAGGAGAATAAGCATTAGCTGAGGCTAGCATTCCTTGATAAGCTTTATGAAGATTGACGATCCTAAGTCATTGGCTCATATGTTAGGCTGGATACTGGGTAAGACTGGGCCCAGATGAGGCAGGGCTTTAGAATGGATGCAGCCACAACAAAGTACAATACCCTGTGCAAAAGGATGAACTTGTCATGATGTGAATCTACAACTTAAGCATGACAAAAATAAGGTTTTTTTTTCTCGACAAACATAACCGCTGTCATTATTCTCCAGACACTTGGGGCTCTTACCCTTAGGTCTTTAAAATCCCCATGCTAGATATTCACACTGTAAAAAGACATACATCAGCATCACTCAGAAAAGCAAATTCTGCACTTTCTGTAAAATAATATCAATATAAACTGTAAGTATTTATCCTTCTCCAAAGGGAAAGCTCTAGCCTCATAAGGGTGAACTTGGGATGCATCATTAAACTCCGAGGCACGTGTGTATATTTTACTATGATTCATGGACTTTTATAGTTTGTGTAGAAGTGGAGAAAACAGGAGTAAACCTGTGACTTGATCTTGTCATACAATGATTTTGCTATTTAAAATGTATAATTAAGAATACAAAACAATGAAAGACAAAAGTCAAGAAAATTATTATGGAGAGAAGCCAGCTGAGAGAAGTAAGAAGCATTAAATACATGGTTACTTAAATTACACAACAGAAATTTGAATTAAAATTCAATTAAATAAAAGACCCAGCAGAGCTAAAGAGAAAAATGACAATCTGGAAGTTATTTAATGGAATTGTATCTCAGAACTAAATAAAGATGGAAAAGACACAGAAATAGGTGTAACAGATGCTTAACTGGTTTGAAGGGAAGAATGGAAAAAGGATAATGAGGTTATATCTCCCATCCCACTAAAGAATAAAAATGGGAGGTTTGACTATTATTTTAAAATAATTGCCTGGCTAAAGTCATCCTGAAATGAGAAAAGAGAAAACCATTTGGAACTGCAATTAACTACCTGAACGGTGCACAGGAAACAAAGCAAATTGTAGAAGAGGAATCCAGAGAGATTAGCATCTTTAAACAAAGAGTCAACACTATAAAATATTGCTCAAAAAGATTGTCCCATGGGCAAAAAATCTGTAGCACAACACCCTTTTAACTCAGATTATGTGAAGATCGTAGGCAGGAATCGGGCAAAGGAGAAGTCTGTTCTAGGACACACTATGCTTTTACTTACAGATATTTTACAGAGACACAGAACCTTCAGCTTCCTGCCCACTTCATGGGACATGTTCAAGCATCTTGACAACTGCATATAGAACAGTAAATGTAAGATAGAGGTTAGGTACAAAGAGCAATGGGAAACCCAACAATTCTGCCCCCAAAAGTTTGTGGGAGCTTCGTAGAAACCAGTCTCCAACACTTGAGAATAATATATAGATCACTGTCATCAATGATGCCTAGATATCTAGAATCTTCTGTAGTAGTGTTTAGTTATGACTTACAGCCTATGAGAACAAATGCTTGCAATGGGAAACCCAACAATTCAGCCCCCAGAAGTTTGTGGAAGCTTCTAAGAAACCAGTCTCTAACACTTGCGAATAATATATAAATCACTGTCACCAATAGTGCCTAGAAATCTAGAATTTTCTGTAGTTGTGTTTACTTATGACTTACAGCCTACGAGAACAAATGTTTGAAATGAGAGCTGTGTGTTTTTATCCATAAATATAGCCTTACATAGTCAAAATTTGGGGACACCATGTGAAGAGCCATATCTGAGTAATTTTGTCATTTTGATTTGGAATCTTTGAAGAGTCATATAGTGACTATGGAGACTACTAAGATTTGGCTATGCAGTTATTTGTTCTAAAATATTCTTAAATATAAATCTACCCTGTCATTTTTCTATGATTCAGAAGGTACTGAAGCAAAACTAGACCCCTATGTCATTTGTCATTTCCTGATTTTTCTCAGTCTCCACATCTCAATTCCTATCATTTTCTGTCTTAAGTTGACAGGCATTCATGTGGTTGCTTCCCCCACACTGTTTTCTTTTTCATTATAAAAAACAATGAAATAAAACATGATTTTTTAAAATCATATTGACTAAGTTTATAGCCAACACAACCTAATGTATCGGATTATAAATGTTTGTATGAGTGAGAGTAAGAAATAAGGCTAAGGTATATTTAATCTATACAATACTAAAACCATGTTTATGCCTAAAACTTATGTAATAACAGCATTGTACCTTAAAATATGAAGTGTGTCTGAGTGTTTCCTTGGGTCATGCTTTAGCCATCTTAACTCCATCTCCACTACTGATTTTATTGCTTTGTATTAGAAGAGGTACTGTGGGAGAGAGTATCGTAACATAAGCACAAATTTATATTTTTCTTTTCTTTTCCTTTTGTTTATTGGATATTTTCTTTATTTACATTTAAAAGGTTATCCTCCTTACTGATCTGCCCCCCTCAGAACCCCCTCCCATTCCCCATTCCCCCTGCTTCTATGAGGGTGTTCCCCCACCCACCCACCCACTCCTATCTCCCTGCCCTTGAATTCCCCTACACTGGGGCATTGAGCCTTCCCAACACCAAGGGCCTCTCCTCCCATTGATGTCAGACCAGGCCATCCTCTGCTAACATATGCAGCTGGAGCCATGGGTCCCTCCATGTGTACTCCTTGGTTGTTGGTTTAGTCCTTGGGAGCTATGGGGGGCCTGGTTGGTTGATATTATTGTTCTTCCTATCTTCCAGAGCCTGACAAATATAGAGGCAGATGCTTGTGTCCAACAATTGGACTAAGCATGGGTTCCCAGTGGGGAGGAGTTAGAGAAAGGACTGAAATTTATAGATTTATTTTTGATATCTGTGTTAAAAACACAATCATCATGCTATCATGCCCTCTGCCATCCATTTTAAGCATAACAATTGGGTGCCATTGTAGGTTATTGCCTTTTAGATCTACTCCATTACTAGTTTTATGCAATAAATAGCTTAAGTGAAACTGGTCACTTTGGGGTAAAACTCAGAACTCTCTTATTGCACTGGATACTGGCAAAGATAAATGTTTCCTTTTGGCTCAGGAGTAAGTCAGATATTTTATTTTTATTTTTTATCAAAGTACTATGGAGGAACTTTTAATTTTGAGTATTTTATAATTGGAGATCATTTCTGACTAACAAGGAATACAGCACATTTTAATAACTATGAAAATTG
The DNA here is from genome assembly GCA_964023405.1 of Apodemus agrarius. Lineage (NCBI taxonomy): Eukaryota > Metazoa > Chordata > Mammalia > Rodentia > Muridae > Apodemus > Apodemus agrarius. The sequence goes on from OZ030006.1 coordinate 170,844,173, forward strand.
GCCCGAGTATTGATATTGCCTGAATGATTCTCTTCTGACACATGATATTCAGGAAAAAAATGGGTTTCCAGCTGTGTTTTTTGAAATTGCTTTATTTTTCCCCAAGACAGACATAATTTATTTCACTGGGTGACAGGAACAGAGATTTTAATTTTTTGATGTGTTATTAGTGTTGAGGTTGGTGTTCATCAGTCTACCCTAATTTATTCACAATAGCTATTTTCATTGTGTAGCATAAATATTTTCATGTCTAGAGAATCAATATACTAGAAAATGTAGGCAAAGATAAATTAGAGAATTGCATGCTGTAGCACAAGGATAAGTAATGAATTCTTCATAAGAACTGAAAGTTTTAAGCAGGGTGTTTGCATTAAAAATTATTGTTCTAAGACGCCCAGTAAAATTTTACTGATAAAATGTAGTGGGTACTGGAAGGAAAACAAAATTCTATAGGTTAGTTACACCCAAAAACTTACAAGGAAAGGCCATTGAAACTTACATAGTCCACTTGAGAATCTAAATCAACCAAAAATCTACAGGAAAAGAGTTTCAATTTAGAACCTCTCTTGATCAGGTTCGCCTGTGGGCGTGTCTCTGGAAGGTTGGAGTGACTGTTATTAAGGATGGAAAATCCAGCCAAAAAACAAGAGGCAAAATGTCATAGGCTAGGTCATGAGCTGTATAAAGAAAAAAGTTAGTTGAGCCAGAGAAGCAAGCAAAGCCAGCAGAAATGATCTACATAGTCACTCTCTGCTCCGCACTGGGGGTGTGATGATTGACTTCTTGCCTCGACTTCCTGTCCATCATTTAATATGTAAAATAAATGTATCCTGAAAATTCAAGTGACTTTAAGAAAAATAAGGACAAAATTCCTTCACAACGATCTTTCCTTGTGTTATTTCATAACCAAAAACACTTGATAAAATAAAGGAAGATAGGAAATTCACTCCTTAGTGAAGGACCTTAGAGAAATGACAATTGAAGTCCCATCATTTGCTAATTTATTAAACAAATCAGAATATGCACAGGCAGAAATGGATCATACTTTTATGAGAATTTGATGTAACATTTTACATTGGTTAGAACAATGAATTTTCCCCCAATGAGTTAGGTTGATGAAAAAGAAAATTAAACAATACTTAATTCAAGATATCTCTGATTTTTCAGATATGTGTATATTAAACTATCATATCTTTGCATTTATGTATGTATAATCAGAAAGAATAATAAAGTGATGAGAAAAATATAAATGAAGGTTTCACAGACCATCTTTATTACCACCAGTTTAGAGTTTATCTACAATGAGCAATATACAAAGAAAAGTATTGCCAGACTTGAGAAAACTGAATGCTCACTTTTCCCCCAACTTAGAAGAAAACCAAACATTACACAGCACACAACAAAGGAGAAATAATATATTCCTTCAACAAGAGAGAGTTGTTCCTTGTTTGAAGGAATGTGTTCCACACAATACAGACTGGAGTCTAAAATATTCTTCCAAACCTTGTGCTAGAGACCTGACTGGTAGCCTCTGGTACTGTTGGGCAAGGGTGGCATGTTAGGATTATGCCCTAGTGAAAAGAACTTGGGTCTCCCAAATTGGCCCTGTCTAAATGCAGGGACAAAGATGGAGCTTTGACCAGAGTCTGAACCAACGTGTGACCCATCCCGTGGGTAGGCACCAATCCCTCATACCATTAATGATGCTGTTGTACTTTGTAGAAAGGGAGCCTAGCATGGTTGTACTCTGAGCGGTTCCACCCAAGAACTGACTGAGATAGATACAGATACCCACGGATAAACACTGGACGAAGGTCAGGGTCTCTTATGGAAGAGTTAGGGGAAGGATTGAAGAACCTGAAGGGAATGGCAACCCCATAGGAAGACCAACAACTAACCTGGAACCTGGAAGCTCCCAGAGACTGAGCTACTACTAATGAAAGAGCATACAAAGGCTGGTCCAAGGCTCAGGGCACATATGTAGCAGAGGGTTCCCTTGTTTGGCCTCAGTGGGAGAGGATGTGCCTAATCCTGCAGAGACTTGATCTACCATGGTAGGGGGATACCCAGGGTGGCATCCTCTCAGAGGTGAAAAGGAGGAACCCTGGGAGGGGACACTTGGGAAGGGTAACATTTGGGATGTTAATTAATTAATTATTAGTTAGTTAACTAAACAGAACTAGTATCTCTGAGCAGGTGACTTGATAGGGCACAGTGAGCCTGACTTCTTCCCGAACATCATGAAATAATTGCTCTGCTGCCAGGCTGTGAGGAAATACTGCAGACAGGGGGCAAAGGTGTGGGTCCATGGAATCATGGATGGAAACCAAAATTGTAAATTAAAATAATCACTCCCCCTTTTTATGCTGTTTACCTCAGGTATGTGATCATGGACAAGACCAGCTAACACATAGAATAAGAGGAAAATTACAAAAGAAAGAGAGGACAAAGCAAAGTAAGATACATCTGTATATGAAAAGTTTCACGATCAAAACTAAATTCTTCACAGACATTGTACAAATAAATATAAGTCACTATCAATAGCATGCATGCACACTCAGAAATGGTGGGTAGGGGGAAGAGGAGAAAGAGGGAGGGAGATAGACAAATCAAACCAAAATTAACCAGAACTCTACCATGAAGCTAAACTTTCAACTCAAGATCATGGTAATTCAACCTTAAATTGAATATTCAAGAGAATATATAACAAAGTATTCTCAGAGGCATTCTGCAAATAATTATCAGAAGCATTAAAAGTGATTGGATTGATTGTCTTAACAAATCCTTAATATTTTTCAGTAAAATCTTATTAAAATAGATTGTTTTTCCATACAGTACATTCTGATTACAGTTCTCCCTCTCCCCAACTCTTCCTAGATTCCCTTTCCCAACTACCCAAATCCATACCCCCTTTCCTCTGTCTCATTAGAATATAAATAGGAATTAATAATAATAATATGAAATGACATAATGAATTGTATAAAAATACTTTCTTCATTTTTTCAACATATGGTTGTATATTTGATCTACATTTGATTGTATTGGGTTGCATTGCATATTGAAAGAGATCTTAACAGTAATCCAGAAGTGAATTCAAGTTGAGTTGGATACAGTACAAGTACTACCATAGAGCCTGAGATTTTTCATTTGTAATTGTGCTATTATGAGTTCAGGACAACATCAATGGACAGAGATTATGAAGGAAGACAATTTCCGGATGCTTACCTGTTAGCAAGACTCTTTCTACATCATTCCAAGGGAACAAAACTGTCAAATCATGGACGTTTTGATAATTTTACATTATTTTTAACAGGTAACAGCTGTTATAGTTATTGGGATATTTGTATATTTTCTAACCCCTGGTATTTAAATGGTTTAAAATAAAACAATAATTTATGCTTTCCTGAGTCACAGTTTCTTTCTCTCTCTCTACTCTAAGTTAATATTAATTACAATGACAAAAATATCTTGCATATTATTTTATAGGAAACGTGTCTGTTTTCTCATACTCTTCAAATTTTCCATAAATATTTCTCTTTATTGTCTCTGTATCTAGTTTGCTTCTCTTGAACCCAGAAAACTGAGATTTCTTCTCCTAACAAAAAGCCACATTAGTGAGGCCACCATGCCCATCTGGAATGGCCTGTGCTGTCCTTGAGCCCACACTAGTTTGGGAAATTACCTCTCTTTAGTATTTCTTGAAGTTGGCTTCTGCTTCCACTCTGTTAGCTTTCCACCTACTTCCTAATGCAGGGATGCCCATAATTCTCATTAGACCCATTCTGCAATCTAAGTGTATTTTTTTTAGTGACATGGCCATTTATTTATTTTGTATATAATAATGAAGTCTAATAAGTCCACATATCCCTCGAGCTATTTAGCCTTCTCACATGAGTATACAATAACTGATTTTCATGAAACAAAAAGAAGGCTTAAAGAACAGGAAGATTCTACTTCTCCTATTAATGTATTAAGAGATTAATATTATCTATTATTTAACAAAACATTACAAAGCTTTTGAAGAAACAAGGAAGTATATCTACTCATCAAAGTAACAATACTGCCAAGGGAAAATATATGTACTTCGGAATTAATTTGACAATGATTTTTAGGTCAACTTTCTTCTGTAATATTCAAAGAGCTAAAAGGAACACCTCTACAAATGAAAAAAATCCACAGAATGTCAACAAAAGGGCCAAAAGGTATATGCACGTCAAGTTGAAACATTTCTTTCAAATAATAGTTTTAAAATTATTTTACATATTCAACAGTTGACTAAAACAGTTTGGAAGGTCCCCATAGAGTTATCAGTTTAGCTCAGATATTTCACTTCCACAAATATTGAAAAAAAGAAAAACAGTAAATGAACACATATATTTGTGGTACCACAACTAACAATAGCCAAGTGCTAATTGATAACCTGAGAATCACATGGTAACACAATCATAAAGCCAAATATTATTAAGTATTTTTAAACGGTTTGAGATTTGACTCAATGTTTAAGACCATTGATGTGTCTTCCAGTGGACATAGGTTTGATTCCCAAAACCCACACGTTGGTTCATGACTATCTATAATTCCTGTGTCATGGGATCCTATCTTCTGCTTCTGGTTTTATGGACTCCAGAAATGTTCAGAGTGAATAAATATACACAGAGACATAGCACTCGTATACATTAAATAAACAATTCAAAAATGGCAGAATAATACATCCTGTAGCATGGGTTAGCATCGCCATTATTATTATGTATGAATAGATGTCAAAAGTCACCTATAGTATTGTAGAATGTGAAAGTAGTTCAAAGGTCACCTATATTATGTAGAATGAAACAGTTGTAATAAATGAACCCAAAGAGACAAAAATGTAGCTATATAATTTCTATAGCCTAAGACATTACGGCAACTCAGGCAGGAAACTCCGTGTTTCCCATCAAGGATGGAAACAGAGCAGACAGAAGTGCTGTTCTCGGAGACTCTGAATTGATCCATCCCTTGTCATGACTTATGTTCTGCTTTCCAGCTCTCTTCAATAAAACAATAATACTGTCCACTAGTATTTTTAGCATAACAATCTCATAGCTTTATCGTCCCCAGGGATTAGCACCCTCCCAAAGACTCTAGCTGTCTCTCATCTAATGAGAGTGTGTGCCCAGCTTAATTCCTGCAGAAGCTCATATGTGATTAGACATCCCAGCAGCCACACAATGGATCCTGATCACCTAAAAGGCCACACAGAAGACATAACCACTGACCTCTATGGCCAGTTATTACTTTGCATCTATTTCACCTTTCTGACCAACCTTTGTGAAGTGCCTGGCTCTTTCTGCAGGTTTCTGACCATATCTCAAGGAGTGTGGCCTCAGAAACTGCCTCTTGAAAGTCCTTTTATCCATGGACTTTTAAATCCTCTTAAATGTCCCTTCACATTCACTGTGCTCATGACCTCTTCCCAGAACATCTTTATACCTAACATCCATTGTAAGCTCTTGTGGTTCTATTTTTAGACAAGGATTTTAATTTGCCTGCTGCTGTCTCCCACCTTTTGTGTGTGTGTGTGTGTGTGTGTGTGTGTGTGTGTGTGTGTGTGTGTGTATGTTTTGTTTTGTTTTGTTTTGTCCAAATCAGGGTTTCTCTGTTTAGCCCTGGCTGTCCTGGAACTTACTCTGTAGGCCAGGCTGGCCTCAAACTCAGAAATCTGCCTGCCTCTGCCTCTCAGAGTGCTGGAATTAAAGGCATGCGCCACCACCTTCTCTATTGTCCTTTTCATGATGCATGTTTTGTATCAACTGATTTCTCAGTTCATTCACTTATTTTCAATCTCCTTGAGATTTTAAAGATCTTAAGTATGGAAAGTTGTTGTTTTGTTGTTGTTGTTTCGGTTTGTTAGTTTGTTTTAAGTCCTAGGTATAAGGATACTGTTTGGTTTCACTTTATATGTTGTCCTCATTACAGACCACATGATAATTATTAATAATTTAATAAACATTACAAATTAATAACCATGTGATATCTATACATTAAAATATCTGAAGCCTATAGCTAGCAGGATGAGGAGTTCTGAATGAAATCCCAGTGATGGATGCCCATGTTTTGGCTATTAGTGTTTCTGAACACTAATAGTGTTCAGAACTAGAATTAGTGAAAAATAACTTCAAATTCTTTTTTTTATTGGATATATTCTTTATTTACATTTCATTTCCCTTTTCCTGGTTCTCTGCCCCCAAAGATCCCATATGCCCCTTTTCCCTCCCCCTGTTCCCCCATCCACCCCTTCCCACTTCCCTGTTCTGGTATTCTTCTATGTTGATGCATTGAGCCTTTCCAGAACCAGGGTCCACTTGTTCCTTCTTCTCGGACATCATTTCGTATGTGCATTGTGTCTTTGGTGTTCCAAGATTCTAGGTTAATATCCTCTTATCAGTGAGTGCACACCACAGGTATTCTTTTGAGACTGGGTTACCTCACTTAGTATGATGTTCTCCAGCTCCATCCATTTGTCTAAGAATTTCATGAATGCATTGTTTCTAATGGCTGAATAGTACTCCATTGTGTGTATGTGTATATATATATATATATATATATACACACATGTATATACACATATATATGTGTATATATATATATATATATATATATATATATATACACACACACACCACATTTTTTTGTATCCATGCCTCTGTTGAGGGACATCTGGGTTCTTTCCAGCTTCTGGCTATTATAAATAAGGCTGCTATGAACATGGTGAAACATTTATCCTTATTACGGGCTGGGGAGTCTGCGTATATGCCCAGGAGTGGTATGGCTGGGTCCTCCGGAAGTATCATGACTAGTTTTCTGAGGAACCGCCAAACTGATTTCCAGAGTGGTTGAACCAGCTTGCAATCCCACCAGCAGTGGAGGAGTGTTCCTCTTTCTCCACATCCTCCCTAACACCTGCTGTTTCCTTAGTTTTTAATCTTAGCCATTGTGACTGTTGTAAGGTGAAATCTCAGGGTTGTTTTGATTTGCATTTCCCTAATGACTAATGATGTTGAACATTTCTTAAGGTGCTTCTCAGCCATCCGAAGTTGTTCAGGTGAAATATATGGAAATCCATCAATGCAATCCACTACATAAACTCAAAGAAAAAAGCCATATGGTCATCTCATTGGATGCTGAAAAAGCATTTGACAAAATTCAGCATACTTTCATACTAAACGTCTTGGAAAGAACAGGAATTCAAGGACCATACCTAAACATAATAAAAGCAATTTACAGCAGACTGGTAGCCAACATCAAAGTAAATGGAGTGAAACTTGAAGCAATCCCACTAAAATCAGGAACTAGACAAGGCTGCCCCCTCTCACCATATCTTTTCAATATAGTGCTTGAGGTACTAGCTAGATCAAATCAACAACATAAGGAAGTCAAAGAAATACAATTGGAAAGGAAAAAGTCAAACTATCACTATTTGCAGATGATATGATAGTATACATAAGTGACCCAAAAAACTCCACCAGAGAACTCCTACAGTTGATAAACAACTTCAGCAAAGTGGCTGGATATAAAATCAACTCAAGCAATCAGTTGCCTTCCTATAAGCAAAGGATAAGCAGGCTGAGAAAGAAATTAGGGAAATGACACCCTTTACAATAGCCACAAACAATATAAAGTATCTTGGTGTGACTCTAACCAAACAAGTGAAAGATTTGTATGACAAGAACTTCAGGTCTCTGAAGAAGGAAATGGAAGAAGACCTCAGAAAATGGAAAAATCTTCCATGCTTGTGGGTTGGCAGGATTAATATAGTTAAAATGGCAATCTTGCCAAAAGCAATATACAGATTCAACACAATCCCCATCAAAATCCCAACCCAGTTCTTCATAAAGTTAGAAAGAGCAATTCTCAAATTCATCTGGAATAACAAAAAACCCAGGATAGCTAAAACTATTATCAACAGTAATAGAACTTCTGGGGGAATCAGTATGCCAGACCTCAAGCAATACTACAGAGCAGTAGTGTTAAAAACTGCAGGATACTGGTACAGTGACAAAGAGGTGGATCAATGGAATAGGATTGAAGACCCAGAATTGAACCCACACATCTATGGCCAATTGATCTTTGACAAAGGAGCTGAAAACATCCAATGGAAAAAAAGATAGCCTTTTCAACAAATGGTGCTGGCTCTACTGGAGGTCAGCATGCAAAAGAATGAGAATTGACCCACTCTTATCTCCTTGTACTAAGATCAACTCCAAGTGGATCAAGGACCTCCACATAAAACCAGACACACTGAAACTAATAGAAAAGAAACTGGGGAAGACCAGTTTGAGGACATTGGCTCAGGGGGAAAGTTCCTGAACAGAACAGCAATAGCTTATGCTCTAAGATCAAGAATAGTCAAATGGGCCCTCATAAAATTACAAAGTTTCTGTAAGCCAAAAGACACTGTCAAAAGGACAAATCAGCAACCAACCAATTGGGAAAAGATCTTCACCAACCCTACATCTGACAGACGGCTAATATCCAATGTATACAAAGAACTTGAGAAGTTAAGCCCCAGAAAACCAAATAAGCCTATCAAAAAATGGGGTACAGAGCTGAACTTCAAATTCTTAATACAAAGGCATCTAACATAAATTCCTGTTCATTTCTGCTCCATGAGAGGTGAACGCTTTCTTGGACTTCTAACACTTTCATGCAAACACTTCTAGTGACCCCCATCCCGGGTAAGACAGTTAATCATGTTTCCCCCAAGACCATTTCCTTTGTGTTTTATCATAGCTGTGTTGAAGTTCTATTTATTTCCTTGTTGGTTGGGTGCTTTAATGATTGATTCGTTGATTTATGTATTTAAGTGTTTAACTCATGCTTGTATCTGGTGATGCAGGGGCCAATAGTGAACATCAGCTACCCTGAAACTGAGTTATAGGTGGTTGTCAGCATCCATGTGGATGGAGGGAAGAGAATATTTGTCCTCTACAGTAGCACATGTGCCCTTAAACTCAGAACATTCTTCAGGTCTTGCTGTGTTTTGTTTCATTGATTTGCTTCTTCTTAGATATTATATCTACATGAGACATTTCTGCAACTTTAATACTGGTATATTCCCAGATTTGTCTTTAAGAGCATGAGGAAAAATTTTATACAAACTATGAACATGCACACGCACACGCACACACTACAGACACACACACTCACACACACACACACATGCATGCATGCGCACGCACACATGCACACTCAAAATTACATGTATGATAAACTATAACCATTTTTAATATTATATTTAAAACAGAAAAAGAAAATAAAACACGATAGACAAAAACAAATACCAGCGTAATTCATTTCCCACAAACCTTGATATATATAATCTAATGCTCAGAATTTAGGCCCAGGTAGCTTGCCAAGGGAGATGCTGAGTGAAATCCACAATAGTTCATGTAGGGGAGAGAAATAATGAAGGAGGTTGTCAGGGCCACCTGTTCTCCTGATCCACCGAGACCCATTCAGTTCCCCAGCTCCTCAGTACTGAAAAGAACAAAGAACTCATTCGAGGGTCTCCCAGACGGAGAACCCTTTGTGGGGCTGTCTGCTAGTCCTTGTTTCATGCCAGGCCATGGTGAATGGAGCGGCTGGACTGTATAATAAGGCTCATAGCTCTCTGTTGGAAACTTTCCTAAGGCAGAGAAGTCGCCGATGAAAGCCATTGGGTTGTGCATGCCTGCTCCAGTGAACAGTGGAGGTTTCCCAGAGTCTTCAGTGAGTATGGGATGAAGGACAACAGGGGAGTGGGCCACAAACCCAAAGTCCCTTTGCTTCTTCCCTGAAAGTGGAAAAGGATCAAAGGAATGAAAGGGACTGAATATCTAACAGAAGACTATTGTATATTCTTCCTTTGGGTCACAGGCATGGTTTGCATTATAAAGCAAAAGACTTCTAATATAACATTTATGAATGCCTTAGTCCTTGGCTATACATCCAGAAGTGGTTGGAAATATGTATGTATGTCAGATGGGATTATTTGCTAGGAATACACTTGTAGTATCTTTTGTGATTAAGGATCAATGACCTAATCTTGATTGCTTTATATTCAATTTTTTCTCCCACTTACTGTTTTAGTTCCCCCCTTTGGAATTGTTTACAGTAAATATGTACCAACCCTACCATTTGTATTATAATAAACACTGCCCAGAAGTTGTTTAGTTGAAGAATATAAGATCATTATTTTAAGCCAGTTTCTCTGTTCTGTCAGAATTCATATTGAGTAAGCATTTTCCAAATAATGACCATTAATTAAATCACAGTGGTACTACCAGCTCTGTTGGAATTTTAACTTACTCTATTTTTAAAAAAAATCTGTGAGATATTTACTTTCAAACCACTACACAGACAGGTCTTTAGAAATCCCCAAGATCATGACAGTAAAGCAAAGATGACTCTCCGACTGTACAGCAAGGAAGAAAACAATTTTTAGAATTGTTTTGTAGCTTACTGTACATGATACTGTACAGTATACCTATGATACCAGTACATGTTGTTCTATTATTTAAACACAGAAGGATTCTGATTACCATAGAAACTTAACTGCTGGAAACAACCCTCATGACAATACTTTGCGGGTTGGATGTTTTTTGGCTTATGTAAACTGTACTTTTAAAACTCCCCTCTCCCTCTCCCTCTCCCTCTCCCTCTCCCTCTCCCTCTCCCTCTCCCTCTCCCTCTCCCTCTCCCTCTCCCTCTCCCTCTCCCTCTCCCTCTCCCTCTCCCTCTCCCTCTCCCTCTCCCTCTCCCTCTCCCCTCTCTGTCCCCTCCTTGGTATGTGTGTGTGCTGTATGGGCAGGTTCTTTGGTATTTTGTATGAGTATGGGCATACACTTGCTATGATTTGTGCTTGCTCTAGTGCACATATGTGGAGTCATAGGACAACCTCAGAGTTTGGTACTCACAAGTGACTTCACTTGGGTTGTGAAGATCAAACTTAGGCTGTCATTATCGCAAGACAAACTCTTCTCCCACTGAGCCATCTCCCCAGCCCATGCCTAAAATAATTTCCACCTGTCTTCTAAGCATAGGCAGGTCAGATGTTTGGTGCTTCTCTTCCAAGTCCATGATTTACTGATTTTTTTTTTCTGGAGTGAGGGGATCTTTCCAGATAAGTTCTCCTGTGGCATCTGAGGGTTACAAAAAAAAGTTTATTTTAATTTCTTGACATTCACTAGTCAATGGTGAGGACATAGACTGTTGTAATTGATAAAAGTCAGTTCCAAGCTGGGCATGGTGGTGCAAGCCTGTAATCTCAGCACTTGGGAGGCAGAGGCAGGTGGATTTCTGAGTTTGAGGCCAGCCTAGTCTACAGAGTGAGTTCCAGGACAGCCAGGACTACACAGAGAAACCCTGTCTAAAAAAAAAAAAACAACAAACAAACAAAAACAAACAAAAAAAAAACCCCAAAAACAAAAAGTCAGTTCCATGCCTTTGTTTACATGTGTAAAGTTTCCAAGTTCTAATTAACAACATTTTAGTGTAGCTTCTACCTTGTCATTGGCTTTTGTCAATGCATCTAAAATTTATTTATATAGGATTTTATAGCTAGGACAATTCATCTAAAATATCATATCATTTATGATAAAATTAAATTGGTCAATCATTTCAGATTGTATTCACATGATCCAGTAGGCACAGAACAGAAGAATTCAGGAGTGGAAATGATATCTCCATGCTGTTTGTGACTACCTAGCTGGACCTGGAATCATGTCGCCTACAAACATCATCTTCCATGCCCTTCAAATTGCACCATGCACACATACGTTTACTCCAGCTTTCCAGCTAAAGCATAGAGCAGGAGGGGAGAGTAAATGAGCTTGCTTTGGTAATTGCGTTCTCTCCTGTGATCATTAAATGTGTTTTATCTTTAACATGCTAAAATGCTAAGATACCACAAGGGAGTACTAATTCTAGAATTAACCTGCTAAATCTGAGAAAGCCCACAGATTTGCACTTTAAGCCTTCCTGAAAGAGCTTTTTTTTTCACTGTTATTTTCCAAAGCAATGCTGTAAAGTTTTATCAGCAGAAATCCAGAGACATCACTTAACCTTGCATAGAGGCCAGGAGCCAGCTTTCTCTACTTAGAAATGTTGACTGTCATTATCAAAAATATAGAAACAAGCTTTGCGCGTATCTAATTTTAAAATTCAAACCACTAATGAGGCATGGAGAACCTTGGGGATGTACAGGAAAAGAAAAACAGAGAGTTAATAAAATTGAGAATTGAAAATATGTCTCTCAATACACATTTCTGGGAGAAAGTTTAAAGAATCTTCTGTTTCTAGAGAAGAAGGCCTGGAGAATAACAAAGAGAATTAATTCAATGATGGGGAATACAAGTCAGAGTTGAGGCAGAAAAGGATACTAACAATTGAAAGGATGAAGAAGCCTAGCCTAGATACCTATATCAACCAATAAAAATACATATCATTGTTCCGATTACCCGCTGTGTGTGTTTGTGTGTGTGTGTGTGTGTGTGTGTGTGTGTGTGTGTATGTGTGCATAGGCTAAAAGCCAAATTTACTTGTCTTCCCTATGATAAGAGATCAAATTCAAATTCTCATTTTTTGATGCAAAAAAAGCCCCTTAGTGACAATTGTGACCCCATATTATTAATAGTTAAATAATGTTCATTGACTACAATCCACAAAGAAAACATTAAAATTTTCTACTTCTATGGCTTCCCCAATAGAAATTCTTCTCTGCAATGTACCTACTTACTTGGCTTACTCTGGAGGCAAAATGTATTATAAATTCATTATTCTATAGACAATGAAACGATACAACCTTTCTGCCTAGAGCAATGTCAGCAAGCATTTGACTTCTTAGAATCCTGAAACCCCTGTCTGGTTATTCACAGTCCTCCACTAGTGGTTTGTGATAATGAGGTGATAGATCAACTTTTGGTCAACTTTTGATACAGATGTATCTGTCAGTATTTTGGTCACTCAGTGATTGGTCTCTTTCAGTGGGGTTAGGCTTTCAGGGAATTGATCTCTTGGTAGATACATCGATGAATAAGCCTAGTGGATATAGCCAAGCAAATGTCTACATGATCAATGCCCACATTTGCAGACTAGATAAGCAAAACCAACTGAGTCATAAAACTGTGTGTTGTCAACATCTTAATAGGCTGTCAAAGTCATATGTGATGCAAGGATTTTATGCATCGAGAACTAGCTTTAAAATGTTTCTGCAATTTGCATTTTTTCTTTTCATTACTACTGTTAGTTGTGCCACTCGGATCACACTGTGAAACAACACTGCATTGGTTCTGAAGCTGGTTCCAAGTTATTCAGAGTCTGAAGTTCAGAATTTGCTAGGAAACCTAACATGCACTTGTAGATCCTAAAACTTGTACGTCTCCAGATGGGGCACTGTTAATATTCAGGATTTGTGGCACTGCACTATTTTGAAACAAATAGAGTGAAGTAGTAAAAAGTAAGTTTGTCTACCATATGGCTGTTTATTTCTGAGTGCAGAACCTCGCTGTGAGATGCTTGGCTTTGCATGGTGGAACAGCTACAGATTCACACTGGTGCACCTGCTTTTATAGCAAAAAACATTTCCAAGGACACTGAATTTGCTGTATCGTGATCTGAAGAATTCCCTATCATTTAGGAGACTATGAGGAGTAGTCTGATTTATAAGACATGGAAAATGAAATGAAATTCCCCATTAGAAGAGGTTACCCTTTAAATATATGCATTATTTAAATGTGTAGAAGAGCTAAGTTAGGTCAGTAAAAGAATGCAGTAGAGAGGAGTATGACCTGGGACAGGAAGCTCTGTGCCCCACCTCTACCCAGAGATAGAGGTAGCCCTGAGCAGGAAATGACATTTCTCTACCTAATCGAGTCTACCTTTATAATTGGAATTTAAATAATAGAATCACAGAATTATAGATTTCTTAAAAATTTTATCTAGGTTTGCCTCCAGGAGAGATACAATGAGGATGTCAATCAAGTTCTTTCTTCTGACACATAAAAAGCGAGTAAAATAAAGAAACAACACAAAAACAAAAGCAAAAGCAACTGCTCTTAACCAGTAGAAAGTGGTTTTAAAGGCCAGAGGTAAACCGCTGGGGAGCATGTCTTCTCCTGGAGCTGAATATTCAGGGGAAGAGTGGTCTCTCCCACGCCTGTATAGGACTTTGGAGTGTGGTTGCAGGTAGTCACACGATTTTAATAGTTAAAGCAATTTCATGTGTGTTTGTATCTATAAACATTTTTGGGATACAACTAATGAGATCTGTGGAGACTTTCCATGCGTGACTCAAACTTGCCACCCATCCTTTCACACACACCCTACTCCCTGCATAAACCGTGTAGCCTCTTTGCAAACTTTCAATCTTGATGTCTCTCAACCTAGCAGTATTAAACAACCAATCAACAATGGTTACTTTTCTTAATTATATAAAACCTTAAGACATCGCAAAACCATAAAGATCCACAAAGTTAAGCACCAAGGATAGACCCCTCTTAGAAGTACTCAGCAGTAGATTTGTTGCCTTAGTAACATGCTTTGCCAGCACCACATTAATGTCACCATCTCTAAACGGAATTTGTTCTTTCCCACCAGGTATAGAGTACCTTACAGAAGCATCTGCCATTCCCCCCTCCTTCTCACCAGTGTTGATGAGAATGATGGAAGTCCTATGTTCAGTCAGCACAAATCTCTGTGTGATGTTGGTGAGATTACCAAGGGAATCGGATGAAAAGCTCTGTAGACAGGAGGCAGTGAAAAGCCAGGGTTGACTCTTGCACCTGTGATTCCAGATGTCAGAAGCCAATTTATCTGCAGGGCTAGTTCTTTGTGACATACTCAGGATTATTCTGATCCTTTCTTGCCTTTCAATTCGGGCATTACTCCAGATGAAACACAGGTGATAGTCCAGGTTGATCTGGAAAGAGTGAATGTCAACTGTGTGAATTCCTCAATTTGACTGGCTTAAAGAAAATTCTGTGGGGGCATTTTCTAGATTAATGGGAATGCTCACCCCATTGTGGTGGTACAATCCCCAGGCAGATTATCCTTGGTTGCATAAGATATAAAACTAACTAAGCCATTGAGAATAAGACAGGAAGAGGTCTCTTTATATGCCCTCTCTTCAGTTCCTACTCCAAGTTATGGATGTGAGTTCCTGCCTTGATTTACCTCATTGATGGACTACACCCTGTAAATCAAATAAACCTATAGCTGTCCCACAACCTTCCCATAATTCTCCTGTCTTTGCTTCTTGCTTTATGATAGGAAAGCTGTGATCTCAGCACCCAGAAAGCAGATACAAGATGATCAAAAGTCAAGTTACCCTTGACTATACAGTAAATTAAAGGGAGCTGAGGTTATATAAACCCTATCTCAAATCAATAACTGAATTTATATATACCTACTGTAGATACATATTAAATCTATGAAAAGCAGTTTTATGAATACGTATAAAGCAAATGGGCAGGGAAGAATCATAATGGAAAATGATGTATTTATACTATAGTCTTAAAAATACAATAAGAGCATTGTGAGGTTGTAGGATTTCTCAGCAGTTAAGAACATGTACTCTTTCATTTGACCTGAGTTAGGTGACCACCATCCAAATCTGAGGACTTCAATCACTTGTAACTCTATGTCCCAGATTATGACACTCTCCTCCAGCATCTCCTAGCACCTGTTCCTCTTTTACACACATGTACATGTACACACACACACACACACACACACACACATACACACACAGAGAGAGACACAAATAAATCTTAAAATAGATGCTTACCACAGGTGACGTCTTTGACATCATCCTCTGTGTGCTTATACCTCCTACCAACAGGAATAAAAAATGAGCATCATTCTAGCATTGGTTATTTTCTTGAAGATTTAGAACATATGTCCCTGCCCAATAGCAGTTTACTTCAGCAGTTGACAAAAATTCTCTGCAAAGATCAATTTGCATATATTTTGATCATGCAACGTAGAGTTTGCTGCATTTACTGAACCTGTACCAAACCTTAGAGGATGTACAGAAGAATGAGTGTCTGTGCTCCACTCAAATGGCTGACAAAGCAGGTTGCAGGCCAGGTTTGACCCTCCAAACTGAACATCCTCTTATTTTGCTGTTTCTATTTCTTTTGATTATTTAAACAAACCAAACCACAGCTTACTATCCCTCATGTTTTATGTCCCTCCCCCTTTCTACCTTGTGTTTGTAAAGCCTGTGTTTAAAACTCTGGTTTTTCACATTACTTGTTTAATATCCTATCTCATTCAGACTCCATTATTCATTTTCCATTCTAATGTTGATGGATGTCTGAGTTGTTCGAATTTCTGGTACAGCGCTGCTGGAACTCTTGTGCATGACCCCAGACCTGAATGTGATGAGTTCTAGCATTGTATATACTTACGATGTAATTGCTGGGCCACTGGGCATTCATAACTGCAAATGTACTTAATAATGCCAATCTATTTCCCAAAGTGGATGGAAAAAAATGACCGTCAGAAATGTGAGCCTCGGCTTTTATCGGGCGTGTTGATATAGCTTCCATGTTTATTTTTAAAACACAATGTTCGCAATATGTTTCTGAGTTCCATGATATTTAGCCATTTGAAATATTTTATTGTCTGAGAATTTCAATGTGTATAGTGAGCTTTGACATAATCCAGCCCTCATCCCTCCCCTATACTCCACCACTTCTCCTTTGAAACTTCATTGTTATATTTAAAGCTCAACCAAGTCCCTTGGACTGTCAATGTGTATGTCTGCAGATCCATGTGCATTGTGACACAGGTTCTCCATCAAGGACTTCACCCCAGGAGGAAGCTGAGTATTTCTTGTCATGTTCATGCACTTTATATTCTATATTTTAAATTTGCATGTGCAGGCAGAATTGGGTATGGTCATTTTTAGTATGACTGTGCTTCTCAAGAATACGGAACCTTTAGTCCATTGATGCCAAACACAAATGCTCCTAAAATTCCAAGTTTAAAAATGTTCTTTTAGGGAGACTTCTTGCTCCTCGATGTTTTCCATCCTTTCTCTTCAGTTTCAATAAGTATTATTAATCATGTCCCACTTTTATCCGATCCCTGTTTGGGAAGGATTTATACCTTTTCTTCCTTGAGTGTCAGGTGATTTCATCCTATACTCCCTCAGTAATAGTTGACTGGTAGAAATTCCTTAATATCTGTGAAAACTATATTCTTACTGAAGTGGATGATGAACATCTTAAACCAAATCCTTCAGTTTTTCTGACATGCTCAAGTTTTGCTCTCATTATACACAAACCAATGTAACAATTTACTGATCTCACTGTTTTCAACTCTTTTACTTTTTTTATTTGCTTGTTTGTTATTCTCTGTATAATCCTGGCTGTCCTGGAACTCACTCTGTAGACCAGGCTGGCCTCGAACTCAGAAATCTGCCTGCCTCTGCCTCCCAAGTGCTGGGATTAAAGGCGTGCGCCACCCCCACCAGGCTAACTCTTTTAATTTATCTGCAGTATTCAGCTTCTAGACAAAATAAGGCTATACAACTGGAAGAAAATGAGGATATTCATTACTTATTCTGGCTCTTTCTTTACCAGTTTGTTGTGAGGAGTTTTCTCGGATGATGGGCTTCATTTCAGTTTAAAATTTCCAATTACATAGGCAGACATGAGGTAGTTTGTCTCAGATACTGTCTTGTCATCTGGGAATAATTAGCACACTTTACTCAGTATTGTTGAGGGTAGTTCTCAGTACCATTCAGCAATGAACATTTTCTCTAGATTGTTTCTTTAGTTTTGCTATTTGTAGTTTTGACTCGATAATCTAGTCAAATAACAAGGGGGGCAGAAGGGAAGACATAAAATGGAGACATGAGGCAGATGGTAAAGTGGCCAACTAAGAGGATGTGAGTTTGAATCCTAGGAATGATGTAAATGCCAGGTATTGTGTGGTCTTCCATCTGCAGCCTTGCACGGGCAAGGGAGGACGGGCAGATACAGAAAGATGTTGGAGGCTGGCTGATCCATTAGTCACGATGAAAAGCCAGGCTGCTGCTTCAACAAAGAGAAGCTTTGCAAAAAGAACAAGAGTGGTAAGCAATAGAGGAAGACACCCAACCCAGGTGTCTGGATTCCACACATACATGCATAGATAACAATATACACGTGCACATGAATACTCACACATACACACACCTACCCACTACATGCATGCACACATGCACACATGCACACAGGCAAGCATGCATGAAAGCACACACTAACACACATGCGTGCACATATCCACACATGCAAGCATGCATGTATCCATATACTAACACACACACACACAGAGAGAAAGAGAGAGAGAGAGAGAGAGAGAGAGAGAGAGAGAGAGAGAGAGACAACCTCTCCAAATAGTTGAATCTAAATCCTATCCATTTAGGGAAACAATGAAACAACTGAAGTGAAAATCTCCTACATGACCATGCAGATGCTGAAAGAAATGAACATACGAGATTATGCATTTATTCTATGAGAACAGAGCAAAGAGGTGTGACAGACTAAAGGTCACACCAAGAATGATTTTAAACATTGGGAACATGCTTGCAAATTGAGAAATGATGCCTCTCTTTTAAAGGAAAAAATAATCTCAAAGATAAGATAAATGGTGAGGCGCTAACCACAAAAGTTAACAATGAGATGCTCTACCAAAAAGTAGAGTCATATTTAGTCTGATTTTTCTCAGAAATTATCTATGTTGGAATGAAAAAATACTAAAACATAAACATTTCATATATAGAAATGTCTTTATACTTTGGCAAGTAGATGAGGTAAAATATAAAGGAAGAGACAGAAGAGTGAGATGTAGAGCCCCAGTATACAACAAGAACGTTGTCAAGGGCAATGCTTATGATCTGAAAAAAATGAAACCTGTTTGTCATGCATACATATTGCCACCTTTGAAAAATAGCTTTCTAGGTCCATGCAAGTCCAGTGTGATGGACAGATGTGCATACATAGCCTATGCTCACCATTCTACTTTAGTTGTGAAGTTTTAATTAAGAAAGAGCTTCGTACATCTAGTACAGGTCCTTTAACCAAACGGCACAGGCCTCTCCACAGGCAGAAAGCCATCAGCATTGTGAGATTGTGGAGATGAAACCTTCCTGAGGTTCTGATGATTTTGCAGCAAAACGACACTTATGTCGGTTCTAATTCCACAGTGTATTCTTTGTTGTGTGTCATAATTTCCTCTGAAATTGTAATAAAAATGACAGAAAAGAAGTAAATAAAATATGGGAAAAGTAAGTTGTATTTGAGTGACTAATTTTCTATTAGGCCTCAGCTGTACATCTGATACTTCAAAGAAAGATAATAGTTGTCTCAACTTATTAGTGATTGAAAAGTGACTACATCCTTGAAGGATCCAGTAGAAATCAGCATGCATTTTGATAAACAGTCAAGTAATTAATATCCAGTAACGCTATTTGTGAGCACAGCACGGTCCTTGATAAGGACTGACTGTCTTTGTCCATGCTCTTTCTTTGAGTGTTTGTTCTGTGGTGAAACTTTCTGTCATGAACACAAGTTCCTTGGGAGCCAGGAAGTACTAAAGAGAAGCTCATTCAGACTCCAGAATTTTAAAGAAGTTTTTTTTTAAATCTCAGGAAGCAATGATTCCTTAAACCTAGGAAGTCTCTGAGACTGAACAGATGAACCCCATCCTTCCCTCTCTGATGTCTCATACACAGTTAGGAAAGCTGAGAAAACTCAGACCAGCCAAATTGTCTAAATAATACTCCTCAACATTTTCAGCTACCAGTAATTCAGGGGAGAGCTCTTGGGTCTTAGTTTCATGAGTCTTCATCCATGAAGGGATGGTCTCTCATTAACAAGGCAGTGTCTTGTGTCTTCCCTCTTCCTGTTTGTGCGTCTGTTCCTTTAGTTTGTGGTCATTCCCTGTCTGGAATGAGTACTTTTGTCATCTACCCAGGGACAGTGCCACAGGAAGGTCCCTCACTGAGTCTGTGTGGAAACATAAATGTTACTGGGAATAGCACTTGGGGCTGGAGACTGAGAAAATCATGGAGGTGGAACTTAACTTACCTGAAATGGCCTAATGTGCCAAAAAAAGACCTCACTCACCCTTTCTACTGAATAAATTTAAGACAGAACAATCTGTGCATGAAAGTTGATTAGGATGTCCACAGAGAGCTAATCACTTACTGGACTGAACGTGGATATTAGATGATCTATAACTGAAATAATAAGCTTCAGTGGCTTAAAAAAATCTATCATCTGGTATTTACTATAGCAACCCAATGAGCCAGGACATCCCAACATCAACTATTTTGAGAGGATTTTTAGTCTTTCAATACAGTGATATTTTATTTTCCCGTGGTTTACATCAAGATCTTCAAAGTAAGGAATAATCAAACTTACTTGACACAAGAGAAATTAAACAAGAGAGAACTGCTCATGTAGGACAGAAAAAAATGCCCAAAGTAACTCTTAAGAAAAACATTTTAGCTGGAGAAGTCTGGTGTTTTACAGAATGTAAGAGTGTTTTAGACCAAAAGATAATGTTTACAAAAGAAACAGTACTGTAGGATGCAGAGCCCAGGGCCCCCAAGGCAACTTAACAGGTATGTTACACAAGGCATGGGGTATGAGTGGTACTCAGGGGCCTGCACAAATAAGAAGAATGCTGCAGAAAGAGTCCAAGTGACCAAATATGTTTGGTACTTTTGTGCTTTTCCATACTGAACACCAAGCCATGGTGTACAAATAAGAAACTAATAAAATTTGAATGTTACTTCATGTAAGAAGTCTGCAGGACTGGAGGGTTTTGTTTTTCCTTTTTAATTATTTTCTTGCATATTTATTAGATCCTGATTGAAGTTCCCTCTTTCCCAGACCCCCAGTCTTTCCCCTGTACCTCCCATAGCCCCACCCATCCACCCAACAACCCTTTTCTACCTCACCTCAGAAAAGTACAGACCTTCCAGGGACCACAACCAAAGACAGCATGATAAGCTCCAATAAGACCAGGTACAGATTCTCACCTTAAGGCTGGACAAGGTAACCCTGTAGGAGGAAAGGGGTCCCACAGGCAGAAGTTAGAGACAGCCCCACCCACACTGTTAAGAATGCAACAAGAGCACTCAGCTGCACAACTGTAGTGGCTGTTCCTGTTTGTCAACTTGACTACATCTGGAATGAACTGCAATCCTAAAATAGAGGGCATACCAGTGATCCAGATCTTGAGGCTGGAAGATACAGGCTTCTGACCCGGATCTTGATGCGATTTTGATCCAGATCTTGAGGCATAGCGGCCATGAAAAGCTTTGACCCAAGCAAGGTAGTACACCCTTTAATCCCAGGAGATTGAGGAAAACGGATGTCTGAGTTCAAGGCCATCCTGGAACGGAGCAAGTTCCAAATCCAGGAGTTGTGGTACATATCTAATCTGGGACACACCTTCTGCTGGAGGCCTACTTAAGGACACTGGAAGAAGGAAGCTTCATTTTATTCTCCTGCTTGCACTTACTTGACAGCACATCTGTTGGGACCTCTTCTTGAGGATTCCAGCTTATACAGAAGACCAGTTGAAACAACTAGCCTCGTGGGACTGAGCAACTACTAGCTTCTTGAATCTGGCACTCACAGCTGCCCATTGTTGGATTGGTAGGGCTACAGATTGCAAGTCATTAGAGCAAAGCCTCTTAAATATATAGAGACATTCCATATGTTCTGTGACTCTAGAGAACTCTGACTAATACAGCAATCATAATATATATGCAGAGGGCTTAGGTCAGACCCATACAGTCTTCCTGACCTCTGTGACCCCACTGGAGTCCTATTTTCATGAAAACCAGTAAAATGTTGGGACTGCTGTTACAGAGAATTAATGTCAATTATACTGGGTGAAACTGAAGAATTTTTTTTCCGGAGGAAGCAGATGATATCAAATTTAATTCGCTCAAATATCAAAAAGAATGTAGAGGTGGGAATAAAGTTAGGATATCAACCTCTGTGGTTAAAATCAGCTAGAGGATATATGAAAATGTGTCTGTCCTCAGACAGGACAGCACTAACTACTGAAGCAATCCCATAGGACCTCAGTCTTGGGTATCAATGAGCTTATTAGAATTCATTCCAGGTGCAGCAGTGAGGAGTTACTTATGGGAAAATTGATAACTCCAAAATATGGTCTTATGGGGTGCACGGGTAACTAGGTGAAAGGTTGGCTGGAGTTGTGCTTTGTTTGTGCAGATTGTGAGCAGTTGTCCCCCACGCTGATGTTGGGCGTTTGGTGAGGGAGATGTTTTAGGATAGTACATTTTCTTCCCCCTTCATCATTCGGCTCTTTCTGCAAGTCTCTGAATCTCAGGAGAGCTATTAGGAACAGACACAATTTTTAATTACCAACCAGTCTCAGGATTCCAGGGGAAAGTGTCGCGTTTCAAAAAAAAAATGTTCAGCAGATCCAATACAGCATGAAAAGATCTCATAGTTCCTATCAATTGTTTCCTTACATGGCCCCATTTATCCATGAGAAATACTGAGCTAGTGCCATGATCCCAGCCTCTCCTGTATCCATTAAACATAGGTCAGAAACAAATATAGAATGCGCTACTAAATGTTTATCCCCTGTTGTAAAGGCTCTGTTATGTAACCTAGTTATTACAGGGCCAACAGCTGAGCCTAGATGCATGTGCTGTCACCCTTAGCAGGGGTGAATAAAACTGTCACCACCAGCCTCAGAACAATTAAATTCCATACTTCCACTCTCAGGTATTTCAATATATTCTATGGCCCACCGGCTACTGTCATGGTGCCCTGTACTCCTGCCTGGACTACACTGATTAAGGAGGCACATCACCTCATAGGACTTATAGGAAGATAGCCATCTAAAATCTACATCAGTGAGTCCCCCTCCAGTTAACCTTCTGAAATAAGTTTAATAAGCTCAATTTACTGAGTAGAAAATTAAAAATTCCATTACCACCAAATGAAGAATAATTTCTTAAATTAAATCTTGATTGAAGATATCCATTTAGTCCTTAGCATTTTCCCATTGTTCTCCTTTGAACAAAAAAAAGTGGATGACCACTCGAATGTGACAAAAGTTAGACATTTACAAGCACAGCACACTTGCATCCATCTCAGAGTTCAGGAGAATAAGGTACTGAGAATTTTTAATCAAGCTGGACATCAGAGCATACAGGTGATCTCCATATTCAGGAGGCTGCAGCAGGCACTGAAGACTAGCCTGGGCTACATAGCAAATTACACAGTGTTTAAAAGCACACAAAGAAAACTGAATAACTGAAAAGAATATTTGCCCAATGCAGTACGACTAGATTAGTAGGACATACTGACAGGTACACACAATCCCTCCTCACAGGAAAGATTTAAACATATAAAAACCTCTTTAATTTCTTGAGTATAAAGAAATGGTGGCTGCCAGAAAAATATATCAGGGACAAATGTTAAGTGTGGGTTTCCTCTTTGCAAGAATAAAAATAGGCAAAATTATAAAAATATGGATTATGGGTAATCAAATAAATATATTAAAACATCTAAAACAAAAAAAATAAATCTGGATGAATATATTTTTACGATTGAATTCCTTTATGAGGAGACTGAATCAGAAGCTGGATGTACACTTTATAGTTTGCTTGAAAACCTCCCAAATCTCTGCCGTTTCCCATTAGGCGAGCACCGTTAGAAAAGAGAAAATGTTGCTTAGCAGAGGGCATGCATGAAGACATGGACGTGGGTAAGCAGCCTTCTCAGTTGCCAAGGACAAAACCAAGATACAGTCACCACATTTGTTAAGAAACTATTTTCTTCATAAAAGAGCAGGCTTCAGAGAGGAAGTGAATCTGGGAGAAAGGGGAGGTGGGGACAGAGCTGGGAGAGTGGAGAGAGGGGAACTGTAGTCTGGATATTGCCTGAAAGAAGAATCTCCTGTCAATAATAACAGAAAGATTAGGAGCTCAAGAACTGAAAAGCTTAAAAGAAAAAGAAATAAACTATTCTCAGTAGATATTTATACACTTCAAGGGAAAAGCACATAAAGACCATGGGAAACATATCTTTAAGCTGAACTAATACGTCATGAAATTTAAAGATATAAAGCTAACCAATCCTTGGAAGAAAAAAGAAACAAACCAGTAAATTAGACAAAAATCTAAAACTTTGCATGTATCCTTTGTAGAAAGTAAATGGCATGGCCTTTATAAATTGGGATTTATAGTGCATAGAAATAGAATAAGATAATCTTAAGAAGTAAAATGTTTTTATTTACAATGTTTTACTAATAAATACAAGTAGAACATCTTGTAAATGTTACTGTCACCATTTCTAGTCTCTGAGACACATCAATTAAATATAGGCACTGCTTTGCTATTCCCTTTAGCCTTACATTTCTTCCCAATACATCTTTTTAGGATCGTTTTTATCTGCAAGCCAGGGAGGGATTTCAAGATCATCCCTCATATTACCTATCCCATTAATATCTTAAGACTTTACATTTTCCTTTTAATAACACATAAGGTGAATTTTAATTATGCCTTGGTATCTTTATTCTCTTTGAAGCATGTCCTTATCTATTCAAACCCATTTTGACCTCAGCCATTGCCCAATTTATCTCTTTCATTTTATAATTGGGTTTCTGTAGCAAAAACTTTAAGGATATCAAATATCTTAGTGGAAATTTTGTCCTGATTCTGCATGTGATGTATTCCAAAGGATAACCCCTACTTCTCAATTGGCCTGTTTGATCATAAGTATGGTTAAGCTATCATTGCATTTTGGTGCGTTGATTGTTGAGTTCCTTTCTAGTTCAGCACCGGTCTGCATTCAGAACATGTAAGATGCAGTTTTCCCTGTTGCCTTCCACTAATATCATCTAATTCTCAGTATCCTGTAAAAGCAGGTGGATATTGCAGACCCCAGATGCTGTCTGTAGGCGACTTTTAGTGAGAACAACTCTGCTGCCATGTATGCATGTCTTTCCAGTGCTGATTTAAGTTTCTTTTTTTTTAATCTTTATTTTCTATATTCTATGTTTACATTCCAAAGGCTTTCCCCTTTCCCAGTCCCCCCCACCATACGTCCCATAATTCCTCTCTCCCCCAAACCATTCCCCAATCATCCCCCACCACGATTTCTCTGTTCTGGGTCTACAAAACTGGATCCAATCTTTTCAGGCCCAGGGTCCTCTCCTTTCTTCTTCTTGGGAATCATTTCACTTGCTAATTGTGCCTTCACTATAGAAATTAGAACCTCTCAGAACCACTGGTCTTTCCAGCTGGATCACTGATTTTACTATTATAACTGTATTTTCTCTGGAAATACTAACTCCCAGATAATGGTGGGTGTGTTTTTTGTATTTATTATAAGCTTTGACACTACAGTTGGGCCATTACACCTCTGAATCTAGCCCAGGCACCTTCTTCTTCTGGCACATGCTTCTTCCTCCAGGTTAGGCTGGTGAATCCTCACAGCTGATTCTTTCCCAGCATTCTTATCTTTGCCCGGAAGTTCCACCTATCCTCTTCTGGCTAGCTATTGGCCATTTAGTTCTTTATTAAACCAATCAGAAGATGCCTTAGGCAAGTAAGGAAGAACAGAGTCACATATTCACACAATGTACAAAAAAGATTATTCCAACCCGACACCAGCAGAAAACACTACATTAAGAAACTTACTGCATTAGTTATTTTGCTGAAGGTTGTGACTAAAATACCTAACCAAACAAGATAACTCAAGATTGAGGCTAAAGTACCTAACCAAAGAAGACAACTAAAGGAAATGAAACAAGAAAAAAATACTTAAAACCATTTTGTCTCCTTGCTTGAAGGGTATTAATCCTGGTGGGAGATAAAGTAATAAAAGAAGATTAAGGCTAGTTTTTGGACAGCTCTGCAAAATAGGAACAAAGACAGAAACTGTGTCTCACATGACTTTCTCCGTTATTTCACATTTTACTCCATCTTGAATCCTAGCCCATGGGGTAGCATTCCCCACCTTCAGGGAGTGTATTCCATTCCTAGTTAATCATCTCTACAACTATCATGACAAACAGATAGGAGTTTGACTAATTAACACCCTAGAAATTTGCTAATCCATTGAGGTTTACATTCCAAATTCCCCATCACTGCTTTTTACAAAGGCAATTTTCCAATTTCTATTACCGTACACCCAGGCATTAGCATGGCACACCATTCAAGCCATTTCTATTTAGTATTTTGAGGTAAGAATTACAAACATTAATGAAATTGAAAATATCCTTTATTTTCTATCATTTGAAAGTGATGAAGAAATGTTATATTTGTGAAACAAAATTACAGTAAAAAGTAGTTGACTTTATAATTGCAAGTGTAGGTATAGTAATATCACCCAACTAAATAACTGTGGACATAAAAAAATGATTCAGAAATCAAACTTTCAGGGCTGTCTCTTGGAGAATCCAAAATTAGCAAAAAAAAAAAAATAGGAGAACTTTGCAAGTTTCAAGGTGACAGTTGGGAATGGGAATCACTAAGGTTGTGTGTAAAGCAGAACAGCCTGGGAGCTAACATGGGTTTGATCTGTTATAGGCTTGTTGGCATTAATAAGAGACCAGATACTCTTGGATGTCGTTGGCTGAAGGGGGTAAATAAGAAAATTAATGGCTTTTACTGGCAAACAAAATCCTGCTTCAGGAGGGTTCTGAGGAATGCTGAGTTCAGGTTTTGCTTATCTGCTAAGTGATCTTTATGTTTAAAGAATCTAACCTGAGTTCAGACTGTCATCCAGTACAGTGTCAACAGCACTGTCATTTTGGAAACCTGCTTTGGACATAAACAGAGAGGAGAAGGAAGAAGAAGGGGGAGAAGGAGGAAGAAGGAGGAGGAGGAGGAGGAAGAGGAGGAGGAAGCGGAGGAGGAAGAAGAGGAGGAGGAGGAGGAAGAGGAGGAGGAGGAAGAGGAGCAATAGCAAAAACAAAATACCAAAATCCAAGAGAGTATACAAGGAGCTCTGTCTATAACATGTTGTTTATATTGTATGTTCTCAGGACTGACCATTTGTTATTGGACAACCAACTGATGCTCTCTTCCCTGTTGAAGACTATTGGTGCTGCTCTCCCAAGTTATCTGTCGTTCTCTAGGTAGCACTGAGTCCTCAGCTTCTTCATTCTTGCAAGCATGTCTGTCTTTATTGTCCTTGTTCAGCTGCTATGTAGGCCCCTGTCATGAGACTTTATTGGTTTAGATTCTGATATCCCTAGAAGGAACAATCTCACAGAAACCCACTCTTTCTTTCTCTCTTATAATCTGTCTTCCCTTCTTTCCACAATGATCCCTGAGCTTGAAGTGCCGGACTTAAGTAGAAGATATGTAAATGCAATGGTACTCTACAGCTCTGCATTTTATTGGTTGTGGTTGAGGTCTTAGTCTGTGGTAAAAAGAAGTTTCTCTTTTGAGGGATGAGAACTACACTTAACTGTGGGTATAAGGACAAGTGTTTGAATTCTATTTAAGGATTACAGTGGTTCAATAAAGTTAAGGTTATAGGTTCTCCTCCAAGGCCCATGACTTCACTAGCTCTGGGTAATTGGCTAGGTTTCCAGCACACAGCCTGATTTCCCTTTTGCTGAATAGTTTTTAAGTCTAATAAGAGGGCTGTTGGTTACATCCAAGATATGTGTGCCAATATGGCACCCTCAGAATTATTGTGTCATGCTGCTCATTGTTGTGGTTCATAAACATCATAGCCAGGTAGAACTATTGGTGGCTTCCCTCCCTTGGAAGCTTGCATGATGCCATGTAGTACCACGAATGACTGTCCACAGTGAGTAAACTTTCAGGTCCGGTCCATCTTGGTGTCCTCAGAGTTCTGAGTCAAAGTATGTGGTGTCTTCAGCTATAGGGATCTACATTATCTTGCTGTGCCATGTGCTTATATCTTTAACACATAGAACATGCAAGGGTATGATTTAAGGTTTGTGAGCGTATTGTCAGGCATCATACTCTGGCACACATCTGGGGATTCTCCACATTTTGACGCAGAAAACACACACACACACACACACACACACACACACACACACACACACTGACAAGAAGGCAGAATCCCTTTCATTTCCTGCCAAAGTTTAGATATTAGTTTGGCCAGAGTAAAGGAGAAAAGCATTATACCAGCTATGCCTCTCTGGTTGCCGTTTTCCTGAGAGTTTCCTTTTAGCTCCATGGAGTTCTGAGGACAGATGGACACCCCAAGTTAGTACTTGGAATCCAAAGGTGTTTAAGGGATTGTGGTGCTGAGTGTAATTCCTCAATGAGAAACTACAAAGAAGGGGGTGGAGATTCAGCGGATTAAACCCCATGATTTTAGCAGCAAGTGAAAGACTTCATTAGTAGTTTGGGAGGGCAAGACAAACATGTGGCTATATTTTAATGCCAATAGTCACTCTTTAAACCTCATATCAATCAGCGTTAGGCACATATAATGGCCCTCCTAGAATAAAGCCACAAACAACAATGAACCTGGCACTCATGGGAGGATTTCTTCCTGCATGGTAGTGGTTTCTGGTCACTCTGTTAAATGCTCTTACTACGTTACAAAGTTTGCCATGCTGCCGAACTGAACCTTCAGGCGTTGCCATTTCAGTGATCTCCTTTAACCTCATGGATTTAGCACTCAGCTCCTTGGTTTACATGTTTGAATTCTGCCAAACTATAAGGAAAGTGTACATGGAAGCCTCTTCAGGATTTCACATGTAAGCACTCTAAAGTCTACATTCTATGAAAGTGATTAGTTTGGCTCCCTTCTTGCCTTTTACTGGAAAGGTTGATAAACTTCAAATTCAAGATGGTTAAGTACTCATCCCTAAATGGTTTTGAATATGTTTTTAGCTTTGGTCCGAGAATCTTGAAATTTTAGAATGTCTTTTTAGCAGTTACTCATAATGTGTGATTATTATGACTTTATGCAACGTATCCTCCTTGCTCTGTGAAACTTGAAAGGGCTTTCATATTAAAATGTGCATTAATGGGATGCTTTGCAGGATCATTTCTGACAGGTAGAGATTGGAAACCCGTATTCTCGTGCTCATAACAAGAGAAAAAGAGAGAAAAAAGGCAAATAAAGTAAAAATTAACACCTCCTCTCAGAAACATCACATAATTGAGGTCAAGAGGCCAGAGACAGAACAATAAAGAGAGTGACAAGTTATGGAGAATACAAACTGCTGGAGCAAATAGCTAGTAGGGAAACTATTAGGAACACTTAAAAGGCAATTAAGGGACTGCTGGAGGCTGGGGGCTAAGGCGCTTGGGACTGAAACCCTCCAGGAGCCCTCCATCTTCACAAGTGTTTTTTTTCAGGGCTCTGCTAGGCTGTTGTAATAAAGGAAAAAAAGAAATCAAAGCTCACTGGGGTCCTTGCGGGCAGAGAAGGGGAAAACACCTACTAAATATGACCAAAATATGGCATTGTCCAAATCAAAATTCAGCTCCCAAGGAAAACCATTTCAATGGAGCCTAATCTAACTTGCAGGAAGAAAGGGTGGAAGGCACCAGGACACCTGATGATTCTGGTTGCTTATGGTGGCAGGGGAAGTAAAAGAATGGTAAGAAATCCTCAGACACAACCAAGACAAAACCAAGACAACCGCACCGAGAGGGAGAAGGCTGTGGTCTGGATTTTGATAGATTACATGATTCATGGCTCACTTTGAGGTACAAAATTATTTCATTTTTATTCTTTAAATCCGTAATCCTGAGAATTTCTCATCTATTGCTTACCTTCAAATTCCTTTGTAAATGTTTCTCAAGACATTTTGTTTTGCCTTTAGTCATCAGTGTATTTTAAAATTTGCCAAATTCATATTCTTTACTATTGAAATGATGTCCTGCCTTTTCACTCCTCTTAGATGTGTTTCTTTTTGTTCTAGAGCTCTCAGATGTGCTCTTAAGTTGCTAGTGTAGGATCTCAAAACAAGTGTAGCCCAGGCTAGCCTTGAATTCATGGTCCTCCTGCTCTGCCTCTTTCAGCAAATCCTACTTGCATGTCTTAGAAGATCACCATCCCTGACCACAAGCTATACTACAGAGCAATAGTGATAAACTTGGATGGTATTGGTACAGAGACAGACAGGTTGATCAATGGAATAGAATTGAAGATCCAGAAATAAAATCACACACTTACAGATATTTAGTCTTTGACAAAGAATCAAGAAAGCATCTTCAATAAATGGTGCTGATTTAAATGGAAGTCTGTGTGTCGAAAAATGAAAATAGATCCATATTTGTTACCATGCACAAAGCTCAAGTCCAACCGGATCAAGGACCTCAACATAAAATCAGATATATTGAATCTAATAGAAGAAAAACTGGGAAAGAGAATCGAAGTCATTGGCACTTGGGGTGTGGGAGTCGGGGAAATTTCCTAAACAGAACTCCAATGGCTCAGTATCTATGATCAAGAATTGATAAATAGGACTTAATGGAGCTGAAAAGCTTCTGTACAGCAAAAGGCACAGTTAATAAGACAAATTGACAACCTACAGATTGGAAAATATCTTCACTAACCCCACATCCAATAAAGGGCTAATATCTAAAATGTATAAAGAACTCAAGAAACTAAACACCAAAAAAAAAAAACAACAACAACACAATCAAAAAATGGAGTATACAACTAAACAGAGATTTTTACAATTGAAGAATCTTGAATGGCTGAGAAGCACCTAAAGAAAAGTTCAAAGTCCTTAGTGATCAGAGAAATGCAAATCAAAACAACCCTGAGATTCCACCTTATTCCAATCAGAATGGCTAAGATTCCAGGAGACAGCATATGTTGTTGAGGAGGTAGAGAAAGAAGAACACTCTTCCACTGCTAGTGGAATTGCAAACTGATACAACCACTCTGGAAAGCAATCTGGAAGTTCCTCAGAAAATTGGAACTATATCTATCAGAAGACCCAGCTATATCTCTAAGGCATATACTCAAAAGATGCCCCATCATGCCACATGGGCATATGTACCATTGTGCTCAAAGCAAACTTATTTGTGATAGTCAGAAGTTGGAAACAACCCAGATGTCCCACAACAGAAGAAAGGGTACAGAAAATGTGGTTCACAGGTATTAAGAATGAGGGACATCCTGAGTTTTGCAGGCAAATTGATGGAACTAGAAAATGTCATCCTGAGTGAGGTAACTCAGACACAAAGGACATGTATGCTATATACTCACTAATAAGTGTGTATTAACCAAAAAAAAGTTCATACAGAATACCCAAGATACAATCCACAGAACTCCAGAAGGTTAACAAGCTGAAGGGTCCAAGTGAGGATGCCCCAATCCTACTTGGGAGGGAGAAGAAAGCAATCAAGAGGCAGGGGTGTACAGAGGGAGGAAAGGACCTGGGTGAGAGAGGAGACAGAAAAGGGAAAGGGGGAACATGATCAGGTATTTGGGAGGAACTGGACTGAATCCCTTATGGCCTGCAGAAAGAAAGGAAACAGCAGCATCTGGAGGTGGGAGTGTGAGGACCTTCTAGAATGTAGAAGAGACCTGGCATGTGAGAGACTCTCAGGACTCAAAGGGAGGGTCCTTAGATGAAATGCCCTACAGTGGGAAGAGGGAACTTGTAGAGTCCACCTCCAGTAGGAAGACAGAGAGAGCATCAAGTGGAGGGATGGGATTGCCATCCCACAGTAAAAACAAAAAAACAAAACAAAACAAAACAAAACAAAAGAAAACAAACAAAACAAAACAAAACAAAAACAACTCAGAATTGTTCCTGTCTAAAAGAACTACAGGGACAAAAATGGAGAAGAGACTGAGGGAAAGGAGGATCCAGCTCAAGGGCTAACACTATTACTGATGCTATGGTGTGCTTACAGACAGAAGCCAAGCATGGCTGGTCCCCAAGAGGCCCAACAAGCAGCTGAAAGAGTCAGATCAGATACAGATACTTACATCCAAACAATAGACAAAAGCTGGAGGACCCCTGTGGTTGATTTAGGAAACATCTGAAAGAAGCTGAGGAGGAGCTGAAAGAACCCCATAGAAAGACCAGCAGTCTTAACTGACCTGCACCCCCAGATTTCTCAGACACTGAACTGCCAACCAGGCAGCCTAGACAAGCAGATATGAGGCCCCCAACACATATAAAGCAGAGGACTGCCTGGTCTGTCCTCAGTAAGAGAAGATGCACCTAACCCTTGAGAGACTTGAGGCTGCAGGAAATGTGGAGGTCTGGTGGTGGAGGTAGAGGTTTTGGGGACATCCTCTTGGAGACAAGGGAGGAGTATTGGATGAGGACCACCCAGAAGGCAGACCAGGAAAGGGATAACAACTGGATTGAAAAAAATGGAAACAACAACAACAATAATAATAATAATAAAGAAGAAAAAGAAGAAATAATTGCACATATTTTGACCTTTATCGTGTTCCTTTACCATGGAATAAATATGGAATGATTAGTGTCTAATGAGTCAGTATTGTATCCAATGGCTTTTGGTGTAATAGTTTCTAATGTCTAAGGTTCCCACTCTAACAGCAGAGGGATCTAAGGGAATTGAACCAGTAAAGAAGACTGAGTAAAGTCTCAGCAATCAGCATCTTCAGTCGGAGCCCCGATATCATTTATACTCTGAAGGTTAAGAAAGCTTACACAGGTGATGGTCTTATGTGTTTCAAACTGTGTAACATCACAAGGACAAGCTACCCTTGGCAAAACCATGTCTTTCCATAGAGGTGGTACATGAAAGATATTTTAAACATTTAATTGAATAGCAGCAGCAACGATAATGAGTCAACTGATTAAACTCATTCCTCTCTACCACATAAAGAAGGAAAACAAAAACACATTCTAAGAATAATTCCATTTTGAAGAAACTGAGGTCATAAGACTCTTGTTTTGCTTTCTTAGAGAATTCTCAAGCACTCAGAATTCTCACAGGACTTCATTCCTAGACAGTTTTCTTAAAAGTCTAATACATTTAGTTTATTAGTGACTTCCATATCTGTGGAAATTTACCTCATATGTCATTATCTATCTGAGGTGTCAGGTTATCATACTCTTTTAAAATTAAATTTTTTTCATTAATTTTGTAATTTTTTCATTAAATGTGTCATTTATTTTTTGAAGATACTAATTTAAAATTTTCAGTTTGGTAAAATTCACCCTACAGAGTCCTTAGTAACTTTGAACTTTCTTGTGGAGAGATTTAAAAAGAAATCACTCCTTTTAAACATTTGGTTCAGATTTTCAATTTCTTCCTCATGAGCCATAGCATGTAATATTTTACTTGAAATTCTGCATTTCTTCTAAGATAATCAATTTATAAGTGAGTGTCATTCATAAAAGTCTCTGTATTGTCAATTTCTTTTGGTGTTTTCACGATATTTTATTTAATTTTTAAAGATTTATTTATTTACTCTTCATTTTATATGTATATACTATATACATATATACATGCATATAAATATATATATATATGTATATACATATACATATATATATATATGAACATTTTATCTGCTTACATGTCTTCATACCAGAAGGGGGCATGGGACTATAGTAATAGATGATTGTGAGGCTCCATTTGCATTCTGGGTATTGAACCTTGGACTTCTGGAAAAACGCCCAGTGTTCTTAACCACAGAGTCACGTCTCTAGCGAAATGTCTTACTTTTGTCATTTAGACATTTATGTTGGTGCACAGAATTTTTTTCCATTTAAACCTGACTAATGAATTTTGATATCTGTGTATCTGGATACATCTTGGGTAGAGGCACTTCTGCTTTCTGTTGTTCTTTATGAGGACAAGCTCTCCATCCTCTGGGCCTTCTCAAGCTTTCTTCAACCCTTCTCATGAATATAGACACAAAGACCTGTACTGTCTCAGAGTCACACTTAGGACCATATTGCAACTAGCAATAATATAGGCTTAGAGGCATACACACACGTTCTAAGATATGTATTTACTTTTCTTGTTCTACACAACTGAACTTAGTTTAATGGGTGGGTGACAAATGCAGTCTCTATATCATCAAGATGATGCTAAGTTGTGTGTCATTTTATATACTAGTTGTAGAAATCTGCGATAGAAGCACCTCTCTCAAGATTCACCCTTCACTTCAAGATTGACATTGACTGTAGATGTGACCTGAGACTTGAAATTGAGTTAAAACCTAATGTCAGAGCTAGTCTAGGGTCTCCACTTGCAAGCTCTAGTGCATATATACATTCCTGTCCCGTTTGTCCATGGGTCTTACCTCTGTATTCTTTAACAATGAGCTCCAAGCCAAAATCCTCTCAGAGATGTTGAAAACATCTGTCTTCAGGTCTATTGCTACTCTTTATTTTAGTACTAATTTAGACCACATTCCACTCCTTAGTTAAATTTGGTTTCCCATAGCAAGCATCCACACCTAGTAAACACTAACACAATTAAAGCCTAACTATAATGAATAAGGCATTAGAACCTTCTCTGAATCGGTCATACAGAAGATAAGTTTATAATAAGTAAATAAGTTTATAGTTATCAGCTGGATTTCTACCTTTAATTAAAAATTTAAAAATTTAATTTCACCACTTTCTTCTTTAGAAATATGAGGCAAATTCTGAATGCTCTTTAATGCGTCCTTATTTTTAGGTACACTATTGAAATATTATGCAACAATTACAGTAGAGCTGATTCAAAAGAGGACTTGAAAAGAAAATATTCACCAGGGGATATAAATTCAAAAGTAGTATTATAGTTGGTTATGAGAAATGGAAATAACTACCAAAGCCATATATTTATAGAGAAACTCTAGACTGTATTTTAAAATAGGATTTTGGGGATTTTGAACTGTATGTGTATTTGTGTGTGTATATGTGGATATATAAACACTAGGAGTCATGTATTCTCAGAGGCCAAATGAGGCCATGAGGTCCACTGGGGCTGTAAGCTACAGATAGGTGTAAGCTCCCTGATATTGCCTCAAAAGCGGCGAGCACGCCACCTCTGAGCCATTTCACCTGACCCAATATGCTTTTTCTCAACCATTTACTCATATATTAACAGTCAAATCTGTTAGATTTTTTCATGATGCGATACAAGAAAAAACCAAGCTTCAATATCTAAATAAAGTCATTAATGAGAGTATTTTCAATACAACTGTTTATGTACACATGCATCACATTGAAACTGGCTTATTAACAAAATCTTCAATACTTATAGTGACTCATATTTTCAAACATATCTTCAAATGAAACCTGCCTTTGTGTTATTAAATTTTAACTGTCACTCATGTCATGCTAGGAAAAGGGACAGACACTTCTTCCCAAGTAATTAATGAAAAAAGGGAAAAAATTAAAATCATGATATATAACACTAATAATAAACTCTTCCTTTTGGTAACTATAAAATGATATATGTATTAACTTATATAAAAATGATTTAATGTCCAGAATCTTAAATATCTCAATACTATTTTACTAATACACATTGGACCCTAAAGATTGGGTTTAAAATTGTAAAATAGAAAGTAAGTATAAGAAAGTATCTGCCTTTTTTTTCTTTGTATATGGGTTGAATCATACTTCCACAAAAATATCATAAGGTATTGAATAGTTGCCATATTTCTGGGAGTAATTTTATTTACCTTGACATAGAACAGAGTTGTATCTTTTAATGATTTTTAGCTATGGAGCAATTAGATAACCAAATCAGTTTTTCTCCTTTTCTGCTTTAATTATTTTCACTTTTTTTCAACTATTATGGGATGAGATGGTATACACATAGTAACTAAAATAACATCTACTAAATAGTTTAGTCAACTTGACTTAAAATACCGCACATACTACATAAAGCTATTTCCCTGACAAGCTCTGTTTTTTATACCTTCTTTTTATTTAATCATTTTTTACACTCCAGATTTTATTCCCCTCCTGGTCCACCCTCCAACTGTTCCACATCCCATACCTCCTCTCCCCTACCCCGGTCTCCCAAAGGATGTCCCCATCCCCCAGACCCCCGACAAGTGTTAAATTGAGATTTCACTTCTACAGAACACACAGATTGTAGACCAATTCAGTCCTGCACGCAGTCAATTATGTTAACATGTCTCTAACCCCAGCACTTAGGAGTCAGAATTAGAAGGATTTGGAGTTTGAGGACAGCCTGAGCTACATAGCCTGACCATGTCAAGGAGGGAATTGGAAAAAAAAAATCACACAAAGTAGGAGCTGAATCACCAGCCTCAGAGCAGTGAAAAGCTTCGCATCAATTGCTACGTATGAATGAGGTAAAGCTCCAGAGCTCATTAGTGAATTGCCTGAGGTTCTGTAAAATTACACTAGAAAAAACACACTATAATAGCAACGTAACACATACCTTATTCATGCTTTTGTTAAAATAAATATGAGCTGTAGAGACGCTCAATGCTTCAGATTACTTGCCTCGTATGGCTGACCAGGATTCAGTCTACAACACACAAATCATGGCTCACAACCATGTGTACTCCAGTGTCAGGGGATCTGATGCCATCTTCTGACCACCACAGATCAGCCATGCATAGAAATGAACTCTATATGTATATATGTGTATGTGTATATGTATGTGTATATGTATACACACTAAAACAATCAGATATATAAAATAATGATAAGTAATTGGATGCATTTGAAGAAAATAAAGTGAGATTTTGTTCTGAAAATACTCTTAATCCATAAAATCGGGTTTTTTAGATCCTGTTTAAATCATGGGGATCTTCTTTGAAAACAATCATATTTTTTGCCCATTTTAAAATTAGTGATAATACCAATTGTGTTGTATTATTTTCATATCATTATTAAAGTAAAAGGGACTAACCTAACCAAATCAGGTTTATATTTTAATACATCCTACAAGCTGATATTGTAAGAGAAAAATAGAGTTTATTTGCAGAGTTATCATAGTGTTAACAATCATTTATTATTCTTATAAAAACTTGGCTTTAAGTGAACAGTACTCTCTATATACATATATATATATAAACACAAATTTATATCTATCCATCTATATAGATATAAATAGATGATAGATGATAAATATTTGATAGAACATATATATATATATGATAGATGATAGGTGTGTGAGTGAGTGTGTTTGTGTGTGTGTGTGTGTGTGTGTGTGTGTGTAGAAAATTAATCTGACTTTATGGAAAATGTGTAGTGTAAGGTATAGGTAGAAGGCGGAGTGAATAGGACACTTTTATCATAAGTGTAGGGAACAGAATTAGAATCGCCGCCATATACATAAAAACCAGGCAAGTGGTACAAACTTCCTCCCAAGTGAGCCAGCTCACCTAGCTAGCCATATCTCACAGAACTCTGGATTCAACTGATGTGCATTACCTCACTGTGTCATGTAAAGAGTAACTAAGGAAGTCGCCAGATGTCAACCTCTGGTTTCATGGTCAGTTGGAATAAGCTTGCACACAGGAGAAAATATCAGTACATAAATATATTTTTAAAAGGAATAAAAAATACAGTGTGACCTTGTAATTTATGTTTTTATTCACTGAAAAGGGCTTAATCCCTTAGGAGGGCATGATATGTTGTGGGTTTTTTTTTTTCAGACATGAATCTTGACTCTCAATGGCTGTGCCAGGAGCTGGCTGAGCCCATAGGTGAATTATTCTGAGATTTGTGATCCCACCGAAGCTGCAAGGGATACTCTGAAATGAAATCCCAAGCAGATTCCGGCAAAAGGAATTTTAAACAGTGCCTCTCCGAGTTGACTGCTGGGAAGTTTTACATTTTCTAGAATTCCCTGAGATCTTCTGCCCCTCTTCTGCCAAGAGCAACGTTGGAACAAACAGGGAAGAGAGTTTTCATCGCTTAACTCGTGGAGAGAATGTTTTCTGTGTCCTCAAGGACAAGTTCTGCGGAAAGCAGACATGATGCTACCTGGTACGAGCTCCATTTTCAGAGCAGAAGCCAAGGAGCACGTCTGTGTGAGCAACAGGGTCAGACCGTGATAATTCTACTTCGAGGTAAAACTACCCTTCAAGGACACTAAGCAAACCGAAGCATAAATTTAAATAACTCTTCCTCTCTATGCATAATTATTAACTCGATACAATTATTAACTCATCTGAGAATGTTTGTTTTCGTACAGAAAACCATGATTTTTAAATGTCTCTGTATACATTTATTGTTGTTCCTGTGAAGACTGTGAGCATTTTTAATAGAAATCAGCTAGAAGTGTCATAGATTTAAATTAAATAGAAAATTATTTAAAAGGAAACTAGGCACATCTGAAAATAAATACAAATGGATGGATAATGACCTTGTATATATAAACTTAATTATAGCAATGTACTATAGAGAGTATCAAAAGTAAGTCAGGGAACAAAAAAAATCTTGGCACAAAAGCATAAACATACAGAAATCAATGAATACCAGTACTTAGAGTGGGAACAACTACTGTCAAGTAGATAAGTGATTTTTGCTACTTTTGTATAAAATTCTAAATATAATCAACATATGTAAATCAAATTAAGATAGTTCTGCAGTGCAAACATGCAATCCCCTCAGTATAGGGTATAAAACCACATTCTCTTATTAATCAAAAATTATTCTAAATTTTAAAAATACAAATGTGAAATTATTGATAACTTAATTCTGGACCATATAAAAATTCACCTTTGTCAGTAATTATAAATACGACAGGAAAATAGAGTAAGATATAGTTTCATATAAGGGATGAAAATGTATTATCTATTATTTGCCCAGGTAATTAAAAAAATTAAATCCCAAATTTTGTAGTGCATCAATTGCTGTAGTGAATTTTTTAGCTGCAGTGTAAGCCACAGGAGGTAAAATAGCTGAAGTCTATGTTTGGGATATAACTGCATTACAGAGATTGTGAGGAAAATGCTCACCATAAAAAAATCAATAAATAAATTGTAAGTTGTCATATTCTGAACATACATATAACAGTAAAACTGGACATATTATTTAGAGGTTTTAAAATATAAGAGTCCTCAGAAAAAATGTCACAGAGTTTAAACCTTGAACGTCAGTATAAAACTTACTAATTATGATAGGAGTAGAGAGGAAAGGGATAAGAAGAAATAAAGAACGTTAATGTGGGATTCCATATGACTCTTCAAATTGAAAACTACTTCTGTAGAAGCCTCTTAAATATATATGTACATATATATATATATATGAACATATATATTTAAGAGTATATATTTAAGAATATATGTATTTAAGAATGGGCGAGACAATGCCCCAGCTGGACGTCTTGCTACCAAAGGAAACATCCTGTGTCAGAAGAGAGTACACCAAGAGGAGTCATTAGCCACAGAGGCCCTGGAAACTCCGAAACATTTCAGGCTATTTCTAAGGCTAAGTTGTTGTCGACAAACTTATGGCATGAATTCATTGATGAATACTTTTCTACAATGGAGTCTTGTTAGGGATATAAACTGCACTTAAGGACCCAATGCCCAGCAGTAGATGTCCAAACACAAAATGAAAGGCATGGTGCAGTCTTTTGTCTTATACTACTTTAGTTATTTGTTTTTTTTGTTGTCATAGTAGTAGTTGTTTGTTTGTTTGTTTGTGTCTTCCTGGTCTTTTGTTTGTATACTACAGTTTTCAATTCTCTCTCTTTATGGGTAGTGTGTGTGTGTGTGTGTGTGTGTGTGTGTGTGTGTGTTTGATATTTTTGTCTTGTGTTCTGGTTTGTTTGCCTTTTCTCTTTCTTTTTTCTGTTTTTCTCGTTTCTTTCTTTTTTGTTTGTTTGTTTTACAAATAAAGATGTGGCTAGTAGTTCGATTGAGAAAAGCTGGGAAAAGCTCTGTGTAGGCAGAAACATGAACACATATTATATGAAATTTTTCAATAAAATAGGAGTGATAGATGTAAGGAGACACATGTATACTTTATGTGAGACCCACACACACACACATGGACTGGTGTGGCCACTTTTCTCCAAGTGGTAGGGAGCTTAGAAATAGTTCCGTGTAGTGGAACTCACATAAACTTCCTAAGATGTCTGGCAATGTCTGTTACTGCGAATGAGTATCTTTATAGCTGCTCTGCTAAAACATTTGGATCTGAGCAGTTACAAGAAAATGGCTCTGGATAATGTGGGCTGTGTCAACCGTGAGAAACGTGGACCAGAAAAGTTGCCCGGTGGGAGTTTGCCGCAGAATTAAGACAAAAATTAAACAAAAAAGCCTTAACTATGCAATAAAGTTACAACTTTTACAGGAGGTTTACCATGGCAAAATCATACTAGGCTTAGGAAAAAGTATTTAAACCAGACAGCCAAGCATTTCATGTCCTTTCGCTAAGAGAAAGACGTAGCAAGGGAGACTTACACAGGGCCAGGTTGCTTGGTTGTTGAGGTTGTTATCCCTCTAGCTAAGTAGATCCTTAGCCGGCTTTATGTAGGAAGAATTTACAAACCTGACTCAGTCTTTTGGAAGTCTGCACAGATTTTCTATGCTTTTTTTTCAGCTTAAAAAAGTAAAGTTGCGTTTTTCGTCCTTGTTATTGTTTTTTTTTCTGTATAGATATTCGTTGACAAAAGATAAACTCTTTACATTTTGATTCTCAAATATAACATGGGTTGTCATTCCCCTGCATGGTGCATCTCTGAATTCTGTGAGTTTGTTGGTAATATCTTCTGTAGAATCCTGACTTCCGTAATTTTTTTCCTTTTGCATAGTTGACCTGAAAATTATCTGTTCCACTAACTAGGTCAAGAAATTCCATTTTCCTTTATTTTTCTCAATTAATCTTTCTATTTTGCACTTATTTAAACACTCGTCTAAACAGGCTCTTCTTAAATCTGGCTTTGTGTTTGTTTTGGTCCCTCTTTTCTAGAACATTTATGAAAAAATGTAGGTGTTTGATTTGAGGTATTACTTTCTAAATTTTATTTTTATTTATTAGTATTATCATGACTCCTCTCCCTCTTTCTTCTCTTCTGTGTGTGTGTTTCCATTAAATCAGCATGAGTTCACATGTAACACAGCATATATGTGGATAAGAAAATATATTTCAATACTTTATTTTCTGCCTTCACCGTGGGATATGAGGATCAGGCTGATTTTCATCAGTGTGGCATGTGCTTTTACTCACTGAGCTATCTCACAGACTTGCGATTTTGTTTTAATAAACATTTACAACTTTTTTCTTAATGCCATTTTATCTTTGTCTTACTTATTAAATTATTATGCTTGTTTTCATTAATCTCAAAGTATTTTCTGATTTCACAATACTTTACGTTTTTACTCATCATCTACTTAAACTTCTCTACTAATTGGTAAACTATTTAAATTTTTGTTACTTATTTCTACAAGAATTTCATGGTGGGTGAGGAGCAAACTTCTTTGTTTTTAAACCTTTTATACACATCTAGAACTCTCCTAGAATCTAGTTTATAGTCTAGCCTTGAGTCCCTCAAGGTTCCTTGGGCATCATGGGCACCTGATGTTGGGCAGCAAACAGTCGACAGGTTTCTTTTCGGAATAGCTAACTTATGATATGGTTTGACTTAATTATTGATCAGCCAAATCTATGCAATGTTGATAAAGGTATATTTTAATCTCTAGCACTAATTCTGCAACTTTATTTCCATTAGATTTTTTTTCTTCTTGAAGTTTGACATTTTATTCTCAGTTTTATTGTTTGCTATTGCTAAGTCTCTCTAATGAGTCTGAATCACATGATACCAATTTCTCTAGGCGTGTGATTGTCTTATAAATGACTGTGACTGATGTTAATAACACAAATATAGCTGGATATTTTAGTGTGTATCAAATCCATATTAGTTGTAAATATCTACTGGCATATCTTTGTTACAGATTTAACTTACTGCTCACCTTGATTTTATTTCCAGTTGACTTTGTTAGGGGGCATAGAATTGTCCTGGCGTTGGACTCTGAGCTCCCTGCTCAAGCTTCCTAAGTACTTGGATTTTAGACACAAACTGTAATATCTCTCGCAATTGACTGATTTATTCTCCCCTTTTCATTGACCAAATACATACTTCTCTGAATACACAGAAATTTTTAATGTACAGAATGGTTTATTGTTCACATTTTCTGACATGTGTTTTGTTAGACTTATTTATGTTTAAAGATCAGGTGTCTGGTTTGAGGGACTAGTTAAAGTACAGAAGGTTATCATGATTTTTTTAAATTTAATTTTACATTATCTTAGATAAATATTCTTTGGTGCTGGATACTGACTTTTCATAAATAAGTAATCTGTATATTTTGCATAATCATTATCAATATGTATTATAGTTATCTTAGTTTTATTGTTAGTTATCACTAATTTATTACAAAAGAGAAAACAACATAAGAAAGATTTGATATTGGACACAGTTTTAGGCATTAGGCATCTGCTGTGGGTCTTAGAGCACACAGCCATACACAAGGAAGAATTAGGGATTTGAACATAAAATGTTCCCCAACTCACACTGCCAAACATAAAAAGTAAATTAACAAAAATAATAATAAAACAATCTACTTTAAAATGTTTCACATCAGGGTTTTGGTCTGAGAAATAGAAAAGAAGCTAAAACACAGAGCTACAGCACGTTAGAGATAAACACAATTCTGTGTGTTTATTTTGATCCAGAACCCGGTAAATAATGGAATCACATTTTCTTTTAAAAAGGTCATTTGAATAATATCTTCATTTAAATGATCTCGGTGTAGTAAGGATTACATAACATTTACTTGTAAGCAATTTTGAGGTTGGGATGTCGTACAGTCATATTCTTCATAGCATAACCACGAAACCCTATCAGTGGTGGTGGGATTCTGCAAGCCTCACCAAATGTGGTAGGTGAATAAGCAGAGATGTTTGTTAGATTTGTTATTTGTGAGTGTCAGCTGATAAGATTCTCCCTTATTATATCCTAGATGGTTTGTAGTTACTATAATTCCTTGTATCGTATGCCAAAAAAGTGTGGTTTCTTATGTAGCCCAAATTCAAAAGAAAAAACATTTCCCCAAAATATCTCGCTATGTTTACTTGGCCCCCGCTCCCCGCAACAATTGCTTCCAACGTTATACGGTGTGTTGTGAGGGCTTTTCTTCCCTGCCAGCATTTCAGTATCTATACGTTTCACATTTTCATAATTCTCTTTCATTTCGTTCCAAGTGGCATTGTGTTTGCACATAAATTCCTTTTTTCCCCTTGTCATGTCTGCTAATCTCTCGGTTGTAGTGTGCTTGGCAGCGCAAGTTCAATTTAACTCGTGAAAAGCGGGCTGTCTGTTCCTCTCCATTCATCATCATCAACCAAGATCATCCTGGAATCAAAACCTGTTTTCTATTATCTTGTTAGTTTTGGTGGTGATATATGGAAGGGGAGGTAGATGGTGGCAGGGTACAGGATAGAACTGTAGTTTATAACACACACCTGCCTCCGTCTAGTAAGCCCAGGGGATTTCTGCTTCCCTCATCTACAAGCATAAAAATTCACAGTAAAGCTCTTTTTTTTTTTTAAGCCAATGTTGTTTCGATGAAGCTCTTGGCGCATGGACCTTCAGAGAAAAATCTTACGACCCAGCACACTTAGACCACTCAGATTATCTACGACTACAGAAAAACCACACATGAAGTATGTCCTGAGTAATTGGGGAGTTGAAATGGAAGTTAGAAATAATAATTTTTAGATTTTGAACTAATAGGGATATACGTGTAACCGAATACATTTTTCAGAAATGATTCCAGGAATAATTGA
Organism: Apodemus agrarius; assembly: GCA_964023405.1. Classification (NCBI taxonomy): domain Eukaryota; kingdom Metazoa; phylum Chordata; class Mammalia; order Rodentia; family Muridae; genus Apodemus; species Apodemus agrarius. Next base: position 170,887,916 of record OZ030006.1, read on the forward strand.
GGAGAATAAATTGGGAGAACTACAAATTCATTCTGCCCTTCTCAAACACAAGCAGGATGGCATTTGTAATGAAAGACAGATAATACATTTTATCTGATATAGTAACAGAAAATACAGAATTGAAGCCTTCCTTAAGTAGATTTAGGGTCTTAAAAATGTCAATCACTCATTAAACGTTCATCATGTAGTTTTAAATATAATAAATGTCAGGTTAAAATCACTAAACATTATACAATCTATACGAATGTTCGATTTTAAAACAAACATATAAAGTGATGTCATTTCAAAGCACTCATCACAGGATAAGTTTAGAAAATTCTCTTAAACTGTTTATTCATTTAACCTTTGCAGATTCCATACTTCTTTAACATTATGGGATGAAATTGAGGTCATTTTTTTCTAAACTTTAAAGTAACTTGTCATTTAAATAATTACTATTGTGAGCAAGAAAATGCATTAAAATAATCATAAATAAAATGTTATTTTTAAAATTTAATTTTCTTTTAAATTTTTTCTTTTCATCTAGGTGCAGAGTCGAAATAGCTATCTTTGTACATGTGAAACAAGCCTTTAACACCGTGCTATGTGGCAAGCATTTGAGGTTTTATCCTTATTGTGACCATTGAAATATAGGGCTTATTTGTAATTCCTTTAACACGTGATTCATCACTTTTGTTATTTGATTGATGCTCCAGGTCATCTGAATCCCTCTATCCCATTGTGAAAACAAAGCTCTCTGTAAGATGGACAACTTGGAGGTCTGATCTTGTTACTTTTGGCCATGTGCAGAAATATTCCCTACAACCGCCAATGTACATCATCAATCAACTTAGGACATCACATAAAAGAGAAAAGCATTTTACCGTGAGCATCATGTTCCATATGGGGTATATTTATTGATATGAAAATAAATTACACTATCAATTTGTCTAGATTTTTCTTATGGAGAAAAACATTTAATACTATAGCGGCATTATTCACATACTTGGTCATTGCTTTCAGTTCTGAAAGAATTTAATATGTCAAGGACAATATTCATAAATATGCAACCATTATTTTCACATCATTTTTAACCACCTGCATATAATGGGAATATTTTATATAAGTTTACTTGCTTTTATTTACGTGTCTATGTACATCAAAAGAAGGTGTTAGATCCCAGTGGATATGAGCCACATGGGTGCTGTAACCAAACTCGGGTCCTGTGAAAGATCAACAGGAACTTTAAATGTTGAATCATCCCTTCATTCCCAGGGGCCTTCTTTCCTGATGTTCCAAAACTGTGTTTCTTGAAAACGCTGTTAAAATTTTATTTTCATGTGTGCTATTTTCTAAAACTGATTGCCCTATACTAAACTTACTAAAATTAATTTTTGTAGAAGCTATTATACATATATATTATATATAATTGCATATATTATATATATTATATAGTTGTATATATTATATATACAGCTATATATAATTTATGTATAAAAGCATCTATGAATATGAATGTATACAATATATAATATGAATATATCCATTATATTTCCAAGAATTTACATTTAATTGAAACGATGTTTGGAGCTGTGAGTGGGGCAACTCTGGTAGGAAACTTATCAGTTTAATGAGACAATTTTCTTAAAAAAATTTTTCAGAAAATGTAATATACAAACAAATTCCCTTAGGACAACAAGAAAATTAGGAAAAAATATTATAAATCTTAATGTATGATATTTGCTCATTTTAATACACGAACCCAGCTATTCTGTCTATTTATCTGCTCTTTATAAACATTTAAAAGTGCAGACCCTGGCAATGGGCAATGAGACACCTTGCTGGTGCTTGGTCCTGTATCAGTCAGGGGCAGGGCAAACGGCAGGCCTTTTTGCATCATAACTTTATTCCTTGCTTGATAGCCAAAGCCATCTTATGCCCAGAACTCACAAAAATAAAATAAAATCCTGGCGGGGAAGAGCTGGAAGAGGAAGACAAACACAGACCTGCAGACTGCCATGTCACTCACAGACTTGTCCTGTAACTTATAGCACAAGTGAGCCGTAGACATTCACATGCAAATCCTGCTCTGCAGCATGGATGAATGACGTCACCCAGGGGCCTGCCAGCTATGTGGCCAGCCTGCAGCGAGAGCCGCCACAGGGTGTGAGCATGTAGTGGTCAGATGCGAAAGTGAAGCACCTTGAGCATCATGAGTTGAGGGTGTAGACAGGCTGTCTGACACCCAACCCTGCCATCTGAGGCCACGGTGAAGTCCCAGTCTGGTCTGTGGCTACGCAAAGGTAGGGGCTAGTGTTGAAGTCCACACCTCATATTACCTCTAGAGAACGTGTCAATGCCCCTGCTCAGGGCAGCTACTAGGAACCACGTGGATATTCGAGGCATGTGCATACCCTGCCCACCCCTCACTGATGCAGAATTTTGGAGAGCTGACCCATCTTTCATCTGTAGCGCTTGGAAGGGCGGGCCCTGCATCTTGCCAAGGCTGCAGCTGATCCTGATGGCAAGGGTGCGTGGGAGAACCTGCTCCAAGAACTGTTTCGAAAGCATTTCAGAGAGCTGATGCCACCACCCACCAGCCTTGGGGTGGTAAGGACACAGAGGTGATGAATTACCCTTACTCCTCCTCGCCACCTCCGGCAGTTGTAAAAGCTCCCCAGAGAATCATGAGCTCATGAGAGTTGTGCCTTACCCCTCACCACTCTCGAGAGTGGAACCTGCACCTTACCTCGACAGCACAGCAGAGCGCAGCAGAACTGAACTTGGTGGCAGGGCCCGGGGTCCGGTACACACTCGCCCTTCCGAAGGTTAGATAGAAGGACAGTTGACCCTGGCACTCCTCTGCTGTAAGGTGGCGTGCGCGCCTGGTGATGCACCCCTCACCACCTGCTGCAGTTGGGCAAACTGGCTTCAAGGTCATGGGAGCTGGCCCTGCCTCTCAGTGATTGCAGCACTCAGGAGAGAGGACCATGCACCTTGCTTGGGCAGCCCCGCTAGAGGGACAGAGTTGTTCATGGTTCCATTTTAGGCGTCTTTCCTTATCCAAAACAAGTGGGTCAGCAGGATCCCAGTCAGGCGGTGAATGCCACGCGGAGGAGGTCTCTGAAGATTTTAATGTTACGGCTCTTTTTGAAAGCAGCTCTCTAAGACACTACTCAAGGAAGTAGCTTGTGTGTGTACACTTTATTCGGGGTGAATTGTGGTCTCTATGTATGATCCTGGGAGAGAGAAAAGGGCTTCTTCTTAGGGTGAAATTTCACTGACAGAGGTTTAAGGTTCTGCGGATACCTCATTTGCACAGAGAGGAAATTTGGCCAATGATTACATGATATACCTCAGGTAGAAGACTAGGGATTAGGCTCCTCAGGTCAGACAGAGGAGAAGAAGCACTGCTAAGAAAAGAGTCTTCTGTTTTGCACTGAGCTCAGAAAAGCTTCTGGGACACGGTAGACTACAACCTTAATAGCGAGGTTCAACAGAGGTGAGCCAGTTCCGGGGGTATGAGAGCAGGAGAGTTGAACCCGCTGCCTCTCTGCTGTGAGGTGGCTTGGGTATAGGGGTGATGCTCTCCCTCTCTCCCAACCTGTGGCAGTTGGGACAACTGGCTCCGAGGTCATGAGAGTGGGTGAGCTGGCACTCTCCCTTGCTGGCTGCAGGACTCAGGAGAGCTGGCTCTGCACCTTACCGGGATAACACCATGGAGTTGGCCCTAATGGCAAAGGCACTAATGAGGCAGCCCTCACTGACTGGGTGGGCAGCACAGTAGAGCTGGCTCGGGAGGGATGGGTGCAGGTGAGCTGCCCCTAAAGGTATGAGAGCAGGAGAGCTAATCCAGCCTGCAGCTGAAGGTGACGTTGGGTGACTGCCCATCCAAAAATCTACGGTTGCGGCGTGGGAAAGGGCTAGTCCTACTGTTCCACAGCTGCAGGATCTCCGTGATCAACGGAACAACAGAATGACTGGGAGGAGTCCTGAGAAGATCCAATATTGATGATGTCACAGAAGATCTGTTCAGAGATCTTTAATCAAGACCAATGCCTCACTACAATGAACTTTTGCAGGTGGGGATGTATAGATAGAGGGACCTGCTGTGGGACACTGGGACATACTGCCACTTCCACGATGAGATGTGTTCCTCTATTATTTTACCCTTGTTCGTTGGTGTGTGTGTTATATTTGGGTGGGGTGGGGGAGGTGGCAGGGTAAAGGGCAGATATGGCGGAACTGGGAGATGAGCGAGATTGGGATCGATGATGTGAAGCTCACAACTGATCAATAAACAGTTCAAAAAAAGGTACACATGCATCTACTATAGCTAAACATTGTTTTAAGTGTTAGGAAAATGGACAGATAAGTACTTAATCATAATCGCTTAAAGGATGAATCAACCCTAAGGGCATTGAAATACAGTACACAAGGCAAAAAGTACTTTGGACAAAGTGTGAGTCAGAAAATGTTTATCTTCAGAGATCTATGCATGTTATACCATTCAGTTATATCATGAGGTATAAGAATTAAAAAATGAAATTGAAAAAAATAGTGAGATATGAAATAATATGATGAGTCTTTGTGAAACTGAAAGGGTTTATAGAAATATGTGTTAGGTCACAAAGCAAACTAAAATTAAAGACTACAAGGAGGATAGGTTTTCAAGGCTCCTGACTGACATTTTCTTTTTCTATTTACTTCCTCTGCAAACCCGTAATTCTGTCCTTCCCAGGGACCAATGAATGACAATTTTAAAAGGTACTGCCAAGAGCACATAGGTGCCACACTTCTCTATTCTGAAAATGACAATAAATACAGATAACAAAATTGAAATCTAATTGCCAAATAGTGGAAAGACTAAGAAAGACTAACAGGTAACACACAGGAGATTCCTGGGAGCTACTGGAGTGAAAACCGCAGAGGAGCCTGGGCATCACAGCGCTTAGGAACAGAGGAACTCTAGACTACCCTGGGCAGCTCTTCAGTCTAGTTCTTAGGATATAGTAAGACCATATCTCATAATAGAATACATAAACAATAGTTGACATTGTTAGGCAGAGAAGCCATATTTGTAAAGTATATTGAAAAAAAAGAGAAGAAGGTTCTGCAAATATGTGCGCCCTGGCTAAGAAAGCTTTCTGTTCTTACTGAAAATCTGAGTTTTATTCTCAGCACGTGATTGTAAAGCTTGAAATACTCTGGAAATCAAGCCAAATGGGGTCAAACACCCTCATCTAGACTCTACAGGCACACGCACACGCACACGCACGCACACGCACACACACACACACACTCATTCACACACACACACACACACACAAATGCAGAGAAAGAAAGAAAGACAGAGGCACAGAGACAGGGAGAGACAGAGACAGACACAGAGACACAGGGACACAGAGACACACAGAGAGAAAATTTCAAGAACCTGCCTACCTTCCAGAAAGCTATGACTGTAATCCCCATAGTATATCATATATACAAAACACCAACACTCATTGTTTGCTAGAGAATTGTTGACACTTAAGAAAACTCTCCACAATGCTGGAGTAGAAAGACCACTGACAAACAGAAAATGCATCACTACAGGATGAAGAATCTTCCAAAGCACTAAGTGGAAGGTGGTGGGTTCCTTTGGGTGTCCAGGCAGGGTTGCCACTTCCAAAGATAATCTCAAATAGGTCTTGAAATTTGACTCTGATTAAAGTTTTGAAAGTGAAATAAATATTTGAGAAGATATTAAATAAAAGAGGAAGACTTAATCTCTTAGAAATTAAATTTTTAAATACACTAAAATATAAAGAAAATGATCAGAATGCTAATTCATTGCCAACACGAGGTTATTATTAAAACCAGACAAGTTTAAGGTGATCAGCTACCAATCAAACAAGCGAAAGGGACCAGAAGAACCAAAGAACATGCTCTCCTTGGACAGAACAACAAAACATTACCTTTGGGGAGAAATATCACAAGGGCTAAGAGGAACAAATTAATACAACCAGATATTATTATGATGCTATAGTAAAAGACAAGACAGTAAACAAACAAATAAATAAAAACAGAGAAATAAGGCTTACTAAAGCAACAAATATAAAACCTCAAATGATACCTCCAATGAACAAGCTGATAGAAAATATATCCAATTTAGATTAATTGTTACTATTTAGAGGGCTAATCTTATAAAGAAAATAACAATTATCATCTGGCAAAGTTAGGAACACTGGATGGTAGGATATTACATAATTAACACAAGGGAAATAGATGATTGTGGAGTCAACACAGCCTAGAAATCGGAGCCATAAAGTGGTCCTCTGACTCTAGAGATAATATAGGCTAGATCATCATCAAACCAGCAAATTATAAATACCAAATAAAAATTAAATACATTTTGCACTTTCATTTAAAAAGTAATGTGTGATGTGGATTACTGTAAATCACAAGGTAAAATATGCAGAACCTCTGGACACACACATAGATAGACAGATGATGAAAACTCATGCCTGACTGTATGGGAGCTGCTGCAATGCATCTCGGGGGAAAGCAGCCATGGTCAGACGCTATTGACTGAGGTTTCTTTCAATTCTCTCTCAGTCAAATCTCAGCTCTGCCTTCTCCGTCTGTGTTGTTTCAGCTGAACATATCCTCTCCTGTGTTGTTCAGTTCTGGTCCAGAAAAGGCAGCAGATACAAAGGGAAGAGGACAGGATGAGACAGAATGGACAGGAAGGTCCTGGGATTTATCATCAAAATGAAAGCTCCTAGCCTGCTCTGTTCTCATGAGTAAACTGGACTTGCATTCAGCTATGCGTTTACATTATGTGTTCACTCTTCTGAGCTTGTAGTATCACAGCAAAGAAACATTTTCCATCCAGTCAGAAGAAACAGCATATGTCTTCTCCATTACCCCTGAAATTAAAACATTATACCACAAGCTCACATTTTAAAAAATCTAACTTATCATATTTGTTCTGATGATATTTTGCCATCATTAATTCATTTATGTCTCAGAGTTTCCTACCGTGCAGAAAGTAATTACCACAGACTCGGCCACATATTTTGTTTTCCTTTGGCCATACCGAAGATCAGTTAAAATCTGCACCACACCCCACTGTCACAATGGTTTCTATTGACTTCTGCAGGTGGCACATTCTACTGATGCCCTCTGTGAGGCGGAAAACAAAGATGCGTGTTCATAGGTTCCCTGGAGCACATCGCTACCATTGATCCAAGGTTTTAAGGGCTTTAGTCACTAATTTCCTCCCACCAATGGCGAGATCCATTGCTCAGTGTGTTTAGACTCTTATGGCTGCCCACTGTGACTTCAGTTCTTAATCTGCCTGGAAGTGTCAAAAGTCACGCTGTTGCTTGGAAAAAGAGTGATTTCTTTTTAAAAACCTGCTACTGAGTGAGATGCTTTTCTTAGTCCTAAGATGTCCTGAAGTATAGAGAAAAGTGCAAAAATGCATTTATTTTCTTCACTCTTGAATGAATAACCACCACAGCTCATCTACATATGTCAGAAAGTATTTTAATAATGCAATTTCATTGAAGGAATGTCAGTATAAGTACTGTGCTTAGGAAGTTACATGGTAATTTGCTATCAGTGGTGCTCAAATAGAGGTTGAGACCATTAGCAGTATTAACAGGATGAATAAATTTAATATTTTTCACATTTATTACTTAATGATCCAGTTGACTTTCTATTTGCTGAAGTTACAGGTACTACTTCTTATTAAGATTCAGTTTTACTTTCTACAAATAGGTCAAATGTATCAAACAGTGTACCATGTATAAATGTGTTAAACCTCATTGCAACAGATTATGTACAAATTGAAACATCAATGAATTTTTATTTTTCACTTTCTAAGTGAGAGATATTGAAAAATAGTAGTGCTGCACATGGAAATAATTTTTTAACAAATAAATTTTTATCAATTTTAGAATGCAACTTATTAATAAGGATTTACATTGATATTTAACTGCATCTTAATGCTTCATTATAAATATTAATTTCAACTGTGAAAAGAGCTTTTTAAACAAGTATTTATTATAGTATCATTTCTAATTTGTAGAAATATGATTGAAATATGATAAAATTGCATAATATAAGATCATTAATTTATTTTAATGAGAAGAAAAACATTTCTGTTTACAGCCAAGCCTAACTTCAAAAGCAGGTATGGGTGAAGTTGGTTAAACTTAGAAGCCAAGAAACATCAGTACTTTAGTACCAGTTGTCAGGGTTGGGGGGACAACATGAGATTATATATTTCCATGTAGAGTATAATTACTGACCAGAACCATTCTTTTCCTTTTTTTAATACACATAGGAAATACATGGACAAAATCAGGCCAGGGGTATGGCTTCTTGAGTAAATGTTTATCTAGAGTAAAAACCAAAACAACAATCTAGGTTCTATCCACAGCATGACATTATCCAACTGTCCTGGGTTCATGCCTGTAATTTGTAATTCATCACCTGGGTACATGGAAAGAGAAGATTCATAAATAGAATATTACCTTTGACTATGAAGAAAGTTCAACATTAGCATGGGCTATATAAGACCTTGTTTTAAAAAATTAAAGAGCAAGAAAAAGAGGAGGAGGAGGAGGAGGAGGAGGAAGAGGAAGAAGAAGAAGAAGAAGAAGAAGAAGAAGAAGAAGAAGAAGAAGAAGAAGAAGAAGAAAGTAGAGAACAAAAATTATAATCCAGACCTCTAATCATGCAGTCTTTTTTCTTTCCTTCTCTCTGATCCAGTTTGCTTCTTTGTTGCTGTAATAAAACACTGACCAAAGCAACTTGGGGAGAAAAGGATTTATTCATCATGTATTTTTAGCACATCATCAAAGGAAGCCATCACCGTATCTTAAAGGAAAGAACTGAAGTAGAGACCATAGAGGAACGCCGCTAACTGGCTTTGTCTTCAGAGCATCACCAGCTATCTCTCTTCTACCACCAAGCCCGTTTGCCTGAGTATTATACTCCCCAGAGTAGTCTTGGACCTCCTCCATCAATTAGCAATTTAGAGAATGTTCCACAGGCATGGTCACAGGTCATTCTTATAGGAGCATTTCCTCATCTGAGATAGCCTCTAGGTTTATGTCAAGTTGACAAAGACTAACCAGGACTCCTTTGCTTTCCTTGAATATTGGCTTCAACATCTCCTTCTACAAAAGCAATATGACTGTATAACTCTACATCTTAGTGTTAGCATATGAAACAGCCTGCATCTACACAGAAAAATGCCCCCTTTAGGGAAAGCTTCTCGATGCCTTGTAGATCACAGATCAAAGAGAAGAGAAGATACATGTCCCTATCACTTCAGCATGTACTTCTGGCATGATGTTAACATCATGTAAAAACAGAAATAAGGGGGAAACTGACATTTACCTACATTTGTGTGATTTTTCTCAACAGTGAGATGACAAAACTGAAAGAGGACAAAGCAAAGAGAATATATATATATATATATATTATATATATATGTATATGTATATATATATATATATATATATATGAAACAAAGAGATAAAACAACATAAATAAAGCCTTATGACAAGCTATCATTTATGTTTTCTATAATCTGTGGACATTTTATATTGTTCTTTATGTATTTTTCTATGTGGCATTTCATAAGTACTGAGGAAGAAGAGCCATAGTATATATATATATATATATATATATATATATATATATATATATGTGTGTGTGTGTGTGTGTGTGTATGTGTGTGTGTGTGTGTGTGTGTGTGTGTGTGTGTATGACACACTCATGAAAAGTGTTACATTCTTTAGGCCTGGAGGTTTGATGGTGAAGAGGTTTTGTTCTTGCAGAGAATCAGAGTCCTATTCCCAATTATCAATTCTGGCAGCTTAAAACTGCCTGCAACTCCACTTCCCAAGGATTGGATGCCTCTATTCTGGACTCAACAAAGAATAGACTCCTGTGTGCAGACCCTCAGACAGATACACACACACCCACATATATGGCATATAAAATAAAATCTTCAATTAAATAAGAGTTATTTTTTGGAATGTGACCATTGATGTATATTCTGCAGAGTAGCTCTCTATCCCAGGTAGGTGTTGTGACCAACTGAACAAAGGTGAAGTCAAAGGGAAGAGTTAGAATACCTACGTGATATAACAGGAACACAGTGCGATACATACACAGTGTAAAATCAAATAATAATCTCAGTATTGGAGGTTCAAGAGTCCACACAATTTAGTAAATTAATATCAACTTCCTTTTCTGATCTAAGAGGTTACCAGAGGGTGTCTATTGTCATGAGACATAACCATATAACTTATCAAAGGTTAAAACTCTAATGAGTTGCCTTTTGTGATGGATTCTTGCAATTTATGATTATAGAGCCACAGTTTAGGTGAGTTATCTCCTCATATTAAGATATTAAGACCTTTTACCTAAATGTCAGAAACATTGATGGCAAAGATAAATTAGCAATCCTAGATGGATGTCCTTGATCTGTTTTAAAGTTTCATTTAATTCCCCTTAAATAACACCAAAACATATCTGGCTAATTAGTGTATTTCTGGTGCTAGAGATTAAGTTCGTATAAAACACCAATATGGGGGTCACAACATGGCTTATAAAATAAACACAGTGCCAAACCTGATAATCACTATGTGGTTCCCAGGACTCATATAATGGGAGGCAAAACAGACTTCTGCCAGCTGCACTCTTATATCTTTGAGTACACAATATAGATAATAGATGGATAGATAGATAGATAGATAGATAGATAGATAGGGAGGACAAGCATGCTTTTTGTGTGGGGGTTACTTCCTAACCAATATCTCTGCTCTTTACTAAAACACAAGGGCAGTTTTGAATACTATTACTTAAAATTAGTTTTAAAACATATCAATGAATTTATTACATAGGGAGGCAGGACAGATCCTTCTTGATAACTGAAAATGTCAGAGTCACCATATTTTATGGGATGTTGAGGTCTCCATATGAAAATTTGATTAGGATAATCTTACTGTGTTACAGTGTAAAATATGAAAATTTTTGCTAGTGGATCTGCCTACATCTATACCCTTTTATTAGAAGAGACGTGATGGGTTATGGGTAAATAGAGACTATCTGGAACCAGAAGCAACTTTTGGAGCAACAGTGTCTGAATCATCATGCTAACATATACCACCCCACCACCTTAAAAGCTACTTTTTCTAAAGATGAAAGTCCTAAAAAGAAGAGTTTCAGAATTAAGGCCTCTGATATCTAAGGCACATAATTGTCATAATTTTCTCTTTTAGAGTAGAGGCTAGAGCACACTGGTGGTCTTCCTCTCTCCACCACGATCTCACTCACTGGTTTCAACTACTTCTAGCCTGTACTTCTCAGACTCCATCTTACCCAGAGGTCGTTGTCACCTTGCTATCTCAGAAACACAACATAAATGTTTCCCTGCTGGTTGCCCCTGCATCCACTGTTTGCTGCTCCCTTTGTGTGCCCATTGTCGGAAGCTCTCCCCACAGATCTTTGTTTCAATGGTTGTTTCTTCTTCAAGCTATCTCACTGGTAATTATTCCAAATATTCCTCAATGTTTATGATTCTCTTTTAATCCTGCCTTTATAATTTTTATTAATCTACTTCTCCATAGGTCTTGGGTATTTTCCCCATGCCAGACAAAAGTGTGAGAACAAGTAATTTAGAGTGCAGCTATTGCAGAGAGGGCTAAAAGGAAGCTACACGAAGCAAGGAAAGACACCAATGTACTCTAGCACAGGATACTGATGTGGTTGACTCTACTGTCATGAAAGAAATGGACGAAGGCAGACAAAACACTCATGCTGTTCCACATCTTACTAGTGGAGTATAGTACATTTAGTTACAAATATATTTATTGTTATGACCCTTGGCAAGGATCTGCAGAATATATTCGGATATCACAGATAACCTTCAAAGACTTTCCTAAAGGTATTCATCATTAGGAAACAACCAGTCTGAGCATGGAGGAAATGTGTTGATGGCTTTTGTTGTCTATTATGATGCAATTTTAAAAACATGACTAACATTTACTCACTACATATACCAACTTCACTTCATCACTGGGTCTTTGAGGTGATAGCATTCCTAATCTCTAAGCAAACAATGCTAAAACAGGTTTATTGCTAGCAAAAAATACAGATTTTTATAACTCATGGTATTACCTTGATAGTAATTGGGTGACTTGATGCAAAAGGTAGACAGTATTTGAGACTGTTAAATTCTGCTCACCACGTTCGGCTGAGCTATGGCTTCTTAAGTTGCCTATGATAAGAACACCAGAAGGCTACCCCCCAAAAGCATTACATTTCTTAAATACTTAAACAAACAAACACACACACACACACACACACACATGCATACATAGGCACATAAGTGATCAGTAATTTCTAACTGCAAGTCTAACTTTCTTCTTTTTAGCTAGTTATCTATGGGGAGAAAACCATATAGCAGCCATGGCTTTTGGTGGCTTTTCACCAGGACAGGAGTGTTCCCCATGTTCAAGGACTGCCATGTCAACCACAAGGACATAGTGCATGCAGAAACTTTTAGTCGCTAGCTATTAAAGACAAAATATATGATTATCTTTAAAAATGGCTGGTGTAATATTTCATATCCAGAATACTAGCACTGAGGAAGCAGAAGCAGAAGGATTGGAAGGTCAAGGACATTCTTATAGCAAGTTCAAGACCAACCTGGTAACATAAGACACTGTTTCATGTTAAAAGAAAGAGAGAGAGAGAGAGAGAGAGAGAGAGAGAGAGAGAGAGAGAGAGAGAGAAAAGAAAGAGAAAAAAGAAAAAATCCAGAAGTTAATTGGTTTGAGATGCTCAATTTGTGACTTTTACAATCAGCCACAAAAAAAAAAGCATTTATGGGTTATTTTATGTTTAATTTTATCTCGTCTTAGTAATGTTAACACAATAGACATTTGCTTTCAGAAGAATAAAATATTTTTTTATATAGAGGTACAACTTTTAAGAATTTTGTTTCTTTTCTCACTCGTGTGCTGTCTCCACTAGCTAAGCAGGAGCTGTTTCCACATAATTTGGTTCTTGTGCAATAGAGGAAATCCATATTCATGGAGCCCTGTCTCTGGTGTCCACTGCACCTTAAAAATGAGGACCCATAAGGGATTTTCATGTCTTGAATTAGCTCCTTAATTCCAATCTGTTTAAAAGGAGTGGGTGTGCACTTAAAGAGAAATCTTGAAAATCACAAGAACAAGTCTGGCATAGTGGTGCATATCTAAAACCAAAGCATTTAATAGTTTTAGCCAGGTGTGCTATAGTTGAGTTTCAGCCTGGACCAAGTGTAAGGCATAGTGTCAAATTACACCCTAGAATTAAAGTGTTAAAACTAATGAAATTCAACAAACTATTGATGGTGAATTAAATCTGTAAATGGGTCAATTTCCAAAAACTAATATTTTTTTCTAAATCTTCTCTAAATAATTTTGACAGCAGAAAAAAAAAGTTATATAATTCAACCACTATAAATATTGAACCATTATAAACTTTTGTGAAAGCTAAGATAATATGATGTGATTGTGTCATTTGAGTCTTGATTGAAAAGCTGGAAAGGATATTTTCTAGTTGAAATCCACCATTCTATTCTAAGGTGCCTGATCACATCTCTAAAGTAGTATATTGAAAGGCGAGGCACACTCCATCAATTGTAGAAAAATGCAGAAACTCAAATGAATAGCTTATCATTAAAGTAGTAACTGTTCTAAATTATCTCAATCAGTAGGTCCAGCCTCTTAGAACTAATTACTAATTTGTGCATGAATTAAACTATAATAATCTTATCAGTTTCAGAATTCCATGATAGTTATGAAAGCGTCAACAGATTTTCAATTGGTAGAGTATGAAATTAAGTTGTAGATACTGAATTCAGAAGAAAATCGTGATGGGTAAAAATTGAATATAAGGGCCAGCAGGTTGTAAGATCTTTCAGCAGTTGATGACACTTGCCAACAGGTCTGAAGATCTGGGTTTATTACTAGCACATGGTAAAAGAGGAAAATCAAGTCCATAAGGTTGTCTTCTGACCCTCGTTTGTGATTCACGATGCATGTGTGTGCACACAAACAAATTAAAAAATTAAAACTAATGTCATCCTGAGTGAGGTAACACAATCACAAAAGAACACATACAACATGTACTTGCTGCTAAGTGGATATTAGCTCAAAAGCTTGGAACACCCAAGACACAACTCACAGACTACATGAAGCTCAAGAAGATGGAAGAACAAAGTGTGGATACTTTGTGAGTCATGAGTATTTTGATCCACTTTCCAATAAGGATCAAAGTCAACCAATCGAATGAACATAGGGTCCCCAATGGAGCAGCTAAAGAAAGGACCCAGGGAGATGAAGAGATTTGCAGACCTGCAGGCAGATCAATAATATGTACCAACAGTACCCCCTAGAGCTCCCAGGGGCTAAACCATCAACCAAAGAGTACAGATGGAGGGACCCATGACTCCAACTACATATGTACCAGAAGGTGACAATTTCAGGCATCAATGAGAGGAGAGGCCATTGGTCCTGTGAAGACTTGATTCCCTAGAATAGGAGAATGCAAGATAGGAAATGGGGGAGGGGTGGGGAGAGGGGGAGGATGATGATATAGGGGATTTTTTGAGAGGCAAAGAGAAAAAGGGATACTATTTGAAATGCAAATAAAGCAAATATCTAATAAAAATCTAGAATATTGCATGCTGTATCTTAGTATACATACATACATACATACATACACACATACATACATACATGCATACATACATACAGCATTTTTGTGGCAGATGCTCCACATTCCTTTGTTCTATCATCAAATATGCATTGATTTTGTGATACACATCAAGAATCTTTCAAGACATGAGAGATATGTGAGCAACCCAAACAAAAATCCCTGTTCTCATTGATCTCCTAGCTTGAAGGTGTATTATAGTAAAAAACACATGGCTTTGAAGCTTGTTATAACAATTAGGATGTAGAAGTTAATGTGGCAAAGATCAAGCAAAATAGATGTAAGGCAGGAAGAAAAAGAAACCATGGGGCTTGCTTGACACTTTCTAAAAGCGTTGCTCTCTGAGAAGGGGAGGGGGATAGAGAAGGAGAAACAGGTAGTAAAGGTAAGACTAGGAGAAATAGGGGAAGGTGGCTACGATCAGGCTGTAAAGTAAATAAATAAACTAATGGGTAAAAAAGATGTAGTTGTTGTCCCTGGAAGAATGAGATATGGAGTAATAAAGTGTAGATCTGTATTGATTTCAGAGGAGGAGGGACACTGATTATTGAAGAGGGAACGTGATTTCAGCCCCAACCCCAGGCAAAAGAAAGAATCAGAAGGTAAAGTATACAAGATGAGTCAGAGGCACCAAGGACAGTAGGAGACCAGATAGCAGCAGTGGCAGCAAGTCAGACTAGGCAGATAGCAAATCTCTTATGTATACAGTCTGAGCATGGGACCCATTGAACTGTTCTCAGCACCACAGTCTAACGCAAATGTATATCATTCTCGTGGCTGTGCTGAATAGACAAATGTTTGTGTGATTGTAGACAGACTGAAAAGGGCACCAGGACGAGGTACCAACACCGCATGTCAGCAGCAGAAGCAGTGAGGCGTAGTTTTAGTGCATAAACGTTTAAAAATAAGATGTAAATTTTTGGAAGAAAAAAAACAGAATGCTATTGTCACTAATGATACTAGAAACCTATGTTTTCGAGATAATGTAAAAATTCTATTATGATATTATTTGTGTGATGAGTCCCCCTGTAAATCAGATGGAAACAGAGTTGTCTACATTCATGTCTGGAGTCCATAAACTCTTAAGAGACAAAATATAAGGAATAGACTAGTGAAATATTCAAAGGCGAGAAAAGAGGGGGGAGTCAGGGCTGTAGGAACCTTACAGTGTGCAAGGAGTCATCAGCTCTTTTCTTTAAATTAGCCTTTGCACTAATTGTGCCACTTGATCTCCCACATAATGAGTGAGCCAATAAAGGACCTATCCATCTGCTTACCATTAGTTAATAATTCAGTCATGTTCAACTACTGCAATAATTCAAGTATCAATGAATAATTCAGTGGAATTTCAAAATATTGTTTTTCATGTTCTCGATTCGGCCTTAGGGTAAATAATCTATAGGATATGCCTAATCTAATAGGAAAAAGTAAGTGCACTTTGAACATCTGGTGAAATCCACAATGGACATGTATGCTTTAAGAAGCATCAGTGGCCTCACGAGTGACGCCTGCACTATTAAAGAAAATCACGGCGACTTACAATATCTAAACTGTGACTTTCCTAAATCTAAGGCACAGGTATAGGAAGAAAAAATAATGTTATTTTTAAAAATAAGTTATACATATTAAGTGTTTTAGGTCCTTTAAAGGTGTGTTGTAGTCACAGATTTTAAAAATAAGAAAAGTCAGGCTGCTAACTTCCTTTTAAAAAATATATGGCATTCTCAAATCTAGTAATTTGAGGCAGAGTTTTATTATTTCTTTTTTATTAGATATTTTCTTTATTTACATTTCAAATGTTATCTCCTTTCTCTCCAAAAACCCCCTAACATGTCCATCTTCCCCCTGCTCACCAACCCACCTACTCCCACTTCCCTGTCCTGGCATTCCCCTATACTGGGGCATTGAGCCATCATAGGACCAAGGGCCTCTTCTCCCTTTGATGTCCAACAAGGCCATCCTCTGCTACATATGCATCTGGAGCCATGAGTCCCTCCATGTGTACTCTTTGGTTGGTGCTTTAGTCCCTGGGAGCTCTGAGAGTACTGGGGGGGGCTCATATTGTTGTTCCTCCTATGGTGCTGCAAACCCCTTCAGTCCTTGGGTCCTTTCTCCAGTTCCTCTATTGGGGACCTTGTGCTCAGTTCAATGGTAGGCTGAGAGTGCGCCCCCTTGTATTTGTCATGCACTGACAGAGCCTCCCAGGTGACAGCTATATCAGGCTCCTGTCAGCAAGCACTTGTTGGTATCCACAATAGTGTGTTTTTAGTTCTAATATTTTGTGTAGTACTTCACATTGACTCCCGTATCCCTGATGAACTCCTCAAAATACTTCTACCAAAGACAGGTTGATTCTAGGACAATGCCTATTTCTTCATTTAGTCCTTTTAATTCATACTTAGTCTTTTATGTATTTTTTATTCTTTCAAGTGTTGAGTTCTCCAACATCAACCTGTGACTCTCTTCCATAGTCTTCCCAAGTTCTCTACCCAGAAACATTCAGTAATCAATGGACCCCAACAGAAACATATTTCTAGCCTCCTCTAGCAGATGCTAGTCCTGTACACTAGAAGGAGGACTTCGATTTGTTCTTTCTGAAAAGTGCTGAAGACCTCAGTCCAATGCTTGGCTGTGAGTATCTGCATCTGTCTTAGTCAGCCCCTGGTAGAACCTCTCAGGGGACAGCTACATTGGGCTTCTGTCTGCAAGTACAACATAACATCAGTAATAGTGTCAGGGTATGGTGCCCACCCATGGGATGGATTCTAAGTTGGCCAGCCATTCCTTCATCCTCTGTTCCATTTTTGTCCCTGCATGGACTGAGGTAGGGGACCCCAATGGAAGAGTTAGGGGAAAGATTGAAGGAACTGTAGGGGATGGCAACCCCATAGAAAAACCAACAGTGTCAACTAACCTAGACCCCTGGCAGCTCCAAGAAACTAAGCTACCAACCACAGAGCATACATGAGCTGGTCTGAGTCCCCCACCCCCAACACATAGGTAGCAGAGGACTGACTACCCCACTGAGAGAGGATGGCCCTAGTCCAGTAGAGATGTGATGCTCCAGAGAAGGGAATGCCTGGTACAGGGAGGGGAAATGGAAAGGGAATGAGGTGGGGAACTCTGGGAGGGGTTTGGGATGCAATAAATAAAATAATCATTTTTTTTAAAAAAACGGAAAGAAAAAGTGTTGCAGACAACTTTTTTAAAGAAGCTGAAAAATAAATGTTAAAAAGCAATGGCTCAAATTAGAAGCTCAACTGAAATACATCTGTAATGATGTAACAGTTGGTCTCCTGGTGGATGTCAGACACAGATGGCCCTGTAAGACCGCTTTAGACCAGCATCATTCCTATGTCCTATATGTCTTTAATTTTTATGTATACGGATAGTATGTGTTATGGTCCCTGCATGTCAACCATCTTCATCACGGTGTCCCAGACACATTCCTACGTGTTGAAATGTTTTATGGTCACTTGCTTGCATTTACTTATTTCAATTCTTTTGTGTTAAATGCTATTAATGTATTGATGGAATTTAAATGTCACCAATGATGCTTTGATCAATAAATGTTGCAAAATTATTACTGTCAATTTTTACTTGTTTTATAAAAAATTAATAGAAATTAATTCAAAGTAACAAAAACAAAAACAAAAATGACCATTTCAAACATCAACTATGCTCATACTCATGTAAAGGGACTTTCACTATCTGTAAGGAATAAGCATTCTTTTATTTGAAATTTTGTACTTACAGCTTTGCTCAACCACAGATGTAATTTTATGATGAAAGATGTACTTTTAACTTTATGTATTTATTCAGTTTGGGGTTTTCCATGCAAAGGCCAAGATCTTGCTGTCACTCCTAAGGCATCTTTGGAATCGTGAGCTTCCTGCCTCAGCATTTCAAGGACTGAGATCACAGAATGTGCTATAGCATCAGACCCTTGAGTTCATTCTTTTTTTATTGGATATATTCTTTATTTACATTTCATTTCCCTTTTCCTGGTTCCCCCCCCAAAAGGTCCCACATGCCCTTTTCCCTTCCCCTGTTCCCCCCATCCACCCTTTCCACTTCCCTGTTCTGGTATTCCCCTACACTGATGCATTTCCAGATCCAGGGTCCACTCCTTCCTTCTTCTTGGACATCATTTCGTATGTGAATTGTGTCTTTGGTGTCCCAAGATTCTAGTCCAATATCCACTTATCAGTGAGTGCATACCATGGGTATTCTTTTGAGACTGGGTTACCTCACTTAATATGATGTTCTCCAGCTCCATCCATTTCTCTAAGAATTTCATGAATTCATTGTTTCTAATGGCTGACTAGTACTCCATTGTGTATAGATACCACATCTTTTGTATCCATTCCTCTGTTGAGTTCATTCTTGACTGCAATACACATGCACAGTGATAACACGCAACTTCAAATTCTCATTCAGACAAATACAGGTAAGTTGTATTAATTACCCAGAAAAAATTATGAAGATTTAAATATAACCAAATTACTCACTCTTGTTATATAACAAGACATAATTAATAATTGTATAAAATCAATTAATGAAATATATGTATGGGAGATTAAAAATATAATAGGCATGTTGTTCACGGTCAGAAATACAGGGCCTTTTATTTTAGACAGAGGACACTCTCCCTGACACTGTTCCCTCAGATCTAAAATAACAGTGTCTAAATGTAAAATGTTTACAGTAATTAAGGTTGACTTTAGTGGAAAGGATGTAAAATGAAAAAAGAAATGAATAGCCATGTTTTCTTGAAAAAAAAACAAGAAAAACATTTTTTATTATTTTTATTTAATCATTTTTACAGTCCAGATTTTATCCCCATTCCAGGTCCAATGACTGACTATTCCACATCCCACTCCTCCTCCCCCTATCTCCAGGAGGATGTCCCCACCCCTCCACCTTTACCCCTCTACCCCCCACCCAACCAGACTTCCCCACTCCCTGGACTTCAAGTCTCTTGATAGCTACGTGCAACATATTTGACTGAACCCAGACCCAGCAGTCCTCTGCTGTATATGTGTTGGGGACCTCATATTACCGCTGTATGCGGCCTGGTTGGTGTTCCAGTGTCTGAGAGATCTCAAGGGTCCAGGTTAGTTGAGACTGTTGGTCCTCCTACAGGCTCACCCTCCTCCTCAGCTTCTTCCAGCTTTCCCCTAATTCCACCACAGGGGTCACCAGCTTCTGCCCATTGGTTGGGTGCAAATATCTGCATCTGTCTCTTTCAGCTAGGTGTTGGGTCAAGTATCTAAATTATTAAGAGGCTAAAATCATAAAACAATTATTTTTCTGAAAATTACTAGACTGCAGTTAAAACCCAAAATAAAATAGAAATAATGATTTATTTTTTTCAAATTTTAAATCAAGAGAAATAAAAACTAAAGAGAAAACAGAGTAAATTGGATTTAGGTTTTTCGTTCATTTTTTAGCAAAAGAAAAGAGGAAGAATTTTAAAGTAGGAAATTTTAAATAACAAACAGATCAGAATGGCTTAAAGAGAAGAAATAACATCATAAAAAAAAAAAACTCAAAAACTACCTTACCTTTAAAAAACACAGTTTCTTCTGAACTTTAATGGCACAGCACAGAAAAATAAAATTAAAAAAAAGCATTTTATTATCAAGCCATAAATCTGAACATTCATAAAATAGTTTAATATTATGCAGGGGCAATATTCAAAAGTAAGATTGTTTTCAATATTAGTAATGCAGGTTAACAATGGAAAAAGAAAATTGCTCTACTCACAAAGTTGTATTAATTACCCAGAAAAATTATGAAGATTTAAATATAACCAAATTACTCACTCTTGTTATATAAATATAACAAGACATAATTAATAATTGTATAAAATCAATTAATGAAATATATGTATGGGAGATTAAAAATATAATAGGCATGTTATTCACGGTCAGAAATATGAAACATTAAAGTCCAAAGTATGCTTATTAATTTAAAAGTAACTAAATTTTTAAGTAGTGATAATCAAAAGTGTGATAATCTTAAGTTTACAGAAAGATGAAAGAAGAGATACAAAGTAAAAACAAGAGAAGCATCAGAATAGAAGAGGGGTGCTTGGCCAGTCTCCTTGATTGATGAAAGAAACAAATCCACACAAGTTAAAATGTAGCCAGAAGAAGGTATTGAAAAAAATTATTCCAGACTCCATTTTACTACAGAGAAATCTTACACAAGTAAAAATATTATTTAGATGTACATATATACAGACATGTTTAACACAGTTAACAGTTATATACACAAATCATTATTTGTATAGATTCAGGGTCCAATATACCTCTCTAATCCCATTTCTTCAGTATAATTAGTTTGTTCCTGACATTCAACTTTGGGGCTGGGGGAAAAAGTAAAACTAACTGGGCCAAGCCCTGTCAGGAGGAAATTCACAAATATCACCAAATAGAGTTCACTATTCCATGGCTATTTCATGACCATTCCCCTGCTTCCCCTTCAAACTGCAACCCACCACGATCTCCAATTCAGAAGACGAACCACCATCCTAAGAGCTACAGCACATCTTAACATATGTTTTCTTAGCTCAATTTCCCTTATTCACGTGATGGTGGGCACATAACTTCTTCACATCTCGCTACTTGACTAAGGTTGTTCTGATCATCTCTCCTTCCAGAAACAAATAATTTGGCTTAGAAACGAAGAGCTTTTCAACGTTTTCCACCCGAGGAGCAAATGTATGTACACGGAAGACCTTTGACTAGCTCACTCCGTTCTGTGCACTCATGTAATTTGACCACTGGTGTTTTCTAATTCACGTGCTTACTGCAACTTTCACCTAAATCGCTCACAGAGGAACGTATCTCCACCAATTTAGATAACTGCTCTAAATCAGCCACCCATTCTATGATATTGCTGCATTCACTGTGTAATGTTGACTGTCATTATCACCAACACTGTGAATATTGTATATCTATCTTCCTGTTTCAGAATAAAGTCCTTGAGAACAGAGTCCATGGAAGGTGTGTATGTATATGTGGGAGAGTGTGTTTTGCAATGACATTGACAGAAAACAAATATGGAACGCCAACCCAATTTTTCAAAAAATTCTTAATTCTTCAATTCAATATAAAAAAGAATAGTTTGACCTGCTCTTGTTTATTCTATTTAAATGACATATTGCACTCAGAAAGAAACAAAAAAGCTATTTTACTATTTTCATTCTCAGATAGTTGCTTCTATTCTTTATTTTTCAAATATGGTTTTGAGTCTAAGAATATTCTTAACTAGCACAGAAAAGATAAAATAACTTTTCTCTCACATTTTCTAAAATCCCTTTTCTAATACAAGACCATCTGTGCCAAAAATTTGGCTCATGAAGTCTTACTTAGATTTGATGTTTAAAAAAAAACATAGATATGTAAGAGGGACAAGATTACTTAGCAAGTAAAGGTACTTGGTGCCAAGCCTGAACAGTTGAGTTTCGTCCTGGACACTACAAGCTGTCCTATGATCTCCACATGCACACCATGGTTCGCCCGTGCGCATGCGTGCGTGCGCGCGCGCGCGCGCACACACACACACACACACACACACACAGAGAGAGAGAGAGAGAGAGAGAGAGAGAGAGAGAGAGACTAAAAAATAAGAAAAATTTTAATGTAACCTTGCAAAATAATCACATAAAATTTACCTGGCTATACCCTTGTAGTGAAGACAAATTCCTATGTCCTGTCATTACCTGCACTAAGGTAATATTGGAATTTTATTTACATCTAACTTAATTGTATTGCTAGTATGCCATGTTACTATTGTATAGAAGTAACTGTATCTTGCCGCTGGCGTGTCTGCTCAGTGTTTAAGAACACTTGTTACAGTTACAGAGGACTAGTGTTCCATTCCCATAATCTACATGGTGGTTCACATGTCCCCTGGATCTGACCCTCTCTTCTGACCTTCATGGGAACAAAGTACACATGCAGTACACAGTAGTCCATGTGTGTAAAACACTCACACAC
This sequence comes from Apodemus agrarius, assembly GCA_964023405.1. Classification (NCBI taxonomy): domain Eukaryota; kingdom Metazoa; phylum Chordata; class Mammalia; order Rodentia; family Muridae; genus Apodemus; species Apodemus agrarius. The sequence continues at coordinate 170,910,679 of OZ030006.1, forward strand.
ACACACACACACACACACACAGGCACATACTTATAAGAAACTGCTTTGTGGACACAATGCAGTTTATATGAAAATATTGTTTTAATTATTCCTGAAAATTTGCTATTATTGTACAATTCCTGATGTTCTTTACTTTGTTGCCTAGATTATTTTTTTAATTTTTATTTTCTATATTCTTTGTTTACATTCCAAATGCTTTCCCCTTTCCCAGTTTCCCCCCACCATACGTCCCATAATTCCTCTTCCCCCCAACTATTCCCCAATCATCCCCCCCCACGAGTTCTCTGTTCTGGGTCTACAAAACTGGATCCAATCTGCCTAGATTATTTTAAATCATGTTCACTTCATTAAGGGCATTCTTTTCCTCAGTTCCTGTACCTACAAATGTATAGAAAACAAACTTCTGTAGCTGGAACTCCTAAGATGATTCAAAATTCTAAGTTGCTTTCTGAACAGATTGCAACAGCCAGTTGATGAAAGTTGAGCTAATTACACTAATGTTGACAAATGCAATAGCATCAAAACAAATGTCTCATTTTTTCAAACAAAAATTTACACCTCTTCAAAAGCCGAAAGCAGGAAGGGTTGCTAAATAGATTCAGTGATTTGTGGGTGTAACTAAGCTATTTGTGAAAACCCAGTTTTGAAAACTATTATTAAAATATAAAAAAGTACCAGTGTAGAGTGGAAACTTCTATGTGGTTTTTAAATGTTGTTATTGACATATTTGAAATCTCAGAACAACAAAAAAAATGACTGCATATTATCCAAGTTGTTTATTTGAATTTTATATCAAATAAACAAGTACAGCCTTTGCATCTTAAATTAAGATGTGGGAATATGGATATATGAACTGGAAAAGCATTCTCTTTTAATCACTATCTTCTAGAAACAATACTTATTGTATACTAAACCACAAATATCCTTATATTTTCTATTACTTGAGAATATTTCTAGTCTTATATTTAGCATATGTGCTGGCTTTCCGGTTCTGTCTACTATGCTGAAAGTGTTTAGCAACTGCTTTAATTTGATTCTTCTGATTCTATTGTAAGGAAGACTTAGTTGTCTACATTCTGTTTAACGATTTCCACATATAAAATATTATATATACATGTATATATATATATGTGTGTATATATATATATATATATAACAATTCCTACTCATTTTCTACTGCTGATTCCCCTTTGCTCCTCTCTCTCTCTCTCTCTCTCTCTCTCTCTCTCTCTCTCTCTCTCTCTCTCTCTCCTCCTGCTGAAACCTTTCTCCCAACAAGTCCCTACTTTCAAGCTTTCTCTTCATGTGTGGCCACTGAGTTTAGTGTCTCTTGATGTAGCACTAGTTTGGTTGGGTAGGATGTTTTAAAGTCATTCTCTTACTATTTTAAAAATGTTGTATGTACTCACTAATAAGTGGATATTAGCCACGAATGTACAGAATATCCAGGACAAAACCCACACGACTCAAGAAGGTTAACAAGCCTAAGGACCCAAGTGAAGACACCTCAGTTCCACTTTGGAAGGCAGATGGACCTGGGTTGGGTACGGGACAGGGGAACATGATCACGAAGTAGGTGTGGGGAACAGAATTGAAGCCATGAGGGCCAGCAGAAAGAATGGAAACAGGCAACCTCGGGAGGGAGGAGGTGGGGAGAACCCCTAGAATGTACCAGAGTCCTGGGAGGGGACTCTCAGAACTCAAGGGGAGGGTCTTTGGGTGAAGTGCTCTACAATGGGGAGACAGAACTTGTAGAGTCCATCTCCAAAAATAAGACAGGGAATCAAGTGGAGGTGTGGGGTTGCCATTTCACAGTCAAAATCTTTGACCCAGAATTGTTCCTGTCTGAAGGAACTGCAGGGACAAAAATGGAGAAGAGCCTGAGGAAAAGGAGATCCAGTGGCAGGCTCAGGTTCGGATCCCAGGGGAGGCCCCAAGGCCTGACACTGTTACTGACGCTATGGTGTGCTTACAAACAGGAGCCTAGCATGGCTGCCCTCCAAAGGGCCCAACAGGCAGCTGTCAGAGTCAGGTGCAGATATTAACACCCAGCCAATGGACAAAGGCTGGGGACCCCTGCGGTTGAACTGGGGAAAGGCTGGAAGAAAATGAGAAGGAGGGTAGCCCAACAGGAAGACCTACCTGGACGCCTGAGATCTCTCAGACACTGAGCCGCCAACCAGGCAGCATACAGCAGCTGATGTGAGGTCCCTGAACCATATACAGCAGAGGACTGGCCGGTCTGGCCTCAGTGAGAGAAGATGTACCTAACCCTTGCAGGACATGAGGCCCCATGGAGTGGGGAGGCCTGATGGGTGGGGCTGTGGTTGGAGGTGGGGATGGGAATATCCTCTTGGGCCCTGGAGGAGGAGCAATGGGATAAGGAACAGTCAGGGGACAGACAGGGATGGGGAGGAAGTCCAGACTATAAGAAAGGATTAAAGAATAAAAACAAATACATTTTTAAAAATTATTAAAAAGTACAATTTTTTTTTTAAAAAGTGTCAAAACTTTACCAAATGATAAACTTCTGTGAGTTGTCATTTAAAGGTAACTGAGGATGTTCCATTTTCTCGAGAATGTACCTCTGAGCTGACTCAGTTATGAACAGCTTAATATGGCTAATTACAGTTACAACTTCACATATCTACAAAAAGTGAAATGATATCAAATTGGCCCTTCCAGATGTTTTCAAATATCTTGTTTCTGTTATGGAAAACATCTGGATAGACAATGGTTTTTTTTCCCGTTTCTAGCTATTATTGTTCACTTTTCTTTCAAATATTTGGCCATTTTATGAAAAGTACATATCAATCATTGCAAACATAGAATATTAAAAAATCACAATTTAGCTGAACTTCTAAAACTCTGGACTTTCATTCATTCATACAAGGAAAAATCCAAAATAAACTTCTAGCATATGTAACACGAGTGATAGAAACGTTACTAACTACTGATGTTAAATTTTATGTATTTCATGGCATGGGCTCTTTGAGGAAGAAAAAAAATCCATAAAGTTTATTACTAGAACTTCAGCAAGTGTTCTTGCTGAAGAGCACAGTGTCTGATGTGTCCTTGTAAAACTGATAAGAATTAGTCAAGTGGATGATCTGAACTATGGTACAGGAAGAAATAAACGTAAACACATCCTGAAAAGGCACTATTGTGGATGCCAACGAGTGCTTGCTGACAGGAGCCTGATAGCTACGGCTGTCTCCTGAGAGGCTCTGCCAGTGCCTGACAAATGCAGAAGTGGATGCTCACAGCCAACCGTTGGACTGAACACAGGGTCCCCAATGGAGGAGCTAAAGAATGGACCCAGGAAGCTGAAGGGGATTGCAGTACCATAGGAAGAACAACAATATCAACCAACCAGTACCCCCAGAGCTCCCAGGGACAAAACCACCAATCAAAGAGTACCCATGGCTTCAGCTGCATATGTAGCAGAGGATGGCCTTGTTGGACATCCATGAGAAGAGAGGCCCTTGGTCCTGAGATGGCTCGATGCCCCGGTGTAGGGGAATTACAGGACAAGGAAGCAGAGCGGGTGGGTTGGTGAGCAGGGGGAGTGGGGTGGGGATAGGTGATTTTTGGAGGGGAAAAGAAGGAGGATAACATTTGAAAAGTAAATAAAGAAAATATCAAATAAAACAGGAAAGCCATCAGAATACCATCTCTTTTACAGGAGGTGCACAGTATCTGAGCTGTGCACAGTGGCTGTCTCTCCTCTACAGCAATACCTCTTCCAGTCTCACTCCCTTCAGCATTTATTCAATTACCAAGGAAGAGCTGGGCTTGATTTAGGCTCTCCTTTCTACATTGTTTTAAAATACATGTCCAGTAATTTTTCTCTCTAGTAGTTTAAAATCACAAGGACAGAAATTATAATGAAATACCTCCCCGATCCTTTAGCCCACCTGGTGTTACATATGCCAGTATAGTGTCTGATAGTAAAATATCATTTTTACTCCAATAGACATTGTAATAATTTATCTTGTCACTTCCAGATCAGATATAGGTAAATGTGTGTCCCTAAAATTTGGAGGATCATTATTTACTCTTTTCAGAAATTGAAATTTAATTGACAGAGGTTAATGTGGGTGAAGTATATTAGTTAAAATTTGCATCTTTAAAAATCTTCATTATAAACAAGACCTCGCTGAGTAAACCCTCTCCAGTGGTCTATCCACTGCTGGGGTAGGACTGCTGTGTGGACAGTTATAAACTAGATGTTGAGACAATTCAAATTTGGGTAGTTTAGTCACAGCACAAATATCACTCATATTTCCTACACTTCAATGATTTATATATTTAAAAATAATAAATACTGTGTGGCTCCTAATCTAATCAGAATGCTGACCAATTAGCAAAGAACTCAACTGTCAAGGCATACTTATAGAAATAGAAACCGGAATAAACTAAAGAAAACTTGCTGGGCTCATTCTTTCTGTATTAAGATTTAAAGGAAAATACAGATTCAGAGAGTGTTCAGTTCTGACCCTGACCTTGCTTAGGGTAGTCAGATCGGTCTATGATTTCGAGACTTTCTGGCTTAATTAGCAAGGCTGTCCAAACTGTTTCTCTATAAACCTCCAGAGAGCAGAATGTAAACTCTCGCCTCTATTGTTAACGCCTGCTTTATAGATGATGAAGTATGGAATGATTGATCATGCACCATAATGATGGATAAGGACAATTTCTAGAAAGGTCAAACCTATTAAATAAATCTTAGAATATGTTTAAAAACATCTTGTGTGCCTCACTGGAGCATGGTCCCTCTTTTCAATGACAGGTGGCCTTCACATCAGAGGAGTAGCCGCAATGGCAAACAATAGACATTCATACTTCATGAGAAGAATGGGAGCCGAAGGAGTGAGGATTGTAAAATTGCCAGCCCTGAAATAAGAGGTTATCCTGAATAGACGGGAATAAATGAAGACCTTGACTGAGGCTCCCTAATCCATAAACATTCTAATCAAAAGTAAAATGAAGCAAACAAACCGAACCAAAGGGGAAACCAAACAGCAACAAATAACCTTTTCAGACACCAGGCGTTTGCCTGAATGACAACATAAAAATGTTTGAAACACTTATTTTCAATGCTATGCACTAATAACTCCCTTAAAGGTATTTTTTAAAAATCAGCATCTCAGACAAACACATTTTCCCTCTGATGCATCTAAGGATGCTGTTTCTGCCTTCTTAGGAACTCAAACTAAAATTCAGTTAAGCTTGGCAGAATCTTATAGGCATAAAACCTGGGGGCTCAAATCCCAAACAATGTCGATTTTTGTTGTTTTTGCTGGTGGTGGGTTTGTTTGTTTGGTTGTTTCCAATGTAGTTTGTATTCTGTCACACAAAATTGTTATTTATATCATTTCCTTTTATAGTTCAATAGATATAAGTTCTTTATCATTATATTCAGGAGAGGTCATAGCTACATTTTTGGCCACTATATGCATTTATTAATATTAATTAAATTATTACTTATTTGTTGTATTTTTGTCTTTCCTGTATATTCTAAGATTTTTGTAGTTGATCAAACAACCTAATCAATAATTTCATTTTGTCAAGTTTTGCATGTATTCTTCTTAGGCATAGAATTGCCCATTTATACTTATAATTCTTAGAAATATCCTTCCAATATTTTGGAGTCAATGTGAGAACCAGGACTTTTGTGAAAACCTTAAGAGTTTTTCTTAGGTTCTTTCTCCTAGTCTCACTCTGGTTTTGTTTGTTTTATTTTTGTTTTATAAATGACAATTTTTATAGGATTCAACCTATTTCTATAATAACTTCTGCAATTGCTGTCCCTTATACCAGTCTTCTACCTCCTCATGTTCCAGTACTATGATACAGATGGATCTGCCTATGTACTGCATTTCTGTAAACTGGCAACTAATGTATGTTCTTTATTTAGCTTATAAATGAATGACTTAGAAAGGCCATCCAGAGACTACCCCACCTTGGGATCCATCCCACCCACGGACACCAAATCCCGACACCATTGCTGACACAACGTTCCTGCTGACAGGAGCCTGGTATGGCTATCCTCTGAGAAGTTCCTAAGACATGGAGATACTCTTAGCCAGCCATGCATGGACTGAGTCCAGGGACCCCAATGGAAGAGTTAGGGAAGGACTGAAGGAGCTGAAGGGAACTGTAGTTCCACAGGAAGAACAACAGTATCAACTAACCAGACCCCTTGGAGTTCCCAGAGACTAAACCACCAACCAAAGAGTACACATGGGTGGGTCCATGACTTCCGCTACACATGTAGCAGAGAACTGCCTTATCTGGCACCAGTGGGAGGGGAGCAGGTGCTTGGTCCTGTGGAGGTTTGTTGCCCCAGAGAAGGGGGCAGTGAAGCAGGAGGGGGTGAGTGGGTGGAGGAGCACCCTCATAGAGGCAAAGGGAATCGGGGAGAGAGGGGATAGGATGGAGGGTTGTGAAGGGGAAACCAGGAAGGGGGATATCATCTGAAATTTAAACAAATAAAATGATCAATAAAAAGTTGATGGAAATATAAATGAAGAGAGGGTGAATTGTGAAAGACTGAGGTTTCTGTGAAGCATTCCAGCACAGAAGTAACTATTGGTATGTAAGCAATAAATGAAACAATATATAGAAAGGAGAAACATGGGATTGGACATTGCTACACATCTGCCAGGAATGGGAGCAGAAATAGAGATAGAAATGGAGTGTGAGATAAGTGAAAATGTAGAGGGAAAGGTATTTCTCTTTCATGTGAATTGAACATAGAAAATTGCAGAAATCTTTCCTGAAATGTTTACTGCCAATTTACATATAATCTATACTTGGTAATTACAAATAATTGCTAAAATATAATTCCATAAAAACAGTTTTTAAAATCTAAACTCACGTTAGAGATTATGAAGTATTTCTTCGTAGAATCCCACTGAGGTGAGCCTCTGCCTGACTTATCTGAGCTCACTAGTCTCGTTCTAACTCTTCCTATTCAGTTTCCTGATTTCCTGTATAATTTCAACCCTTCCTTCATTCTCCAAATTTCTCATCCTCAAAACCTCGGACTGTTGCCTTTCTTTTCCTCCTTCCTCATTCCTCACACCCATGAGAGATTCTTGTTAGATTCAACTGTTTAACCCTCAACCTCTTCCTATCATCCTCTGCAAACTGGCTTCACATCTGTGATCATTCAAGAGAACAGCTCTTCCAAAATTAATAATTTTATATCTTCTCGGGTGTTCTGATTTAGTTTTTGATGCTTAGTATCTTTAGGAAAAATAATGCTTATGTTAGTCGGTGATCAAAAATTCTCAAAATGACCCCTTACAAGTCAGAGCAAGGCTATTTCCATTCCTCACATCTATAACCACGAGCAGCCAAGATTTTCTAAGTAATAGCTTTTGACATCAACATGTAGTCTATAGTAAATAAAGGCCCTTCATAACAACCTGTAGATGCCATGTTTAAATTCTGAAACCTATTGTAGCAGCTTGCTTTTGTGCCAAGTCTACCCACACAATTCTATTAGTGCTTCTTAATAATAACAGTGTTTTCCTTATTATTGTGCTTGTGTCTGCATGGTGTGTGTGTGTGTGTGTGTGTGTGTGTGTGTGTGTGTGTAGCTATGTGCCAAGAGATGCGTATGGAGGGCTAAAGACACAATCCACATACTAAATTAGGTCCGACAAGAAGGAAGGAGTGGACCCTGGTGCTGGAAAGGCTCAAAGCATCAGTGTAGGGGAATACCAGAACAGGGAAGTGGGAAGGGGTGGATGGGAGAACAGGGGGAGGGAAAAGGGCATGTGGGACCTTTTGGGGGGCAGGGAACCAGGAAAATGGAAATGAAATGTAAATATAGAATATATCCAATATAAAAAGAAAAGAAAAATACTTTAAAAAAAAAAAAGAACGTCTTCTGAACTATTTCTCTCATTCTACACTTATATGGGTTCTTGGAATCAAATTTTACCTGCTTAGTCACAAATAATAGTTTGTCCAATATAGTTACTATTGATGTGAAGAATTTACTATTATTGTTTAATGAGAATATTCTTAGCCTCTAAGAAAATGAAGTCTTTACAGGTGTAAGCAAGGATGGAATAATTGTCTTGATTTCTCAACAGAAACTTTCTGAGGCCAAAACTCATTTAGTGTAGAATAAAACTAAATTCAATATGCAAACACATTGTGCATAGATATCATACAACTTCAAAAATACTAAACCTATAAAGGAAACCATCAATGGAAAATGTGGATTAAGTATATGCCTTTTAAAAAAAAATCACTAAGATGGTAACACTAATATGGTTTCTGGCCCACGTTAAGTAAAGATTGACCACTGCAGCTGAAATAAAGTTTAATAACAAGGCAGTAAGTTTGATAGCAAGCAACTGTGAGAGACTTTTTTAAGCAGTGTTCCAGGGTGACATCTTGTCTGTGTCCTTCCTATCCTGACTCTGTGCAAAGCACCTCAGGAAAGTCACAGGGAGGGAAGTCACCGAGACCTATGTTGTGTGTATTTAGTTTTATTATATGTAGCTGGATCTGATTCTTCCCAAGCTGTTCCTTTTTTTTTTTTGAAACAGGAGATCCATGGTCTTTCTGTTTCTCCTAATGTTTCTCACAAAATGATAGTTACAAAATACGGTTTGCAACTTCTGGTTTTAGAGGAAGACCTCCCATGTCTCCTGCAATGGACAGAACTGTATTACATCACATGGAAATAGATCAGCAGTGAATTGATAGTGGTGTGTTACTAAGTTGATGTCACACAGAGTTCATGCAGGTCTGAGTGCAGCAGGTACTAGTAGTGGACTGAGTAAGATCCCGCAAATATTCCTATGTCCTAATTCCTGGTACCATGAACATTATCTTACAGACCAGAGAACTTGATAGGATTTAGAAAATGTGGTTTAAAGACCTTTATATAGGAATATGATCAGAAATATCTGTGTGTACTCAATGTAATTACAATGACTCTTGGTTTTTTTTTTTTGAGATTATGCTTTAGTTATGACATTTCTTCCTTCTCTTTCATCTCCAAACCCTCCTATATAGCCACCCCTGTGCTCCTTCTGATTCATGGCCTCTATTTTCAGACTTTTATTGCATATATACATACGTACACATATATGTATATTTGCATATATGTGTATTATATATATGTGTGTGCATGTATTTGTGTGTATGTATGTATATATACATATATGTGTGTGTGTATATATATATACATGTACATATATATATATATACACACACACACATAGTTCTAAATATAACATGCTCAGTTTGTACAATGTTAGTTGTGTGTATGGTTTCAGGGATAACCACCAGGCCTTGGACAGCCTGCTGGTTTGCTTTTCTTTCCCCACTTTGCCATGTTATTGGTGGCATCTTCTTCCACTCACACTGGAACACTCATGCTAGTGAGACGCAAAGGGTGGAGATTCTTAATAAATACAGACAGGAAGGGTTGGTTCAGAGGACAAAATGTGATGACATTAGTGAGGCTTCAAGAGAAGGACATGAAACACAGATTCAAGGATCGTGAGCTGAAGAATACCACTGAGCACGACAAGCTGGAAAGAACAGGAACCAGGATTCTCCCTTCTGTTGTCAAAAAGATAGTGGCCTGTTGTGTCTGTCCTGGTGAAACTGATTTTGGACTTACACCTTTCAGAACTATAAGGGCATCAATCATGATTAAGTAAATGGTAATTTGAAACAGCTGCTACAGAAGACTGCTATAGTGCGCCAAGAATGGGACTGTCATGGTCGCCCTTAACGATATGCATGTCAGTCTTGTTGCTTCCTGTAATGACATCATTTAAGGAAAACCCTATGAAGATTTTCTTCCTTTTTTATTGATTATATTTATTTACATGTCAAATGTGGTCCCCTTCCCAGTCTCTCCTCCACAAATCCCTATCCCATCCCTCTCTCTGCCTCTAGGAGAGTGCTTCCCCACCCACCCATCCACTGCTGCCTTACCCCTCTAGCATCCCTCCTTCGCTGGGGCAACAAGCCTCCTCAGGATCAAGCACCTCCCCTCCCACTGATCCCAATTAAGGCGATCCTCTGCTACCTGTGTAGTGGGAGTCATGGACTCACCCATGGGGCAGTCTCTGGATTGCCTTTCCTTTGGGCTCTGTTTCATTTTTTTTGGCCCTGTCTTTCCTCTGGACAGGAACAATTCTAACTTAAAAATTCTGATATGAGTGGGTGGCCATCTCCCCCTTAGTTGGGTTTTTCAGCTAAAGTCAACCCAGTTGAGTCCTGGGAACTTCTCTTTTCTCTGGGATCTGGGACTCTTTAGTGGCTATCCCCAGTTGCCCATCTCCCACTGCTGAATATTTCTATTCCATTTCCTGACCCTCTGTACTTCTCTCTTATCCCTTCCCATACCTGATCCTGCTACCCCATTTCCCTCCTCCTCCTTTCTCCCTCTCAGGTTTGTCCCTCCCGCTACTTCCTGGAATTATTTTTACCCCTTCTATGTAGGACTCAATCATTCACACTTTCATCTTCCTTCTTATCCTTCATATGGTTTGTGGAATGTATCGTGGGTATTCTGAATTTTGGGGGCTGATAGTTGGAAACATCTTTCTTAAACAAACCAATGTTTAGTGCTCTGTTTAAAAAACATAAAATATTTTTATGTGATTGCTATGGGAAACAGTTCAAATTTCTCTCTTTGAATACTTGTGAGAACAACAAAAGAAGTTGAAGAGCAAAGAAATGACCCTCTCCACACTTTCTGCAAAGGTCTCTATTGAATTTCCCAAGGGAGGTGAAGATGGCACTATCTACTTAATTTGGACCCCCAGTGTCATACCAAATAGCTTTACACTAAAGTTCTAGAGGCCAGATTGTGCTGGATAGCTATAGACATAGTAAAGATGGTCACAGATCAGCATGAGTTGAAGAGCCTATGTAGCATTCAAACCATCACATGCTCCTGTGTGTTTGTGTATGTGTGTGTACTTATGTGTGCAAATGTTTGTGTGCATGTGTACAAGTATGCATGTATGTTCACATGTGTGGGGTGCTTGTGTATGTTTGAGCACACATGGTTATGGAAGTCAGAGATCTAATGGATGTCTTTCTCCATCACTCTCCACTGCAGTTTGAGACTGCAGGTCTCTCACTGAACCTAGGACTTCTGGATTAGCATAGACTGGCTAGCCAGAAACACCAACAATCCTCTATCTCTGACTTATGCTAGATTTACAGGACATACCACTAATGCTCAGGTCTTACAGGAATGCCAAGGACTTGATGCAGGATGTTAGGTTTACACAGAAAGCACTTTACTAATTCCCCAAACTCCTAATTGTGTAGTTTGAATCTTTTTCCAGGACATGTCCAGGGCAAGTTGAGCTGGACAGGAGTTTGTTTACACACTATACTGCTTATATGAAATTAAAACACCTGGAATCTTCTCAGTGCTACTAAATGGTTCTCTGAAATAATGCTGATTTTTGAGTAACATGACACCATCACAACTCAATAGACAAATGATTGCTAATGAAGTTTAAATAGCTAATTAACAATACTTCAAATCACAATGGATATAATGGCCATTTCCTCTGTGTCCTGAATATCAAGTAAAATTATCTGCCAACTCCCAGAATGCTTTTTTGACTTATGTTTAGTGGCTATACTGGTAGGAGGAAATAAGACACACAATACTTCCCTAAAAGTTGGCTGCCTTACACACTACTACAGGAATAATCACCAAACATATCAGATTATCACAGCCTTATTATACCATATCAAATGATTGGCATACACAATACTTACTGCCCTAGTTCTTCATTTTACTTTCAATTCTGTGTGGTTAACAACAATCAGAACATGTTTGCTAAGCATCTTGATTGTCTGAGGTCAAGGGTCCAAGAGAAATTGATCTTCTCAGATACAGCCAATAAAAAAGTTCCTGTCTCACAGGGGATCATGTTTGAACTTTCCATGAAAAACATTTTACTTTATAAGCTTAATGTATCAAGTCCCCAAATGTCAATAGTGTGTGACACACTTTAACTGGTAGGGAACATGAACCAAGCAACAGCATATTGGGAGGTCCTTCTCATTGATAATGTAGGAGGAGCTCAATGATCTTGGAATGTCAGGTCAGTGGTGGCAACTATGTCATGTTTCAGTTTACAAAAAGAAAAGAAAACCACATGTAATGACCAATTGATATATGCTATCTGCTCTACCAGTTCAACAACTGTGAGTTGCTGACTAGACACAAAATGTGGTTCTGTTTGTTGTTATTTTAAAAACCTCAGTATTCTCATGGTGTGGAGTAAATCAGAGCTCATAAAACACATGTGTTTTTTAAAATAGATGGTAATGTGTGTGTGTATTCATATGTTCAAACACATAATGCAATTATATTTTTCCATAAGAAATACTAAAATGGCAATCTATCATTTAAGATGTTAATTGACACAGATGAAAGACATTACTTTAATTGAACTACAGCTGGCACACAGACACAAAGGGCATAAACCTAATAATGTGTAGAATCTAAAAGTAAGCTTTTAAGAAATAAAATGATTGTTACAAGATATTGGGAGAAATGTAGCAAGGAGACTGGGCAGAGAAAGGGAAGAAATTAAACGTTTTCAGCATGAATTATCTGGCTGATAAACAACAAAGGGACAGGGACACCCTCTAAAGACAGAGAGACAAGAGGCACATGGGTCATGGCTTTTCCTAATTAGGCTAATTTCATCATTTGCCAGTGCATACGTATATCACAAGACTACATTTCCCTCATCAATACACACAATTAGCATTTGTTGGTTAAACATTTAAAAACACCGATATTGACAATTGGGAAGAAGAACAAAACTAATCAAGACCTCTGGAGCCTGTTAGATAATGAAACACAGCATTCTTCCGATGTAATTTTTATTGACCTAAAGAGTGCTGGCTCAAAAAAATTCAGGCCATGAGTTTCCAGGTAGTTGGAGTTTACTTCAAGTTCTCTTCCAATAACTTTTATGGTTTTAATACAAAGTAGTAGATGTCCTCTTAGTCTACATATGATTAAGGGCATTTCGTGTTTTTATGCTTACCCCAATTTTGTTTGACTTCTTTCCCAGTTATTTGTTCTGTGTGATTCATTTGAGCATGGAGACTGGACATTTGTCTCACACTCCAGACTCTTGCCTGCTGATAATGAACGGATCATGGAAATCTACAGGCCATAAATCCACTCCAAATAGGTTGTGATGAAAACTTTCTCTCATCACTTTAAAGAAGCTCAATAAACCTGACACGTCCTGGAATCCGTTTTATGTTTGGAATTCTTGCCTGACATTCAACAGTGTTCAAGATAACGTGAAAATGAGTGGTCCATCAAAACTACTGGCTTCACAGTATTACAGAATGCAAGACAGAAGACTGAATTTGAATCTAGTAGTTTTCAGTTACAGAAGGCTGGAGTAAAAATCTAAGAAGTTATAAAATCTGATTTTCAGCCATTTTAATAAGTAATTGAATTGGGAAATTAGAAATTTATTAAGTTATGTGACATGTATAAAGAAAAAATTAGGCCAATATGTCAAATGAGTACATACTATCTGACGCCATTTATATGAATTTGTACAAAATGTAACATAATCTTAGTTTCAAAGGTAGATTGATGATATCCTAAGGAACACAAATGGGGCCAGTGAGTAGAATCACTGACAGTTAAGGATGGTCTTTTTGGGTGATCATATGTTTCTTACTTTTATGATAGTGAAGGTTGACTGAGGTACTTGCTTAGTAACACTATTGGTCAGTTATTGAGTGTCAAAAATAATCTTGGGGATTAAATATTTCAGCACAGGATACATACATGCTGCAGTGGGACCTAAGATACTGCCCCACATGCTGTGGGGAACAGCTGCTGCCTTGCTACAAAGACAAATTAAAAAATGAATCTGACTTCAGAAAATCTGGACTCACAAACTCTAGATGTATCTGAGAATGGAACTTGAATTTATACTTTGATAAATTTACAGAGACAAAAACATTGTTAGAAAAGAAAGACATAAATTTTAATTATTTTATTTCAAGTTCCACTAAGAAAGCAAAATAATAATTCAAAAATTATGAAATAAAATGTTAACTACTGTAAATTGAAAAATGAGCTGGGCGTGGTGGCGCACGCCTTTAATCCCAGCACTTGGGAGGCAAAGGCAGGCGGATTTCTGAGTTCGAGGCCAGCCTGGTCTACAAAGTGAGTTCCAGGACAGCCAGGGCTACACAGAGAAACCCTGTCTTGAAAAACCAAAAAAAAAATTGAAAAATGAGAAGAGATTTGAGGGCTATAGAGGCAGAACAACAATAAAATCCAAATCCTCTTGTAGAGGATCCAAATTCTGTTTCCAGCACCCACATGGCCACTTATAACCATTTGTAACTTGAATTTCAGACAGTCTAACGCCTTCTTTTGGACTCCATGGCAAATGTAACATGTTGGTACATATACACAAATGCAGATAGGCAACTATACTCATTAAAAAATAAATAAATGTCCTCAAAGAATTAGTATTGACATTTCTCCATTAAAAAAAAAACAGTTTCACAAACATGATAGGAAATATCTCAAAATTCTGAAGATGAAATCTATTAATGAAGATAATACGATGGCAATTTGGTACACATACTCCTTAGAGAATATTGTATGAGGACTTTACAACGGAAGCTGGGTAATTGAGTAATCTCCTGAACATCACATAATGAATGAAGAATAGCAGAAGACCCTTTCATGAAGACAGGTATGTGTACGTAAGTCTTAGGTAGCAGCTTGTAACAGCAGGCTCCATGAAAATTATCTCCTAAAATATCCACTAATCAAAGAAACTAGCACTTTAAAGGTTAAGTGGTAAGAGAAAATACATACTTCACTAAGTTCCAAAATGAAGCAGCTGTCTTATCGATTGACAAACACTTGCATGGGGGTGGGGGGGACACTATGGAAAGTCACTTCCCATAGCATATGGGTATAAGTTAAATAGTTTAATATAATCATAATACATTTGATGATTCAACTGTTAATAATGTTCTTATAACAAGAATATAAATAGCAGTTGCTAATTTTACCAGAAGTTGTGATTCAGGCCAATTGGAAAGAGAGAAATGGACACACGTGTGCAGACAGGGAAATGTAAAGCTCTTCTGACACAGAGTCAACAGCTCTCTCACCATAAACATCAAAATAGAACAGCCATGTTGTTATTCAGACACATAACATGGAAGATGTAATGGGAAATACTGTGTTGACATTGTTTTATTAAATGCCTCACACAACTGTTCCATTACGAGGCCAGGAAGATAGCAGGATGGTTAAAGTGCTTTCTGTGCAGGCGTGGGCACCTAAATTCAGGTCCACAGCACGAGTATAAAATCAGGGCGTGGGTTGCCTGTGACCTCAGCCATGGGAGGGAGGGAGGTCTCCCCAGAGTCTGTTGTTGAGCCTTTCTAGTTGACTTGATCAGCTTCAGGTTCTTTAAGAGACAATCTCAACAAGACAGTGAACCACTGAGGGTGATTGTGATGTGTTGATTCTGCAGGCACACGTGCACACACCCACATACACATTGCACGCCCTAACAATAACAATAACAAAGAAAACGAAAGTGAAACTATTTCCTTTTTAACTGTGCCATGTATGTATATCAGAGGTGACAAAGTATATAAGTGATTTCAGTTTATAATTAATAAATTAAAGTGGGAAAGTATAGTTTGCATAACATTACAACATCAGCCAAAATCACTTTATTATTGAAAAAGATAATTTGATATATTTGAGATCACGCTGGTTTTGTCTTTACTGAGAAGATGAAATCACTAAATTATTAAGATATAAATATCAGATGCTGATTTGTGCAATCATTTAATAAAGGAACGTATTTCTTCAAAGATGATTTTTTTCTTGCCATATCTTCCTTAACCTGTATTTCATTGTGAATGTTTAACACGAATTCTCAGAAATATCTACACACAACAGGGAAAGGAGACTGCAAATCTCTTTGCCACTCCTCAACTGTCAGCTCTGTAGGTCTAATTACCATTGGGCACTGCTCTAAGTTGAAGTGTTACCGATTTGGAGCTCTTCATCCTATCTGCTGCACCTGCATTCTATCTGGTGATGTGCATTCCGCCATCTTAGCCCTGGAGTTAAACTGTGGCAAAGGATTGATTATTAAGGACGGTGTGCTGAGCTGCACCGCAGCGCCATCTTTTGGTCGCCTTGAGAAATGATCCAAGTTTGTGAGGAAGACTCAATCTTACCATGCAAGTTCATTAGGTTACATACCTTTGCAACACAATAAAAGTATGAAAACAGTTTTAAAATAAACGTTACTGGCGAGAAGGTGGGCAGAAAAGACATATATAAAGGGAATATATCTAAACTTTGTTCACTCAATCAAACACTGAAAGATAACTTTAGAAACGATTTAGTTCTGATTGCTAACTTCTTTGAAAAGCACTATGAGTTTTCATGACTCCTTAATATCACAGTTTAAAAATGCTATATGCTCTCTAGTATGAAAACATTTTTATTGTTTTCTTCTAGTTTCAACTCTTAGAACTTTGTCATTTCCATATAACTGTTTGAAAGATATTGAATTATAATCAAATACACACTTTCAATTTTTAATATTCTATGGCTTTGTACCTTTTATAGAGGTTTTTTTTCTCATTATTGACATTTCCATTTTGTTTCCGATCTTTCTCTCCAGACTCCTGCAGATCTTTTTATTTTTTTCTCCTGTGGGTTTTTTGTTCAGTTGGTTTTGTTTGTTTGTTTTGTTGTGGGTTTTTTTTTTTTTTTGACATCTCTAAGACATGGTTGTTAGTGTATTCACCTGAAAGATACTCACTCAGTTCTGCTTAGGGACAGTGATTGACTATATACTCTTTGTTTTTAAAGTGCCAAACATATTCTCTCTCTATCACATGTGATGATGATGATGATGAAGAAGGAGGAGGAGGAAGAGGAGAAGGAGAAGGAAAAGGAAGAAAAGGAGGAGAAGGAGGAGAAGGAGAAGAAGGAGGAGAATGGCAGTCAGGTTCACCTCCTTTTCCTGGACTTGCTGTTCCTGTTGCCTTTCTAGACTCGGTGGGAGACTAAGATTAGTCTGACACATAAGCTTACACTCTTAGGTGTTTTTCTTCGCCTTTCCCTGAGCATGCCTGTTTCCTTCAACAATGTACAGCGTATGTGCCCTTTGAGTATAGTAGCGCTTAATCTCTGATTCTGAAAAAGGAAATGAGAAGAAGCACAGTAGTACTGCTGTACTTTAAAATGGCACACAAAATGTTGCAACAAAAGATGGAGGATTTAATCAGTGGCTAACTCATAGTCTCTATTAGCGTGATGTAGAAGATGAAGATACAGCCATGATTCTCCGAGGAAAGATCATTTATACCTGTAACCCTAGCGACTAGACATTAACCTGGATGATTGCTGCAAGGTTGCAGCCAGCCTGGGTGTAATGTGAGCTTTGGGTAAGCCTGAGCTACACTTTGAGACCCCATTCGCAAGGTAAATTAACTGTATATTTTTAAATTTTTTTCAAGACAGAGTTTCTCTGTGTAACTAACTGCCCTGGCTTTATAGACCAGGCTGGCCTCATACTCACAGAAATCGATCTACCTCTGCTTCCTGAGTGCTGGAATTAAAGGCATGTGCCACCACTGTCTGGCTTAAATTAAGTAATTAATAAAAGAAGCTCATTGTTTTAGAACACTTTAAACTTTATCTTGTAGAAGAGATTAAAGAGAGTACTTTGGGGGCATGATTATCACCATTTTAATAAGACACTTTGTATGTTTAAAAATGTAATATAAAACATTCCAGAAGAGGAAATTGGAAAGAGAGGTAGGTCTCTGATAATCAAGTAAACAATATATATATATATACATATATATATATATGTATATATATATATCAAGTAAACAAAAACAATGTAACAATGTTTTCATTTTGTCTTCAATAGCCTGCCCTAATTAATGCTATGCTATTCTAAAATCTCTTATTAATATGTAGAAGCAATCATGTAAAAATAGAATGATCTCTGTTAGAGTTGGCAGCTGAGACTTAAGTCACACCTCCTCCCACACAAAAAATAAATTGTGTCTGCAAATTTTTGAATATTTACCAAGTTCCTGGAACAAATATTTTGTTCGGAAGCATTTTCTTTCCTAAGACTGTGCAGTTATAAAAGTTTTCTGATGCCACCGTACAACTTTTTAGTGGCATCTATAGCAAAGAGTACTGAAGGATTGGCTTTTCCCACTTATATATAGGTGGAAGTGTATACATAATATACATTTAGGTGTAGACATATACATAATAAGTTTTCCCTGAGTGATATAATTCAAAGGGATAGTGGTAAGTGATATTCTCAACAAAGAGTCTTTCATACTTGGTAATTTTACCAAGAAAAAATCAGGCAAAATAACAATATAGAAATGTGAAGATCTTCTAACAATGTAACAGACATGGTTAATAAAAAATTATACATACTTTATTCTTTTATTTTTAATTATCTGTTTGCAGCTATTAATTTATCGTGTTAGAAGTCCAGTTTACTCTCTTAATATCTCCTGCATTAGTCTGTTTTGTACACCTCTGAAAAAATAGAAATCAAGAATACAACATAAACCATAACACATTTGATATGGCCCATGGGTTCAGAGGTCATGGTCTTCTTGTTTAGCCTCACATCATGGTGGTGGGAACCTTTGGTGGAGGAGACTCTACCGTAAGAGACAGGGAAGAAGTAAAGGAATGTGGAAGCAGACATAACTCACAACAAACGAACAAACAAAACAAAACAAAAAGGAAAAAAAACAACAAAACCAGCGGCTGAATTTTTCCCAAAGGGCACCACTTCCTAAAGATTCCAGAAACTTCCTTTATAGCATAACGAGATGGAGACCAAGGACTGAACAGATGACCACATTCACCCTGTGCCATTTGCTTATTACCTGTTTGTTTGTACAGCCAACAATTCCATCACATCGATACTCTTAGCTAAACTCAGCCAAGTTTTCCAGTTAATATCAAAACTTAATCTAACATTCAAAGGACAAAGTATTATGTCTTTTGTTAGTTGTGTTTTTCCTGTTTATTCCTAACATCACTCTCACGGATATCTACTTCGTTCCCCTTCCTGACCCAAAAATGTCTCTACCTACATGTGCTCTTTTAACTTATGACTGCTTTTCATAAGCTTTCAGCTGCTCATTGGGTCTTTCTGAGGGCAGTCCTGATAGGCCTCTTTTTGTGAGCACACCATAGCCTCAGCAATAGTGTCAGGCCTTGGGGTCTCCCCCTAAGCTGGATCCCAACTTGGGCCAATCACTGAACAGTGAAGAATGGGGTTGTCATAAAAACTCTGGCCTGTAATTGTTCTTGTCTGAAAGAACTGCAGAGACAAAAATGGAGAAGAGCCTGAGGAAGAGGAGGTGGCTTTTAAAGGTCTCTGAGTTCTCTTTTGTAGTACAATCCTAAATATATTTATTTATATTATAAATAGTTTTTAAATTATGTAAGATTTGTTTTATTTTACATATACTTTTACATATTTTAATACATACTATTATATGTTTTGTCGGTGCTCACAAATAAATATTTGTTGAACTAATGAGAATTGCTTCCAGATAAAATGAATGACTGAACCTTATTCAATACACATTCCAAAGCACCAGATTCTTACCTTCTTCAATTCACCTGACACTCACTGCCCCTTGACATGGGTTATTTAATCAACGGATGCAGGCGCGTACACTCACAGACAGTACAAGGCTCCTTCTCCCTGCTCCACTGCTGACTTGCTAACTTCCTCATTGTGGGAAGAAGTATTCATTTCGCAGCTCTATTTCCTACCAAAGTTTTATCTCGGTAGGGCTGCACACGGTGTTCTTTACATGAAAGTGTTACATTCCTCCTCCTCCTCCTCCTCCTCCTCCTCCTCCTCCTCCTCCTCCTCCTCCTCCTCCTCCTCTTCCTTCATAGCTATTCAGAACCTTTCAGGTTTAGGATGAAGAGGGGTCTGATTGAAAATCAGATACAGACACATATGGAGAATTCTAAGTTCCCAGTTGCCTTGAAGTTAAGTGGAGTGGGCACTTGATTATTACGAAGGCTAGAATTGGATTGAAGCATCATACTTACAGGTGTGATGGAGCTCAGAGAGTGTCAGACCTTAGAAGTACCTGGCCCTTGATTGTAGCAGCTGGAAGTGGTTTAACAAGCACTTGAGGTGACAGAATCAGATGGTTTATGTGATGAATGAGCTGTTTCAATATAGTAAATTATTTTGCTCTTTAAAAATCAGAATTAAACAGCTTATGCCTTGTGGGGGGAGGAGGGAGACCCAACAGAAGGACACGCATTCCCTGAGGAGCAAAGAAGAGTTCAAGTCTGACCTGCCTTTCTTAGGTCCGCTCATTGCAGTTGTGTGTGTGTGAGATCTTAGATATTGTTCACTAATGAAAATAAATTCTGTTTCAGGGGAGATATCCGTGTATAATTTCTTGCAAGCTCCGTCTTTTCAAGAAATGGTACTTAATGGTGTGGCTGAATTCTAATGCAAGTGAATACTGTTTAGAACTTGGAGATAAAATGCCAAACAGGAGGGCCAGCAAAGTGCCTCAGGATGTCAAAGCGCTTGCTGCAAAGCTCAACAACATGCGTTTGATTGAACCTCAGACCTACATTGTAGGAGGAGATAAATGACCACCAAGAGATGCCATTGACTGTCTGCTTGCATTTTCGGGTAACACCCTCATACACAAAAGAGAAATAAGATTGGGAAGATAATCACAAATTCTTGGAAATTAAGCACTTCTTATTTATTTTAATTCAATGAAAATTACATTCGAAATAAAAGTAAGTTGCTAAATATTTTATTTCTTTTATGTTCGTGGGTGTTTTGCTTACATGTGTGTGCCTGGACACCAAGAGACAAGAAGAGGGCAGTAGTTCCCCAGGTACCGGAGTTCAGATGGTTGTAAGTTACCGTGTGTGCACTCTGGGACTAGAACACAGGTCCCCTAGAAGAGCAGACAGCACTTCTGACCTCTAGCCAGCCCCCTAAATGACTGGTTTCAATTATTGAAAACTAATACAATTATTCAGGAAAAGGAGGTGATCCTAAGCCAAACCAACAATATTTTGATAAAACCATTATTTTTCATAGAAAACAAAGGGAAGGGAAAAATGTACATGTATATGTATAAAAATTGTACTACATACCATGACTAAAGGAGTCATTATGCTTATTTATTTAGTGTTTTGAGAAACAATAGGTGTGCTTAATAACACTTTCTCACGGATTACATCTAAACTTTGATTTATGAAGACCCAAAGAATTTCCTGACAATTTACTTACATTCTATAATTTATGAAAATTATTCAAACTTATGAAATTTTACAAATAAATTAAATTTTTATTTTCAAGCCAGATCTTCCTGTTATTGCTTTACTTGTTAGCATAACCATTCACAGATAACTAAAGGTTTATGATTCGGTTTCTGCTGCTTTAGTTTTAGCAGATTATATTCTTAATGAATTAGGTCAAGTTTAGTGGTGACTAATGATGACAACGTAAAGCCAAACAATTAATGTTTTTACGCAGTGTCAGCAAGATCTATTATGTCCTAGGTGAAAGCATTCACGTCTCTGACTTTTGTTTCAAACTTATCTTCACATGTGTGATAGGCAATCTTCATCACAGACTTGGCTGGAGTTAGGATACTGGAGGAAAATACTTATGGATGTGTCTAGAAAGGTTTGCTAGAGAGGTTAAACTGAGATGTAAAGGACCATCCTGAGAATGAATGCCACCATGCCATGGCTTAGGGGGCCTCACTGTGTTGAGATCTACTCTGAGAGCCAATACCTTCCTCCCTTTCAAAGTTGCCTTTGTCAGGTATTTTGTACTGGTACCAGGAAAAGTAAATTAGACAATTTCTTAACTTCCTATCTGATAAACTTCAGTCAGTTCTGATTCATTAAACAGTGTTAAACAGATTTGGTTGGAGACTAATAAAGAAATCACACGACTTCTCTCTGATGTCTAACCCTTTGCATATTGCTCTTAACAAATTTAAATAACTGTCTTCACTAAATCTTAAGCTTTTCCTGCATGCATAATAATATACTTAACTCAAATCCCTGCTCCTTTCCTTCCCCTTCCCCTCCCCCCTGTCCTTCTGGAGACATTTCCTGCCCAACTTGATGTGTTTTTTGATCTCTTAAAACCCAGTAAGCCTTCTTAGTTCTGCTTGTATGTGCATGGTTGTGGGACCACCTATTGAAACATGGGGAGCCCCTCTTGTACCACATCCCTGAAGAACACTGAATCTGTCCCCTAAAACCATTATTTACCAGTAGCCAGGACTTCCCAATCTGGAATTCTGCCTGATTTGGTACTGTCCAAGCATTCACAGCAGCAGACAGTTCATGTGTAAAGCCTTCTGCTGTATCCACCAAATAAATTTTATTTTTCTACAAAAGTTCATTACCTGGGGCTTAAATAGCTCTTCTGTTCCCTCCTCCACGGTGATCTCTAAGCTTTGTGGTGAAAGACTGCTCCCTCATTCAGAGCTGAGCACTTCACAGTCTCCTATTCTTTGCATCTAGACCAATGGTAAGCCTCTGTATTAACTAACATCTTCTGCAACCAGAAGCATCTCTGATGAAGGCTGAGAGATGCACTAATATTTGGGAATAAAAATAAGAACATAAAAGGTAGGTTATCAGTATATCCTTTTAGCAAGGTAATAGTAGTAATTTCTCCCATGGGCACAGGCCCATGACCTAGCCAGTGACTTGGTTTGGGCCCAGTTACCTGGCATGAGTTCTATCCTGTGGAGCAGAATTCAAATCCAATAACAAAGGGACTAGTTACTTTCATAGCACTTGTGCCACTTTTACTTCAGAGGGTGTACCTTCCCAGGCCAGTTGTTATCCAGCTGCACAAGATCATTAATTATTTCCCTCCCCTAGCAACAAGCTTAGCACTTCCAGCGCGATGAAAGCCAAGTAGTAGATAGGGAGCTTCTTTCCATTTTTGTCACCAACCTGACTTCTCCTTGACCTATCAGATCAACTGCATGATGTCTTCATTACTGGGATTTCCCATCAAGTTCTGGAGGGCAGCTAAGAGCTATGGCAAGAGTTTGTGATAATTAGGGGGTGGACACCACTGACCAACAGCCCAAAGGGACCTGGCACTAGACTTTTTATTTGATGTTGGAAATGTGTCGTCTCCCATGTGTGTGTATACATATATATGTAGGTATGTATATATAATATATAATGATATATAATATGTGTGTGATTGCATGCATACATATATGTGTTTGTGTGTGCATATGTACATATAGATGGCTTTTCAAAAGTAGTGTTAATAATCCCTACTCATTGCTCTACCCTGTCTTCCCTTCCACCACCCCCATATAATATTTCTATTATTACCCTTTACCCCTTCATGCCACCTGTGCTCTCTCTTTCCTTGAAACATGGTTTTCCACATGTCCCCTAGCTCCCTTCTTGCCTTTATATGTACTCTTGCTGAGCAATAGTAGACAATGAAAACATTTGATTTGCTTTAATTAAGATATTTGTCACTTTATTATGCTTACCAACATACTATTGCTTATTTTGATGCTGTTGTGTATTTATTGAAAAAGACCTCTATATATAATTCTCTCTCCTTCTATCTCCCTTCCCCTTCTCTCCCTCCCCTCCTCTTTCTCTCTCCTTCCCTTGCTTCTCTCTCTCTCTCTCTCTCTCTCTCTCTCTCTCTCTCTCTCTCCTTGTCCCTCATTCATTTTCATATAAGCACACAGGTAGTGCCCAGATCTTCAGTAAAAAAATTTAGAACAAAACCAAGGAAGACATTGCTATGTAAGCCAATGGACCAAAGTGTCGCATCAGCCTGGCTCCTCTCAGCACAGGAAGCGGTGCCAGCTGTAACATGCTAAAAGGAAGTTCTGATCATCATTAAGCTGGATAAAATAAAATAGTAAATTAGCTCAGTTTAATCTTTTTTTTATCAAGGACAATTTTTTTTAATGGAAAGCCTTCTGAATGAATAGCTCCGAATATCCCTTTTCAGCACACACATGATTACAACCCATAAACAGGAAGTGGCACACAGAAACACAGCCATAGGGAATATTTGCCTCATATGGGCACATTTTCAGCTTCTAGCTGCTCATTGGCTGGATGAGCAGCTCTTGTGATTGGCTGTGGAAAATGCTTAACCACAAAGGTGGCAGGTTAGATTAGCTCCACTGACTCATTTTTATGAACTTATAGTTTTGCTAGTTTACAGTTTACGACAGAACAAGGCCATCTTGTGACAAACCTCCATCCCGTATATATCAGTTTGGCACATGCTTAAATCATTCTGCTGAGTTCCTAACACATAAAAATTGAAGTCATTTTGAATACCATTTAAATAATATTTAAAAGAATCCATTCTACAGGGACTATAAAAATGGCTCTGCAATTAAGAACTTGCCTCTCTTGGTGAGAGCCAAGGTTCAATTGCCAGCGCACAGATAGCAGCTCAACGCTTGCTGCACCTCCAGTCTCGTGGAAACTGATGCTGTTTTCATACTTCACAGACAGATATGCAAATGGTATGTGTACATGCACAAAACACTCATACACATGCTAGTAGTATGAATTCGAGTATCAAACCGTGTGTGAGTTCGAATCAAATATTTAATCTGTGTCATCAGATTTGCTAATGGCTTAAAAAGGGCGACATACCTAGAGAGTATTTGCCATGTATGAGAACCTACGTTCAAGACTCAGAACACACATTAAAAATAAAATTGAACATGGAAATGCACGTCTGCAGTCCTGGTTCTAGAGAGACACTTGCCTGAGGCTCACTGATCAGAAAAACTAAAAATAAATGTAGACAGTGTCTAAAGAGCATGAGCTGAGGTAGAACTCAGGCTGGCGCATGCGCGCCCGCACGCACACGCGCACATGCACACAAGAGAAATCTACTTTCTATCCTCCTTGCATTCAGTATTCTATTTCTACACAGAAAGAAGTGTGCCATGCTGTTGTTAAGAGTACAAAATTTTTGTTTAGAGTATAAATACACAGACACACACACATATCTATCAATATATATAGATATAGATATATAGATATAGATGATATAGTATATTATAGATAGAGATAGAGATATATACACATACACATATATCTTTAGTTTACATATTTTTAAGAAAATGATTTAGTAACAGGACATATCAAAACAGAGCTGAACCAAGTAAGCCACGGCAAGTTAGGTGATATCAAATGATTGTAGAGAAAGAATAAATCCAGAGCTAAGTCTCCATGTGAAAGGAAAGAAGCTCATTTCCAACAGGAAAAGGTTTAGTCATCATCAATCTTATATTACACAGTTTTCAACATTCTCAAATAGAAAATCCAAAGAGATAGACTGTGTGGAGATGTGGAGGGAAAGTAATATTTACATTGGTATTTGCATTACCTATGAATTCATAAGATTTTTTAAAGCCGTTGACACAAATAAATTTGGCTACCTATTATCCATCCGTTCAGAAGGTCATGGCATTGCCGATTGCTTTGTCTGTAAAAAAGGATAACATTCTAGATAGCAGATAATTCCCATTTACTTTTCGCCTGTGTTAGATATTAGAAGTACTACATGAAGGCATGTGCAGATTTAATGTTGGCTAGGAAATATTCTTTCTTTCTTTCCTTTCCTCATGTATGTGTGTGTGCTTTTAATATTTTTATTTTATTTTATTTTTACCTTATTATATATTTTTTATTTTATTTTATTTTATTTTATTTTATTTTATTTTATTTTATTTTATTTTATTTTATTTTATTTTATTTTATTTTATTTTATTTTATTTTATGTTCCAGTCATTGCTCCCTCCTCCCCTGGTCACCCCTTCCACTGTTCCTCATTTGATTCCTCCTCCCCTTACCTCCAAGAGGGCACTCTCCCTCTATCAGAACTGCCCCTTCCCTGGGGTCTCAAGTGTCTCAAGGATTAATCACATCTTCTCCTCCTAACCAGGCAGACCTCTGACATATTTGTTCAAGGTGCTTCATACCTCCTGTGCATGCTCTTGGTTTGTGGCTCAGTCTCTGGGAGCTTCCTGGGTCTGGGTAAGGTGAGAGTGCTGGTCTTCCTATGGGGATCACTGCTCTTTGGCTTCTTCAGTCCTTCCCAATTCAACCATAGGGTCTCCAACTTCAACAGTAGGGTATCATCTGTCTTGTCAGCTGCTGGTAGGACCCCCTTAGAGGACAGCCATGCCAGGCTCCCTTTGATAAGCACACAATAGCACCAGCGATAGTGTCAGACCTTGGTGCCCTCCTGTGAGATGGATTCCAAGCTGGGTCAGTCACTGGACTGCATTTCCCTCAGTCTCTTCTATCTTAGTCTCTGTAGTTCTTTAGATAGGAGCAGTTCTGGGTTAGAAATTTTGACTATGGGTTATTAACCCTGTCCCTCCATTTGAGGCCCTGTGTATTTACTGGAGGAGGACTCTCTGAGCTCCCTCTCCCCAGGGTTGGGCATTTTAGGTAAGGACACCCCCACTGAGGCCTTAAAGTCTCTCACCTCTGATTCTATGGTACTTTCAAGAGGATCCACCTCTCCCCTCCCCCATGCTGCTTATCTCCATTCTCTTGGCCCTCTGGGCTTCTCCCCCACCCCATACCTGATCATTTCCCACTTTTCTTCTCCTCCTCCCCTCTTCCACCCAGGTCTCTCCCTCCTTCTGCCTCCAGTGATTATTTCCTTCCTCCATTTAAAAGGAATTAAAGCATTCTCACTCGACCGTTTGTGCTTTTTATACTTCTTAAGGTCTATGGTTGTGTCTTAGGTATTCTGTACTTTTTGGTTAATATCCACTAACCAGTGAGTACATACCATGCATGTCCTTTTGGGTCCGAATTACCTCACTCAGGATGATATTTTCTAGTTCCATCAATTTGTCTGCAAAATTCATGATGTTGTCTTTTTAAATAGTGGAATAGTATTCCATTGTGTTAATAAACCACATTTTCTGTATTCATTCTTTAGTTAAGGGACGACTTGGTTTTTCCTAGCTTCCGACTATTACAAATAAGGCTGCTATGAACATAGTGGAGCATGTGTCCTTGTGGTACGAAGGGGAATCTTTTGGGTATATGCCCAAGAGTGGTATAGCTGGGTCTTCAGGCAGAACTATTTCCAATTTTCTGAGGAACTGCAAGATTGATTCCCAGAGTGGTTGTACCAGTTTGTAATCCCACCACCAATGGAAAAGTGTTCCTTTTTCTTCACACTTTCTCCAGCATGTCCTGTCATTTGAGATTTTGGTCTCAGCCATTCTAATTGATGTCTGTCCCTTAACCAGAGCTCTACTCTGTCTTTTCATAGAATGTATTATTTGTGTTTTGTAAAAAAGTGGTGTACTGCCATATGGGCTCTGAGTTAGTGAGTTCAAGGAGAGCTACCCAAGGCGAAAGGATCCATGCACCATTACAGAGGATCTAGTACATGAGAAATTTCTGTCTCAGAGTTTACCAATCATGTCCCCTGGTCATGTCACTCTTGGTCTGAAAAGGAAACTTCAAAACACTTGACTTTTGAAAGATTTTGTGTGTCTCTTTCTGAAATAAGGGTTTGCAGATGTTAATAATCAGAAATGTCTTATGAACAATAATAAATAAATTCTTTTACACTGAACATGATGCTTGATTTTTTTCTTTAACTAAATCAAAACTCTTAGGAAAAATTTTTTGACATACAATATCCAAAAGAATAAAAAAAAATCACTCATTTTACAATAAACTAAAATTAAAGAATATAAAATTTTAATTATCTATTAAAAGGTTTTAAATACTCTAATCAGAGTAATAAAAAGTGGAGTTAATTAATTTATATTGCTGAACATCTGCTCCTAGTTATAATAAAACTGGAGTGGCTGAAGACTGTATTTTCACATTTCAATCACCTAAAATCAGATGCTTTGAAATATGACAGCATATTGAACTTGATGTTGATGCTACATTCTTAAAATAAAATGGCATAAAATTTCCCTTTATCATGCAAGATATTCAGGAAGAATGAAATAAAGCTTTCAGATAACCAGGCAGTAATACCCAGAAACATTTCACAATACCATATCTACTCATATATAAATGTTCATATTTCTCAAGCCCTATTTCCTACATGGCAAATAACAGCAGTTTTGTTTTACAGAGCTTTACCAAAATCTTCAAGGAATGAGAGTTTCCAGGGATGGATGTGTGTGTGTGTGTGTGTGTGTGTGTGTGTGTGTGTAATGTCTTAAAAACACATGTTAAAATAATTGTAAATGACAATAAAAAAGACATCTTGTTAATCACATATATAATTTTGTTAAAATTCAACTGTGTCCACAGCACAAATTCAGGTGCTAAGGGCCGGGCGTGGTGGCGCACGCCTGTAATCCCAGCACTTGGGAGGCAGAGGCAGGCGGATTTCTGAGTTCAAGGCCAGCCTGGTCTACAGAGTGAGTTCCAGGACAGCCAGGGCTACACAGAGAAACCCTGTCTCTGTCTCGAAAAGCAAAAAAAAAAAAAAAAAATTCAGGTGCTAAATCACAACACTGAATAAAAGTATTTTTCTGCTATGGAAAATTGTAAGCTGAATTATATTGTAAATGAAATACTCAAAGACAATTTTATTATGCACTCTTTGTATTCTCTTTTCCATATCTCTTACCTCTTCTCACCCTATTATTTCATTTAGAATTCATGTTAAGGGTTTGAATATGAATACACGCACAGACTCGTGAGCTTGAGTATGTTGTCTCCATGTGGCAAGCTGTTTGGAAAGTGGCTTAGTTAAGGCATTACTGCTGTGAACAGACACCATGACCAAGGCAACATTAAAAGGGCAATATTTAATTGGGGCTGTCTTATAGGTTCAGAGGTTCAGTCCATTATCATCAAAACAGGAGTTTGGCAACATCAAGGCAGGCATGCTGAAGACAGCTTCGAGTTCTACATCTTCATCTGAAGGCTGCTAGTGCAAGACTGACTTCCATGCAGCTAGGATGAGGGTCTTAAAGCCCATACCCACAGGAACACACCTACTCCAATAGGGCCACACCCTCTAATAGTGCCACTCCATGAGCCAGGCATATGCTAACCATCACAGAGAGGTTGTGGAACGTTTTGAGAGTAGCTAGCTGGTGGGCATAAGACTCCTAGGGTGAGCCTTGATACTGAATCTCATATGGTTCTGCAATTGAGAAATAACTACCCATTGAGAGATCCTGCGGCCAATGCCTAAGCCGGCTCCAGCTGCCCACTATACAGGGCAGAATTTTCTAAACTGTAAGGGAAAATAAACCTGTTCTTGCTTAAGATTCTGTTAACTGTTTGTTGGTTTGTTTCAGGCTTGCAGCATGCTTTTATAGCTTTCCAAATATTCACAGAATTGTGTTTCCATCTTTCTCTCCCTAACCACTGCCAGGAAAATGTTTTGGTTTTGTTTTGGTTTTTTTATAAGATTTATTTTTATTTATTTCATGTATGTGGGTGGGTACACTGTTACTGTCTTCAGACACACCCGAACAGGGCATCGGATCCCCATTACAATGGTTGTGAGCCACCATGTGGGTAACTTACTGGGAATTGAACTCAGGACCTCGGGAAAAGCAGTCAGTGCTCTTAACCACAGAGCCATCTCTTGTCTCAACCTTTTGGCTTTTAAAGTTTGTGTGCTTAAGTTTTGTATGATTACAAATGTAAGACAACTTCCCCAAAGAGGTTCTGTACTTTGAACATATCTATAAAGTGTTTTACTCTTTGCTGTTTAAGGTAGCAAATTCTCGGGCTACTTGTATGTAGAAACGGTCATGTTTGGTGTGAGCAGTCATTCTTCCACTTACCACAAGTAAGATTAGACTTCTATGTTTGGTGCACATATTTAATTACTAAAATGTCGTAGGTAAAATTAAAAAGAAGTACTGTAGCTTTTAAAAACTCAAGAGAGCAGGCTGTGTCCAAAGAATATCCTCTGTAGTTAATGGAGAACTGAATGAATAGCCAAAGAAATTAAAGAAATAAATAATGAAGCAAACATTTTGTCAGACTGGTGTAGGAAAGGATAGAGAATTAAACACAAGTTTTGGTGCCTTAGAAATTGATTTCAGTATCATGACTGCTCCCACTGACAAGCCATGGATGTGGGGAAGTTCCGTGACTCTATTTCCATTGTCTGTACTTTAGTTGCCAAATATTTTTCAAGTTTTAACTGCACTGGGGAAAAATGATTTATTACAATATTCTCCAATGAGGAAAAAAAAGCTGTAAGTGAATCTGCAGTAAATGGCAGGTGTGATCTCTCTGGGTCTGTTGCCCCCATCATCTCTACTTATGGTCCCACAAGCCGCGCCCTGTCTTGTTTCAGAAGCTTGATGAGAACATCCATCAGATAATACTACTACTAGTCAATGACATCAATGTGATTTGATTGGATAAAGGGTCAGAATCTCATATCCAATAGAGTTCTGCACCTGAAATCAGATAAAAATTTACCACCATTTATCAGAGAAATGAAATGAAGTCGACCATTGTAAATGTCAGTGTTCAACAAAAGGATAAAGAGTCACAGCAAATGTTTGATGAAATGTTTAATTCTGATAAAATTGCAACACTTTAAAATGGGCAAACTGGAGTGAATTAAGGTATGACATAGAAGGAAGGAAATATTTATAAAAATAATTGATTGAATTATTTGTTTTAATAATAAACATCTACTAATAAAGTTACAAAATCCCTATTATAAATATGGGTGAAATAATTTCACAGAAACTTCAGGAATCAGATTAACCAAATGACATGACGTTACAAACATAAAAAATTCATTTAAATTGAACCTTAAATAATCATGAGAAAAAAACAAATTAGTATGAGGAATACATACCACTATAAAAGATAATTAACAAAGTTGACACAGACCAATGATACAGTGTTATCCTTAGTGTGGGGCAATTACAACTTACATATTGTAAGTGCTAATTATAAAATAGCTTTATAAAGTAGGACTACAGTTAATTTTTAAGAGACATACAGTTTACAACTGAGTATTTTTATTCTTTAAGACATAGACTGAAAAAAGAATCTCATGTGTATATTAAAATCAATGCACAGAGAAGCCCATGACAGTAGTAGTTTGTAAACATCCCAAGTTGCTCTGATGTTGCCAGACAGATTAGTAAATGGCTCTGTCTGGGTATATTCTTGCAGTAGATACACATGCAAAATACTTCAAACAAATGTGATACTTACCTCTAAATATTTTGACTAAACTGACAACTAAGAGAAATATGCAGATTGAGTATTAAAGTCATAATTTTATTCATGTAAGTATACAAAGTTAATATTTCTGTTCACCCACATTTCTATTTATTCCTAAGACATAGTCTCCTAAAATGACTCTTTGGAAATCTTGACTTGGATTTTAGACTCTCAGAGATTTCCTTCAGTACTTCAGGGGCAATAAACTGAGTATCCCTTTAAATATTACTGCTATTATTTTACTGGTCATATGAAACATCACAACATCATGAATAAATTAGATAAATGATAGATAGGTAGATAGATAGATAGATAGATAGATAGATAGATAGATTGATTGATTGATATGATATGATGATATGATATGATATGATAATATACTGATTCTTTCTTCAGGAAATGTCACTTTATATATATAATCGTATCAAGGTGACAGCTACAAAATATATTTCAATATATGATCTCAGCTCCTTTGATTCTGAATGAGTAAGCATGCAACTATGGAAAAGCAACACTTAAAAATGTTTTTCACAAGGAAGGTATATTAAAAGACTATTAGTTTTAATCCACCAATACTGCAAACTTTCTTAATACTTGATTAGATTACTAAGAAACATGTAATGGTCCATGGAAATTTACCAATGAAATCTTAACAAGAACATCATAATGACAACAACAACTGCTATATCACCATGGACAGGGCTATTCTACAGTTCTACCTCTAGGCAAGGATTTATAGGCAGTCAATGGCTGCTTTGAGAAGGAAAAGCAGTCTCCTCCAGGAAAGAGTTTCTACAGAGATTGTCCAGGGTCGAGTAGCCAGCTGAGGAGCAGTGCCAAATAGACTCAACAGGCCGTATGTACATGTGTGCATAAGTGTGTGTTCATGTGTACACATGAACAAAATGAAAGTAAAGAAGCACTCATGAATTTAAAATAAACACAAAATGAATTGGAAAGAATACTAGAATGGAAGTGGTGTAGGTGTACTGCTCATGAAGTTGTCAAAATTATTCTAAGAAGAAATATCTCACAAAAAGACCTCAGAAAGACCTCCCATGCTCATGGATAGGTAGGAGTAACATAGCAAAAATGGCCATCTCAGCAAAAGCAATCTACAGATTCAATACAATCCCCATCAAAATTCCAACACAATTCTTCACAGACATGGAAAGAACAATTCTCAACTTCATATGGAGAAACAAAAAACCCAGGAGAGTTAAAACAATTCTCAACAATAAAAGAACTTCTTGGGGAAACACCAGCCCTGACCTCAAGCTTTACTAGAGAACAAATGTCATAAATAAAAACAAAACAAAACAAAACAAAATGTGGTTTTGGTACAGAGACAGACAGGTCAATCAATGGAATAGAATTGAAGACACAGAAATAAAGCCACATACCCATGGACACTTGATCTTTGACAAAGAAGCCAAAAACATACAGTGGAATAAAGAAAACATCTTCAATAAATAGTGCTGGTCTAACTGGTGGTCTGCATGTAGAAGAATGGAAATAGATCCATATTTATCACCCTACACAAAGTTCAAGTCCAAGTGGATCAAGGACCTCAACATAAAATCAGATACACTAAATCTAATAGAAGAGAAAGTGGAAAATAGCTTTGAATGCACTGGTACTGAGGAAAATTTACTGAACTGAACACCAATGGTGCAGGATCTAAGATCAACATTTGAACAATGGGTACTCATGAAACTGAAAGCTTCTATAAGGCAAAGGACACTGCAAATAGAACAAAATGGCAGTCTAAAAATTAGAAAAAGAGCCGGGTGGTGGTGGCACATGCCTGTAATCCCAGCACTTGGGAGGCAGAGGCAGGTGGATTTCTGAGTTTGAGGCCAGCCTGGTCTACAGAGTGAGTTCCAGGACAGCCAGGGATACACAGAGAAACCCTGTCTCGAAAAAACAAAAAAAACCAAAAAAAAAAAAAAACAACAAAACAAAACAAAACAAAACAAAACAAAACAAAAATTAGAAAAAGATTTTCACTAACCCAACATCTGGTAGAGGGCTAATGTCTAAAATATAAAAAGAACTTAAGATGTTAGATTAAAAAAAAAAAAACAAAAAAAAACAACAACAAAAAAAAAAACAAATTAAAAATTTGCACAGGATTCTCCACAGATGAATCTCAAATAGCCAAGTTAAAGAAATTTTCAACATCCTTAATCATCAGGGAAATGTAAATCAAAACAACACTGAGATTCTACCTTACTCCAATCAGAATGGCTAAGATCAAAAACTCACTTAACAGCATATGCTGCAGAGGATGTGGAAAAGAAGGAACACTCCTCCATTGCTGGTGGGACTGCAAACTTATCCAACCACTTTGGAAATCAATCTTCCAGTTCCTCATAAAATTGAAAATAGTTCTACCTGAAGAGTCAGCTATACAACTCTTGGGCATATACACAAAAGATGCCACACCATACCACAACAACACACACTCTACTCTTGTGATAGCCAGAAGCTGGAAACAACCCAGATGACCCTCAACTAACAAATGGATACACAAAATTCCATTTACACAATGGAATACTATTCAGCTGTTAAAAACAAGTACAACATGAATTTTGCAGGCATATGGATAGAACTAGAAAATATCCTGAGTGAAGGAAGTCAAACCCAAAAGGATACACATGGTATATACTCATTGATAAGTAGATATTAGCCAAATTGTACAGAATACACATGGTATAACCCACAGATCATAAGAAATTTAACAAGAAGGAATGCCCATGTAAGGATGTTTTCATCCCACTCAGAAAGGAGAACAAAATAATTATGGGAAGCAAAAGGAGGGAAGGACTTTGGAGAGAGAAGAGGGAAGGGAAGAGGGGGGATGGGATCAGGCATTGAGGGCAACAGGAGAGAAGCCCAAAGGGCCAGCAGAATGAACAGAAATATGCAGCCTTAGGGAGTGGGGATGAGGGAACCTCTAGAAAGTCCCAGAGACCTGGGATGTGCATGGCTCTCAGAACTCACTAGAGAAGACCTTAGCCAAAATGCCCAATGGTGGGAAGATAGAACCAGAAGAAACCAACTCTAGTAGATAGATAGCCCCACAGTGAAGGGATGGGGTCACTAGCCTACTCTCAAAAATTTTGACCCAGTATTGTTCCTGTCTAAAGGAAATACAGGGACCAAAATGGAGCAGAGATTAAAAGAAAAGCCATCCAATGATTAACCCAACTTGGTTACCACTCCATTGGTGGGCACCAAACCCTGACATTATTATTGATTCTATGTTGCACTTGCAGACAGGACCCTAGCATGGATGTCTTCTGAGAGGCTTTACCAGCAGCTGACTGAGACAGATGCAGATACTTATAGCGAACCATTGGATTGAGGTCAAGGACCCCTATGAAACAGTTAGGGGAAGGATTGAAGGAGCTGAAAAGGAAGATAACCCCACAGGATGACAAATATAGTCAACTAACTAGGACCTCTGAGAGCACCCAGTGTCTAAGCAATAAACCAAAGAACATATATGAGCTGGTCTGTAGCCCCGCTGCACATATGTAACAGAGGACTGGCTTTTCTGACATCAGTGGGAGTTTTGATGCCACAGGGAATGAGGGGGTTAGATGGGGAGGGGAGAGCACCCTCTTAGAGGCAAGTGGACAAACAGGAGGGAGCATAGGGTGAAGAACTTTTGGACAGTGGACCAGGAAGGGAATTAACATGTGGAATGTAAATAATAGAACAAATTACAAAATAAAGGAAGAAAGAAAGAGGGGTGAGGAAGGAAGGAAGGAAGGAAGGAAGGAAGGAAGGAAGGAAGGAAGGAAGGGAAATAAAAAAGAAATATGTGCTAACATATAATAATAGTACAAAGAAGTTAGTCATAGCATATTTATGTATTTCACTATAATATATGAAACAAAGATTGATTTTCATGTTTTATACTAGTGTTACTTGATAATACAGTATGCAGTTTCAATAAGAATTTCACTTTATTCATCTTCTAGTGAAATGAATTAACATCTCTTCATATAGAACATACATAGACTTAAACATATACTGTATTATTTGGTTAATAGGGAGTTCGTCATCAAAGTCCACCTTCAAAACTATAGTTTATGAACAGAAAACTGTCAAAACTGAAGGTAGGGGTGCTTGGTGTTGCTCTCTCTGTTGTTATATTTAAAAAATGTCATATTATCTGTCTTTGTCACTGTCAACTGCTGTAAAAAAGATACCATAACCATGAGACTCTATTTTAGAACAAAACATTTAACTGTAGTTTTATAACACTTTGTAAGGTTAGTCCATTGTCATCAGCGAGGAAGCAGGGAAACAAGCAAGCAGACATGGTGGTGAAGTAGTGGAGATCTACAGCCTGAGCAGTAGGCTGAGAGAGAAGCAACTTCTGGGCTTGTTATGGTCTTTTGAAACCTCAGAGTGACTTACTTCCTCCAACCAGACCACCACACCTAATCCTTCTAATCGTTTCAAACAGTGTCACTTCTTGGCGACTAAGCATTCAAAAATGTGAGCCTGTGGGGGCCATTCTCATCCATCCATCACAGCATGGAATGGTCGATATTCTCCTAAGTGTCAACAGCTACCACTTTTTCAAGAGTCTCTGCAGGTTTTCATTCTAAATGTTGTCAAACTAGCAAATTAGCATTTAACAACATTTTACATCAAGATATTTTTTCCTCAGATAAACTACAATGGCCTTTTAACCTCTCATCAGTTTTATAAGTTATACATAAGTGTATAACTTAGCAAAACTGATGATGGCAAACTACATTCTGTCCCAACTTAGTCTTCCTCATGAAAGAAGAAAAAAGAACAAGTTTGGTTATTAGTTTCTTTAGTGGGGGGTGGTTAATCTTTTCCTTCACCCTCATTCATTGTCATGAACTTCCTTTTGCTTCGCAGCCCTCATATATGTATAATATATATGTATGTGTATGTGTATATGTATATTATATGTTCATTATATGTATATCATATGTATGTTATATGTATATGTGTGTATGTGTATATGTGTGTATGTGTATATGTGTGTATGTGTATGTGTATAGGTATAGGTATGAAATATATATATATATATATATGTATATATATATACATATATATATATATATTCCATTCAGCCACAGTATTTAAACCTGTATTCTACTTTTATACAGCACATATATTCCCATCATTCTGATTTCAGTGTTAATAATACATCCTAGGGGAATCTTATAAGTCACATGTGAACATGTAGTACAAGTTTATCTGTTTATCTGCTCAAGCCACCACTGCTTCTATCGAGTAAATATAACTATATTTATAACTTTTAAAAATGATTTATGTTGCTTTACTTTTTGTGTGTGACTACCACCTCCCTGTTTGTCATGGATGTGCAGGCACCTTCCAAGGACAGCAGAGGGAGCTGGTTTCCCTGGAAATGGAATTACAGGTGCATGTGGGTTGTCATGTGGTGCAGAGAATGAAATCTGATTTCTCCAGAAGAACAGACAATACCCTAATTCCTAAGACAATGGGAGTGTACATATGCCAGCTTCTTTTGGTCATTACTTGTGTGTTCTTATGAGTTGGATATTAACCTCAAGCAATTTTTCTCATAAGCATATTAGAATAACTGCTGCTCATAAGATCAGAAGCCAATGGAAAAACAGACCAGTATATACTATTCTAATGAAGCCTTAAATGATATAGGTAGACAATGTTCAGTCCTTCTTGTGGCTTTCAGGAATATGTTCTCACAACCTGCTTGCCACTAACTGAAAATACAACTCAAACATGGATATAACTTCTATGTTCCTACCTTGACTGTCAAAAGTAAAAGCAAGATCTGAATTTCTCCTGAAGCAGACCATCCATTAGTAGGGCCATTTGAAAACTTTGTTGTTGTGATCGCCCACTGAGACTCGGCATTGAGAGGGTGAATGGGGATGAAATCTACTTCCTGGATCTATTCATATGGAAGGAGCCTCCAATCTTAGTATGAGAGATTTTCCCCATTATTATTGTGCAACAAGATAGTATAAGTTTTTCTGCCCCTTTATTTTCCCATGAAACACTGTGTCTCTTGAGAATTGCACGTGAAGTTATAGATACATAGTGTTTGGTCAGTGTTCTACTGCTGTGAGGAGACACCATGACCCTGGCAACTGTTATCAAGAGAAAGCATTTAATTGGGGCTTGCTTAGAGTGTCAGAGCTTTACTCTGTTATCCTCATGGCAAGGGGCAAGGCAGATTGTACACAGGCATGGCCACTGAAAGTTCTACATCTGTATCATAAGGCAGAAGGAACAGGGAGCCTCTAGGCCTGGCTTGGACTTTTGAGACCTCAAAACCTACTCCCAGTGATACACTCCTCCAGTAAGGCCACACAACCTAATCCTTTTTAAATAATGGCACTCACTAGTAACTAAGCATTCAAATATATGGCCTTCAGGAGCCTTATTATTCAAACCACCACAAGACCTATGGAGTCCAGTTATATGTCTGAGGTTTCAGTAAGGAATCGTCTTATTTATAGTTATCTTTATAAAAAAAGAAGCACTTCCTCCACCAAAACTTCTATTAGGATAGTTAACTCTTATAACTTCAATGTCTGTGGAAGTTCTGAGAGATTGTGGGTATATAACCCAATTAAAATCGACACTAGGCTATCTCCAGACCTTGTAATACCTAGGCCTTGCATAGCTTAACTCTGGGTCTGATCTAACACCCTTGTGACCAATTGGTAAAGCCATGTAAAATACACCCATTTAAAGGATCACTGGCTTCCAGCAATCAAAAAACTAAGATTGCTTTTGGATAGAATCTGAGAGCTATACCACAAAGTTCACCTTTGCTTTATCCAACTTACCTAGTGTTCCCTTGAAAGTATTTAAAAATGCCATAATCTTTGACCTTTCCTCTACTTCTGCAGTAAAACCTTCAGCAAACCATTACCATAGTGAAACATACTATTCCAGGTTAGCTGGATCTGTTCTTGGATAATGGTCTAGAACCTTTGCTCTAAAATAAAACATGTCCCATCCATTTCTGAGGTAAAAGATAGGTTATTATATTGACACAGTTTTTATATTAACACCAGCAGTATAGGGGGTGCTGTATTTTTAAACTTTTCCTTGATATTTGTCATAAATGACACAGCTTTTCTCACGGATAATGTTTCCTCTGAGGCATCAATTGATGCACAACCCTCTTTAGCCCTGGCCCATGTTTTATACTATATGTTTCCAGTGCCTTTTAATATGTTAGCAATACCTTCAGGATTCTAAAGGGTTAACTGTGCATCTGTCATAGAAATGGGAGTTGGTACGGGGAGCAGAAGGTCACCTGACCATGATTCAGTGTACTAGGTCATTGGGTTTTAATGCCAACATTCCCTGCTAAAGCACTCTCTTATGGCTGGCTGATAAGGGTAACTAGAGGGTGCTCAAGTCTTTTATTGATATAATTTTTTCTATTGTTTTATTTCTATAGTTGGTCAAATCAATTCTATAGGTCCAAAGGAAGAGTTTGAGGTTAAAGAAAATAAGCATCAAGGCTTCCACAATTACACTCTAATAAGCAGGAAGATCATAGTTGAAGCAACAGTACAAAATAATAAGGGTGCCTGTTTCCACATAAATGCAAATTGTTCTTTTTCCAGGAATAATAGGAAAATTCACCAGGAGAACATAGATCTGTGCCATGCATTAACCCAAAGCATATATTCATCAATAAAATAGAACACAAAAATATTTCTAAAAAGTACCTCTTTTAACTGCTTGAGTACAAAATATGCCCTTCGAATTTCTTTTGGTTTTCTACACAGTTCAATTTGTTCATTTTCTCAAGCATGCAGTCTCCCTACAGTGAAGACTTACCTCTATCTACACAGGAAACTGGTGTGTTGCTTTCCACTAGGTGTAATTCTTCTTAATAGACTGACTTCATTATTTCTTAAAAATGGCCGCTGATTGTTGCTCATATGAATTATACCAGAAGAGAGTCATTTCTGAAGTTTTTGAGTTTATCAAATAGCACTTGGAAGGAAGGTATCCTGTGTGTTGTGGAACTGGCTTGAGATCGTCCACTGCTATAACTGACAGCGGGCTTCTGCTAACCCGCTTCCTCCCTGCCTCTCTCTTTACCTCCAGTAACATCATGGGTAATTATGCCTTTCTATTAACCTGTGTATGCCAGCTAAGAGCTACAACCCTCAAATACCAGCTTGTGGCTTATTCCAGTACTACATGCACTGCACTGCTTACAACAGTCCAGTTACTGTAGTTGTGGGATCCTGGACCCACTTCTGCCTCTACAGCACATTACAGCACAGCTCCTTATATCTACCTAAGAGAACCTCAGACCCAGTGCTATGCTTTCTTCTATCACGATCTCCCAGGGCAATTCCTTAGCCCCAAAACCTTTGGAAGTCACTTCTTTCCAATTTCCTCGTCCAGAATTCTGTTTATTTATGTCTTCTATGTCAATATTATCTTAGGATCCTTATTTGGGGTTGGGGTTGTGTTTTCAGCATAACAGAGAATGTTTGGTGTGAAAGCTTTAATCGAATTCCCAGTATCTTCAAAGTATATTGACATGTCTCTCCTTTTTTTGCAGTGACTTCTTAAGAACAACCTCAGTACTTGCTTCTAGAAAATATAAAATATGTGAAGTCAAGACTATGTATGTTCATATATCCTTGATATTTGGTAGGTAATTACTGGAGATGAAGTAATGACTGTAAATGGAGTTATAGGTGATGTCTAAGTCCATGGCAACTTTATTTTCTGGCTCTCTCTATATTTATGTCAAGATACATTTCTCTCTGCTTAGATTTTACTTATTTTTACTAATTCATCTTACATCCAGCTCACTGACCCCTCCCTGTGCCTCCTCCTACAGTCTCTCCTCTCTCCTGTCCCCTCCTCTGAGCAGGCTGGAACCCTCCTGGGTATCCCCTCGAGCCTAGCACTTCAAGTTGAGGTGCCTCCTCCTTTATTGAAGCCACATGCTTATTCTTCATAAAAATCTTTCAAGAATTAGAGGTAAAAGTAAGCTTATTATTTTAATAAATTGATATATGTTAGAAAAATTGCTTCTAATTTTTCAATTCTGTAATTTTTCAAGTGACTAAAACAATATAAGGGTTTTGTAATAGAGCCATATACATAGACCTTGAGATGAATGGAGCAGAGTATAACACGGACTTCTTTCTATTAACAATTCTGTGGTCGTTTACTCTATCTGAAGATCTCTTTGGCTTAACAAACATTATCACCTCCCTCTTATCCAGTGAGATAAGTATCATTATCCCAGTTTTATAGCAAAGTGATGGAGGCACAAAAAAGATTAAGTGATTTCCTCAAGGTTGCTGTCAGTGGTAACAAGGAAAAGGATAAACGTTAGATTTATGATTCTCAGATGTATGCTTTAACTATCCTTGGTCTCTGTGTAGCTGTCACCTTAAACAAACAGATGGAAAACAAAGAAAATGGTAAACAGTGACCATACAGATAAAAACTAAATATGTGGATACTTGACATCATCACATTGATCAAACAGATAAGCGCATTAAAAACAAAACTAGAAACCAGGTCACACTGAAAAGAATGTGGCCCATAGTTTGTAATTAGATAAGAGCTAGAGGGATTGTGTTGTCTTACCTGTCAATCAATTTGTATTTAAGGGGTATATGACTAGCCTCGAGAAAATCCTAGTGCATAACATTATTTGAAATGTATTAATATAACTTGCAACGACTTAAATACCTAAAACCCACTTTGTCATTAAGAAAACAGAAAACCCTCATTGGTGTCACAATTCCTTCACTCTATTTCAACAATTTGTCTTATATAATAGAAGTTAAATAACTTTTATAGGCAACCTGTATGTGAAACAAGATTCAAGATTCCTATGATGAAAGAAAAATGAAATGGTTTTTAAATATGATAAGTCAGGCATATGAATCATCTATGTTCAGATTTCTCCCAAGAAATCATAATCTGTATCAATAATATGCATTTTTTTTTCAGACAGAATCTCACATAGCCCAGGCAGGCCTCAAATGTTATATACTCAAAGATGACAATGAACTCCCGACTCTACATCTATCTCCTGTGTCCTGGTACTAAAGATGTAATATGTAATGCCTGGTTCATATAGGGGACAGAATATAGAATCCAGAATTTGTACGTTCTACCGAAGGATTCCACCAACTGAGGTACAGCACCAATCTCCTAAAACCTGTTCGTGGAGCAAATGTCTGCTGCTCATAGGAATGGTTTGGCTTAGCCACTGCCTCTGCCTTTGGAGGCAAACTAGTATTAAAGGAAATGAGAATCAAATCCCTGAAGCAACATCACTGTGAACAAAATCATTCTTCTTTACAAATCGATGATGTTTATGAGTCCCAGGATAGTTACAGAAGATTCCTTCTATGTTCACAAATTTATTTGCTCATTAATATACAAATATATTCACCTATTTATACTCAATGTGAATGTGAAGGGATCATGAGGGGAGAAATATCATTTATGATGTATATCATGAAATCCCTGGCTAAGTATTTTAATTTAGCACCTTAAACCCATATATCTATCTACAGGTAACATAAAATTATATATATTTATATATATATATATATATGTGTGTGTGTGTGTGTGTGTGTGTGTGTGTGTGTATGTGTGTGTATGTATGTATATTTCTGAGATTAGAATGATTTATAATGTAAGGTAACTCCAATTAATTCATTCAAGTATATTATATATACATATACACACATAAATATGAATTTGCATTATAAAATAGTAATTTCCATATGGCTTTTTTTCAGACAATATTAAGAGTTATTCACTTCACACACAACCTCATCTGCCCTACTATCTCATCTCCATTTAAAACTCCTTCTTCATTGGTCCACTTTTTCCTCTTAATATCATGTATAATCTGCTCCCTGCACCTCTTCAGATCTTCCTTTTTCTCCTGTCTCTGACAGTATTCCCTTTATAGTTTCCTGTATTTTATGGGCACTCAAAATTAAACACACAATATTACCTCACTCAGTACAAAATTTAAAATTCCACCCATTTGGTTAAAATTTTCAAGTTCTTTTTCTTTATAGCTAAACAGAATCAGAATGCTATTGTGCATCTCTACTGCATTTCATCATCCATTCGGTGGATGATGATAGCAATGGATATCCTAGCTTTTGTCATAGAAATAATCATGTGTAATAATTACTACACACATACATACACACTTATAATTATAACACCATAAAAACAATGTAGCCGTTTGTCTTTAAATTGAACAGTTGACCTGGGTTGTCCTCCTTCCCACTCCCTCACACTTCCAGCCCCAACCATCAGATTCCTTCCTTTGATCACATTAGTCTAGTTTTCATTATGTAGAATTGTGTAGAATGGGAATCATTCAATAGGAATGTTTGTGCTTGATAGTCTACTCAACCTGAAGGAGGTCATATTAGCCCTGTGACAGTGCACATGAATAAATAATTGTATGGCCTGAGGAGAGGGATCAGCAAGTATGATGCTAGTCATACAGGGAAGGACAGCTGAGTTTGGTCCACAGGTCATTCTTTTTTCTATTTTGTTCATTTATGTGATTTTTTTTCTTTTCTTTTTCCTTTTTTTAAATTAGGTATTTTTTTATTTACATTTCAAATGTTGTCACCTTTCCTGGTTCTCCCCTCCCCCAAAAATCACATAAGCCATCTCCCCTTCCCTGATTCCCTGTCCTGGTA
Organism: Apodemus agrarius; assembly: GCA_964023405.1. Classification (NCBI taxonomy): domain Eukaryota; kingdom Metazoa; phylum Chordata; class Mammalia; order Rodentia; family Muridae; genus Apodemus; species Apodemus agrarius. Next base: position 170,953,792 of record OZ030006.1, read on the forward strand.
TTCCTCTACACTACAGCATCAAGTCTTTCCAGGACCATGGGTATCTCCTCTCTTTGGTGTCTAACCAGACCATCCTCTGCTGCTGGTGTGTCTGGGGCCATGGGTAACTCCATGAGTACTATTTGGTTGATGGTTTTGTCCCTGAGAGCTCTGGGAGTACTGGGTGACTCATACTGTTGTTCCTCCTGTGGCTCCACAAACCCCTTCAGCTCCTTGGGTCCTTTAATGCTTAGGATGAGAAAAGAGGTAGATTTCTGCATTCACTAGTTATATAGAGTAGAACACTCAACGAACTCTAGCTTAATAAGAGATTGCATATTGAATAGTCAGATGTTGCTTGAAAAATGAAGCCCTATACTGACCTCTTCACTCTGCATATGTGCATACATACAGGTATGCACTTGTGCACAAACTCACACACACACAATAGTTCAACGTATTCATTAACAAACAATATTCTATTGCCCATACATAATACATTTTAAAAATATCATTGACTTTATGATAAACTTTTGCCTATTTTAAATTTCTAAATATGAAAAATAAAGCTTCTATGACTATTTCCATATAACTAATTGTGTTTCCATGCACAGTAGTGGGGATAAAGCATTTTATGGTTTGTGTTTATTTGGCTTATAATTCCAGATCATAGATCACCATGGAAGGAAGTCAGTAGAAGGTCTCAGGGCACTAACCTGGAAGCAGAAACTAAAGCAGAAGCCAAAAAGGCATCCTGCTTCTTAGATTTCCCCTAGTGGCTTGCTCAGCCTGCTTTTCAGGACAACCAGCCCAGAAATGGCCCTGCAAACAGTGATCTGTCTCTTTCAATACCAATCAAAATCAAGAAAGCACAGCACAGGGTTGTCCATCAGTTTGCCCACCAGTCAAGCTGGTGGAAGCATTTTCCCCACGAGGTTCTCTTTCCCTATGACTCTGGCCTGTTTCAAGTTGACAGAAAACTAGCCAGCACAACACCTAATCTGCCAAAATATAAAGGAAAGTAACAAGTTTTGGGGGGAATAATATGAACAGTGACTCTACATGAATTTAGAAGTCTAGAATTAGTTAATTAACTTATTCTAGAGAAATATATTAAAATTTCAACAGTTTGATCCTATGTACATGAATATTAAAGACAAACACACACACACACACACACACACACACACACTTTCTTGTAGAAGATAGAGGAAAATCTATCATATAAGAAGACCATAGTTTATTTTGGTAATAAGATATCTGACCGAAAACTTAAAGTGTGTATATATAAATATATGCCTTTCACATATTAATTCTTTCCCTGTGATGATAGAAAATAAAAATGAGTACATATTATCAAGCTGAAAACCATTCTTATAAAACCCAGTTTCCAAAACATCTACGCATCAAAAGTATTTCTATCAACTTTTCCTTAATTTTTATAAACTGCCATGTTTTTGCTGGTTCCTGTCAGAAACTCAGCATGTTATTTTTAGGCAGATAGTTTAGGTGTGTATTTTTGTGTCTCAGGAACTGTGAATGCCACAAATATCAAGTGTTTTGTAGATGGTAAAGCGCGTATGGGGCAGATCAGGCATTGAGACTAAACACATTTTAAATCCAGTCTAGCTTTCCTATGCTTTGATTCCTTCTGCAGGTTTCTATTAGCTCACAATAGCTATTTGCGTGTATTTATTTAATGTAAACCCCATGCTTTAAATAGAAATATAAACATATGTACAGCAATTAAAGACTGTGATTGAATTTGCTCATATTGTATGAGGCAAATTAGTGCAAAGTGCTACAGATGAAAGAAGGTCAGAAATGTTTTTGTAACATAAAGCTAACACATACATGTTACATATTAGACACACAATAAAACTTGGATTTTTAGATATGAATAATTACATGAAAGCCAATGTTTATTTGTCAAACCACACTTAGCCTTGTTTATTGTTAAATTCTCTATACACTTGGCATTGCATGTGTATACAACTGTAAGTAGAGTCATGGTCATCACAGCATGAGTGTTGAAGTCAATGGGAATCTTACAGAGTCTGTTGTTCTCTTATACTTTTATGTGGGACCTGCAATCAGCTTTGGTGTGTGGGGCATGCATAATAAGTAACGTTTCCCCCACTGAGTGATTTTGCCAATGCTTGATTTTGGTTTTGACATTCAAACACCTCTCTTTTTTATACATATTATGACTATGCAAATAGATATGTGTGGGGAAAGCAGTCTTTTCCACTCTGTTATTCTCCTCTTCTTCACTTCTTCTAATTGAGGAACTAATACTTCTAACACTCAAAACTTCAAACATGTTTTATAGAAGCTTAATTTTTCACATTAAAAATATACAATTTTTTCTCCACAGAAGCCTGGGTACTGGTGTCCAGTCATATACCAAAATTTTACCAATTAATAAAATATGTAGCAAAGATGATAATGATGATTTAACTAAGTTTTGGGGTTGGACATTCACAGAGCAAGTGGTATAGTAGATGTGTTCTTCAATTGGCTCTACTTGCTACTCAACCTCTAGGAGAATTTCATATTTTACATCCTTTCTTAAACCTTCTCCCATGTTATTAGAATTCTGTTATAGTGAAATGTTTTCTCTAACTCATTGTATATTTATTGAACTTAAGGATATACTTTTCATATACACACTTGTATTTCATATACATATGACTATCTACAAATGTATGAGTTATTTATAATGCTGCTATGCCACAAGCAATGTAAGGTAGGAAGGATTTATCTTTGCTTAAGCTGAAAGGTATCATCTGCACCATAGGGGGAAGTCATGATGGTTGGAACATGCAGCAACTGGTCACATTTGAAGACAGAAAACAGAGAGAGGAGAGGAGTGATCCTGGTGATCTTGCTCTCTCCTTTAAGTTTCACTTGGGACACCAGATCATGGTATTAGGCTGTCAATATTTAGGATAGATCTCCCTATATCTATTGAATTCTAATGTATAAAATATCACACACATTTATTGAAGATTTGTTTTGGTGCTGATTCTAAAGGTTCTGTATGTTCTGTTGCCTGTTCTTTCTGTTGGGGCAGACTCTTGCCTGGTCTCTCCAGTGAAGACACCATCTCCTGATTAACCCTAGAGAACCTGCTGCACTCAGAGCAGTTGGTAAGGACCCATTCCTACCTCTGGAGTCCCAGAACTGCTGATGGGGGCCCGATGGGACTCTCCACCCATCAACCACCCAAACCCCCGCCCTCCCAAATACCACTCCCCTTCCATTCCTTCCACACCTTCCACCACTCCTAAAGCTGATAAACAACTTAAGCAAAGTGGCTGTATATAAAATTAACTCAAGCAAATCAGTAGCCTTCTTCTACTCAAAGGATAAACAAGCTGAGAAAGAAATTAAGGAAATGACACCCTTCATAATAGTCCCAAATAATACTTTATACCTTGGTGTGACTCTTACCAAGAAAGTGAACGATCTGTATGACAACACCTTCAAGTCTCTGAAGAAAGGAATGAAATAAGATCTGAGAAAATGGAAAGATCTCCCATGCTCATGGATTGGCAGGATTAATATATTTAAAATGGCCATCTTGCCGAAAGCAATCTACAGATCAATGCAATCCCCTTTGAAATTCCAAATCAACTCTGCATAGATTTAGAAAGAGCAATCTGCAAATTTACTTGGAATAACAAAAAACCCAGAATAGCGAAAACTATATTCCACAACAAAAGAACTTCTGGGTGAATAACCATTCCTAACCTCAAGCTCTACTATAGAGCTATAGTGATAAAAAACTGTATGGTATTGGTTCAGAGACAGGCAGAAAGGTTAGTGGAATAGAATTGAAGATACAGAAATGAATCCATGCGCCTATGGTCACTTGATATTTGACAAAGGAGCTAAAAACATCCAGTGGAAAAAAAAAGACAGCATTTTTAACAAATGGTGCTGGATCAACTTGAGGTCAACATGTAGAAAAATGCAAATTGATCCATTCTTAACTCCTTGTACAAAGCTCAAGTACAAATGGGTCAAGGACCTCCACATAAAACCAGATACACTGAAGCTTATAGAGGATAAAGTGGGGAAGAACCTTGAGCACATGGGCACAGGGGACAATTTTCTGAACAGAACACCAATGGCTTATGCTCTAAGAACAAGAATCAACAAATAGGACCTCATAAAATTGCAAAGCTTCTGTAAGGCAAAGGACACTGTCAATAGGACAAAACAGCAACCAGCAGATTGGGAAAAGATCTGTACCAATCCTACATCTGATAGAGGGCTAATATCCAATGTATACAAAGAACTCAAGAAGTTAGACTCCAGAGAGTCAAATAACCTTTAAAAAATGGGGTACAGATCTAAACAGAGAATTCTCAAGGGAGGAAACTCGAATGGCTGTGAAGCACCCAAAGAAATGTTCAGCATCCTTAGTTATCAGGGAAATGCAAATCAAAACAACCCTGAGATTTCACCTCACACTGGTCAGAATGGCCAAGATCAAAAACTCAGGGAACAACAAATGCTGGAAAGGATGTGGAGAAAGAAGAACACTCCTCCATTGCTGGTGGGATTTCAAAGTGGTACAACCACTCTGGGAAACAGTTTGACAGTTCCTCAGAAAATTAGACATAGTACTACCTGAAAATTAGTAATGGATGTCCTTGAAAATTCCAAATGAGAAATGAAGAAGCTCTGAAGACGGAAAAGGATAAAAGAGCTATAGAGATTGATAATGAAAAAATACATGTAAGAAGCTTAAGAAACATATATGCGTGATGGTGGAAGTAAAGAAGAAAGAAGCAGCCAGATATCGGAACAAAATTTGAAGCAGAAAAACAAACATGAGTATGGCAGAAAAATGGAAAATAAATCTTTATTGAATGCTCCTCCCTAGATAAAGTAAACCTATAATGTGCATGCAAGCTCTAGCATCGCTTAGAATCCAGTAATAGATACAAGTACCAGGTACAAGGCCTTCGAGCCACTGCTGTGAAGTGTAAACCTAGGTTGCTGAAGAAAGGATCTGGAATGAGGAACCTTTCTGAGAAGGTCACAGGGATAGGTGGCTGAGACAGGCTGTCTGGGTCCTCAGACTGAGATTCAGCCGATAAGTAAATAATGGTTCAGAGTTTGAGTTTATGGAGAACAACATTAGCAAGGAGTTTACACTAGATAAGTAAGTGGTATAAAATATTCCCTCATGGAAAAATTGAGAACATCATAATACTCATTTAAAAAAAATAAAACTTACAAGAACTCACAAGACAATTATAAGACACTGATGTGTCTCTTCATTTTATAAGCAGTATACAGTTGTTGGGAGGAAGAACTTTCAGTGGAACTTACCAGAAGTAGTGCAGGAAACCCCAGTATTGATGCTTCCATGAAGGGTCCAGATTATCCATGGTGCTTATGCCTGAGAATCATGTGTCTTTGTAAGCAACTCCAATAAATTCATTAGTTTACAAACATAAATTTATGGAGAATCTTTTCCTTGTGGGTCATACATGCTCTAACTGTGGTGTGGTGAACAGAGATTTGTTTAAATCTCCTAATGACAACTCATGTACCTAAGCTGGAGAGAGAGAGAGAGAGAGAGAGAGAGAGAGAGAGAGAGAGAGAGAGAGAGAGAGAACTGGGAACTTGCAGCTCTTAGTGGGATGCCTTCAATAAATCCATTACCTCAGAACTCAGGGAACTCTGCAGATGAGAAGGCAGAAAGAATATGAGAGCCAGAGTAGATGGAAGACACCAGAACAAGTCCCTCTGAATCAATTAAGCAAGGTGCATATGAGCTCACAGAGACTGATGGAGCAAGCACAGGGTCTATGTGGTCTACACCAAGTCCTCTGTGAATATACTATCCCTTTAAGTTTAGTACTTTTATGTGATTCGTGAGTGTAGGAACTAGTGAGACTCTGATTCATGTACCTTCACCTCGGGGCTCTTTTCCCTCAGTTGGGTTGCCTTGTCCAGCCTCGATATGATAGTTTTTATTTTATCTTATATTTTATTTTGACATGTTTGGCTATTATATCTTAGAAGACTGTACTTTTCTTTTGAGAGACAGAAAGAGAGTGAATCCGGAGGGAAGGAAAGTTAGGGAGGAACTGAGAGGAGCAAAGAGAAGGGAAGTAGCCATCAGGACATACTGTATGAGAAAAGAATGTATTGTCAATAAAGGGGCAAAACTTGATTTAAACAGACCATCTACAGAATGCAGAAAGATATGGCCCATGAAGCAAAGTTGGCATCCTGAATATATTTTTAAACTTTCATAAACCAACTAGAAAGAAGCAGATGACCAAACATCAAAATTGATAAAGACTTGAGTCAGAATTTTGGAGGTAAATTGACTTAATGAAAACACACTCACCTCATTGGCTATCATGAAAATGTAAATTAAAACCATCTGAAGCCCTTTTGATATAAATGCTAGCAAGGTAAAAAGGCTCACAGACACATTCAGTGCCACAAAAGAGCCAAATTTTTATGCATATCCATTTGTACTTCTCTAAAGAAAAAATATTAAAAAATTAACAAATTAAATTATTAAAATTAAAAAAAGAACAAACTCTTGGATTTTCTGTGAGGACAGGGAGACACATGAGCAAAATCTAAAAGATAAATATGTGTTTTCTCCCATTTGTGATTCCTCTGTTAATATAGATATGCAATTGTGTATGCATGTACATGCAGCATGAAAGAAGACTGCCCAAGGGAACAAATAGAAATGGTGGGTGACATAGGAAGTAATTTACTTAAAGCTATTAAATACTTGTAGACAATGACCTGTATTGTATATAGCCATGTGCAATGAGTATACAGAATGAAAACTTTAAAAACTGCATCTTCTTGCTAAGGTTAAATTTCAAGAACCAAAATTAAACTATTTACTCGTAGTCAGAAGAAAAGGACTTAAATATCTGCATAAAAAATCAGTGTAGGTAAGGCAAGAGGCCTTCTTTTCCAACTATAATAATTTACTTCACACATGATAGTGATAAGTGAAAGTATGTAACCCAAATGAGATGATCATAAAGTAGGTGTTAGTTGGAAAATAAGTGTTGTGATACAGGCAGAATAATCTAACTCATTTCTTTGCTGTTTTGTTTTAGAGAGGCATATGTAGAAGCTAGAAAGTTGTATTTGTTAGGGCATATGATTTATCCTCTTCTAGCAAAAACAAAAGGCACTCATACAAGTGTTGGGATTGGTTAGCACAAGGTACTCATACAAGGGACTCTGTCGATGTGCTTATACAATACTCTCAGTGACTCTCACAATTTCTGAAATAACTGAAGGTTAGTTCTCTCTCTTATTTTTTTTACTTTGAAATAATATATTCTGCTGAATCAGAAATACAGTTTATACTCAACAGAAGGATGGATTGAATGTCTAAAGATATGTGATGCTAAGTTTCAAGACCTAATTAAAACCAATATGGAAGATAAAGCAGCATATGACATTATTACAGCAAATATAGCACATTAAAGTAAGAAGGTTTCTTATTTGTATACACACTAAAATGTGTTATATATTTTATGACATATCCAAGTGAGTCTTAACAAAGTAGTGTTTATTCTCCTAATAAAATAAGCACCACAAAAATAAAATAAAACACTATTGACCTCCACACCATGTGTCAGGACATTATAGAGTCCAGCTTTTTTAGACATAACAATCTGTAGACAAAGCTTTAACCAGGAAAGATTTCTATAATAAAATCTATATGTGGTAGAAACATAAAAATAAATAAGTAAATATGAATATAACCTTTAAGAATGTTTGTTACACAACTAGTGTTCATCAAACAGTATGTAAAGTTACTATGTAATTCTGAGTTTTTATAGGCAACCTAGTTAATATGTCATTAAGGCCTTTTGTCCTTTCTGTGGAAATTATCTTCACACTGCATCTGTTCAGGCCGAATCCTCTTCATTTCTCTGCCCCTCATAACTTACCTATGATTCTGAGAAAGCAATAAAAGTTGTTTTATATCTTCCCCGTGTCTCTCTCTCTCTCTCTCTCTCTCTCTCTCTCTCTCTCTCTCTCTCTCTCCCTCCCTCTCTCTCTCTCTCTCTCTCTCTCTCTCTCTCTCTCACACACACACACACACACACACACCACAAACTCATTTAAACAGTGATATTAATGATTTTAGAAATCACTACCAATGGTTTGCAGCATCTTTGCTGTTAATGTCTCAGAGTTGCCATACAAACCTTTTTTATCAGCTGGAGGCTGAGGAGGTATTTGATGAAGTAATAACAGAGCAGCTCTGGATAGTGCTTCATTACCCTTTATCTCTCCTGCAGAGAATATAATCTTATTCAAATTATAATGCCCTTTCTTATCAATGCACTTTGCTATTTATTTACCTGCATGAGGACTCACAAGCATGTATGCAATCTGTGGCTCCCACCTACCTGTAATGGCATTTTTCACTATCAGAACCATGAGCAGTCACAAATTACAAACTAGTTACTTGTGTAATTTGCTTAGCCTAGGGAACACATTTTTCATTCATTTAATGTACTTGGTGAAAGGGGTAAAATTCAATCATTAGGAATGAAACATGTTATATGCTGAGTAATGCTGAAGAACAGAGTTTCAATTATGAAGTAGTTTTGAGTTGTGTCAGAGTGTCATTTTACCCTTCTCTTAAGCATGATACTAACTTGAATAGTGATGAATTTAATTTACTTGGAACACATATATGTTAAACATGAGTTGTGCTTCATACTGAATGCTACAGATCTAGAAATGCATTTTAATTCTTCCTATTCTCTATAACATTATTAGTTGTACCAATATAATGAAGACTATTGGGGCTTTTAGCTCCTTTCCCAATGTTGTCCACTTAAACAACCTGTGACCTACACTAAGGAAGCATAATTAGACAGTTTTCAGACCGAACTATAATTTAGAGAAGTGTTTTGAAACCCAAAGATAACCAAGAGTAAAGACCTAATTCTTGGGGCATGCTTCTCTCCTCTCCTCCAAGTCTCCCTCTGTCCTTGAATAACATTCTGCCTTTCTCTTCTGTATTAAGGCACAGTAGAAAATAAACCAAAGAAAGAAAAGGAAGTGTCACAGTAAAGCAAGCTCACATTGGTGTTTAAGATAATCGATTTTCCCCACTGGAAAATTCATGTACCAAATATTTCTGACTGTTTGATATCTATACTGTTTCAGCAACAAGGGACGGAATTGTGAAAGTATACACCAGAAGCCAAACCTCATTAAGTTATTCAGGAAGTCATGAAAGTGTATGTTTAGGGAAAGAGAAAAGTAAACTAATGCATGGTCAAAATAGATTATTAAGGGTAGAAGTTAGTATTCTGAAGTATAGTTAGGAGGTCTTCTTGAATGAGAATATGCTAGAAGGAGGTGTAGAAGTAATTTTTTATTAGAAGAAGGAGGAGGGGAGCAGAAAGAGGAGGAGAAAGAGGAGGTGGAGGAAAAGGAAGAAGAGGAGAAAGAGGAGGTGGAGGAAGAGGAGGAGGAAGAAGAGGAAGAGAAAGAGGAGGTGAAGGTAAAGGAGAAAGAGGAGGAGGAAAAGGAGGAAAAAGATGAGGAGAAAGAGGAGAAAGAGGAGGTGGAGGAAGAGGAGGAGGAAGAAGAGGAATAGAAAGTGGAGGAGCAAGAGGAATAGAAAGTGGAGGAGAAAGAGAAGAAGAGGAGAAAGAGGAGGTGGAGAAAGAGGAGGAGGAGCAAGAGCAGGAGAAAGGGGAGGAAGAGGAGGAGAGGAGGTGGAAGAAGAGGAGGAGGAGCAAAAGGAGGAGAAAGAAGGAAGAGGAGGAGGAGAAGGAAGAGGAGGAGCAAGAGGAGGAGAAAGAAGAGGAGGAGGAGAAGGAGGAGAAGGAGAAGGAAGAAGAAGAAGAGGAAGAGGAAGAGGAAGAGGAGGAGGAGGAGGAAGAGGAGGAGGAGGAGGAGGAGGAGAAGAAGAAGAAGAAGAAGAAGAAGAAGAAGAAGAAGAAGAAGAAGAAGAAGAAGAAGAAGAAGAAGGAGAAGAAGAAGAAGAAATAGTCTTAGTAATGTCTTCTAATGTTCTTTCCTTTCCATGTTCTCAGTCTGTCAACAGATGTGATCCAATTTGCCAACTGAAGAATAGAGCAACTATGGTCATCTGTCATATATAAAAAAAGACAATGCATTTAAACAACTAGATTGATTTTCTCATCCCATGCTAGAGTTTAATTCCTTTAACTAAAAAAACTTGTGGCTCCCCACACTAAATTATTAGGATTCTTTCAAATAAATGAACATCCTAAAATTAAGATATTAAGTAAGACTAGTTAGTGGCACACATGAAGGGGTAATCATGTGTGATTCATTCACCAGTGATTTAAGTTCATAACATTCACTTACATCCAGCCACCTTGACTTTCCTCTGAATGTTCAAATATGCCCAATTGTTCTGTTATTTTCCTGTTTCTAATTGATAAATGATTAAACATTTTCTCACACACTTTCTCACTGTATTCTTATTCTCATATAAACTTTTCTTTATAATTGTTCGTGTATCACATTCTCATATGGAGGGTATTGTACCATTTGGCTCTTAATTCTGTGAGCAACTCAGATACTTTTATGTTTTACTTCCCTCTTAAAATTGAGCCATTGTGAGAGCAGAGGTCCCAGTGTCATAAGAGTGACGGCATTTTCAACTTCTTAGGCATTTCTTTTCAAAGCATGTGAAAAACACTTTGAAATGGATGTGTCAAGTCATCTCATGAGAAAAATAGCAATGGAAGAGATTTTGCTAACAAAAAACTGTATTCGTTTTGTGCAACAATTCTATTTCTTGATTATTGTATTCTTCTCTCACACATTACATCCTTACTGTAGTTTCCTTTCTCTCCACTCGTCCCTGCTACCTCCTACCTCCTCTGTACACCAGATCCAATCCTCCTCCATTTCTGGGTATTTTTAAATGTACAGGCTTCCCAGGACCAGCAACTGAACACTGAAGAACAAATTATAAGATTAGCTCCAAACCCTCCTTTTGAGTCCTTAGAAGGAAACTCAGTAGGAAGGAAAAAGTTCCCAAGAACAGACAAGAAAGTCAGACACATTCCCCAATTCCCACATTAAGAATCCCAGAAGAACACCTAGCTATAGAAGCAGAAAGTATATACACAGAGGAAGGAGTCCGAACTCATACATGATCCGTGACTGTTAATTCAGTCAATGATTGCCTATGAGCCCTGCTTAATTGATTCTGTGGGCCATTTACCCACGGTGGCCTCGACCCCTCTTGCTGCTACAGTCTCCTCCCTCCCCTTCTGTGGACTGCTCCTGACTCCACAGAGTGTTTGGTTATGGTCTCTGCATCTGTTCTCATCAGTTTTTGGATGAAGCCTCTCTGAAGACAATTGGGATAGACAATGTTCCATGAGTGTAACATAACATTATTTGTAGTCATTTCATTGTATTTTTATTTCCAGTCACATTTGGATCTACACTGGTTATCTCGCCTGTCCAGCATCTGGTTCCTGGACATTCAGGCATTGTCAGGCTTGTCTCCCTCTCATAATATTCACATCAACTTGGACCAGTCATTGGTAGGCCACTCCCACAAGTTCTGCATCACCATATCCCCAGCACATCTTTCAGGCACGGCATACTGCAGGTCAAAGGTTATGTGTCTAGGTTTGTTCTCCAGTCTTAGCCATTCTGACAGATGTAAGATGAAATCTCAAAGTGGTTTTGATTTGCATTTTCTTTTATCATTGAGAGACCAAATTTTGGGGATCAAACTCCATCTTAGAGAACACCTAAGTCAGTAATCTTAGAAGCCAGTATGGTACCCAGCACCAATTTCCAGGTTACTTTCCAACAAGACCTGTATCTAGGACCAGTTTCCAAGTTATCCCACAATAAAAGTCCAAAACTTGAGCCTTGCTCCAGTTTCTAGGCTAACTCCAACAAGACCTGCATCTCCAAGGTTATGTCTTCCAACAAATCCAGCATTTATCACAAGTTTCCATGTTAATCCCCAGCAAACCCACCCTCTGCTTAACAACCAACAATTACGAGGAAATCAGAAGTTAAGTTTAAGGTTTGGATACCAGCACCAGCCAATTATACTAAAGGCCACAGTAGCACACCAATTCAATGCCTGCCGGGCTAGAAACACTCACCCCTCCCTTGCTGCTTTTTATAAAATCTTGTCTCAATAAATGTTCAAGGCTTTTCCTCCACTGGAACTTTCCTGTAGGATGGTGGAGAGTTAAGCCAGAGCTAGCTCGAATAAATATCTTGGTGTGATTGTATCAGATTGACTCCTGACTGGTCTTTCAGGGTTGATGAACACTTTCCTTGTACTACATCAGCAGTAAATCACATCATGGCCATTGTCACATGTAGATCAGAATACTAAAACATAGAGGAAAGTTTTCCAAGAGTGGATGACACCCAGTGCCAAGAACTGAGCATATGGTCTGAAACACTCTACTCCATAAAATTAGCTTCTATCACTTCTTTCAAAGAATTTGACTACTTTCTCTTAGCTTGTCCAATACTTTGTAGAAATTGACATAAGTCTGTCTATATCACTGTTATAGGATCATCACAAATGATGTTAATAAGATTATTTGAGTTGGGCGACATGAATATCAGATAGTGAGTACATTTCTAACAAATTAAACTTTACACTCTCTACTTCTCTATTTGTGATAACCAACACCCATCTTCTTTATAGCATTCTCCTTGTCATAAAAATTAAAATAAAATTGTTTAAAGTATACAAAAATACACACTTCAATTCTGAAGTGTCTGTTCATGTTGGAAAAGTTGGACAAACATTCATCATGACAATGTCAATTATAAATATTTGAGAGGGGCTATAAGCTATATCATGTTTCAATCTACCTTTAGTTAAAAATCATATTTGGGGCTGAAGAAATGGCTTTTGTGTTAAGAATACTTAATGGTTCTGCTCTGAGTCCTCTGGGGCAACCCATGTTGCCCTGAGAAGTCTGCTATCCCCAATATATCTCTATTCTCCTGACACCATTATACCTACATTCATTGTGCCTGTGGATCTTTAACTATTGAGACCTATGGATCCTAAACCATACAGACCTACTGATCTGGAACCATACAGCCCAGGGCTGCCCATTAGAGGCCTGCCATACAAGGACTATCAAGATTAACATGCTTCCCAATACTACTATAACAGAAGCATCCAATAACCAAAGCCATTCAGATGGTTAAAGGGCAATGAAAGAGCAGAATCCGCCAAGCCACAGCAACATGACATCTTCAGAGCAACCCTACTACAGCAAGGCCAATATATCCTAACATAAATGAAGCACAAGAATATGACCGTAAATCCAATCTTATAAAGATAATAGGAACTTTTAAAGAGAAAATAAGTAAATCCATTAAAGAAACACAGGAAAATTCAACCAAACAAGAAGAGGTCATAAAAAGAAAATAAATCCCTTAAAGATACACCAGAAAATACAATTAAAACAGTGAAGGAGATAAATAAGAATCGTTAGGTCTTACTTCAAAAGACTGGACTCTACAAAATTGGAAAATCTTAATGAAACGGGTACTTTTCTGAACAGATACCATTTTCCAAAGTTAAATCAAGATCATGCAAACTATCTAAACAGCCCTGTAATCCTTGAAGAATAGAAGCAGTTGTTAAAAGTCTCTCAACTCATAAAAGCCTACGGTCAGATGGTTTTAGTGCAAAATTCTACTAGACCTTCAAATAAGAGGTAATACTCCTCAAATTATTCCACAAAATAGAAACAGAAGAAACACTGTTTTCTTAGTCAGAGTTTGTATTCCTGCACAAAATGTCATGACCAAGAAGTAATTTGGGGAGGAAAGGGTTTATTCACCTTCCACTAATACATTTCTGTTCATCACCAAAGGAAGTCAGGACAGGAACTCACACAAAGGAAGGAACTTGAAGCAGGAGCAGATGCAGAGGCCATGGAGGGGTGCTGCTTACTGGAATGCTCCCTGGCTTGCTCAGCTTGCTTTCTTATAGAACCCAGGACGACCAGCCCAGGGATGGCACCACCTACAATGGAATGGGCCCTTCTCCCTTGATTACTATTTGAGAAAATGCCTTACAGCTGGATCTCAGAGAGGCATTTCCTCAAGGGAAGCTCCTTTCTCGGTGATAACTCCGGCTTATGTCAGTTGGCACACAAAACAGCCAATACAACGTGCCAAATTCATTTCTTGAAGCTACAGTCATCCTGATACCTAAACCACACAAAGACTCAACAAAGAGAAATTCAGACTAATTTCTCTGTGAACATTGATGCAGAATTACTGAATAAAATACTCACAAACCAAATCCAGTAACATATCAAAACACCTCCACCATGATCAAGTAGACTTTATCCCAGGGATGCAGGGATGGTTTGATATAAGAAAATAATTTAGCAAAATCTACTATGTAAATAAGCTGAAAGAAAAAATTACATGATATCTCATAAATGCTAAAAAGCCTCAGAAAAATCCAACACCCCTTCATATTAAAAGTATTAGAGAGGTCAGGGTTACAAGGCACACACGTAAACATAATCAAAGCATTATACAGCAAGCCAATAGCCAACATCAAACTAAATGGAGAGAAACTTAAAGCAATTTCACTAAAGTCAAGGAACAAGACAAGATTGCCTTCTCTCTCTCTCTCCCTATCTTTTCAATAGAAATTGGAGTTCTAGCCAGAGCAATAAGACAATTAAAGGAGCTCAAGAAGATGCAAACTGGAAAGGAAGAAGCCAAAAAATTTCTACTCGCAGTTGATATGATAGTTTACATCAGCAACCCAAAAAATTCTACAAGCAAATTTCTATAGCTGATAAACTACAGCAGTTAAATCAAAAGAATTCAAAGAAATCAGTACTCCTCTTTTATTAAAATAAACAGGCAGAAAAAAATAGGGAAATAATACAATACTCATGAATAATATAAAATACTTCGGTGTAACTCTAATAAGCAAGTAAAAGATCTGTATGACAAGAACTTCTAATCCCTGAAGAAGGAAATTAAAGAAGATACCAGAAAAGAGAAAGCTTTTCCATGCTCATGTATAGGTAGGTTTAACATAGTGAAAATGACCATCTTATACCAAAAGCAATCTACAGATTCAATGTAATCCCCATCAAAATTCCATATTTTTACAGTTCTTGAAAGGGTAATTCTGATATTCATATGGAAAAAAAAACAGGATAGCCACAACAATTCTGAACAATCATCATGACCTCAAGCTTTACTACAGAGTAATAGTGATAAAGAAAATAACTACATGATATTGGTACAGAAACAGACTTTTTGATCAAAGAGAATTGAATCAGAAACCCAGAAATAAATCCAAACACTGATGGACCCTTGGTTTTTGATAAAGAAGTCAAAACCATACAATGGAAAAAAGAAAGCATCCTCAACAGGTGCTGTTCTAACTGGGTATCTAAATGCAGAAGAATGCAAATAGATTCACATTCAAGACTCTGCACAAAACAAGTCCTCATGAATCAAGGACCTCAACAACAACAACAACAACAACAACAACAACAACAACAAAGATTTCTAAATCTCTTAGATGAGAAAGTGGGAAATAGCCTTGAACCCATTGGTACAAGAGACAATTTCCTGAACAGAATATCCATGATACAAGCCTTAAGATCAACAACTGAAAAATGGTACTTCATGAAACTGAAAAGCTTCTGTAAGGCAAAGAATAATGTCAATAGGACTAAACAGCAGCCTACAGATTGGGAAAGGATCTTTACTAACTCTATGTCTGACAGAGGACTAATATCCAAACTTTATAAAGAACTCAAGAAGTTAGACACCAGTAGCCCAAATAACCCAATTTTAAAATGGGGTGTACACGAACATAGCAGAAGACTGCCTGGACTGGCCTCACTGAGAGATGTGCTTAATCCTTCAGAAAATTGTCCCCCAGGGAAGGGGGAGGACTGGTGGGGTGAGGAGCATTGTCTAGGAGGCAAGAGGGAGGAGAGATGAGAAAAAAAGAATGAAAATGGGGAAAAGAGCTAAATAGAGAATTCTTAACAGAGGAATCTCGAATGGCCCGAGAAACACTTAAAGAAACATTCAAAGTCCTTAGTCATCAGGGAAATGCAAATCAAAACAACTCTGAGGTTCTATCTTACACCCATCAAAATGGCTAAGATCAAAAACTCATGAAATAGCACCTGGATGTGGGGCCAGAAGAAAACTTCTTCATTGCTGGTGTGAGTGCAAACTGGCACAATCACTTTGGAAATCAATTTGACTTGCTAATTGTGCCTTGAGTATTTAGGGCTTCTGGGCTCATTAATACCCACTTATCAGTGTGGCGGTTCCTCAGAAAATTGGGCATGTCCCTTCCAGAGGACCCTGGCATACCATTCCTGGGCATATACCCAGAGGATTCCCCTGAGGGAATGGCCAACCAATAACTGGCCCAACTTGAGACCCACCCCATGGGCAAGCACCAATCTCCCACACTATTAATGAGACTCTCTTATGCTTGCAGACAGGAGTCTAGCATGGCTGTCCTCTGAGAAGGTCCACCCAGAGCTGACTCAGACAGATGCAGACACCCACAGCCAAATGGTGGATGGAGCTTGGGGACTCTTATGGAAGAATGGGAGGAAGGATTGTAGGTCCCAAAATGTATAGGAACTCCACAGGAAGACCAACAGGGTCAACCAACCTAGACCTTTGGGACTTTCATAGACTGAACCACCAACTAAAGAGCTTGCACAGGCTGGGGCTAGGCCTCCCACTCCCCACATTTATGTCGCAGACGTGCTGTTTGGTCTTCATGTGAGTCCTGAACAACGGGAGTGCGGCCTATCCCAAAAGCTGTTGCCAGTTTGTGGGACATGTCCTGCTAGCTGGACTGCATTGTCTGGCCTCAGTGGGAGAGGATGTGCCTAGCCCTGCAGAGATTTGATGCACTAGGGGGTGGAGGGTAGGGATGAGTATACCCAGGTGGGGTCACTATGTCAGAGAAGAAGACAGGGGGGTGAGATTATGGGAGGGAGTGACCAGAAGGGGGTAGTGAGTAGGATGTAAAATGAACAAAAAAAAATACTAAATATTCTTGCAGCGGATCCAGGTTCAGTACTCAGTATCTATATGGTGACTGACAATGTGTCCATATATGCAGGCAAAACACTCATAGACAAAACAAAAGAATACATTTCCCTTTAAAAGTCCATGCTTATGATTCATTAAAAATTATATGCTTTGGAGTTTACTTGGGATTGCTAATCATTCTGATTAGTAAATGATGGCCAAGTCAAATTATATTGTGCCATTCACCATTTGATGTACAATGAGTAACCAATGTAGTTTTAATGAGAAGAAGAAAAACAATCAGTAGAGACAACTTTCCAGGCAGGATTTGGAAATGAGCTGTCCTATAAATAAGAGCATCTATATTTAAACATAGGTCATACAAATTGCTATCAGCCATGGGAAAAGTGATACTGAGCTATCAGTGAGAATTTCACTGTTGCTTATGGAATTGTTCTCTGTAATGGTCTTAACTACCTGTAGACATCTCTTTTTAAAATTATGCTTAAAGTTAATGACTGAATAGTATTAACTCTGAAAGATATATTAAAAAATTAAGTTTGAAACAACTATATAATACAATAGATATATTTTTAAGAAATTGAAAATATTTGCCTTTTTAGAGCAGAGGCACTTTAAAGGAAATATGCCAATCTATCAAGTTGCAGTTTTTCATCAAATTTAGGCATTAGTACAAGAAAAGTAGCCTTTGGTATCCTAACCTTTCATGGTCAGTCTACAAAGTAGTAGAAAGTTATCAATACTAAATATTCTAGATTTGCTTATTCATGTATCTGGGATATGTGGCACATGCCAGAAAAGATAGGTATGAAAGAATTTTCTAGAATGTTTCCAGTGTTAGAAGCGATGGGGGTGATACCAGATAAATGAAAGATCAAATGACAAATAAATAAAAGATCAATAACCGGAAGGCAGCTGAGAACCTTGTTAGTCACACTTCCTACCTGGCCCCAAGGAAGCCTGTGGGCTTCTACAAACCAGGGCAGAGAACAAACATCAGTGGGGACTTTTCCCCCTAAACTAGCAGGTATGAGCTCGAAAATAAATACTTAAAGATGAATAGGACTGCCATAGAATAGAAGAATGTGATAAAGACAGCAAAGGAAAAAAAGGATGAATCTTTGCTAAGCCTCCGTCAAGTAGTTAATGCAGCTACAATATTTGATGAACCTTCAAGGCAAGTAACATATAATTTTCTTATATCATTTGAGATATTTGCTGAGGCATAGCATAGGCGATTAAAAACTGCATAAATCAATACTGTGCATAGAAATGAATCATGATAAATTATAGCCTTAAACTCCCAAAACATGGATAAAAATAGAGTGCTGTCAATATCAGGGAAACCTTCAGAGTCCCTGTAAAATATCGTCAGCCTTCACCATTCCAAAAGAAATGTGCTAGGTTTGTTTGTCCCACATTAGAACTTCACATAAGTAAATTCAGTAGTTCTGTTTTACTTGATTTTTGCCAACATTCTGAAATCCATACCTATAATGCCATCATGACAGAGGGTACTGATTTTGATATATTTTAAGTAATTAGAAGTCTTTGTTGAAATTATATAAAATTATTCATAAGCTTCCAACAATACCAAGCATGTTTTTATCTGAGTAATTTACTGGTCCTTTATTTCAAATTTTCAAATAACATATAGAAACTCAGTACATTTACCTTTTATATAGTAAAAGGTCACATAATAGGAAAAAATAATTGCATCTGGATTATCAACAAAAGCAAAAAAATATTGGTAATGAGTCACCAAAATTTAGGCTTAAAGTTAAGGATCTGACCTGAAAGTTTAGCTGTTAAAAGTACTTCTTGCTTAATCCTGAGGACAAGTGTTAACTACTCAAACACACCATCTCTCATGCCTGTGACTACACTTCACGTGTAGTCTTCATGCATACATGCATGCAAGTGCTCACAAAAAGGGACATGTAATTGAGAATATTTTCATAATTAAATGCAAGGTCATATTAACACAGAAAGGGTCTCAAATGCATGGAAAGTGTGATGGTAATGTACAGAAGCCTACGGTCATGCGTGGTCACCGCCCTTCATTTGTCACGGGAGCATTTGAAAGTCCAGATGAAGATCATCCACAATAGGTTATCCCCAACTGCAAAACTTCCCACGGTGACTGCTTACGTATAGAATCAGTTTTATAAGAGATGTCTCTTAACAACAAAAACAAAAAAAACAGAAAACATATACTACTCAGCAATTAAAAATAATGAATTCATGCAATTTGTAGGTAAATGGTTAGACCTGGAAAATATCATCCTGAGTGAATTAACCCAATCACAAAAGAATGCACATGAAATGCAATCACTGATAAGTGGATATTAATGAGCCCAGAAGCCCTAAATACTCAAGACACTAATAGCAAGTCAAATGATTCCCAAGAAGAAGAAAGGAGAGGACCCTGGGCCTGTAAAGATTGCATCCAGTTTAGTAAAGAAACCAAGGGGGGAGGGGGAATGATTGGGGAACAGTTGGGGGGGGGAGAGGAACTATGGGAACTATGGTGGGTGGGAACTGGGAAAGGGGAAAGCCTTTGGAATGTAAACATAGAATATAGAAAATAAAAAAAAAATTAAAAAAAATAGACTCTCCACAAAAAAAAAACAAAAAACAAAAACAAAAACAAAAACAGAAAACACAGGAGGCAAGAGAACAACAGGCGAGGGGAAAAAAGGAGGAGAGAAGGAGGAAGGGAGGAAGACAGGGAGGGAAGAAGGAGGAAAGGAGGGAGGGACAGAGGGAGGGAGGGAAGAAAACAAAAGGAAAAACAGTTTGTTGGACTTCTTTTAAAAGATCGTATATTTATCATTATGTGTCCAAAGCCTTTCTTACAATACACCATGTCCAGCATAGTTTGGCTGTGGAAACTTGACTAGACTTGAGAAGGTCAGAACAGGACAGACACATATACAGAAAAGCTGGGTTTGGGAAGGCTGTGCTCACTCTGATGTAGCAGTACCAAACACAGAGCCTCAGTGTAAATTTTATGTACATCACAGGAGGAGGGTGGGAGGTGGAGTTAGCAGTTCTGAGGAGGCGGTCTCTTTATGCAAGCAGTCCCTCGTTCCAGTCCTCTAGGAGCAAGAAGTAGCAGCTACTGCTTTTACATCTGCACATGAACCAGAGAAGACCTTGGTAAGTCTGAGCCTGGCCCAGGGAAGACTGCCATTCTGTGGGTGTCGTCAATAAATAATACATGTTCACTCAGGGCTTTCATCATTTGCATGAAGGAGACCAGAAGGGTCAGAAGAAGCCATTTGATGCCATGGAACTGGAGTAACACGTGGTCATGAGCTACTTAAAGGTATTAAGAACTGGATTCAGGTCCTCTGTAAGAGTAGTGGGCACTTTTAACAATTAAACAATGTCTCCATCCTACAACATTAAATTTTATTCTCCTGATGTAATTGTCAACTCCAAGGCTTACTGCCTTAGTCTGCTAACCTAGGCCTAGTCTTGGGATCTTCCATTCCCAACATAATCTATTCGAGGTCTAAGATGTTTTCAACCTCTGAGACTTAGTGCTGAATATCCTCACCCTTTCTAGTTCTTTCTGAGCTCTGTATTGCTGGTTCAATTCGACTCTTATGGCCCAAAAGTCTTCTTTAAGATGATTGATTCAATCTGATGTCTTTCCCAGGCTCTGGCTGAATTGCTCTGCTTGGCCTCGTACTAACTTTAGCAATATGTCCTAATCTGTCTTCTTCTCATTCCCTGGTTAGTTCTTTCTTGACCTGTGTCTTGCTTGTTCTCTCTGCAACCAGTGTCTCTTTACCTGCCCCTCCTCTCTCCCTCTGTGCTGCTCCCTCTTGTCTTGACTTTTTTCCTCTCCCTTCATCATGAGAATTGGACATATAGTATTCTGTCAGATCTTTCTCTGATTTATAACTTTGCCACTAAATTAGACATCACTTTCAAACATGGGTGCTTCCTTACATCACTTTCAAACATAGGTGCTTCCTTCTACAAACTAAATTTTCCTTCATTGTTTGGAATTAAAGGTGGGTGCTAATGGTGTGTCTGTATTCCAGCCACAGGAATCACAGGTGTCTGATAAGGGCTGACCCATACCACAATGAGAAACCCAATTAGGGTTTCTCAGTAAATAACAATCTCAGGGTTCACGGTGTCATCAAACAACCTACTCCTACAATATCATCCTCTGAACTCAGGTTTGGTTTGGTTTGTTTGTTTGTTTTTGTTTTGATTTTGGTGAAGAGAAAAATTTCTAAGTCTCTGTAGCCTTAATAGAATATTAAGTATCTACTATTTGCTCTGCTGGGTAATGAAGTTAAGCTGTGGAGGCAAAAGTATTTTGGCTTTTGAGTGGATTCGGATTTACTCTGTCAAGCCTTCCTAATTCTTTACTCTTGTTCTCAGATACGATGTATGAATATTGCTTATCTGCTGATACCATCTCACTATCATCTATTCTGACATAAAATTTCTATAACAAATTTAAGAAATTATTCAAGGCTTTTGTGTTAACTGTTGTGTAAATTCTAATATCTGCTAAGGTTATTGTACAACAAGCTGGAATTGCTCTGGGTGTTTCATGCCAAAAGGTGTTTGATAAAAGAATTCAGTGCCCACAAGATTATTAAAATCCCAGAAATACAAGACCATTGTTCTATCTCTTGAATAATACTAATATCCCTTAACCCACCCCAATTAACCTACTTTACACAAGAACCTAGGGAATCTCCCAGTATTTCCCCAAATTTTGATCTCCTGCACAGTGCCCTAGCATCTAGAGACCAGAGACACTCCATCCTTGTTACAGGATAAAGATCATTTTCCACCAATGTCATTGGCTCCAGGTCTTCTCACCAAACTAAAGACACTCTGCACTTTGGGTGTCTCTAAAATTAAATTTGTTATTTTCAACTGAAAAGACATCCAAATTACACCCAGAAATCATGACACTAGGTAGGCCCTAGAGTGAGCTCAGTGATCTTTTATCTCTGTAATACATAAGAGACCATGAAGAAAGAAACAAGATATTACAACTCACTTGATGGGCCAGGAGTGTCTAGTTCTTAGTTATAGCTCTGTGATTATCATGATGTGATGTTTGGGAAGGATGCACACCAATAAAACTCAAAATGTTTTTAAAAATACAGCCACATTACATTTAAGCATCCTATCTATTGTATAGGGATAAATAGAGAATTGGTATTTCTTTTATAGACCCAAAAGGTAGCTAGATATGTTAAAGGTGTTATATAAGGCACTGTTTAGAAAAAAGTGAGACTTACACTGTTCCTGTATTTACTTCTTTTACACATGACGTTGATAGCTACATAACTGTGTCCTGTTAATGAAGTGAATCTCTGATTTCTATTGCCTTTTCTCAATAGAGTTTGACCAGCAGCCTTACAGATGTCTAGAAAGACATTATGAGAGCAAGAATATATTCTTTTACCCTTATGTCTAATTAAACTTTTCTCTTAATGTACTTTAGTTTAGAGAAAGATGCATCAAAACCCTACTACATTACTAGGCCTGGAGATAAGGCTCCATGGTGTAAAATGTTTGACAATTTTTCAGAGGGCTTGGGTTCAGTTCCCAGCACCAACGTCAGTCATCTGACAACTACTTTAACAGCAACGTGAGGGGAATGATACATTCTTCTGGCCCCTTAGAGGCACCTACTCTGATGGGCACAAACACACAATGCAATAAAGTAAACATTTAAAAAATTCTACATGCATTTTAAAAAATCTTGTCTCTAAAATACTGTAACAGGAATGCCAGATTAAAAGCTGTATGAGGCCTGCACGCCAGCCAGGCTTCACTTTGCACATTGGTAAACTTCCCCAGCACCTGAACCAATTATGTATAACATGCTGTATTCTACTGCGTGGGCAACACCTACTGTCAATTCTTTTCTGCAGATACTTACATGTGTTTGTTTTGTTTTGTTTTGTTTCTTTGCGTAGTGTTAAATGCCACCATCAGAAATATAAAAATTTTCCAAAATATGTTTTAATTCAGTTGCTAGGTTAGTTACACTTCTCAAAGGCAAAATATTTTTGCAGTCTAGTGTATTTAGCAGCACCAGAAATGAAGTTTTGGTGGGGGTAAGGATTGAAAATGAATTTGGGAATTGAACAGTGGAATCAGGGATACTGTATAAAGATGGAATCAGTGTTTCGATAGGAAAAAGGAAGGTTTCTGCTGATAGGTAACTTTATTTCATGGGCTTTGATGAACTAGTTCTGCATTCACTACTTTTTCTAGTTCCAAGGAGTTAAAGTTTCAAGTTGCATTTTCATCTTTCAGTGCCTGTTTTAGCATGTACCCCTCAGCCTGTCGGTATCACTGAAGAACAGCCTTTTCTCAAGCATGACTTCCAGTGTCTACACATGGTATGACATGCTTATTCACTCTGTTTGCACTGTTGCAATACAGAGTACAAACCCACAGCATAAGATGGGGGAGGAGTTGGTGTCTCCCCTACCTATCTTGTCACTGCTTTCTCAGACTGCTAGAAACTCCGGAGGCTACAGTCATCACTGAAAGTTGTCATGATTGTGTCCCCTTTGGCATGGTTATTCCACCACTCTGCTATCTGTGATCAAATGCAGCACAGGTCTGTTTGGATCTGAGGCAAGTACATCAAGTCATTGTACCGTGCTTTTACTGATTATGTCTGCTTACTGTCACCTACTTTTTACAGGCATCATAGTAAAAGCTAGACAATTTCTTTGGGGGGAAAGAGAATTATTTAGTGTAATTTAAAGATGTTTCCTTTAGAAAATGAAATATTATTGAAAATAATATCTATATTTTTAGCTTTCAGCGTTTGATGGTGCTTTGTCATGGTGTCTGCTGGAAGTTTCTGCCCTTATAGGGATTTTCATTAACCTCACTTTGAGAGAACCTTGCTTGTTAGCTTCTTTAGATCATTGAACAGTTTGTTAGTGGTGGTAAATTCTGTAGGAGGGTCTATTCTGAGCCATTAACTTATTGTAAGGGGAAAATGGGCTGTTTACCAGAAATACCACTGAAGCAGGGTGGGCTGTGGGTGGAGGGTTGGGCATCTGTCTTGAGAATGAAAAACTACCAAACACTTTTGTATACAACTGAATTTTAAAAAATAAACACATTTTTAAAGATAAAGGAATGCCATATTAAATTTCTGTAAGAGGATATTATATGTTAATGCATAGCTGTCACCTGGGAGGCTCTCCTCGTGCATGACAAATACAAAGGCGAACACTCTCAGCCAACCACTGAACTGAGCACAGGGTCCCCAATGGGGGAGGTAGAGAAAGGACCCAATGAGCTGAAAGTGTTTGCAGCACCACAGGAGGAACAACAATATAAGTCACCTAGTACTCCCAGGGACAAAACCATCAACCAAAGAGTACACATGGGGTAACCCATGGCTCCAGACACATAGGCATCAGAGGATGGTCTTGCTAGACACCAAAGAGAAGAGAGGCCCTTGTTCCTGGAAAGACTTGACGCCGCAGTGTAGAGGAATACCAGGGGAATTCCAGAGAAATGGAGGAGGGTTGATTGGGGAAGGAGAGATGACTTATGGGATTTTCGGGGGAGACTGGAACCAGGAAAGGGAAGAACATTTGAAATGTAAATAAAGAATATATCTAAGAAAAAAGCATTGAAAAATAATGTATCTATATAGTTTTCATCTTTATTTGAACATCCTGGGAGGTAATCTGAATGCCAGGCTGAGTTTGGACTCAAAAGGAAGTAAATTAGAATCTACATCTTTTTAAAGTTTTGAACAATATGAATAATTTCAGTTATACTCTGTTATTAAAAGGAGTACCATATTATGTAATATATCAAAGTTAGCTTTATGTTAGCTCTCAGAGGGAGCACTTCTATGCCAATATAAAGCCAAATCTATCTTATCAACTTTACCAGCAACGCTAAATGAAGAAAAAAATATAAGCCTGAATTAGAATTTAAATTTCAACACTTTCTAAATACATCCTAGCACGTCAAAACATTTAGCAATGGAAAGGTTATTCATCCTTATGTAACATAAAGGACTTTTACTTTTAATTCTTCTCTCATATGATACATGCTGATTTCAGTTTCCCTTTCTCTTCCCAGTTCCTCAACACCACCACCTATCTCCTCTAGATACACTTTTCCTCTGTTCCCCTTCAGAAAAGAGCAGGCCTCCCAGGGATAACAACCCTACACAGCATAACAAGATGCAGTAAAACTTGGTACAAATTCTCTTATCTAAGTGAAACAACCCAGGAGGAAAAAGGTCATTCCAAGAGTAGCAAACAAATCAGAGACACCCCCACTCCCACTGCTAAGAGTACTACAAAATCCCCAACTTAAACAATCATAACACTTACACAGAGTACCTGGGCCAAACCCATGCAAGCTGCCTGATGGTTGATTCAGTGTCTATGCTTAGTTGATTCTGTGGGCTGTGATCCCCTGGAGTCCTCAACCCTACCCTGCTGACTCCTCCAATTCTTCCTCTTTTTCTGTGCAGTTTTCTGAGCTCTGCCCCAGGTTTGGCTTTGGATCCCGGCATCTGTTCCCATCAGTTGCTAGATGAAGTCTCTTTGTTGACAGTTGGGTTAGGAGCAAACTTATGAGTATAGCCAGTGGGCTATGATCCCCTGGAGTCCTCAACGCCACCCTGCTGACTCCTCCAATTCTTCCTCTTTTTCTGTGCAGTTTTCTGAGCTCTGCCCCAGGTTTGGCTTTGGATCCCAGCATCTGTTCCCATCAGTTGCTAGATGAAGTCTCTTTGTTGACAGTTGAGTTAGGAGCAAACTTATGAGTATAGCCATATATCATTAGGATTCATGTCATTGACATTCATTCATTCATTCATTTTGGCCAGACATGTTTTGTCCTATCTTGGGTCTCTTGGATATCCAGCTTCTCCTGGAGAGATTCCTCAGCCATTAAAGGCTAGGCTCACAACCCAAAAGAGAAAGAACTTGTAAGGTGACAGCTATAGGTAATAACTCATGATTGCTGATAATGTAAACAAATAAACAAACAACATCTCACCAGCCTTCAAGAGCCATAGAAAGTCAATCTCGTCAGATGTCAGCTTCTTCCCACCTCAGCTGTTACAAAACTTGGCTTCCGCACACCCACACCCACTGGAGTCTCTCTCCCATCCATCACTATTTGCAAAATTCTCCTGTGTCAAATGCGGGTTCTATTTGCCCCCAACTATTGACCTACCCAAAAGGTCAAAAGATAAGGCGGAACTGTGACAGATAGAATGCTGCGGAGAACAAAAGTACAAGCCATAAAAAGGACACAAGTTCTGTACAGAAAATCCCCTTTACCCACAATAGAATACAAAACCGAGAAAACCAGCATCATAATTGCACAGAAGAAAGAGCAGGCACCACTGGCCCAGCCTGGATCTAATTTGGGGCTCTGATCATTGTCACAAGAACAAGTTAAGCAGTATTTGCTGTTCATGCTTAATTTACATCTAAGCTGATTATGGGGACCAGCTCTCAATGAGTTTGTTTTGTGTGGACACATCTGTTGACTGTTTCTATCTCACAAACTGCAGACGGTGGTGATTACAGATGTGATCCTCTGCTTGTACCTAAAATATTGATATCTATGAAACGTTTGTTGCGTGTTTCCAAAATATCTTCTGTAATTTTATGATTTATAGCCAGATTTGGGGGCTTTTGGGATAATATAGTTTTCAGGTTAGATTTTTTTTTAGCCCAGAAGCTTTTAATACCCAAGATACTATATTCACAGACCACATGAAGCTTAAGAAGGAAGACCAAAGTATGGATACTTTAGTCCTTCTTAGATAGGGTACAAAATACCCATGGGACGAGATACAAAGTGTGGAGCAAAGACTGAAGGAAAGACCATCCAGAGACTTCCCCCCCCCACCAGAATCCATCCCATATACAGTTACCAAACCCAGACACTATTGTGGATGCCAACAAGTGCTTGCTGACAGGAGCCGGATATAGCTGTTTCCAGAGAGTCCCTGTCAGTGCCTGACAAGTACAGAGGGAAATGCTGTCAGGCAACCATTGAACTGAGCACAGGGTCCCCAATAGAGGAGCTAGGGAAAGGACCCAAGGAGTTGAAGGGTTTGTAGCCCCGTAGGAGGACTAACAATATGAACCAACCAGTAGCCCCAGAGCTCCCAGGGACTTAACCACCAACCAAAGTGTACACACATGGAGGGACCCATGGCACCAGCCCCATGGGTAGCAGAGGATGGCCTGGTCAGACATCAATGAGAAGAGAGGCCCTTGGACCCGTGAAGGCTCATTGCCCCAGGGAAGGGGAATGCCAGGACAGGGAAGGGGAAGTGGGTGGGTTAGTGAGCATTGTGGAAGGATGGGACAGGGGCTTTAGCAAGTCAAAAGATTCCCTAGAAGAAGGAAGGAGAGGACCCTGGTCATGAAAAGACTGGATCCAGTTTTGTAGGAGAGTACCAGAACAGAGAAATGGTAGGGGGAGATTGATTGGGGAATAGGTGGTGGGGGGGGAAGAGGACTTATGGGACATATGGTGAGGGGGGAACTGGGAAAGGGGAAAGCCTTTGTAATGTAAACAAAGAATATAAAAAATAAAATATGAATAAAAGGAAGTAAGTCTCTTTATCCCAGTCATTAAAAAAAAAAAATCACCTCAGTTTTTTTTTTCTTACTGTATGGTTTAAATGTTTTACATTTGAATTTTTAGTGCACTGTAACTAGAATTCATAAACAAACTATGGAATTAGGTAACAAGCTCTCATCTGGCTCCCTCTTCTTTTTATTAGATATTTTCTTTATTTACCTTTTGGATGCTGTCCCCTTTCAGGTTAAATTTCTAAGAGCTGGCTACCATGTGGACCTTGGTTCTTACTGTGGGTGTGGCTTGCCTTCCCCTTTCATTTTGTTGCTGTGATAAAACACTTTTACCAAAAGCAACTGGAAGAGAAATGGGATTGTTTAAGTTTACAAGCCTCAGTCCTCCATTGAGGGAATGAGAACAGTATCTTAAGAGGGACATTGGCATGAACACCATGGAGGAGCACGGCCTGCTCACTCATGCCCAGGCTTAAACGATGCTAGGGTTGTTTCTGTTGATTGAGAATTACTATTGGTTTTTACTGTATATTTTGCCTGCACATGTATATGCCATTTGAATGCAATTTCTAGGAAAGCCAAAAGAGAGCACCAGATACCCTAGAGCTGTAGTTAAGAATGAATTCAGGTGCTAGGAACAGAACCTGTGTCTTCTGCAAAAGCAACAAGTGCTCTTTTGTACTGAGCCAACTCTCCAGGCTCAAAAGTTGGCTTTCACATATAGCCCAGGACCACAAACCACGATGGTGGTACTACCCACAGTGGACAGGAATATCCTGCTTCAATTACAACCAGAACAACTCCTTACATTCATGCTCACAGTACAGTCTGATCTAGACAGTTCTGTCCTGGTAACTCTAAGCTGTGACACATACACTTTTTAAAGCTAACTAGATTATCTGAGAACTACTAATGCTCCTATTTTTATTAATTTTATATTTCCCCTTTCATGTATAACAAAACAAAAAATAATTAAACTAAAATTTTCTCATGGATGGAAATGTGTTATACTTTTCCTTTATGGTGATAAAAAATATGAGTTCAATTAAGGAGACTAAATCCTTGCCAATAAATATTTTGAGAGATAGAGGATACTTTTTATCTATAGTTCAACTATTTTTGAACACTTTGAAAGAATAGTATTGATCAAACTAATATTTATTGAATAAGGAATTCTCAGAAAATATTTCTGGCAGATAATTAATACTGGCATTCTGGAATGAGCACTTTGGTAGTAGTGACGTCTTCCTCATTTTCTTCCCTTTTAACTTGGTTTATCACTGTTTGTTGTCTACTGCAGATAAGGGATACTTGGGTCAGCAGCATCAATAGGTTTTAACCCACAAAAAAACCCAGATGCTATCATTACCTGCTCTGTTGGTTTAATTAGAAATATTGAAATGTGCTATAGCCCTGTTAAACTCAAGTCTATAGAAAAGATTCTGTTTTCCACGTTCTTAAATTCAATAGTCACTGTTTTTTTTACAAAAGGTGAGTAGTTTTTCACATTTTAATGTGATCAGAGAATAGATGGAATTGTAACATATTTACTTCTTAGTAAATATCATAAAATGTTTTTAATAAGATCTGGTCTCATTTGACATTGATTAACCCTGAGCTCTGGTGCTGCGGAAAATCCACAAGGTTCCCGTGTTTTTGACTTAGCTCTTCATGTGCTATATCAAGTTTGACTGCAAACTTACAGGTGGTTTAAAAGTAAAAGTTCCTTTTTATTTCTTAAGCCACACTCTGGGGCTATGATATATTTAACATGGTTATACGCATTGTTTGCTTTTCATGTTCAAGACTCCCAAGGGTCCCAGAAAGCCAGTAAGAAAAGAAAGAATGCAGGATCAGAAGCAGTATGGTTATTTATAGAATGAAGCAAAAATTCAATTGTTTACTACAGTGAAGGAAAAACTCAGAACTCATGGTCACAGCTACAGATGTGAGAGAGACTGGAGATATATATACCCATGGGAGGACATTCGATAGCTACCACAATCATAGCTTGTCCACTATGTTTGCACATGAATTAAACTTTCCAAGTAAGAAACCCAAAGGCTGGTCCCACTGGCTGAAAAGCCATACTCTGACATGTAAATGTCTCCAATAACTTGCAAGTGGCAAAGTCAAATCTGCTTTGCCTCAACAGATGATGGAACATCTTTTATATTTCAGAAGGTTTTTATTTTAATGTGACGTGAAGCTGATACCAGATAATGCCAGAACATTCTGTGGGTAGCATGATCTTAGTATTGTTGGAACAGCAGTATAATCCTTTACAGGAAAACTCATGGTCAAGAGAATAGAATCTCAGGATTGAATGGAGATGCAACACACCCGTGGGACAGGACCAGCGCGAGAACGGCACCTCTAGGAAGTGGGCAAGTTTCATGGCTGTTTGTCACATGTAAGTATTTGTTATATTAATTTTAATTAAGAAAACATGAAATTGATCAGTTTAATTTAGCAGCCTCCTTTTTCTTAGGGCCTGCTCTACTGTGACCTCTCTCCCAGAGGATTAGCAATCTCACTAATACCACCAAACTGAAAACACTTTCCTTTTGGAACATAAAACGACTCAATCTGGAAATCAGTTTGGCGGCTCCTCAGAAAATTGGACACAGTACTTACTACCTGAGGACCCAGCCATACTACTTCTGGGTATATACTCAGAAGATGCTCCAACATGTTCCACTATGTTCATAGTGTCCTTATTTATAACAGCCAGAAGCTGGAAAGAACCAAGATGTCCTTCAACAGAGGAATGGATACCGAAAATGTGGTACATTTACACAATGGAATACTACTCAGCTATTAAAAATGATGAATTCATGAAATTCTTAGGCAAATGGATAGAGCTAAAAAGTGTTATCCTGAGTGAGGTAACCCAGGCACTAAAGAACACACATGGTATGCACTCACTGATAAGTGGATATTAGCCCAAAAGCTCAGAATAAACAAGACACAACTCACAGACCACAGGAAGCTTAAGAAGAAGGAAGACCAAAGTTCAACAACTTTGTGCTCATTTATTTCTGTTTACTTGACATATATAGACTGTCTATAAGAAGGAAAGATAATCATCATTCAGCACATCAAAACTTCTACATGGGTCATCATGCGGAACACATAGAAAGGATTTCTGTTAAAGACTACATACAGGCTAGGCCTCATGTATGTGTGAGCCTGGAGTCTGTGTCTACTGGAAAGGCTTCAGTAAAGGGTCAACAGGGGCTTGCCATAATCCTGAGGTCTTGCCTCAGGCTATTCTGACTGTGAAATGCTGGGTTGACTTAATGGCCAGGATAAATGTATACCATGATAGCATAGTACTAATTTTAGATACCAAGTTACCCTGAGCTCCAGGAGCTAGCTTGTCTCTGTGTCCTTTGATAAAAACATCTAGTCTATGTCTGATTAAATATTCAGGTGCCTCTGAAGACTGAGTCGAGCCAAGATCATGATAGTCCACAATGATGTAGTTTAGAAATGAAGAAGTGAGAACTAAGCAGAAACCAAATTCTGTAGAGTCCATCACCATAAAGGAAGTCAGCAGACTACCAGCCCCAACAGAGAGATCGTTCTGCTTGAAGGGTGACACAGATCATCACTGTGACAAACATGAGTTAGGAAGCTGAGCTTAAAGTGGCATTTTGAGCATCAAATACCATTTATACCATTACATTGACTACATATCTAAGGTGTATAATTGGAAAGAAGAAAGGCCTAAAATATTAAAGTCTGTGTTTTCAATGTAAGACTTTAGAAAAGAGAGAGAAAATCTAAAATAAGCAGACAGGAATAACAATTAATGATTAGAACAAAAATCTGAAATTGAAATAGAAAAATATCAGTTGTAAACAGCAAAATCTAAAGATGATAATTGGAAAATGTCAGAAATATTGATGGTCCTCCAGTCAGTGTGAATTCCAGCATTCAGGTGGGAGAATATATGATACTAAGATTAGAAGAAAGGAAAGTGTCATCTATTGAAAATGCTGAGAATGAGAGACCAAGTTCTCAACTCATAAATTGAGTTTATCTGTGCTGCTCCCACACCAAAGGTCTGGGATTGTGAGGAGGAAGAGGACAAGGATGAGGAGGAGGGTGAGGAGGAGGGTGAGGAGGAGGGTGAGGAAGAGATGAGGAGGAGGAGGAGAATGAGAACAAGGAGGAGGAAGATGACGAGGAGGAGGAGGAGGGCGAGGGACAAGGAGGACGAGGAAGAGGAGACAGAATCAACTGTGAGGATGGTGAGGAGTACTGTGCAGTGCTGTCTCCTGGACATGACAGAGCTGCCCATGAACTATTACAGCTGTGGTCACAAGACGATATCTATACAAAGACAATCCAAAATTCTGACCTAGAAGAAAGACATGCTCAGCAGACTCCACACTGTACTGGGGAGTTCTGGACAAGATAGCAGAGAAATAAGCTTCTGAGAAGAATATCTAAAGTTGGGAAGGGCTTATGAGAGAAGCTGTAAGAGGAAAACAAGAGGTCATATGGTTGTCTTCATCGTGTGTATCTATGAAGTTTTCAAGGTGAAGGGCTGTTTGAAAGATGGTGTAGTTACAGGATATATGGGCAGTGAAAGGAAAAAGAGGAAGCCAGATATGGAAGCTCATGCCTTTACTCTCAGCTATTGGGTGCTGAGCCAAGAGGATCATGAGTTCAAGGCCAATTTGAACTACATAGTATTTGAATATTAGGAACTATGCTCATAAAATTTCTAAACTAGATTATAAAAGGGATTCAACATCTACATACTCATATGCACACATGCAGATGCATATACACATTGCACAGACACATCCATGTATAAATGTAAGTGTGCACACATACAAATACTGACTGGTATACCTATACTATTCATACATACATATATGCATTAAAACTCACACCCACATATATCCACATATGTTTACATATGTATGTATATATGTTTGTATGTATTATGTATGTGTTGCTTCTCTCTCTCTCCTGTCTCTCTCTCTCTCCTGTCTCTCTCTCTCTCTCTCTCTCTCTCTCTCTCTCTCTCTCTCTGTGTGTGTGTGTGTGTGTGTGTGTGTTTGTGTGTGTGTATGTGTGTGTGTGTGTGTATAAAAAATGCAAAGAACTATCAGAAACCAGTTTGTAGTTTGACAGGTAATTTACTGATGAAATTCCTCACCTGAAAACTATGATGACATGAAATCTGAAGCAGGTACTTTTTTTTTAATTTTATTTTCTATATTCTTTGTTTACATTCCAAAGGCTTTCCCCTTTCCCAGTTCCCCCCCACCAACACACGTCCCATAAGTCCTCTCCCCCCCAACTATTCCCCAATCACCCTCCCACCATTTCTCTGTTCTGGATTTACAAAACTGGATCCAATCTTTTCAGGCCCATGGTCCTCTCCTTTCTTCTTCTTGGGAATCATTTGACTTGCTAGTTGTGCCTTGAGTATTTAGGGCTTCTGGGCTCATTAATATCCACTTATCAGTGATTGTATTTCATATGTATTCTTTTGTGATTGGGTTAACTCGCTTAGGATGATATTTTCCAGATCTAATCATTTGCCTACAAATTGCATGAATTCATTATTTTTAATTGCTGAGTAGTATTCCACTGTATAAATATACCACATTTTCTCTATCCATTCTTCCTTTGAGGGACATCTGGGCTCCTTCCAACTTTTGGCTATTATAAATAAGGCTGCTATGAACATAGTGGAGCATGTGTCCTTATTGTATGCAGGGGAATCCTCTGGGTATATGCCCAGGAGTGGTATGCCAGGGTCCTCTGGAAGTGACATGCCCAATTTTCTGATGAACCGCCAAACTGATTTCCAGAGCGGTTTTACCATTTTGCAATCCCACCAACAGTGGAGGAGTGTTCCTCTTTCTCCACATCCTCGCCAGCACCTGTTGTCTCTTGAGTTTTTAATCTTAGGCATTCTGACTGGTGTGAGGTAGAATCTCAGGATTGTTTTGATTTGCATTTCCTGATGACTTCTTCTTGTTGGCGAACTGGGTTCGGATGCTGGCATGCTGCCTTGATTTCTGTTAGCAACGTTCCTACATTTGTTTTTTGCCATCTGGTTATCTCTGGGGTTAGTTGACCTTGTCACTGACTGGTGTTTGAACCTCCCGTGAGGCTGGGCCTGCCTCCTGGTTCTCTACTGGTGACCAGGCAGCAAGATGGAGACCGGCTGCAGAGAGTGGTAAGAAGACCTCAGAGTAGTAGTTTCCCAACCGAGTTGGTACCAGGCCTGGTGGCCATGCAGATAACCCGCTGGGCCGCCCAGGCACTAGCCACTGGCAAGAGCCTGGCAGAATTCCACCCGAGTGATGTTAGTGACAAATTAAGTCTACGTCTCTGGCCCTCTCTACTAGTGACCTAGCGACAAGATGGAGAAGGTCTTTTTAGGGGCCTGGGAGAACCACGGGGCAAGCAGCTCCCAGCCACGCTGTGGAGATGATCCTCCGATCTGCCCGGACTCTGCTCCTGGCCCAAGCCTGACAGTTTCCCGCCAGAGCAATGGCAGGCCCCGATTAGGTCTGGATACCTGCACCTCTGTGCCGGTGACCCGGGCGCAAGATGAAGACCTTTGGTGTAGGGGCCTAGGAGAACCACGGGGCACACAGCTCCCAGCTGCACAGTGGAGGTGGTCCACCGATCCGCCCCGACTCTCGCTCCTGGCCCGAGCCTGGCAGTTTCCTGCCAGAGTGATGGTAGGCTCCTGCATGCAGTAGTGTCCCATCCCAGTTGTTTGAATACTGATCTCTCTCCAATACCTGCCATGTCTTCCAGCTCTTTATTGATCAACAAGATTAGGCTTCCATTCTGTGGTTAATATCTTCTCTAAAAAAAAATTTTTTTTTTTTTTTTGGTGTTGCCTAGTTCAGCAAGTGTTACATGAGAGCCAACCCTTTCATAGTTCCTATAATTTCCATTTGGATTTTTAGAAAACTTTACTACCTGGTGAAACTTCCTTTCATGATTCCTTTCCATTTTTACTTAAATCCCACTGTCACCTGAAACCAACACCAAGGTGTGGCAAAAACATTTCCATTTTCTGTTTGGATTTTGTCCTTACAATGTGTCCTTTGCCTTATGTTTAAAATTCACACTGAATTGCAGACACTGATCTATGGAATACTGTAGGTGCTCCTGCGATATCTTCACAGTGTTTTCTGTATCTCAGGAAAGTGCACCCTTCATTTCAATTCTCAGAGAGCATGGCTGATGATCTTAATACAGAAATTATGCTAAATTGAATGCAACTATGTGTGTAAGTCTCTAAAGCAAAAACTCTTCAGTTATCTCCAGCCTTCTCATTAGCTCTCTCCTAGGCATCCCAGCGGATTTCCATCTGGCTTCATATACTCAGGTTCTGGAATGCCCTCAGCTCCGAAGAGGGGCAGGAGCCATCTTTGATCTAAGAGTTTTTCTCCCTCCAGAATTTTCCCTGGTGGTTTTTCCCACAGCAGATCTTCACTTCCGTCAACAGATTTTCCGTCTATATTTCATGTATATTTTATGTATTTTATTTATATTTTATAGTAGAGAGGAGTGCTGACTGGCTGCTAACTGCTGCTTCCCCATTAGAAGTGAACAACTTAAAAGCTACAGATAGATAAATTGACCACACAAAGGGAAATTACTTCCTAATCTCTTCTCTTGAAAAACATATTTTTTCAAAGTTAAAACAATAGTTTATATAGACAATATTTGTCTAAATCCAACCATAGTAGCAATATTTTGGAAACTTCATAATTGTATTTTGGGATTTCTTCTGGGATTATTTCATATACATATGTGTGTATATGTGGTGTGTGTGAAAATAATATGCACAGTATACATATGAAAATGTGATAACAAGTATGAAGATACACATATCACACATTTGAAGATATACATGATAGTCATGTGAAATACACATAATTCATGCTAAAATATATAGCATGTGTAAATATGTGCATGACTATCATGTGAAATACTTGTGGCACCTATGAAATATGCCTAGAACAATATTAAAATGTGTGTAATCATGGGAAAATATGCAAAACACATAGAAAGATATGTGTGAAATAAAGATATGTGTAATGATAATGTGAAATATCCAAGTGCATATAAAAATATGCACCTATTAAAATGTACATAATACATGTGAAAATATACATAGCAAACATGAAGATATACAGGGCAATCAAATGAAAGTACACATGATACATATGAAAATAATTAACAGATCAAAGTGTGTCACAAACATCTAAATATATATACAACACAAATGAACATCTATGAAATGTACATACAAAAACATACATAACACATGAAGAGGAACTAAATATATATGAAGATATGTATAACAATAACATGAAAATATGAATAAAACAATACAAAATACAAAAATATGTAGAGCACCTGTGAAGATATACAGTGTAGAAAGCCTTATTGAGGTGCCATGCCACCTGGCAGGAACTTGTTATAGACCATATGTGAAGTTCCTTTCCCAGCCTTTGAGTGGGAATTCCTATGTCAGCCGTAATCCCCTCCACCTAGGGTGGAGTGCTGAGACAAAGATGAAGCCTATTCTTCAAGGACCTGCAGTTTCCTGAGAAACACTAGCCACCTGTGGAGCAAATGAACTGAT
The DNA here is from genome assembly GCA_964023405.1 of Apodemus agrarius. Lineage (NCBI taxonomy): Eukaryota > Metazoa > Chordata > Mammalia > Rodentia > Muridae > Apodemus > Apodemus agrarius. The sequence continues at coordinate 170,990,122 of OZ030006.1, forward strand.
TCTGCTGAGAAGCTTCCAGCCTTTTCCCCCTGCCTATATATATTTGGAGTTCTTCATTAAACTTTGAGACTTGAATAGCAGGTGTTATCTTGGTCTCTGTCTCTTTTTTGTCGCCTTCCCATACATCCACAGCTTCCCTTCTAGGTAACCCGTTCGATGTAACTGCAGGCAGTTACAATACACAGGACATACATGAAAGCACACAGAACACGTATGAAGATATTCATGATGGTGAACATGAAGGTACAGCACCCACATGAAACTACACATACACGCAGTCATGTTTAAGGTATTGACTATTAAACACAGGTAAGCAGGTTCGTCTCCTGTTGGAAAGTCTCTGTGCTCTGAGGTGCTACTTTTTGTATGTGGAATTCTAAATGAAATCCATGAGTGGAACCCAGTACCAACTGTATCTGCCCAGCCAGGAAGATCTCAAGCTCAGACAGGCACACAGCACCCTGCACCTCTGCTCCCTATCTGAGGGCTTTGCTATTCATTAGCAGCGTGGAGAGTGCACAGCATCACAGCACAGCTCCTGGTGTCTGTGAAACCAGACCTAATGATGCTGTTCCTTAAAGTGCGGCCTAATCTTCGTTAATAGAGTGCGGATTTTTATGGAAGCTGTAATAACCGCAAGAAATTGATACTGATTTGAATCAGTACCCGGCTTGTTAATTGTAAAGCTTTTCCATAAAAAAGAAATTATTTAACAACTGAATTTTGCCCATTATGGAGTTATATTAAAAGGAGAGTTGAGTGCTCCCCGTGGTACCTAAAGCAAAGCGTAAGTATCGCTGTGCCCGTGGAAGAATTGGATCCACCTGCAGAACTTATAGCCGGGAAAGCCGAGAGCTACGGTTGCGGTTTATTTTCCCTCCATATATTATGTATATTAAGAATGTTTTAAAACTATTTTGAATATAGTGAGAGCAGCTTCTTGAGTAATAGAACCATAGGAACTAACTATCTTCATGTCCACACACAAGATTAATGAATAATCGAGAGCTTTCTTCTACGAGCTCAGATGTCTTTGTTCTCCTTTGGTGTGGAATAAATGGTACAATTTGTTGTTCCACGATTCCTTCCTTCTGAATCATCTTACAAAAAGTTCACTGACAAAACATCTCCCCCTAGTGGAAGGTTTTAATAGCACCTTCAAAAAAAAAAAAACAAAACAAAAAAAAAAACACCGTTAAGAAAAGCAGTTCTTTGAGGAACAAGAAGTGTTTCCTGACTGGTTTTTGTTTGCTGGAGAGAACCCTCCTGCTTTGTATTTTCTATCATATTTATTATTTCCTATGTGGGGAAATATGTTTTCATTATCAAATTTTAATAGTTGCAACAAATAAAAATATGTTGCCACCGGTGTTTGCAGAAATTTAATGAGAAGCAGATATGTCCCAATTATTCTACTAAGTAGGCATCCAAAATAAATGTCACCATGGCAGTAGATGTTTGGGAAGCACGAAGATGCCGGCTTTCTAAAATGATCTCATTATCGTCACTACGTCCTGGAGGACAGTTTTATAGATACGAGAAATTCAAGGTGAATCTGTTAATTTTCTCATGTCAGACTTTTCCTCCTATTTTATAGCTTAGGTCATCTAAAGTTTTCATTTTTCCTTTTACATTTACTTTATGTGTTTGAATGTTGTGAATGTATGTATGTCAGTGTTCCATGTGTACGACTGGTTCCTGTAATATTATTCATGAACGTGAGCTATTATATACATGCTGGAATTTGCACCTGGGTCCTCTAGAAGGGGAACAAATTCTTTTAATCACTGAGCCAACTCTCCACTCTCTTGAGCCGGAGGAAGAAAAAAATGGACGGGAGAAAAGAAACAGAAGAGAAAGAGTAGTGTGTGTGTGTGTGTGTGTGTGTGTGTGTGTGCATGTGTGTGTGAATTGTATGTGATGTGTGTGAACTCTGTGTGTATACTGTGTATGTGAACTATGTGTGTGCGTGAACTATGTGGGTATGAACTGTGTGTGTGTGTGAACTGTGTGTTTGTGAACTGTGTGTGTATGTGAACTGTATCTGTGTGTAAACTGTGTGTGTATGTTTGTGTTTGTGTGGATTCTGTGTGTGTATGTGAACTGTGTGTGTATGTGAACTGTATCTCTGTGTGTGAACTGTGTGTTGGCCTCTGCTAGTGGAATTGTGTGGTGAGGTGACGTCCAATTGCTTCACACACACACACACACACACACACACACACACACACACACCAGATAATTGAGAACGCATTTAGAGCCATGTAAGAATAAGGAAAGATATACTGGAGAGATTGATGGTAAAGTTAACCTCTTTGAAAATGTTATGACTGCAGAAAATAGAGGAAAAAAATCAGAGCTTTGTATTTTTCTCAAAAAGGAAACAAAAATAGAGAAAAATATGAAAAAGGGAAACCAAAAATGATAGAATTTCTTTATATTCCCAAATTCTGACACTTTTATCAGGCTAGGCTGTGAAGAACATTGCTAATGTCTCCCCACACTCTGCCTAGGGAGTTTGTTCGGGACAGCGGCTCCCTAATGATAACACATAGAGAAACTACCTAATCAGAAAGAAAATAGGTTGAACTTAAAGTTACACAAAGGAGAGGAATTATGGAAACAGGCTCAAATTAATATCTTCTGAGATGAAAATGCTTAGATCAGATTTATGGAAGTTTGCAGACTTCTATAAATAAAAAGGAATAAAAAGGAATTCTGCGATATTTGCTACTTTGAAAGTCCAGCAAAGAAAGTGGATTTCAAGCTATCTGTGTCTGAGACGTGTGATATAATTTCCTTGCTGATTAGTTGACAACTATCATTTAAACCACAACTTGATTTTCAGCGACTGCAGACTTCAAAATGGCAACTGTCTGGAACGTAACGTTTTGTGAGCAGTGTTGCAATGTTCTGGGGGGAAGCTTGTTCAAAAGGCCCAGAAAGTCTCTGAAACTTACTGTGTGTGTAAGCCAGCTCCCTCCCAAAGCTGTGCTGAGGTGAGCATGAGTGATGCAGCTGCATTTGAGTTGTGCATCCTTCTGTAACTGCTTGTTTACACTCCTGTAAGTAACCCCAATAAACGCACTGGATCAGGGAGATAGGCTCTGGGGGGTCAGGACTTTGGTTTAGCGTTGGTTCCCTAACTAGAATAGTAGGTGTTTGCTCCTGTCTCCCCAGAAATAGTACCATACAATAATTTGATATAGCAGTGGTCCTCAAGAAACCTACCACAGCAACAGCATAAAAGGTAATCCATTGTAAGTTGTATGTGTTTTCACCAATAGGGAATTTCTTGAGAACTGTGATACTAATTTTCAGGTAGTGTAGAGATCACAGTTCCCAACAGCACACCCAAAGTACCCACTGTGACCTCATCTCAGAGAAACTAAATGAGCAGTCCAAGCTCTTCCCCCTACGAGTCTTATGTACCTAAAATGCTCAGTTGCTTCTCCTACTCTTTGCATATTCTTCTCTGTACAGCTGGTAGCCTGTCTGCAGATACACTATTCTGAGGGTTTAGTAAAACTATTATGTCTTAGTATGCATAAAACCATAAACTAAAACACATGCACACAATAACCAACACAGAAATGCTTTTGCATTATAACGTAGTATATAAGCTTTTAATCAAACCTCAGTGGAGCTATACACTAAGTGGGATTGGGGGGGTGTAGCCATTCTACTCTTCAATTTCAAGTCCTTAGTTGTTAAAGAAATGTGTAGCCCTAATGGAACTACTGTCATTGCAAGACAGCAGTTAAGTGCTTAGCTGATCCATCCCGAGTGTCTTCTTTGACAACCATACCACTTACTCATGTTTTCTTATGGTTTTTTTATCCTATGAGGAGTTTTAGAAATGCACTTGACCTTAGAATCTAATAGCTTTAATTTTTGTATATAAATGTCAGGCCTTTCAATAAGAACTTCTAAAAATTATACTTGCAAGACTCCTAGGAAGGGAGCATAGAGTCACCAATCTGACAAAGCCAGTGGTGTGCCCAAAGTGGCATTCCTCATCTGCCCTATGGAGAAGAATCATTTTGACCCATCCCTTTCTTGGTGTCCCCTCCACGCATTTTGAATTGATTTGACACTGTAATTATTTTCCAATTCAGTCATGTGGCAATATAAAATTTTGAGAACATCACACATTGTGATCTGATACTAAAAGAATCTACTTAAAGGTTCACTAATTTTGTTTAATTCATAAAACAAATATAGAAACATTCCCACTCCCCAATTCTTGAACAGTATTTGTTTATGGAGACTTTCTTTAACATATGAGTGTATGAGTGTGCATGAGTGCAAATGCATGGGGCGGCCAGAAGACGGCGCCAGACACCCTGAGCTGGAGTTACAGTCCTGTGTGCCACTTCTCTGCAAGAGCAGCAACAGCTCTTCAAGTGTGCTGCCATCTCTCCAGCCCCATGAACAGTATTTCTTTTGAGTCTCTTGAACAATAAACACAGACCTAGAAATAGTTCAGGGTCAGTTGGCATCAATTCCATTGCCTACTTTAGTAGAAACCTCTCAGGTAACATACTTCTGGTCATTTGAGTGTGCTTTTAGGTAGGTTTTGGCTGAAAAAAAAAAAGACCCAGCCTGAATATGGGTGGCAGCATTTCTTCAGCTAGAGATGCAGACTGAATAAAAGAGGAAAGGAGAGAAAAGCCAGCTGAGTCACAGCCTTCTTGACTATTGATTTCCAGACTCACCAAGACTTCAGCAAAAATGCTACCATCTGCTTTCTTGCAACAAGCTGTTTCTGCTACAGTGACTGTCCTGTTTTGATAGGCTGAGTCATAAACTATGACCCAAAATACACCCCTGTCATTTCATCTGTTCTTGGTCTGGCCATTGTAACAACAACAACAAAAACAAATAACTACAGTAATCAGGGTTCTCTAGAAGAACAGAGTTTGACAGACAGGATAAACGTCACAACAGAGGTTTTATTGGTTGGGCTTCCATAATAGGGTCTGGGTAGCTCAGCAATCTCTCAGCATCACAGCAAAGAGGCAGAAAGAACCTCATAGTTGTTCAGATCACCCAAGAGCTAAAGGCCCAGAGGACTCCTGGGGAGCCACTTGTCTAAATTCAAAATGGCCATTCTTGACCTTATAAAACAATGACAGAGGCAGAAGCAGAACTGTGCACTCACCAGAATGAAAACAGAAAAGCAGGCATTTGGTTTATTTTTTTTCTTGAAATCCTTCTATCTGGGCCACCACCAGAAGATGTCACTCACTCTAGCCAAAGGACTTTCCTTCCATTAATCTTTTCTAGAAGTACCCTCAAAAACCCAGAGGAATATCTCTGTTTATTTCCAATCCAAGCAGTATGACAGCCATGATTGTCATAGTGCCCACACAAGCATGATATGATCATCTGTGCAGAATCCCATCTGGGGATCCTCTCTCCAAGGGCACTTGGCTTTGAAGTGTGCTCTGAAGCTCAGTCTGAAAACTGGCCACTTCAGAACCACATGACACGGAACTTTCCCCCACATTCATGTGAACACTTTCTATGACAAAATGCTTGAGAGAAGAATGTTAGGGGGTAGAATCCAACGTGGCCCAGGATTTTAGATCCAGTGACCATCACGGCCCATAAGAAATGGTGAGGAGAAGTGCATAATCCAGCCTGACTGGGGCTTGAGATGTCTGTGATTATCATGGCAGCAGACAGGACCCAGAAAGTAAGCAGAAGAAGGTTTAGACTGTAACCGTGGCCTGCCCTATTGGCCCATAGTTGCCATCTAGGTCCCATGTCTTAAGGTATCAATGACCTTACGAAATAGCCTGCATTTCTCCCCTTCCACTCCAGCAGCCATAGGCTCAAAGGGACACTCTCTGTGAGGTTTTGTCCTGAGTAGGGGGCCTCAGCAGGTGATGTCACCTTCATCTATATAAAGTGCTCACTTGATTATGTAATCCATATGTATGGTGCATCCAGGAGGATGGGTACAGTCTCCTTCTCACACTTTATATCGACTCTTCTGTGGTTGAGTAGTTCAACAGAGTGCTTGAAGGAGGAAGTATAGGCTAACACTTCCTGTTCTGGGAACTAGCTGAAGTTAACCCATTCCTGAAGCTTTCTCTGTGTTACCAGTCTATCTCAACTACAATCTTCAGATTTGGGTCTTGGATGCTGCAATGTTATCTTGTATATCTATGTTATCTTGTATATCTACCTGTGTTTATGTTCCCAAAGACCACTTGCATACAATAACTGATACTGAGGCTGTACTTTCCCCCTAACACATGTTTACTACTGTATTCATTTTTTGATAGTGGAAAGTCTCATTTATGTTTCAGGCAACATTTATTTGAACCCTTCCCAAGTTTTTGCCATGACCATATGTCGCTTTTCTTAATCTAATCACTGCCTCTTTTATACACAGAAAAGATCCATTGTGTTTGAAATTTTATTTTCATTTGTTTTATTTTACCATGTAGATTCTGTTTACTGATTAAGTTAATAGCCCTCTGTGCATGTTAGCATGCATGTGTGCACGCATGTGTGTGTGGTGTTTGTGTGTGTTTGTGGTATTTGTATGTGTGTGTGTTTATGGTGATTGTGGTGTGTGTGCATGTGTCTGTATGTGTGGTATTTGTGTTTGTTTATCTGTCCATGCATACACATGCTTGTACAGAAGGAGGAGAAAGATCAGAGAGAATTTGTATGTGTGTGATTTTTTTTAACCTTTATAAGTAAAATCAGTAAGATTTGTTGTTGCTTCTACATTTGATAGATATAAGGATGAAGATAAAAATCATGATAGGCTGTTGAATGGTTATCTGTTTATAGCTTGGCTTCAAATATATGAGTCTAAAATCTAAAATAGATACATCACCCAGTGTAGTTCAGATAATTGATTCATAAGTCTGCTACATCAGGCAGGTTTTGATGATATCTTTATAAATAGGCCCCAGCTTTCAAATGCCTGATGCTATCTCCAGTACTGACATGAAAGGCATTTAGAGGTTGGAATGTGCTACCAATATATCGTGTATACTAGACACAGATCAGGAGACCCATTAACTACCTATAGCATAAAGAGCCCTTGTCACTGAAATGTAAAAAATTGAACAATAATATAAGGGATACATTTATAAATGTGTTTTAAGTGGAGAATATGGAATAAAGTTTCACCCATTCAAAAATAAGAATGTGGGCCAATTTAAGATACTTAGAACAAAACCAAAATGAAGACAAATAGCAAGGTTAGAGAGTCTGCAATCATAGACATGAAGGTATCCTGCTAAATATTGTTTACTGTCCAAGGTCTAATGAAGGATTTCTACTTTTAAAAATGATCCAGTTCAGAAAGGGCACTAACGGGGGAAAAGTGACCAGTTGGAAAAGGAGCTTCATCCATAATGGTGACAGGGAATCTAGAAGGCCAATGTGAAATAGGAAAAACTCAGTTCCTAATATGTGTCATATATAAATCTAACTCAGAGCAAATGAAAGGCCTGTGTAGACTCGGCATTGTCAGAATCCACAGAGGAGGCATGGAAGCAAGCTGAATGCTCTTGGCCTTGGCAGAAGTTACACAGTCATTACTGCAGAACTCCGGGCACAGAAAAGGGGGCAAGTAGGTACATCATTTGGCCAAGTTTCTACACGGCACAGGACACAACAAAATATAGAATAATCTACAGAATTAGAGAGAAGTGCATATCCATCATTGTATGAGAAGAGGATAAGTCAAAAATATATAATAAATGTGAGCAAGTAAATAACAAAACAACAGAACAACGCACTTCATAAAAACTAGGAAAAAAACAATAAAGTATCTAAGGAAGTTAGCTAAATGATTGGCAGATACATAGAGAAGTGTAGACCAACAGCAATGCTCAAGATGTAAAGCAAAGGTGCCATCTCGTGTCTGCTCAGATGGCTATGTGAGCAGACATAGAGATAGATAGATAGATAGATAGATAGATAGATAGATAGATGGATGGATGGATGGATGGATGGATGGATGGATGGATGGATGGATGGGCGGGCGGGCGGGCGGGCAGACAGACAGACAGACAGATAGATAGATAGATAGATAGATAGATAGATATAGAAAATTTTAGAAAAATCAAAATGCTTTACACTTAAGATGGGAACACTGAATGAAAAATTCCTAAATAGCAGAACTTCCAGAAAAACTCCAACTCTGGGAGATATATACACTCCTTACTACTTGCAATACTCTTCAAGTTAGCAGACATGACAGGACATGTGTCTGTCATCTGAGCACTGAGTAAGGAAGACATGTCATATGCAAACAAGGAAATAGTACTCAAGTCTAGCAACAAATGAAATTCTACTATTTTGGCACCATGGGTGATTTAGAAGACATTATACAAGATGAAATGAACCAAACATTTAGGACAAATGCTATGTGATTCTGTTTACTGTGAGGAATCAAAAGTAGCCAGGTTTATAAAAGAGAAAATCCTGCCTACACTGGGCCAAATAAATAAGGAAACGGAGAGTTTCTCCATTAATGAGAGATGCTGGTAATATAAACAAATCTGTCAAAAATGTCCAAGATCAGCTTCAACACCACACAGTAAACCAAGGTAAGCATTGAGGTGTACCGTTGGTGATCAGGGTCAGTACTGAGAGCAGATCACAGGGTTCAGCACTAGAAGGGCTGATGGGAATCGGTTCTCATAGCAACTGATGGCAGCCAGCAATTAGAGGAAAGAGGAAAGTCTCTCTCTCTCTCTCTCTCTCTCTCTCTCTCTCTCTCTCTCTCTCACACACACACACACACACACACACACACACACACACACTTAGTGGATGAAGCAAAAGCAGGGTCCAACAACTTTATTCATACAAATACATACATAGATACATATGAACAGACATATAGACATTCACACACTGAATGGATGGAGCTGTTTGTTAGCAGGCTCCAAGCATTTCACATATGCACATATACACATAAGCACATATACACATGTACATATGCACATATGTACACATATACATGTAGATCCTATGTGTATACACATACCTGGGCTGTATGACACAAAGTTCCAACAACTCTTATTTTATCTTCTACAGGTTAAATAAATAAATAAATAAATAAATAAAATAAAATCATTCAAGCTCTATAAAATTACAATGTAATTACATTCTAATTTTCTTCTAGTGAATGACGATTAAAAAACAGTATGTTCCCTGATATCTTTACATGAGAAAACATTACATAATACAGGTAAAAAAAAAAAACTATACCCAAGTATCAAGGTATGTTTGTAACTAAGCAACTTGTTATAGGTTAACAAAGTGTGAGCAAGCAAGGTAGTTTCCTCAGGCAGCAAATTTGTCGTTACAACGAAGGGATCAGGAGTGGTATAGCAGGGTCCTGAGGCAGTATCATGCCCAGTTTTCTGAGGAACCACCAGACTGATTTCCAGAGCATGTAATAAGGACACATGCTCCACTATGTTCATAGCAGCCCTATTTATAATAGCCAGAAGCTGGAAAGAACCCAGATGTCCCTCAATGGAGGAATGGATACAGAAAATGTGGTATATTTACACTGTGGGATACTACTCAGCAATTAACAACAATGAATTCATGAAATTCTTTGGCAAGTGGGTGGAACTGGGAAATGTCATCCTGAGTGAGGTAACACAACAAAAGAACACACATGGTATGCACTCACTGATAAGCAGATATTAGCCCAGAAGCTCAGAATACCCAAGAAACAATTCACATATCAAATGATGCCTAAGAAGAAGGAAGGAGAGGCCCCTGGTCGTGGAAAGGCTCAGTGAAGCAGTGTAGGGGAATACCAGGACAGGGAAGTTGGGAGGGTGGATTGAGGAACAGGGGGAGGGAAGAGGGCTTATGGGACTTTTGGGGAGGGATATCCAGGAAAGGGGATATCATTTGAAATGTAAATAAAGAATATATCAAATTATATATATATATATATATATATATATATATATATATATATGATCAGTTATTTTATTATTTATCTTAAAAGGTAACCTTATAAGAATCTTCAAAGAACCACAAATCTAAACTTTTAAATTAAAAGCAGCCCATGATGTCGACCTTAAATCACCAGATTGCATATCACCTCATCAGAAATTTTCATTAAATCATATCAGGAAGCTGAGGGCAAAAATGGGTCCACCAAATCAATCACCACCAGCCCAGCCTCAGTGATAGTCATATCAGCCAGAGCTGCCGCTGTTCTTGTACCCTGACCTAAAAAGTCCCTGGCTTAACCACTAAGAGTGTGCCTCTCTGAACTTCAGATTGCTCCCTAAGATTTTCTACATCAGAGCCACTAGCAAAAAAATATTTCAACCCAGCTTCGCTAATAATTTCATTTTTTCAAATACTTACTGAGGGTGATGGTTGTTTCTGACAGTCTACATCTCTAATTTCTTTCCTGGGATGGTGATTGAATCATTAATCCTCTCCAGTAGCAAAGACTGAAGAGATCAAGCATTATTTTTGTAAGAGCCAGTGAAGCTGTCCACCGAGCGGCTGGGAGCTCTCTGAGAGTTTTTGTAGAGTTCTTAGATAAAGAGAGTTGTGAAAGCAGCAAGCAGAGCAGAACTCCACAACAGCGAGATGTCCACAAGACACGTGATCCACGGGGCCATGCCTCTCTGAGACACACCCATCATGGCCGCTCTAACAGGTGGGCCACATTCCACGAGTTCTAACGCTGTTTGCTGTTTCTCCCATGTGGCCCTCAGCATGAATCCTATAGATTTTCTACCACATTCATCCTGTCTCACTAGGGTTTTGCAAGTGTTTTTGTTTGGTTGGTTACTTGTTTCTTTAATATGTCCAATTAGCTGAACTTTCAACTTCACGAAAGCTTGTACTGCATGAACCAATCATCAAATGAGAGACAGTATTGCCACCTCCTTTCCAAGTCATTATCAGTTTTCCCCACTGGATTTGATTCTATTTTCCTCCAAGGATTTATTTTATAAACTTTGGGTCACCACAGAGAAACATTTACTTTTCTTTTTTTTCTTTTTGTTCCACCTTTAGAAGCCATCATTAGATATCATTATATTATACAGTGTGTGCAGCGATGCTACAAATACGTACAAATTAGTTAATATTAAATGTAATTTCAGCACACTTACTGGAGATAAAGCATGATTCACCTTCAGCTCTCTCAATTATTCTACACTGAAAAAGAATAGACGATATAGTGAAATAAATCTGTGCTTATTCACGTCTCGTAAATGTTGCTTTAGTGTCTTTGTGTTCCTATCCTAGGGAAAATAACATAAAACTCATTTAGAATTAACTGTTTAAGGGCTGCAGAGCTGACTCATAGCGTATGAGTATGTAATGCGCTTTGAGAGCATGAAGCTTTTGGTTTTGAGCATCATTGGGGGAATCACACAGCCACCCATAACTCCTAACTCAGGCCTTCTGATGCGCTCTTCTGGCCCCTCTGACCACCTGTGCTCACGTGCACATACCTAAACACAAAAGTTCATAATTAAAAATAATTAAAGCGAATTAAATACATTACAACATTTCTTTCACCATTTATTTTATGAATTATTGGGAAGAAACAGACAAATGATAAGCAAAAAAATTAAGTTAGGTCAGGTAGTGATGAGAGTTTATGATATAGCAGATAATGATAAAGGATGATCTTTGAGGAAATGAATGAAGCTGAAGTCCCATGATTAGCCCACTCTCTATACAATTTTCAAACCACTGTGCAGAAAAGAAACAGACATACTAAAGAATCTCCCTGTGGTGGGTGTTAACTTCTACCGTTAAAGACAGTTACATATCTTTTATTGAGATAAAAATTTCCCATTTCCAATGCTTTCAGCCTAATTTTTAATAATTTGTGGGTATTTAACCAATTCTTCAGTATCTGATATGTGTTGAAAATGGTGGTCTTGTTGAGTACAGCATCTTAGATTCAACCTTTCTGGTTTTATATCGCATCTACCCACTTCTCTGTTACTGCTCATCGTTCACTGATCAGAATGCAAGTGAAGGACACAGCACTTGTATTTGCTTTCATAATTTTATAACTGTCTCTTTTTGTGTCTTCTTAAATGTATAACGCCAAGAATTAATCTTTCCCAGATTTGTCCCTTTAATGAGATCTTTTTTCAAATCTGCTCACCCCATTCTTTCTTACCCCTATTATTCATCTGATCAGAGACCTTTTAACTTTTATGAGAGATTTGATGCATCGCCAGTATTTAAATTTTAGATATATGGAATCATATGTTCATATGAACATACTCTATGCATATACTTCTATGTTCATTTTAATTTTATTCTACAAACATACAGTTCTTTTTTTAAAATTTTAAGAAGTAATTTTTAACAAAACTGTGTGGTTATAAAGATGAAATGCCATAATAATTGTTTTATGCAGATTTATGCTTTATCTTTTTGAGAAATGTCTCCAGGTTGGGGTTGGACAACTTTTTCATTGTCTCAAATTTCTGTTTAAATGAACTAAGGTTTCTGACACCAATAGTTTTAGCCTTCAAATGCATCTGAGTGAAGAAATATTCCCTATACTCACTCTCTCTCTCTCTCTCTCTCTCTCTCTCTCTCTCTCTCTCTCTCTCTCTGTCTCTCTTGGATTTTAACTTGTGAAAGCTTATTTATTTGCTTCTCTCTTTATTTACTTGTATACTTGTAGGCCATTTCATGTGTGTAGAAGTCAGAGAATACCTTGTGTGAGATGTTCCTCTCTTCTACCCTGTGGACTCTGGATTAGGACTCTGGTCATGAGGCTTGGTGGCTGGCATTTTTTCCCACAGAGCCATCTGCCCAGGCCTGTTATCACTATATTCCAATCTATGTTTCAGTATATCAATTACTAAGAAGTATGGATAAATTTGATATATTGGTTTGAGTATATTATTTACTTCTCACTTATTTTAAGTTTTTCAGTTAAAGAACAGCATTTCCAACAGAAGCCAGTGTCAATTATCAATTAAACAGCTTGATAGAATAGGTTCATTGAATATAACAATAATCACCATGTGAGCTGATGATTCCATATTTTGGCCATTATGAAAAAAATGCTGCAATGAAAACAGAAGAGCAGAAGTCACTTCAGATCAATGATTTATTTTCTTACCATCTATACCCATACTCATCTAGCTGTAGCATGGGATCCCTGGTTCATACTGCAATGGTTTGGTTAGTGAGCAGCCCATAACAATTTTTGAATCTCTGGATGAATTAGCATTTTATCAAATGTGCAGATGCCACATATTTTCAAATGTAAATAATTTATGACCTTGAACATAAACCTATACCCAAAGAGACTTAAAGATAATTTTATAAGTTTTAAACATTTTATTCATTGAGTTGTGAAATACTTATTTTGTGCCTAAAAACTATCCAAAAAAGGTCAAAGTTGCACTGACAGGTTACAGTAATGAGTTTCATCTCCAAGTCTTCAGTCTTGATAGCTTTGGCTTTGTGCATCCAGGTCCCAAGGTCACTGACAGTTCCACATCACCATGGTGACACCTAGCTCATAGATTCCTCCATGAATGGACATATGCTTAATATAAAATGTGTGTTTATTAGTAAAATAAATTTGTGTCATATTCACACCCAAAGTGATGAAAACAAATCTTTTTGGTGGCTTATATATTTGAAAATGATGAGGGACTTTTTTCTTTTCTTATGAAATAATAGCTTGTTATGATACAGTATATTTCAAATTTATGGTGTGCCTTTTTCTTTCAGAATTTAAAATACTTCAAATAATTTGGGCTTTGCCTGATTCCCTCAGAACTGTAGAGTATGACTGATAACTGCCTTTAGAATTCCTAATAGCTAAATTACAATTATTATGCAAAGTCCTACAATAGACAGTTATATGGATTGTTAAATGACTTTGCCTTTTTTGCAAACTATAATCATTTTCCTTTATTAGCTGAAGGATTTTATAATTTAAGGAAGATGAGAAACCTATAAGTCACGCTTTCAAATAAGGAACAAGGATATTGCAAACATTAAATTCTCCCATAAAAATGTTAAGGCATCATTAAACTAGGTTCAGATTAATACAATTCAGTCAACTCTAGATAGATATCTCCCATAATCAGCTGAAACAAAACCTAGTGATCTAAGATGTAAAATATTTTACTACAGCCAATTTATAAACCTATAAAACATACAGGTATCATTCAACCTCTTTATTAATAGCGCATGCCTTGTATTAAATCAAAACCATTTTAAGGACCCCTCCCCTTTGGTGATGCCTTCCTCGGCTGTTGGCCCTCATTATGGGTTATGACTCTGAAGCCCGTCCACAGTGGATGAATGACAGCTCCTCTCTTGTCACTAGAAGCAGCACAGGCTATTCCAGGCCAGTGACAGAGCTTAACATCCTTTCAGATTTATAGATAGATTTTCTACCCACAACTTATAACACTTCATGAGCTAATGTTGATATATTTGTTTTTCTGTGGATGGAGGTGTCTTTTTTTCCCCTCACTTTGAAAATTTGCAGCTTGTTATTTTTGAAGTTTTTAAAGTTGCTCTACTGGAGAACTACAGTCCCAAGGAAATGATACCAGAACATCTTCAACTTGTAGAGAGGATTGACTCTGCGTGGAGGCTCTCTTATTTATACCCTATTTTTCTCTAGTAAGAAAACCACACGTTTTATATTGACTAGGATGCTGGAGATTTTAATGAATTATCTCTTCTTGTTAGACTACTGCCAGGGACTAAATTCTATATAATGTCAACTTGTATCATAAAGTCAAATTCGTAATTAGGAGCAGAGCCAGTCACAGCAACTCATCTCTACCCCACCTGGAATCTGCTAAGGGCTCAAAGGATGCCACTGTCAATCACCCAGTTTACTCATAGACCTCTTGGGTATATGTTCTCAAACTCTATGGGATATCTCAGGCTGGTGACACTGGGATGAACAATGTGGGCTGTTGAGATGTCTCAAATTCAGAATCCCAGCAATATAGACCATAGAGGTCAGACTTAGCTCGGGTGCCTTTACCTTTCATGTGGTCACTTGATCCCATTGACTGAGAGTCAACAAGCCAGACTCAAAAAAGTCCATGGGTATGAACAAAGTGAGACATTTTAGTTTGATAATCAGGAAAAATAAAACAGGAAGGAGCCAATGTTTTACAGCTGACTCATTTTCCAAAGGCAAATCAGCATTACACTTTAAATATCACTCTAAGAAAGACCCATCCACTATCTCTAAAGGAATATCATAAGAAACACTTTGAAAATACAAGACTTTTTATCATGACATTGCAGAGACTCTAATAAGATGTATCATCTGAAATTATTTTATGAAAATATCAGACGCTAACCAGCAAAAATTTAAATAGTTCATACATATTTAATTGAAATAAGTTATATTTCTTGTTTTGATTTTTAAAAATACATTACAAATATAATTTATATACTATTTTGAGGTTTATTTACTCTTATTTTATGTACACATGAGTGTTTGCCTGACGAGGTTTGTGTAGTGTCCACAGAGGCCAAAGAAGGGTGTAAAAGCCCCGAGCAATAGACTCAGATACCACTGTGGCTGCAAAGTATGGGCTGAAAATTGAACCTAGCTCCTCTGCAAACCGATGCTCTTAACTCACAAGTCATCTCTCCCTGTCTAGAAGCCATACCTTTAATAAACTTTGTTCTAATTGATCATAAATATAAAGTACATTGATAAAAAATAAAATAATTTGAAAACTCTTGAAGCGAACATTTTCACATATTTCAAAAGTATTACTTTAAGGCAAAATTACCTCCCAAATAAATTCATTCATCTGTAGAAACAGAATGAGGAGGGAAAAAAAATCTCTAAAAGTGAAACACTTGAAGCTCGAGAGATGGATCAGCATTAAAGAATGGTACCTGCTAGTGCAGAGGAAGAGAGTTCAATTCCATATATTCATTCATGTTCATGAATGCAGAGCCACTGCATCTCCACATCCAGGGAGGCTGCTCTCTATTCTGGCCTCCATCAGTACCTGCATACATATCCTCAAATGCACAGATTTAAATACACAACTGTGTAGTGTCGACATACTGCTCATGTATGGATACACAGCTAATATCAAATATTTGAGGTCAATAGTAAGATCAATAAAAATAAAAAAAATAAAAGCAAAGTCTATCAGTTATTTCCTAGGAAAATCACACAAAGAAAATGCATGTCCCATTCATGTAGCAGAGGCTGTCTCTAGGCAATAGGAAGCTTTTACTGAGTTAGCAAATGCACCAACCATAGGACATTTGTGTCACTTCTGACAATGTGGAGAGATCATGGCATTTACCTGCAGAAAGAAGTTATGCAATTGGCAAGAATTTCATACAGCACACATCATTGTCTGTCTTAAAGGGTAGAAGGGTAGCATGACTCACACTGACTTCAAGGCAGTAATTGTTTGACCAGCTGATCAGAGATGGGAAAAGGGCTAAGACTGGAAGATAAAAGACATGGTGAGGATGTCTAAGGAAAGGGGATGTAGCTAGATCTCTCGGAGATCTTTGCTTCTCATGGTCATATCTGCCAGAGTACAACCACCAAAGATAGATCATTGTACAATAAGATGATCCATGCAAAAGAATGAAAGTAGACCCATGTCTATCACTTTGCACAAAAACTAAGGCCAAATACCTCAAAGAACTTAAATGGAACCTGAAACAATGAGCAGCTGAGAGTACACGGAGGTGGTCCCACCTGATGGGGGCACAGAATAGGGTTCTTTTTTCTTTTTATTTTTATTTTCTATATTCTTTGTTTACATTCCAAATGATTTCCCCTTTCCCAGTTCTCCCCTCACCATAAGTCGTATAAGCCCTTTTCCCTCTGCCCATTCCCCAATCACCTCCCTCCCATTTCTCTGTCCTGGTATTCCCCTACAATGCTGCATCAAGCCTTTCTAGGACCAGGGGCCTCTCCTTCCTTCTTCTTGGGAATCATTTGATATGTTAATTGTGTCTTGAGTATTCAGAGCTTCTGGGTTATCAGTGACTACATTTCACATGTATTCTTTTGTGATTGTGTTACTTCACTTAGGATGATATTTTCCAGTTCCAACCATTTGCCTAAAAATTTCATGAATTCATTGTTTTTAATTGCTGAGTAGTATTCCATTGTGTAAATATACCACATTTTCTTTATCCATTCCTCCATTGAGGGACATCTGGGTTCTTTCCAGCTTCAGGCTATTATAAATAAGGCTGATATGAACATAGTGGAGCATGTGTCCTTATTGCATGCCGGGGAATCCTCTGGGTATATGTCCAGTAGTGGTATAGCAGGGTCCTCCAGAAGTGTCATGCCAGGTATTCTGAGGAACAACCAGACTGATTTCCAGAGTGGTTGTACCAGCTTGCAATCCCACCAGCAGTGAAGGAGTTGGGCACAGGGGAAAATTTCCTAAACAGAACACCATTATCTTATGCTCTAAGATCAGGAACTGACAAACAGGACCTCATAAAATTCCAAAGTTTCTGTAAGGCAAAGGACACTGTCAATAGGACAAAATGGCAAACAACAAATTGGGAAATGATTTTCTCCAACCCTACATCTGACAGAGGGCTAATATCCAATATATACAAAGAACTCAAGAAGTTAGACTCCAGAGAGCCAAATAACCCTATTAAAATAAGGTACAGAGCTAAACAAAGAATTTTCACCTGGAGAAATTCAAATAGCGGAGAAGCACCTTAAGAAATGTTCAACATCATTAATCATTAGGGAAATGCAAATCAAAACAACCCTGAGATTTCACCTCACAACAGTCAGAGTGGCTAAGTTTAAAAACTCAGGAGACAGCAGGTGTTGGCTAGGATGTGGAGGACAGGACTTTCTGAACAGAAATCTACTTGCCCAGAACTTAAGGCTATCAATTGGCAAGTGGGACTTAATAAAACTGAACAGCTGCACAGCTAAAGAAATAATCAAGCAAAGAAAAGATTCATTGAGTAGGGCAGAATCCTTTCCAGCTATACATCTGATAGGGATTAGTATCCAGAATATTTTTTCAAAAAAAGATCAAGCAAATAACAGACTCAATTAGAAAACAGGCTGTTGTTCTAAGTAGAGAAATAGCAAAAGAAATAAAAATATCTAGGGAATATCTCATAAAACTTTCATCATTGTTAGCAATTATAGAAACGAAAATTAAAACAACTCTGAAATTGAATCTCTCCACAGTCACAATGGCAAGGAAGCCTACAACCGACAACACACATTGGAGAGAATATGCAGGAAAAGGAGCTCTCATCCTCTGTTAGCAGAATTACAACTGGTGTAGCTAGCCTGGAAGTCAGTGTGAGAACTCTCCAAAAGCTAAAATTAAATCTATCACATACCCCAACTGTACAACTTCTTGGCATGTGGCCTAAGTGACTCAAGAGACACTTGCACAAACATATTCATTGTCTATTTCCCTATCATAATAAGAAATTAAAACAAACTAAATGTCCTTTAACTGGTGAATGCATCATGAAAATGTGTTATATATACATGGTGGAATAGTCTGCATCTGTAAGGAAAAATGAGACTTGACGTTTACAGGCAAATAGACTAAACTAGAAAATAGAGTGAATGATGTAAATATGTTCCAACTTTAAGAAACAGTAATGTAGAATATCTCAAGGTATCTTCCTAATATCTTAAATTGTGGCTTATTGGCTCATTTCTATGGATTCTTTTCTCTTTAACCTAATCTTCTGGGCTACTCGTTTATCATCCTCTACTCAAAACCCTCTTGTATCATGGTTCCTAAGCTTGTTTCCATATAGTAACCAAGGGTGAGTGTGTCATTCCTATAGTCCAGGTTTTTCTGAGATCCAATTATAATTATCAACATTTTGGCAGATGTTTGGCAAATTGCTTCAGAGTGGAAGAAGATAGGCATGTAAGTACAGTAACGTACTTAGAGTTTATAAATACTGTAGTTTAGAAGTTATCGTTTAGAAGGTATACCGTTGTCTTTACAAAGAAAGAACAGTCCACAGGATATGATAAACTTTGCTTCATATACAAAACTGTATCCTTCACAGTAGTAAAGCCTCCAAGGTTGTACATGTATCCATTGCACTGGTTAGTTCTTGTCGATTTGCACAAATGCAGACATATCTGCAAAGAGAAAAATCTCTATTGCAAAATTGCCTCCATTATAGTGATCTGGTTGCTAATTGGTGTAGGAAGGCCCAAACCACTCTCAGAAGTACAGTTCCTTAGTATATGAGCCTTGGTATATAAGAAAGAAGTCCGAGCAAGCTACAGGGAGCAAGCAATAAGAAGCTTTCATCTGTGATTTCAAATTCAAGCTCCTTCCATGGCTTCTATCTATGATGAGCTGAACCCTATAAGACAAATAGGCCCTTTCTTCCTGAGGTTGGCTTTGGTCATTGTTTTTATCACAGCAACAAATCTGAATATGTTTTATTTACTTAAATAAACTAAACTAGATAACTTTTCATGTATAGCTGATGTTAATGCTATTCATGGAGTTCTCTGTGAGCAATGTCCTCAACAACAGCAACCTAGCAAGTCTGTGAAAATGTTTCCCAGGAGACTTTGCTGAATAGAGCAGACCCACCATGAATGATTGGTGTCCCAGGCTCAATAATGAGAAAAAATGAGAAAGTCAAGTGAGAACTAGTGCTCATCTTCTTGATTGGTAATGTAGTGTAACCATACTCCTGCCATCATGACTTCATAAATAATAGACTGTACCCCTTCAGATTGAAAGCCAACAAAATAAAATAATTCCTCTATTAACTCATTTTTTATATATGATATATATATTTTATATATGATATATTATATTTTACTGGTAGAAGTGCAAGATATTTATTCTTGGACAGGTAATTTAACATACCCAACCATGAATCATGTTTTTAAAGTTAAAACCTGTTAAATATCATGACATCCCTTTAAAATTGATAGCTCATGCTTGACAACGCATTAGCTGTTTGAATGTCTGTTTGTTTTACACAACGCAATAACAAGATATAAAAGTGAGTCACACACTTTACAGTATACTTTAATAAAGTAGCATGTGCAGTTTTCTCAACAAGGCATAGGGGACAGTTCTCCACTTTTACTCCAGAGCGAGTATTCACTCATACAAGTGAAAGTTTGTGCAGGAAACAATGTGAACCAAACATAACTTAAAGAACAAATTATATGTTTTAAGATGAAGCCATGACCAATTATTTACTCATTTCACAGCTCAATAAAATCTGTCCTTTAATTGTATAAATCGTAAGTTTAATTGCCATTTAAGTATTTGAAACTCTTTGATGGATCAATCCCACTGGATTTATTGTCCACTAAACAGATTTCCTTCTCTTTCCAAATACATTATTGATCAGTTTGGCCATTGATTTAGACCCACTGGGTCTTCTCTTCTCCTTCTGTTTGAAGATCATCAGAATGTCTTTGATGAGTCTGAGAAACATCACCTCGACTTCCACGGACTGCTCTGCTGCAGACAGCTCGCAGAACTGGCAGTGGAAATCAATTGCGAGCTTTTGCCCTTCACCCCAGCCGACTTCCCGTGTGTGGCAGAGGTCTTGCTTGTTGCCAACCAAAACCACAGCTGGTTCTACAACCCTGAAACACAACAGGTAACTTTCTCAAGAAAGGGTCAATCACTGTAAAAATAAGGTAAGTTTATATCCAAAGGACAAAAAATTAAAAGTAAGTCCTAGTAACTATATATCTAGGGTCACTGCCATGTATGTATTTAGAGACACATCCCCACTGTTATAAAGCCATTTTCCACAGAATTAAATAAATAACAAAAACAATACTCTCAATGATTAGAGTTTGGAGAAGCACTGAGGTATTCCTTATTTGGGGATAGATACAGTAACCTAGAATGGCTGTAATCTTCATCAGTTTGTCAAAAACTGATTTTAACCAAAATGGGAAAATAGTCCCCCCCCCACAGAACCATAAGATTCTACCTCACCGAAGGCCCATAAACATAGAGCTATGTGAGAAAGACTGACCACTTGAAACCCAGAGACAACATTAATCCATTATTCCATAATATTTTTTCCTGCTGGGTACTATGTCACACCTATACAAAAGTAATTAATTCTGTTGCCATTTACAGGAACTATGATATCACATGCACGTCTGTGGTAATGTACAGTAATAAAATTGAAAGCTTTAAGGTCCACCCAAGCATACCATCATCTTAGACTTTATGTGTAACACTAATAAGAACCTATGTAACTCCTCACTCCAGCATTTAAACAAAAATGAACAGTTAATGAGAAATGTTCAAACATTAAAAACAGAGGAAATTAAAATAAGGATCTCAAACACCTAAGTGTTTAATTACTGGAGCAACAACTCTTTTCCTTCACTGACTGTGTTCCAAGGTGGTTTACAGGGAATTATTGACCAGATTGGTGGGAGAAAAATGGAGAAAAATGTATCCACCACCTTAACATATGTAGATGGTTGACTATTCATTCTGTTTCTGCTGTGACATCCTGGGCAGCCCAGTGACAAGAAATTGGATTTTGCAAGATACCAAACATAATAAATCTGGATTTATTTAGGATCCTTAACATTTTTGTGAGGATGAAAAGGAAAAGTGGAGGCATGGAGGAGATGCTGTGCAGAGCATCATGATTCTGCTCGTGAGTGTCATGTTAACAATAGCAGCTGTCTTGTAAAATAGCCATTTACTCTGGGCTAGTAACTGTTTATGTCAGCCAGGGTATAAAGCATTCTCATCTGATTCCTTTTACTACGTGTGTAACTCCTGTGGAATGAGAAGGTGAATTGTTCAGGGCTGTTAAATTTTGTAATTGGAAGTCTGTATTAAATCCTTCCTAATGATGCTCTCAGCAAGATGATGATTTAGTAAAAAGGGAAGAAGACGGAAAGGAAATATCTTACCTTTTACAATGAGTCGTCAGTGGCTCCCGAATCCTGTAGATAAGGGCTTTTGCAAAAGCAAAGGAGGGCCTGTTGCTGATGTCGTACACAATCACAAACCCATCTGCCCAGTGCAGCTCACTTGTGTGGGAGCATTTTGTTTTCTGTGGCTGTCAAGGAACCAAATTCACAAAGTGTAGTGATCACACCACAGAGTTCTTTCCTTCACTTAAAGGTTACCCGTTTCAATGAGGCCAAAGAACAATACTTTCTAAGATGTGCTTTCATTATTCCTGTTTCTTTCTCATCACTGTCTTCCTTACACACATACACACACACACACACACACACACACACACACACACACAGTTATTTCAATCTCAACAACTTTTCTTAAGGATTTAATTAAATTCCTTTTAAAAAAATTTTCATACACTGGTCTTCAGAAAATTGCATCTGTGTTAATGAGTTCTCTCTCTCTCTCTCTCTCTCTCTCTCTCTCTCTCTCTCTGTGTGTGTGTGTGTGTGTGTGTGTGTGTGTGTGTGTGTGCACGTGTGCATTTTCATGTGTAGGTGTTATCCCATCCTTGGCATGGCAAGCCAGTAAAGGTCGGAGAACAACTCAGTACCCCCTCCACCTTGTTTGAGACAGAGCTTTGGGTATGGGTAACAGGCTGGGTGGCACTTCCTATCTCCTTCCATCACAGCATGGGAGTGCTGGAATGACACATGGCTGCTATAGTGCCCAGCTCTGTATAGATTCTAAGAATCCAAACTCAGGTCCAAATGATTTCATGGCAAGCACTTTATTCACTGAATCATCTCCCAAATCCAGAATGTCTATTTCTTTTCAGTAGTAGATTCAAACATACAAAAGTGAAAATTTTATGAAGTTTATCTAAAAATGTTTATAGGTTAATTTAGGGTCAAATACCTAAAACAAATCAAAAACAAGAACATGTTTTGAAATCTTAGGAAGCTGGAGAATTCTCACTTTTATGATTTTATTTTGATATTTTAGTGTATTGACATATAAGAAAATTTATACTCAAAAATCCTTATCATTGATGCTCTATTGAAAACTAGCTATAAACATGGATAATTTAATGAAAATGACAAGTCATTCTGGAAGCACCGCTATTTTAGAGAAACTTTTTTATTTAATTTTTATTTTCTATATTCTATGTTTACATTCCAAAGGCTTTCCCCTTTCCCAGTTCCCCACCACCACATGTCCCATAATTCCTCTCCCCCCAGCTATTCCCCAATCATCCCCCCCCACACACACACACACACGATTTCTCTGTTCTGGGTCTACAAAACTGGATCCAATCTTTACAGGCCCAGGGTCCTGTTAGGGGATAGAGAGTGGCTCCTTTGCTAAGAGCACCTAATACTCATGCAGAGAACTCAGGTTCAGTTTCTTTCTTCCTTCCTTCCTTCCTTCCTTCCTTCCTTCCTTCCTTCCTTCCTCCCTCCCTCCCTCCCTCCCTCCCTCCCTCCTTCCCTCCCTCCCTCTCTCTCTCTCTCTCTCTCTCTCTCTCTTTCTTTCTTTCTTTTTGGTTTTTCGAGACAGGATTTCTCTGTATAGTCCTGGCTATCCTGGAACTCACTCTGTAGACCAGGCTGGCCTCGAACTCAGAAATCCCGCCTGCCTCTGCCTCCCAAGTGCTGGGATTAAAGGCGTGCGCCACCACTGCCCGGCTTCAGGTTCAGTTTCTAAAACCCACGTGGCACTGACGCCCATATGTAATTCCAGTCCCAGGTTATATATACCTTAGTCTTACCTCTGTGGACACATCATGCTCATGGTACACATCCAGATCAAGCACACACTAGTAAGACACTCAGATGCATAACATAACATCTTAATGTTTTTTGTTAAGAACATTTTCTTAGCTCACATGTAGCTCATTGGAGACATTAAGATATTTTTGCCATGCTTACATTTAATAGAAATTTATACAATTTATACTAAAAGAAATGTCAACATTTTAATAATCAATTAGGAACAAACTTTATTTCAGTGTTGACATTATTTTGTATTCCATACCCACTCTTCTTCAAATCATGCTTGAAAATGAAACAAAGAGGTAGTTCGTTTGACTTACTTGAGAACATGGGTCATATATTTCCAGATTTAATGGTTTCCCTTCCAAACACAAGTGTTTATTATAGACAGATTCTGCAAAAATATATGTACTCATTGTTACTATGTAAAACCTTCAGAATAAACATTCATATGTGACTGATCTTGGTTTGCCAAATTCAACAAAGCATATTTTAAAGCCCTTCTTTACTAAAGATATTAGTGTGTGTGTGTGTGTGTGTGTGTGTGTGTATATCCGTGTGTGTGTGTGTGTGTGTGTGTGTGTGTGTCTGTGTGTGTGTGTCTGTCTGTTTTGTCATGGATTGTATGTGCACCTGGTACCCCTAAAGACAGAGAGAACACTGGATCCCTTCAAATCCACAGTACAGATTGTTGTGATCTGTCAAGTGAGTGCTGAACCAAACGTGGCTCTTCTACAACAATAGCAAGTGATTTTAACTTGTGACACATCTGTCCAGTCCTACAACAGTCATATTTTAGTGTCAGAGTAGAGGATCTGTGATCAGAGCTGGTGAGGAAACCATGCATATCGTGTATTGGCCACTGAACTTGCACTTGGTTGTGTCTATTCATTTGCATACATTTATATGGAGTAATATAGATACTCCACCCCCTAAGGCTGGCTTATATCATATCAACACATTAAAAATTTCTCTCATCCATGAACAAACATATCATCAGTAAATCTCTTATATGTCCTATACCATGAATTTCTTTACTACTTATTACGTTAACTGATTGATCAATGAGTGCATATATGTATTTGTGTGTGTATGTGTGTGTGAGTGTATGTGTATGTGTGTGTGAGTGTGTACATGTATTTGTGTGTGTATGTGTGTGTGAGTGTGTGCATACGTGTGTATGTGTGTATGTGTGTGTGTGTGTGTGTGTGTGTGTGTGTGCATACGTGTGTATGTGTGTGAGTGTGTGTGTATGTGTGTGTTTGTGTGTGCATGTAAGTATGTGTGTATGTGTGTTTGAGTGTGTGTGTGTGTGTTTGTGTGTGTGTGTGTGTGTGTGTGAAAACTGTGAGGAGGTCAGAAGACAAATTCCTTCCACAATGTGAATTTGGGGAGAATCTCAGATCTTTAGGCTTACCAAAATGCACCTTTGACACTGAGTCATCTTGCTTTTTACTACCCATGACCAACATCTTATGAACATGCAGAAATGGTTCTAAGTTCAATACCTTTAGACTGACCCTTGGTCTCATAAAT
Organism: Apodemus agrarius; assembly: GCA_964023405.1. Lineage (NCBI taxonomy): Eukaryota > Metazoa > Chordata > Mammalia > Rodentia > Muridae > Apodemus > Apodemus agrarius. The sequence goes on from OZ030006.1 coordinate 171,015,359, forward strand.
CTTGTCAATTGCACTGCTGAATGCAATCACTGACATAATCTCGTTTTTCTTCATACAGTCTTCATTCCACACATTCTATTTCTGTTTTAATTTTCTTTACTAGCTGTCATGTTCTATTAGTGTTTCTGAGACGTGTGCCCCGACGTTTCCTCACACTCTACCTTTGGATGCAGTTCGCACTCACTGTCATGTAATACTTTGCAGGTTCTGGAGCCCTGTGTATTATATACCAATCACTCTGGCATGTATTTGCAATGCAAACCTCTCCCACAAACTCCAGACAACTGTTTACTATTAGCAATATTAACTTAAGTATCTGACAAAAATATTAACCTGATTATGTAAAATGCCAAACTTCTGAACTCCTTGCAAAATCCTATCTCATAGATCCCAGTCTGTTCAGTGATATATGTCTCATTCTGATGCAAAGCCTGAAGATCCCTCGTGACTTGATTCCTCTCGTGATATACAATTCAAGAAGTATCATTTATCCAATAACATAATAAATGATAATTTTTGGCTTGGATAGTCAAACCCTTCTTCCACATCACAGATTCTATGAGAAATTGAATATCTATCCCTTTGTTCTCAAACATACCCTATTAATGTATAAAAATATATGGACTTGTAGTGGGTATTCAATGATCTATTTTTGAATGAACAATTTCTATAACTGTTCCTCCAGCTCTATTACTCTACAAAAAATTAATAGTTACACAAAACCTATTATGGACTATTCTGTAGCCCATAATAAGAAGTAATGGAGGAGCCTAGAGAGATGGCTCAATGGTTTGGAGTGCTTACTGCTCTTGCAAAGACCTTGGTTCAGTCCTCAGCACTCACAGGCTGGTAGCTGCCTGTGACCTCAGTTCTTACGGACCTGATGCCCACTTCTGACCACTCTGGGCACCTGTGTGCACATGGTATACATGCAGGCACTCAGGAACATGGATATTCACATAAAAAATGAACAAATCTTTATGTTACAAAAACAGCAGGTATTTGCAGAACAAATGTTTCCTCAGAAGATGAAGACTGACTTTTAAAGTCTTTCCAGGAATAACATTTGTCCCAGTTTCCACAAACATCAGATTTTGTTTACAGAACGTTTATCTTGTCTTTCCCCCCTAAACTTCCTACATTTACTATTTGCCTTGAATCATAAACTCTCCCAGACAGTTTAAAAACACTTTCTCTCAAATCTAACAGCATTGGCAAGGGCTGTCATCTCTAACTGTTTTTAGAGTGTTTTAATTTCCCCTTCTATCCTCTCTTGACAAGATGGAGTTGCTTCTGTGAGCTTGCTTCCATAGAGTTGGTGACCTTTGGGTCACATGCTTATCTTTTCAAAATGTCCCCAGGTCTTATATTATGCACAAAGATGTCACAGCTGAGAATGTGTAAACATTTCATTTGTTTATAGAACTGCATTGTAGAAAAGATTAAGGTGAAGGTTTCATTGTTGTCTGTCTTCCTACAGAGACTGCTTTATCTTGTTTGTATTTAGCTTCTATCCTGTTCAGGGAAAACTTTCTCATCCAGACCTCTTGGCATGTGTGTTATCCTGATCCCTGTGCCTAAGATTTTCACTCCTCGAAATGAAACACTAGAAATTTCTTTTTTTATTCCTGTGGTCTTCTTTCTGTAAGCAGTTTTCAAATGTTCTTAAAATTTTCACAGTGTCAACTGCACAGAAACACTGTGCTGTGCACATAGAGGGGGGCACATGGCAGGAATCTTTAAAAATCATCTCAGCAATATGCTGTTAAGGCCCTCTTGTGAAAAGAAATGTTTTCTTCGATTCTCATAGACAAACAAGTATTAACTTTCTGACACTAAATAAGCAATATTGAACAAAAATAACTCCCTTACATTTCATTGTATTCTGCTATTGTTGGTGAAAGAAATGAAAAGGAACAACATTTAATACTCATGTCTTTTATCAGAAAAATATGAAGTTTATTATTTTGATCAATCTCTGAACAAAAACTATACTCAAAGAAAGGTATTACAAAATTCCTCACATTTGTGCTGTGGTATCTCCTGTATTCAATACCATTTTTTATAAAGCATGAAACTGTGTTAAACTTAATAAAATGACCTTAGGATTATACTAAGGTGCCTTGGCAACTTTTGTAGAATTAGTCTGAAATTTATTAAAACAGCCTAGATAACAGTATGATGTTTAATTAATCTATCACTCTCTTGTTATTACACAGTTTTACAAGCTCCCTTTTATAGTAGTTTGTGCCATGAATATTAATGTCTTTATCTTTTAACAGATGTTAATTATGAAGACCTTTTTATACTTCACAAGAAACACATGACTGTGTTTTGCAGTATTTCCAAAAGAGAACCACAACTTCACTGGGCTCCAGTCTTACACTTGAGAAATCACTTACTTTCCAATCCATCACTCTATTGGGTAGTTTTGATGACAAAACTATTCAATTCAATTTAAAAAAACTTAATTCAAATCAAAACTATTCTGGAATTAAAAATTAGAATCTTTGAATTAAAACATTTTAATGAATGTAAAAAATAACAATTCTGACAAAATGCCTCTTTGGTTTTAACTAGGTTTAAAGTGTTTATGCTGAAATATTGAGATGAATAGAAGTGTGTAGCAGTAACTTACCAAAATTAGAAGCATATTCCCCAATGAACCGCTTGGTAAGAAACCTTACTGTAAGAGCTGTTAAAAGAACAATCAGGATTTAAGGTTTGTTGCATTTTAGAATACTGACAATTCACTTAGGTACAGAATCTTGATTTCCACTCAATTATCAACAAGCCTTCAATAGGAGCTTAAAACTTTACTGAATTCTGTTCTAAAAGTCAAGGTGATAAAATGATTCTGTAGATAGAAACGTGTGATCTTACATGCTACACATGTAAATTGTTAGAAAATTCATTAACAATGCAAACATGTAAAGCACCATACCTTCTAAACCACAAATGTATGCCTCATTATATTTGAAATCCAAAGCTCTTGCAACACTTATTTTCCCCTTTAATTAAGTCTGGTTCCAAGGTTCTATGAGGAGGAGGGATAGCAGCAGTGTCCAGCACGTGTGGTTGTTAACAAATACAGTGAATTAGAGCCCGGGAACAAGGCGGAGACTGCAGCCGCTTGTTGTCTTACTGCCACATGAGTCTGCTTGTTATTCAGCCCTCGTTGTTAAGCAACATGAAATAATAACTTCTAGATTAGTGCCTTTTGTGCTGGGTTCTGGAATACCCACAAAGTAGTATCTCTACAGAGCCATGGCCCTTTAACTGCCTATAAACTCCACGCTCCGTTCACCTCTGCCCACAAGAGAAAAGTCCTCTCAAAACCACTGACCGCTGGCAGGCTTGTAGCAAGTGTGCTGGAAGAAGATACAATTGGGAAAGTCCTGGAAGGGTTTCTTGTTAGTCTTTAGAGTTTTAAATATCAGAAGAACAAGATACAGATTCATATTTCAGACACTCACACTGTTCCACCTCCTTTAAAAGTTTGTAAATAATAACCTGCCCGAGAGATTGAAAATGCATACAGAAAAATTCATATGCAAATTATCTCACAGTGACCTCATTATTACTGGGAGTTGTTGTATAATATATGGTTGTTATTGACTATTCCACTTGCTGTCTACTCACCCTCGAATCATGCTAGCAAACAAAGCATCACTCACCTGATTTCCCTGTACCTTTGCCACCCAAGACAGAAAGCTTGACATCACACATCCTGAGTGGCTTGTTCAGTTTTGGAACCCTGCAGACTAGAGCTAAGCATATGTTGTTGATTTCTTTTCAACATGCCTTTTATGGCTAACCTTGTTTTTCCAAGGGCAACTTCTCCCTATATTCCTACCATCTAATAATAACTTGAAAATGTTTGCTTTTGGTACATTTCAAATGATAGTCCAAAAATTGGACTAATATTTATACACTGAGATTTATGAAACCAACGGTTAGGTATTTTTAACAGAAGTCCCGTTCATAATCCTCTGGAGAATCAAGAAGAAAATGTCCTGTTTTTATTTAGAAATATTCTAGAGAATGTGTAAATAGCCCTATAAATTTATTCTTGTGGGTCATTTTATCTTTTTATATATTTACGTGAGTATTTTATATGTGTAAACCTAGGTGTTTTGATCAAAGTCACCCCAGTCCCTTCCAGCCAGCTCTTACCAGATGACTTCTACCAGGTCTCCTTTCTTGCTTCATGTACTACTAAAAATTGTGTATAGTTTGTATTGCCAGTATGTGCATGGCATAGGGCCAGCAGTTGGAGCATGGACAAGCTATCTAGACTCTTTCCCCAGTTCTCAATCATCTCCAATACCTTTCGACTACTGGTAGGGCTTCATAATCCCTCCCTGATCTACAATGGTGTTTTGAATGACTAGATTTTGTATAGGGCATGTATTCAAGGGGCCTATCAGGTCCAGAAAACACTATTCCCCACAGTCTTCTGCAACCTTTAGCTCTTATAATATCTATACTCCTCTCATATGATGATCTCTGAGTCTCAAGCTGAGGAGTGGGATGTTGATGGGCCTTCCGTGGAATTCTCCTTGAGTTTGACCAACTGTGAGTCTCACTATTGAAGCATATCTATTGGAGAATGAAGAATCTCGGTTTAGAGTGGAGAGCAGGGCCTTCCGTTGAATTCTCCTTGAGTTTGACCAACTGTGAGTCTCACTATTGAAGCATATCTATTGGGGAATGAAGATTCTCGGCTTAATGGAGAGCAGTACTCAAACGTCAGTGTGGAGAAGCCTAATTTAGTAACTATTTTGTCCTTGTTTTCCTTTTGTAAATGACAATGATAATCTCAACCAAGGGGGAACAAAATACCCACAGAAGGAGATACAGAGACAAAGTATGGAGCAGAGACTGAGGGAAAGACCATCCAGAGACTATCCCATCTAGTGATCCATCCAGCTAACCTTGTACTTCTCTGTCACATGGACAAGACCCTCAAACAGGAAACAGAATGAACCTACCTTCCTTATTCACCCTTCTCAGGGTTAATTTTGTCATATTGATAAGGTACCTGCATAGTACTTTTTTTCTTCTAGATATTTTAAAATCATACAAGTATTATTCCCAGTACTCATACCTAGTGGGACACTGGCACCTGTAACTCTAGTTTCATGGACTCTGTTGCCCTCTTCTGGCCTTCAAGAGTACATACACACACACACACACACACACACACACACACACACACGCACAGAGAGAGAGAGAGAGAGAGAGAGAGAGAGAGAGAGAGAGAGAGATTACAAATCTTCTTTAAAGAAAATATTTTTAAATAAAATTACCTCTGGTTGATTTTATATAGTAGTGTGATTTTTTTCATTAGAAAGTAGTCTCTTAAAGAATAAATAGTCTAAGTGAGGTAACTCAGTCTCAAAAGAATATCCATGGTATACACTCACTGATAAGTGGATATTAGCCTAGAATCTTGGGACACCAAAGACACAATCCACATACCAAATGATGTCCGACAAGAAGGAAGGAGTGGACCCTGGTTCTGGAAAGGCTCAAAGCATCAGTGTAGGGGAATTCCAGAACAGGGAATTTGGAAAGGGTGGATGCGGAAACACGGGGAGGGAAAAGGGCATGTGGGACCTTTGGGGGACAGGGAACCAGAAAAAGGGGAATGAAATGTAAATATAGAATATATCCAATAAAAAATAGTCTTTTAATTTTATAGAGCACAAGTTCTCAAGCAGAACACAGATTTAGACAAACTCGTGCATGAATACAGTGTGGGAGTTCAGAGAGAGGTTGAGAAGGAAATTCAAAGGTGGGCAGGAAAGCTTATTTGAGTGCTAAGCTCTGCCTCTCTTCTGCTCCCAAGGCTCTTTATGCAGCATTTTAGAACATAAATAGCACAGAAACATTCCAGGCTTGGAATAAAGGGCGACTGCTACATAATCATGATCCTGAAAAAATCTCTGCCCATCAAATCCACGCCAGATACTTACCTACCCAGACCACCACAGCCATGACTGCTAAAACCTAAGACTTCTGTTAACACACAGTGAAGCAATTATTTTACAAAATACGATTGCCTTAATAATGACTGCTTCCCTTGCATCTCATTAACAGTTCCCTTGTTACATGCCATGTCAGCGTCTCCATAAACACTCCCTTTTGTGCATGTGACTATTTTTATCTGGACAGGAATGTGGACGAGCCTTTTATAAAATAAAGTGATTTCCCACAGTGTTTGGTCTGGGAAGACTATTCTGGGAGACTGGGTCTTCTCATGGTATTACAACCTTATGGGGGTCTGCTTTAAATTACACAGGTCACTTCTGAATACTGGAAAAGAACCTACTTTCCACGGGCTGTTTGCATTTTGAGCCTACCCACCATTTCTCCCTTCCCCCCCTCCAGAATTCCCTCTCCCTCTCCCTCTCCCTCTCCCTCTCCCTCTCCCTCTCCCTCTCCCTCTCCCTCTCCCTCTCCCTCTCCCTCTCCCTCTCCCTCTCCCTCTCCTTCTCCCTCTCCCTCTCCCTCTCCCTCTCCCTCTCCCTCTCCCTCTCCCTCTCTTGTTCTCTCTAGCTCTCTTGCTCTCTCTCTTGCTCTCTTGCTCTCTCCTGTCTTGCTCTCTTCCTCTCTCTCTCTCCCTCTCTCTCTCTCTCTCTCTCTCTCTCTCTCTCTCTCTCTCTCTCTCTCCTGTCTCTCTTGCTTTACTCTCTCTCCTTTTTTCTGCATCTCCTCTCCACTTCCCTCTCTGTCCTTTCCCACATCTAGTCTCTTCCCTTTGACTTTTAGCAGATCCTCTTTTATCCGCAATAATATATCATCCCCCCCTCCTCTCCGAGCTTCTGTCCCTGTAGTAGCCTTCACCATGTAGTCTGCGAGATCTGCTTTCTTTACACTTGTAAGTTTTAATTCTAGTTCTATGACATTATCCCTTTGAAACGTAAGCCAAATGTCCTCTACATTGTGTCTAAATTTCCATTTATATATTGTGCCTATAAGACCAGTTCCCAAGGACTCCTTTATATTTCGCTCACTGACTAAGTTCACCTTTATGGGTGAGATAATAAAACATTTTGTTCCTGGTTGTGTAGACTTTCATCTCCAGGCGCTTGAGAGGGTGAAGCAGGAGGATCACTAATTCAAGGCCAACTTGAACTAGAGAGTGAGTTCAAGGACAGCCAGGGCAAGTCAGAGAGATATAATAGACTAAGGAAAGAGGTCTTTGAATTAGCTGAGTGATAATAATAGTAATAAGAATTTAAAATACATATATAAGATTTAGATATAAATGACTTTTAGAATGCTTTCTCATTTATTCTTCTTGTAATAGAATCTTGTATACATTAGTTTTAGTTTAGAGAAAGTCTCCTGCATGACCTTTTGCACACTCACAACCAGCTCTATAGAATCCCCCACAGTGACCAACTTCCCCTTTGTAGACCAGTATAAAAGTACATTACATCCCAATAAACCGTGTTTTATGTGCTTTCACTTTATATCCAATATCTTCTGGTTACACAGAGACACACCCCATCTGCAATAGTCAACAAGATGGAGGTACTAATACCATTCTTGAGTAATTTAAAAACCTGGTTGATATGGTTACTAAACTTGACCTGTAAAAGTTATGCCTCCACTATCCTACCTACTTTATGAACGTGTTTTGTAGAAGAGTCTCTCATTTGGAAATACTATTCCAAAGGACTCCTTTATTCAATGTATAATGTTAGTAATTAACTCAATTATATGGGCCTATTTTTCATTATTTTTGCAAAGGAAAAATGATGAATACCTCACCAATTTTCAAAAGATTTCAAAGCATGCCTGAGACTAAATAATTGAATGGCTTTGCTAATTTTTCTCTGCATGTATTCTTATAATTGCAATTATCTTTTCAAGGTAATGATCCTGTATTTATTTTACTTTTAAATTATTCCTGAGATGTTTATGGTCATAAGGTCTTGGTTTTCTACTACCCTTATAAAAACTGAAACATGATAGCTAAAGGTAATTATAACACAGCTGGTCACCCTTTTTGCCGTCTCAAGAAAATTTATGTCAGGTTTCTGTGAACATGTAAGTTTTTTTTTAGAGCTTATTTAGTTTTTATCACAAAAGAAAGATAAAATTTTCATTAGTTCATTCATTCATTCATTCATTTTATCCATGGGACTAGGGATTGAATCCAGGGTCTCATGGATGCTAGGCAAGAGCTAGTATTGAGCCACATCGCATCCCTAATGAGCTTCTTTTTTACTTTTTCATCGATTTTGTGAATTTCGTGCATGTAGTTAATGAAATATAATCATATCAACCCCTATACCCCATGCAACTTCCCCCAGGCCCCTCCAATACACCCCTCCAACCATTCAAAGTTTGATGCCATATATATACATATGTGTATATACATATGTATACATATGTATACATATGCCATATATATACATATGTATATATATATATATATATATATGTGTGTGTGTGTGTGTGTGTGTGCGTATAGGTATATGTACATGTACATGTGTATGTGTGTGTATATATATATATATATATATATATATACACATACATACATACATACATACATGTCCTACTAATTCAAGTTAGTACTCCCCAAATACATGGATGGTGTCCATCCACTGGCCATGGGAAACTACCAATGCTATATTTCAAAAAAAAAAAATTAGGAGACTCTCCCTCCCTCAGTAACAATCAATTGCACATAGCTCTTCAGGAAAGGGGAGGGCCTGGGGCTTATCTACTCATCTGACTCTTGATTTTGTGTTAGTCTTGTGCTGGTAACCACTGATATTGTGAGTGTATAATTACCACAATTATGCTCAGAAGACTTCATTTAATATTATGCTTGGAGGATTGTGCATCTGGGGGGGCGTGTATATTCAATGACATGACTGTAGACATCAGACAACAACTTTTTATGTCTGTATTTAACTTCCACGTTGTCTCTTGTTCTCTTCTGTACCCACCAGGCAAGGTGGACCACAGGCTTCTGGTGATTCTTGTGTCTCTGATTCCCATCTCACCAAGGAGTCTTGAAATACAAACATAGGTCCTTATGCTCTCCCTCGGGCTTAAACCATAAGTGTTTCATCCACTCAAACATTCCTGCAGTCCTGGCTTCTTTGTCACTTGTAGTTAGTCACCAGTGTAGCAGGCAGGACAGGCCATTGTCTTTAAAGAGAGCCTATTTCTCTCTACAACAGTAATAACAGAAGAATGCAGGAGGGACGCATGGGTAATGCCACTGAGACCTATAGAAATTCTACTGAAATATGATTTTCAAAGGCTGGGCAATGGCTGGAGAAGCAGCTTAGCACTTAAAAGCATTGGCTGCCCTTCAAGAAGACCTGTGTTTGATTCTTACCACCCCCAGGGCAGCTTATAGCAACCTATATCTCTATATGTCCAGTTCTATGGGACCAAATGCCCTATTCAGGCCTCCATGTCCATGGCATGTATATGGTACACAAACATACATTCTGGCAAAGCATCATACATGCAAAAATACAATAAATAAATCCTTAGAAAATGATTATCCTTAGAAGACATTATTTTCTTCTCAGATCATTTTAATGCCTAAAGTAATAAATGTTTTTAAAGAAAATTTTCATAAATTGCCTTCCTTTTTATTTGGGTATTTTAAAGACAGGGTTTCATGTACTCACACTACCCTGAAACACACACTATCTCTAAAGAGGGTTTAGAATGTCTGATCCTCCGACCTTCACTTCCTAAGTGCTGGGAAGAGCAGCCTGAGCCTCCACACTCAACTTAAAATTAGAAGCTTTAGAAACTCTGATGACAGATGCCCTCCATCAGGCCCATGTGATAAAGGTTTGAACCACAACCACCCAAAAATGCTATTTGCTACAGGCTAAGGACTGTGATTTTAACACAAATTCCTTTGTGAAACTCTCCCTGACGCCTAAACAGCCAGTATTCCTGGGTTCTACTATAGTGACCACAGAGCCTGGGATTCACTAATCTCTTCGTGTGTCTCTTTCTCTGTCTCTGTGTTTCTGTTTCTTTTCTTCTCCTCCTCTCTATATGTGTATATAATGGATTTTTATATAAACAATGATTTTATAGAATGATCTATGTAGGTAGATGTAAAGATAAAGGCATGAATGATAGATGTTGATAGAGATACTCCTGGGGTTTTCTAGAAGATGATGAACTGTACAATTTCCAAACAGTACTTCCTTCCCTCGGATAGAATACTTCAAAATGCAGTTTTCCCCAGGTTATATTGAGGAAATGTTGAAACCAGATTGACTAAAGCCCTGGGAGCTGGGTCATTCAATGCTAGCTGTACATTGCTTACTACTGACATCTCCTGCCACTGTACACTGATTCTTTTGCAGGGTGGGGGAGGTTATAGTAATTGTTAGGCTGTCATCTTAATATGTGACTTGAGATGGTGTCTCACTCTATAACTCAGGCTGGCCATGTGTGAGCATGTGAACCCCACTACCCACAAATTCACAGTGCTCCTCTGCCTTGGTGTCCTGGTGCCTTACATACTGGGAGTACCATACAATAATGTGCCTGGTTTCCACGACAGCATGTTTTCCCTCTTCTCAATTATTTAATATTTGTAAAATTCTGAGCAAATTCTTTTGACTGGAATACATTCTAGTTACACATTCTTACAGGTTTGTGGTATACATTTGTGTTACTGCGTCTTCCATGATTTTTTTCTGAAAAACATCTATTAGAAACCTTTATACTCATAAATAGGAATATAATTTTTTTATCTACTCTTTTCCATATAAGGAGCAAATTGAGTTGTTGGCCTTGGCCCATCCCAAGCATTTTCTACAATGGTTTTCTACTCACCAAACAAGGAAATTTTGTAACATTTTTGCCAATTCAATATACAAATAATAGTTGAAGCAGTAATAGCTTGTTACATGATACACATAATGCACAGACACCATGACTAAAGCAACATGCACTTATTTTCTCTGTTACTCTGTGGTCCCTGTTGCTGCTACTGGTGTTGTTTTTGTTAGAGGTTCAGGCAACAGCAACAACAGCCTGCAGCCCATCGGCTGGGAACAACTCTGATCTTGTCATAAGGCAAATGGTTAAAAAACCACTTCCGGTTCTATTGCTGAAAGAGGAATACATAGCACCTCCCAGGTCTCAATGAATGGCTGCCCACTATCTCAGTTATCAGAGTTATCAGTAGCTCTGTTGAGGGAGAGGGTACAGGAGTAAGAGGTTGTGGTGGGCATGCTAACCTATGGAATCTCGCATATCACTTTAGGTAAGTAAGTCAAGAATATCCTCAGTAAGAGAAGTCAGACTCCATCCACAGGAATGGGCACCTGGGTTCAGTTCTGAGTTTTAACACAGGGTGGCTCACAATCACCAGTAACCCCATCCAGATCCAATGAATCATACTCTACTTGCCTCTGTGGGCATCTGAACCCATGTGCACATACCCACATTCATAATTTAAAATACTATACAATCTTCTCAATAAAAACAATTCCAGCTTCAATTTCTGTCTTACATGTGGTGGTTTAAATGAGCCTTCAAGGGCTCATATATTTAAATGCTTGGTCCCCAATTGGTGGAACTGTTTGGAAAGTATTGGGAGGTGTGGTCTTGTTGGAGGACGTAAGTCATTCGGAGTAGGGCTTTGAAAAAAATCCTGCTTCATTCTTAGTTGGTTCTCTCTGCCTAGTGGTGGCTGTTGTCACAATAAAGGACTCCCTAGCTACTGATCTGGCACCATGCCTGACTGCTATGCTCTCCCAGACACACACACACACACACACACACACACACACACACACTCACACACAAACATGACGGTCATAGACTCAAACCTTAGAAACTGTAAATCCTAATAAACTTTTCTTTGTTTTCTTAGTCATACTGTTATAGCAAAAAAACATTAATAAGACAACATGGTATTCCAATGTTGTTTTCAACTCTACCATATTTTTAGGTGTTGTGATATCACTGCCTACTATCTGATTCTTGAACTATATACTTGTTAAAGCTGATTTGTAAAAGTGGGACATTTTCAAGCTATGCCACAAAACTGAAAATGTTACAGAAATCAAACTTAAAACAAATCACTACATTGCTATAGTGTTAGTATAGTGTTAAACATATAGTTGGTAGTACTATTAGTATTTATTATTTGTTCCCCAACTATCTTAATACACAAAATGATCCCATTATTAATTCCTGGGCTCTCATGTTTTATATATCATCAAATTATTGTTATAACTTCTGTTACATAAAGTTCATGTTGATAACAAAATTCAGTAATTTATATATTTAGTTAGTTGGATCATTTATTTTGAGTAAGAATCTCTTCTAAAAGGTGTTGAACTTACAATGTATCTCAATGTTTTGTCAATGTTCCCTAAAGTTTTTAAATAAAAAGAAATGCCGAATTTAATTTTCTGAAGAAATGACTATTCCTCTAATGGGTTCAAATAAAAAGTTAGAACAAAAATACAAACCAAAATTGCTCTCTATCAGGGTGACAAGATGTGTCTAAATGTGCCTGTCACTGAGCCCAGTAATCTGAATTTGAACCCTGAGCCCCAGACACAAGAAGAAGAATGCCAACTTCCACAGCCAGCACCCCAGCCACCACACATGTGCTGAGACACGCTAGCACAGCCACACAAAATTAAATAAATTAAGTGGTCATGGGGATATCTAGTGATTGTGAATATTGGAATCATTGCATGATTTATGACATAAATTACTTAAAAATTTAAGTGGTGCTGAACATACCCACAGACTTTTTTTTTTAAATCGAGATTGATGTCATTTGGAACTACTTCTTGGTTCAAATCCAGCACTGAAATAGCTCGCAGAGAAACAAAAGGGAACAAATTACTAAAAATAATGTTGAAAATAAATTGCAGGGAAAGCTAAACATGGACTTGGGAGAAAACAAATGTCCTTGCCCTGAGGAGAACCTGATTGCAGAGCACCAGTTCTTATACACTCTGTAAGATAGGTGGACATATTGTATTTCTTGAGTGAGCCTATTGGTTAAATACTAGTAACCATGCCTTTTCCAAATCTTCAAACCTGAAGGTTGTTGCTATCAGTTTTAGGTTGAGTTCAACCTTATAGACAGAATGTTCAGCGGGCCTTTTTGCAGGTTCAAGTCTTCCATGGAGAGTAAGTTCCTTTTGGAAGTTGATGTTTTATAATTTCCTGAAGTGATAAGTTTATTGTATGTAACTGGCATGCTTACACTGCTCGGTTTTATCTGTTGTCAGCCCTTGACCTTCAGAGATCATCTCTTTAGGTATGTATTGGTTGATACATCACCATCTTTGCCCTCTGAAATAACAATCCCTTTCCATCCTGCATTGCATTGTGCCTGCCAATCCTTAATGTTAACAATCTATTCTCCCAGATAATTATCTTTTTATCTGCATTCAAGTATCAGGCATGCATTTTTGAAATGTGAATCTGCAAAGATGAACATCTTTCCCATCTAGTTTTATCCGTGCTTGGTGTTATAATAATGCCAATGTGTATAATTAGTTCCACTTGCTTTTTAATACTCATGCTCTGTTAAGATACACTATAGTTTTCAACATCTGTTTCATATAGTTCTCCTTTTATTTTCAAAACATACAGAATTCAGTGAGTCTTCTTCATATCTACACTACAATTTGCTTTTCTTTTTGGCCAATATTTATCCAATACATTGAAACAAACAAAGCAACACCTTTTGTGATTAATGAGGTATGAGTTAATTCATGAGTGTTAGTAACAACAGGGAGGAATGCTGGGACTCTGAGGAGCAGGTGACTGTACCTAGCCAAAGAGCTCTGAAGGAGGAAGCATCTAAGGAGCTGACGAGAAAACTATTTGGAAAACACCAGCTAACCTTTTTTCTGCTCTACTGTAGAAAAATTTGGACATCACAAAATGACTATCAAAAGCAGGAATTCTGCAGGAAAAAATGCTGTAACCTCATTCTCCTGTCACCTTCTACTTCCCTGTAGAGAGACAATGTGGCATAATCCAACAAAAGACCAAAAGGAGGGAAGATGCCCATCAACTGTATCCTAGGCAACACCTCAGGTCACAGAGCACACTCAGAGAAACCTGAAATGTGGAAGAGAAAGCATCGAGCAATACCACAGAGTATGTCTGTAGGTGTGGGGGTGGGGCAGGCTGCAAGCTATGTCAGCCTGTGGAGGATTGTGGGTTAGGGCTGCTTGTAGGATTGCTGTTTAAACTGTTCCTTTCCTGGGAACACTGACCAAAAGGAAAGAGGAAGCAAGGGGGGAAATGTACTTCAAGAGTGTCATACACCAGGCAGTTCTTAAGAAATATTTCAGTCTATGACCACAGAGATTTGAGAAAGTCCCGGGTTTCATTAACTACTAAGATCAAGATGTTCATAAATGGATTGCAAATAAAGGAGAATTATTTTTATTCACTGAGGGATTCAGTTTCGGAGGGAACATGGCAGAATTCTCGGCTGCAAAAATGATAGAAGTCTAAGAGCCACCAGTTTCATGTTGTTTTGCTTGTGCTTAGTCAAAAATACTGTCCCACAATTTAAAGTAGAGCTAAGCAAACAGTTTAAGTAATTATTTACTGTGCCCTGCAGAGTAATACAGACTCACACTAGATAAAAATGTAGACAAAAAGTCTTACTCTGTGATTGAAGTCCTAGTGTGTGTCCATGTCAAATTCCAAGGGCAATTCTGAAAGTCTCAGAGCAGATCCAAAAGTTCTCCGCTCAGCACTCATGAACTGAACAGCTTCCCACTCCATTCCTGCCCCTTCCAGCTATGATCATAATGCACACGCTGAGCACCTAGGAAAAGGGAATTATGCCAATTAGATTTACTTCACTGTGTTCCTAAGAGATTACAGCTCAGAGAATCCAGTCTCACTATTTTACTATTCAAATCTTTGTAATTCACAACCACGGTAAAATTTACCCTTGTAATGACGTTCAGTATAATTTTGTTTAACTCTGTACATATCAAAAGGATATCCTTGTATAAAACCATAAGTGTGTATCCTATGCTCTGTATGGTTTAAGATTTTTTTCTGATTTATATTATCTTGAATATTGAAACTTTATCTGTGCAGACAAGAACACTACTTTTTTTTTTTTTTTTTAACTAGGGGTAGCCTTTTCTACAAACACATTCTGGGCTTGATGGGCCAGCAACAAACTTAGAGTAAACTCTAAAATGAACCCTTTCAAGGATTCCTTAGAAGCAAAACTTGCCTCTGACCCACCTTTACCCCCATTCTGCCTCTTAGAAGCCAAGTCCTACCTCCAGGCTGCTCACCTTTTAAGAGGCTGCTCTGTCTTAGCATGTGCGTGAAGGTTCTCACACTCGCTTAACCTGCTGGCTCATGGACTCAATTTGTTCAGTTTGTTGATGTTTGGGATCAACTCCAGGGTGAGTCATCTGTCAGGCTTGAATCATCTGCTCTTGGCAAGCAGAAAGGGTCTGAGACTCTTGAGAGGATAGGCCACTGTCGCTCAGACTAACACATCTCTTGACTTTAACCATAACAATTCAGGATTTTAACATTATTTTTGAGACCCCCTGCTTCCAGATCAATGCAAACAGGAAAACAAATTTTAAGATGTGAGTGTCATTTCAATTCAGCAACTTTTTGTTTCAGCTCCATCAGAGGAACATGCACTGTTTAAGGAAGTAACGGGATAAGTTTGTAAACTAAATGGATAGCCATATATAAGCATAGGCAGATAACATGAGGGACTGCTCCTTCTCAACAGCACACTGCATTGCAGAAAATAGCCCCAGATAATCAAGACCCAGCAATAGACACACATTGGGCCCTTAATTCACAGTTCCTTTTAAGTTAGGGATTTTTGTCATCTACCTATACAGTCTGCTTTCCTAGGAGGATAGAAGATTATTTTTGTTTTCTTATTTTCTAGTAATAAGGAAAATATGGACCAAATGTTCTAGATCCTTGAGCTGGAAACACGCTTCCTTCCTCTAAGCTGGTATGTGATTTTACAATTTTCAATTAGAAGAACTATGGGGACTTCTCAGTCAGGAAAGTGCTTACTACACAAGCCTGCAGACATGATTTGAGCTCCACAGCTCACATAATAATTAATAGTAGTAGCAACAATGATGACAATAATAATAATAGTAATAATAATAATAATAATAATAATAGTAATGGTAATGGTAATAATGATAAATAAACTCCTGCACCTGAGACTCAAGGAACATTCTGGAAAAAGGAAAGGAAAATTTGTAGGAGCCTGAGGATTAGGGATTTGACTATGACATTGTGTCTCTTAGTAAAGTTAGAAGCTATATCCATAAAATATCACCAACATGACTACCCAAACATGAGCATATAAGTGTGTGTGTGTATGTGTGTGTGCGTGCGTGCGTGCCTGTGTGAGTCTATGTAACAATAATTACAGAAGAGGCCATGAATAAGGAAAAGAGATGTATCTGGGTAGAGTTGGAGTGAAGAAAGGAAAAGGGGAAATAATGTAATTGTAATATCTCAAAAATATGATCTAAATCGAAATAGAGAACAGTATTTACAAAGAAGTAAGAAGCCTGGTTTGGTGGTTGTGAATGTGTTCTCAGTGCTGAGGTAACACTGAAGTTCACTGAACAGCTAGCCTAGCCTACACACACACACACACACACACACACACACACACACACACACACAAAGAAGTTAGGGAATGTCAAGAAAAAAAATAAACATCAACTTTTTGCCTCAACACATAGGTATACATAGATTCACATATGTCTGAACATACACGTTCATATCTCCATGCAGAAAACAAGCACATAAACATAATACAATAACATAAATCATATTTATGTGCATGTATATAAACCCAATTACAAGTAATCCTACTCTTTCAATGTTTTTTAACATAATTCTACAGTGTCAACTATTACCTAAAGGAAGTGTTAAGTCATACAAGACACAGTGCACACATATCTGGCTCAGTCTGTTATTATAAAACCCCATTCAACTCTTGTACAAAGACATTACAATCTGGAGCAAACATTATACCTGGAAGGATTCATTCTTATAGGTTCTAAATGTATCTAAATTCTTAGAGAACATGTTTATAGATGCAGTGTTCAGGGCCTAACCCCCCCCGAAAAAAAAGAAAAATAAAACAACAAAAAAAGCCTGTAGGAGAATATCTGAAAGCATCTGCTTCCAAAAAAATTAACTCAGTAAGTCTTCAAGGCAATTTTGAAGCAGGTGGTGGGTAGATGCAGTGAAACTGGAAGAGAGCCACAAGCACTGAAGTGGAGGCCCCAGCGGGATGTGTAGGGAAATCCAAGGAGAGTATTTTGATGGGTGAAGCAGAGGACAAGTTGGTCCATGAGCCATTCAGGTTTCTCACACTGTGACAAAGGACCTGGAAAAGCAACTCAGTGGAAGAAAGCATGGTTCTAGCTCAAGGTTCCAGAACGTTCACTCCAGCCTCTTCTGACTATAGAGATTCAGTCCTGACGTGAGGCAGAGCCATATGGTAGGGCAGCATGCGGCCAAATGGCTATACATCTGATGGTGACTAGGAAGCCCACAGAGAGCAGTCCCCACCAATGCCTCACATCACACAGGTGACCTGCCTCCTACAATTAGTCTTAATATTAGCCTAATCACTTTTAAACTTATCGATGGCTTGATACATGAACCAATCACCTCTCCATCATTATTCAGGGATAAAGTCTTCAACATATATCTCTTTAGAAAGAATTTTATATCCAAATATCCCATCATTCAGGTATGTATAAACGTTTCTAGATTAATCTAAGTGTATTTTATGGCCATCGACCTAGAAGATAATTCAGATGACTAATGAATGATGTGTACCTTGTGTGGGCATCATGCCATAGATGGAAATGTACTACAGATGGTGAGGCAGTTTGCGTGTTTGTCATGTCTGAGGAACTGAACATTTACACTATTTAATTTACCAAAACAAATAGGACTCTCTATGTTATATTGCAAATTATAATCAGAAAGCACAGTAAACAAACTATAAGCTCAGGTAATAATCTTGAATTTTATTTTGAAAGCTGTGAGATATCATTGAAATGATCCATTTGGCCATTACAGGTATGGGAGTAGAGCCCTAGGAGATATAAAATTGACTTGTCAAAACATGTGTGTGTATGACTGTATGTGTGCATGTGTGTGTTTATGTGTGTGTGCATGTCTGTAATTTAAAAAATATTAGTAAAACAACATTGATTTCACCATTTCCTAAGATTTAAAAACCAAACAGAGTTGGAATTAGTTTGGAGGAAGTAGAGAAATAACAGCTTCATATTAAAAAGATTTCAGTTCAAAATGTTGAGTATATGAGTCATCTTCAAGAGAAGGTGCCTGGATAGAAATATAACTTTGAACTATTATTGCAAAGAGGAAAAAAATCAACCCAGAAGAAAATATTTGCAGATGCATGTAGTTTTAAAGTGTTTACAAAGGAATTATTACTTTTTGTCTAGTTTCCACTTAAGTTTCTTACAAAACTTCATTCAAGTATTTTCCTTCAAAAAGGATTCTGCCATTAGGCCAGCAAACTTAACACACCACATGTGCGCATGCACACACACACACACACACACACACACACACACAAAATTGTAAATACCCTGTGTCTTAGTTAGGGTTTTACTGCTGTGAATAGGCACTATGACCAAGGCAACTCTTGTAAGAACAACATTTAATTGGGATTGGCTTACAGGTTCAGAGGTTCAGTTCATTATCATGAAGGTGGGGGTACAGCCGCATGCAGGCAAACATGGTGCAGGAAGACCTGAGAGTTCTACATCTTCATCTGAAGGCTGCTAGCAGAATACTGCCTTTCAGGCAGCTAGGATGAGGGTCTTAAAGCCCAAAGTCACAGCGACAAACCTACTCTAACAAGGCCACGCCTTCTAATAGTGCCACTCCCTGGGCCAAGCACATACAAACTATCACAGTCTGATAAATGGTATATCTAATAATTTACTAGACATTACCATGTTAGTTTACAGATTGGTGTGGAGAGAAAAGAGTTGAGGAAAGATGGTATTATTCTTCAGTCTACAAATTTGGGACCAGATGTTTCATTAATCATGGCCCAAACTTGAAAAGAATAGTTCTGCCCAAGTTTAACAGACTCAAGTGGTGCTCCCAATTCTAGTTTCATGTAGACTCTAATGCATGACTGCTGAGGTATAGACAGGAGTCTCTGCCTTTCTTCGTGTGTATGTTCTACCGTCTCAGCTATCCACTGTCCAAACTGCAATGTTAGAGAAGTAAGTGACTTTTACCCAAACTGGTCTTCTCAACTGTAGTATAGAGAGTGCATGGTTTTCAGATGCATTGGGAAAACAAACCCCTAAAATGTTGTTACTGGAATTCAAAGCATTTAACTCATATTTGATTATTTCAATTTTCATCTTCTGAAAAGTTTTTTTCAGTAAATTCTTTTTTCACTTTGGCATTTAGACTAAAGTAAAATCATCACTAAGTAGAAATATGTTTTAAAATTGGTGAAGTTTCCTGGTAATTTAACAAAAATCCTTCCCTGATATGGCTTTCTCAAATTTATGCTTGCCTCCTGACCTGGAGGATACCTAAATTTCTGAGCAGAAGTTGATCCTGAAACATCAGCTCCTCCACTGTGGGGAAGAAGAGGGTGAGCATTCTGACTTGCTTGCTACATGCCTGCTTCTACTTTTAGAGCCATGCTGACCTTTCTCATGGGCAGGTTCTAAGGGAACATTCACATAGCTTTGGGAGACTTAAAAATATTTTGCTCCTTCACCTTTGAGTTCATATGATTCATGGTCACACATCTATTATTTTATTGCCATGGTTTGAGGAAAACTGATGTGATTAACTAGTCTGAAAAATGTCTTTTCTTTAAATAGTGCTAAACTTTGGGACCAGGAAGATAGCTCAACAAGTAAATATAACTGCTGTCAAGCCTGAGCACCTGAGTTCTACCTCCATGATACATATGGTAGGAATGACACAGTTTGAGAGTCTTCTGTTTGTTACTGGGTTCTTATCAATCCATCCTCCATTAATGGAGTAGACCATTATTAAAGAGTGCATAAAGGGTGATACTTTAATACCATTCAGCATTGATAACCTAGAATGAGATAAAAAATGTACAATGGGTTTAAATGCAACAGACGTGTACTGTTGGTAGCTGTGGCATTCTAGCCAACACAAAATTGATGCAGCTCAATAGTTCTCAAAGAGCCTTGGGATGCCAGCTGGAGACAGTGGTATGGGCTAGGAGTATCAGGAGGAGCCACAGCTCATCTTCAGCATCTTCTTTCAGCTGTGGCTATAAGCCCCTAGACCAGTAAGTCTCCTCAGTTTCAGGTCTGAAAGTCTGCGGGCACTGTGTGATTCCTACTAGCTGGGTCCAGCGAGCTCTCTTCCTAGGGAAAACGTCTCAGGTCCTGGGAGCTTATGATGAGTCTGTTCCTGATGAGACCTCATGGTCAGTCTTCTTTCTCTATTGAGCCAGAGTTCCAGTTGCTGGACTCTGATGTTTTCCTTCTTTCCTTCATCAGTGGTCTTGTCTAGAAGCTCTGCCTTTGAGGTCCCCAGAGAGCCCAGATTTATAGGATTGCTAGTATGCCATAGATAAATGCAAGGAGGTAAAAAGTTAGAAACAAACAGGGGAGACCTGTCCAATTGGTACTGGTGGTGGTGATGGAACCTAAGCATACTGGAATTTGCCAAAATTTAATAGTCAGATCCACTGGACTATGTTCCTGCAGATGTAAAAAACATATGACTGTGGCAGGTTGCTTTGGGATTTTTGCAGGATGCCTACTGCTACACTATGCTAATGGGTATTGGGACCAAATCTCAGTTGCTCATCTACTCTTAGGACATAAGTGTGCTGGATGTCAGAAAACACTGTCTGCGAATAGGGATCCACTGACTTCCAAGAAATGGAGAAACCTGCTCCAGCAAGTTATCCTTTTGCCTCCTTGCATGTGTGTGGGTACCTATGTGTTGGGATATGCATGTATGTATGTATGTATGTATGTATGTACATGTTCCTGTAGCAGCCAGAGGTTCAAAAGACCAATAAAACCTGATTGTATGTGGCATCCCACTTATAACATCAGAAATGCAGAAGGCAGAGATAGGGAATCCCTGTTAGCCAGACTATCAGACTTAGGTACCTCTGGCTTTAGCAAGATGGGAAAACATCCAGACAGACACCAGGTATCAACTGTAGGCCATCACTTGCATGGGGACATACGTGTAAGAGCACATACATATGAACACATACATGCATGCATCCAAAACATATGCATAGGTAATAAAAAATGTAGTTTTTTTCAAATTGAAACTAAAGATAAACAAGAAGTGATTCTTGGAAGAGATGGGTGTTATTCTCTAGAATTTAGGACAATATTGATGGAAAATTTGTTCCAGAAAACACTGGATACACATAGTTAGGCTAGAATTGAACAGCCTTATGACAACCAGGCAGACAGTATGCAACTTATGCACAAACAGACAATGACTGAAGAGAGAAAGGACATACTCTCAAAATAGAGAAATTATGTCACCAGAATCGGTCATTCATGCCCATATAAGGATTATAGAAAAACAGATGGAGCCCCTGGCCTGGCACCAGTCACTATCTAGAAGTCACGGCCATGGCAGCAGAGAATGAAACATGATTGTTCCTCCAAGAAACTCATTCACTGAGTGGTTAGAGATGTCTGGTTCCTGCTTAAACACACGCCTTCCACTTTAAATGTGTTTGCTGTACTTTCGCCTCTGGTGGCCAGGACCCTTGGTAAATTACACAATGGCATGTTACCTTACTTCCCAGAAACAAGGAAACAACACAACTGCACACTTTGCTCTCTGATGTGAGTAACGCCCACAGTGACTCACCTCTAAGGAAACTAAGTGCTATGGTGGGTACATAATTGCAGTATGCCTGATTCTTTAACCTCGGAGTGTGTGTGCGGAAAGGCTGGATGTCTACTGTTTTAAGTTAATTATAATAGTAAAAGGTAACTGAAATTGAACCTCATTGTTAGAAGATTAATCGTGTTTATATAAGCTAGAGTTAATGGAATGAATGCTTATAGAAATAACATAAAGACAAAAAACATGCCTCGTGTGTGTGTGTGTGTGTGTGTGTGTGTATACCTATGCATGTCTTTGAAGAGTATTTAACATAGCTAAATCTTAATTATTCTTTATAGAAAACGTCTAAGTCACCTCATTCATGTAATGCCTTTAGAAAGCATCACACACTGATATTGTCTGAATATTACATGTTTAAAGTGAGTTCCTACAAGGCTTCACATGTGCTGCTACATTCTCAACCACATGTTTTACTTTCAGCTGTTGTCTCTTCTTGGGGTAGAGTGTCATGTATTCCATGCGGGCCTCAAACTTACTATGTAGCCAAGAATAGCCATGAACTTTTGATATTTCTGTTTCTATTGCTAAGCACTGGGTTTACAAACAAATATCATTATGCCTGTCTTGTGCGATGCTAAAAGTAAGACTCAGGGCTTCCTGTGTGCTGGGCCAGCATCAGTGAGCTGCTTCTCCAACAAACTTTCAAGTATTCTAACTGATTGATACAGTTATGTCAATATCCTGAAAACTTCTATGGGATTTTTTTTTCTCATTTGCTTTTAACCGCCCCCTACAACACCATAATGTATTTTTACAAAACCATAAAATACATTTTAATGGTATTAATTTAACTCTCTCTGAACTTACATCTTAAGAAATTATAACATTGCTCAACTTTCATAAATCTATATATTTCCTTTATCAATTACATTTCATTGTTTTTAATGCACTAAACAAAAAAATTAAATCTAGCATTACATTAGTTAAAAGGACATGAAAATTTAACTGCATTATTAACTTTAACTAATGCTATAAAAATCATAATAAACCTTAACAAATGAAAATACCTCTAGCCTTTTGAAAGATTTATTTTTACTTCATATGTATGAATGAAGTGTATCGTGTGTATGCAGTGTCAACGGAGGCCAGAATTAGCAGGCAAATTCCCTGACACTGGAGTTATGGGAGGTTCTGAGGAGCCAGATGCATTCTGGGAATGAAACCCAGGTTCTCTGCAAGAGCAGCAAATGCCTTTAATCTCTGAACTGTTTCCCCAGCCCCACTTTTAACCTTTAATTCAATAAACACTTTAATTGTTTTACAGTTTCTTGTGTTTTATGACCCTCTGATGCTGTTGTTTCCTTACTCGGGTAAAGTTTCAAGGTGACCCTTCTTCAGTGTTTCAAGATCCACTCCATCTCTCTTATTAATGTCACTACATGCAGTTGATGGCATCTCTGACCTCCACCCTTAGCACTACGGATTTCTGTTGTGCATTACAACATATTGGTCAACAAAGTGGACAAACAAAACTCAGAAAATTATATTTATTTAATCAAGCCAATTTCTAAGTAGTTCTGCATTCCAACCTGTTTTCCACAAAACCACCTTCGAGTGGAAGTTTCTGGTTGAGTCCTATGATGCAGACTCACATGGTGTTTTGCTGGGGCAAGACCCATGAGAGGACACATGATGTTTGGAGACAGTGTAATAGAACTCAGCAGACAGGGATGGGGAGCTTGTATAGCTGGCTTTGCAATGCTCCCTTGGCCTTTACTCTTCATCTCTGTGGATCTTCACTTTATGCAGAGAACTTCTCTGGGCATCCCAGATGATTCTGGTTACTTCCACTGACTTGTCCCTTGTCCTGTTTTGGTGAAGGCCTATATGTTTCTGCTGGATAGTACCATCACTGCTGATTTGTGTTTAGTATCTAACACTACTGAACTACTTGGAATTGCTCCCAAGGAACTACTTCTAAACAGGTCGATGTTCCCTTGTCCTATTTACCATCTTTTCTCCCCTACCTTTGAATGGTAGGCTAGAAGTGGGTAGAAACACTTGAGAGCCCTTATTAAAAGTAGCTTTTTAAAAAATCTAAGTTTATATTCCATCATTATCAGAGGAGAAAAAAAACAATGCAATATCCAAAGGAAGAAAAATTGAAGATATCAGCCACTTCAACATACTTTTTAAATACAATATCAAAATGGCTGGAAATAAGGAAAACTAGACACTAGAAAAACATTGTCGTTAATCTTCCTTTCATACTTTAAGGTACCAGAAGGAACATATTGACACTATTCATGTCACAGAGTGCTGTGTCACATGACATCTGCAGCTGGACGGCTTTCATGGTCCACAGGAAAAAAAATGAAAGTTTTTAGAAGTTCATTTCATTGTAGAATGAACCTACTTGCTTACAAAAAAGAATGCATGGGTAGCGGTTTAAATAAGAATGGAGCCCTTGGACTCATATGAAGAGTGACTTATGGAGTGACATTAGGAGTTGGGGCCTTGTTGGAGGAAATCTGTCACTAGAAGTGGGCTTAGAGGTCTAAAACGCCCAAGACAGGCCAACGGTCTTCCTTCCTGCTGCCTGCCAATCCAGATGTAGAACTCGCAGCTACCTCTCCAGCACCATGTTTGCCTGCTTACTGCCAATCTCCCCACCAAGACAATAATAGACTAAACCTCTGAAAGGTAAGCCAGCCCCAATTAAATGTTTCCTTCTATAGGTGTTGCTGTGGTCATGGTATGTCTTCACAGCAATAGAAACCTTAACTAAAACAGCTTGCTCACAATTATTCCAAACACAATTACATTTTAAGATGTATAAATACTACTCGACTTGATTGCATCTATTTCCTGATCAGTTTTCTTTTTTTTTTTCATTTTTAGGTTTTTTCCTGGACTGTTAAATGGCACTTTGACTCCTACTGTGACATTCTGCAAGTGTACACCTTATATTCTCATAAGAATTACAGCTACTGGTAAAAGTAAGTTAATAAGATGCTGATTACCAAGAAAACATTTTGTTTTCCATCTAGTCTTTCGAATCACCCTTAGCTTCCTGAACATTGATATATATATATATGTATATATATATGTATATATATACATATATATATAACAATGTTCAAATCTATATATATTGACATAATTATTGAGATCTATATATATTGACATAATTATTGAGGTGTACAAACAATATGATTATATGACAACAATAATTAATAGCCTTAAATGTGTCCATCAGTGTTCAGCTTAAATATAAAATGTTGATATAATTAATAAAATCACAATAACAATACAGTTAACAGAGGCTTGGCACATGCAAACCACTTAAATATTAGTAGCTATTACAAGTAATTTAGATAGGAAATAATATTGTATTTTCCTTGCATATACAGTATCTTATACTCAGAGTTTTCAGTTATGTGTTGTCTATTTTAACAAAGTTTGGGATTGTTTTAACTGTAAAATCATAGGGTAGTCTTGAGATGCTAAAAGTCTCAAAGCTGGATAAGTAAAAAATACCATATTTTAATGATATTGATGAAAAATTGAATATTATTAATTTGGTTTAGATTATCTTATTCAGGTAATATCATCAGGTAATGCCACAAAAAGGGGATTCTTATCTGTTTTTCAAGACCCATGTGCTTACCAAAATTTATTGCCAAAGAAGTCACTAAAGCTGCAATTTGCTTAGTTTCCACAGGAATGGAAATCGTTCCAATAACCATGACCCTATTTCGGGCAAACTCGGCCCAAACGGCACAGGCTAATCCATATGAACCTGATCAAAGCAAGACACTTTGAGAACCTGTGCCCCGTGCACACACCTGCCTTAACTTTCTCATCTAGATCCCTCTTGACCTAACTCAGTAATATCAGGTGTAGGTAATATCAGGTCTGCCTTTGTTCTCAGTAAGATCTATAGCCTCCTAATTTTCCCAGAGTGGCTAATGATAAATGGAGATCACATACTTACTAAATTAATTAAATGATGTAGAAATCATTTTCTGATTAAAAGTCACTGTAGGTGAATAGTTTGTTACAACCAACTGCAACCACCTCTCACTCTCTTCCTTCCCTGCGCCCTTCCTGGCGCTCATTCTATTCATCTTTTATGCTGTTCATTAAAACGTTACATTTTATACCCAGCATTGTTCACACCCTACAAGGATTTTATCACTTAGATAAAAGCAATCTCCCGGCTGCACAGCTGGCTTCCAGTGTAATCTAATTGCCTTTGTGATATGGCGAGGACACCTAACGCCATGCAGAGCACTGCTGAGCCTCCCCACACATGTAAATTAAATTACTTGTACATGAACTTGTTTTATAACATGTAACTGGAAAGAGTTTCAGCTCATTTAGTGAGATGTCTAACATCAAATCCAACTGAAAATGTGCATGCAGCGACTAGATATTTTCTTCTCCATCTCTCAAATCCCTAACGTTGGCTTTGTATCACATATCTCCAAAACATAATTTGGTTTATGGATATTGACATTTTAAATGTTCACACCACAGTTTTTGCCTTTTTTTAAGGAGTTCCTTTTATTTGTCAAGTCTGATGTACTAATCAAAATGTATTGCCACAAAAAAATTGAGTTGAATCTTTGTTTTGTTTCCATGGATATTTTATTGTTATCAACATATGACACATCGCTTAAAAGCCCGGAGTATACACTGTGAAAATGAGCTGGTTAGTATTAATGTCTCAGCCTTACACACTTCCGAGAGAGTAAATGCTGCCTTCTGTCTTTAGGTTATGTTTATTTTCACTTCTAAATTTAAATGTTCACATTTAATGTGGATTTTATTAAACATCTCCATAGTTATCCATAAGATGAATTTTTCAGGTTCATATTATAACTTATTTTTTGAGTTGAGGAACTCACAAACAGTAGCAATAAAATTAAGTTATGACTCCACTAAAAGTTTAGCATAATTTCTTTCATATTTCACATTAGAAATTGAGTTTCGAGTGGAAAATAACCATGTTTATTACATTGTGTTATCACTGTCTACTGAAGTATCAACCAAAAACACAAATTAGATAAGAATAAGGAGGAGAGAGACAGTTTGTGAATAAAATGAAATGAGGGTTTGAAAGTGTAGTTCTGAATTATTTGAAATAGATATCCTAACATTATTAGAGAGTAAAAGCATACTTATACAATTTTTAAACCTTTCTGAATAAAACTATGCCAAGCCCAGTTTTATTCAGAAAACAATGCCATTGCATGCCTGAGTCCACACTTCCAAATCACAGAATTTAGGAGGGTCAGAAGTTCAGTGAGTTCAGGGCCAGCATATCATCTACTGCAAGAAGGGGGGGCAGGAGTGGGGACACTGGGGGGGGAAGGGGAAGAATGAGGAGGGGAGGGGAGAGGAAAGGAGGGGACAGGAGGGAATAGAACAGAAGGTCACGGCAAGAGAGAGAAGGGGAGAGGAGGGGAGGGGACAGAAGGGAATGGAACAGCAGTGCAGGGAAGGGGAGTTAAGGAGATGAGAGAGGAGGGGCAGGAAGGGAGAAAGAAAGCAAAACTGTGAAATGTAGCATTAGAAGACATTAGGGAGCAGTGGGCACAGGAATCAACCAGCTGTCTAAGAAACAAAAATAGGTGGATCAAGAAGCATTAAAAAGTATCACAGCTGGACATGAGGTAGGAAAATGAACAGTGCAGACACAGGTCAGTGTACAACCATCCCTAAATAGAATGGGGCTCTGTGTTGCATTCTCACACTCTGCGCCGAATCAGTTCGAACAAAACCAAGAAGCACTGCATAAACGCTCCAACTATTCCTGATAGAAGTAGGTCCAGGGGCTTGTGTGCTAAAACATGTTCTCAAGCAAAACAAAAATAACATAGAAAACGCACAAGTATAACACGTGAGATCGTAATTATGTAAATATCCATTGAGAAGGTGAAATCTTAAAATAACCCTTTCCATGCTAAAAAACAAAAACAAACAAACAAAAAAAACCATCTCAGATTAGTTAAGTGGGTTAAATAATCTGGAATGCTATGCTTCCCATTCAATATATCATGAAAATGTGTGAAATTGGAAATGTGAGAGCTGTATTCAAGGTATGCTTTCTATCAAAATTGGTCAAATAGCTCACATAGATGAATCTCTTGCTTCCAAAGCCCTTTTAGGGTAACAAAGAATTAGTGAGCATAATATTCTGTACAACATTAAATGGGTAGCATTCTTTTAAATTTATATTCACGCTTAATGAATATTCTGGGGGTGGGGAAAGGTATCATTCATTATATAGTCAAAAATTTAATTGCCCTCTGTAACTTTCCAGTACTGGTCTTATGAAGAATTCATACCACCTGTATTCTTCTATGTTTCTTAACTTTCTACTAAATGCAAAAATTAATTCAGAGTTTAAAATACAGCAATAAGGGGTCTGGACAGATGTGACAGTGGATAAGAGCACTTATTGATCTTCCAGAGGACCCAGGTTCGATTTCCAGCATTCACAGGCAACTCAAGGTCACCTGTTTCTAGTTCCAGGAGACCGATGCCCTCTTCTGGCATGTGAGGGCTATTGAATGCATGTGTTGCACATTAGCCTGAATGGGAGCAGAGCTGTACACAGAGTAATAAACAAGTGGATTTTTATAAAATACAATAGTAAAAGTAGATGTTTGGTTAATGAAAGAAAGTTTGAAAATGTAAGACAAATAGTTGAATAATTGGTGGTCAGTATTCCCCCAGGGCAGATTAGTGCATCCTAAACGTAATATTAGAGCTATGTGTGATGCAAATCTAAGCAGATCAGACAGACCCTGAAGAATGTATCCCTATGAGCACCTAAGATAAACCTCTACTCTCTGGCAGACTTTAAGTTAAAGTAGCAGCCCCTCCTCAACTTAAAATATGTAAAACTGTAGTCAGATCCAGAGGATGTATTTGCAAAAAGGATAAAACCCTTCATAGCTCAACATCTGTGACTGTAACAGTAAACACAATGTATATTCCTTCTCTATCTATCTATCTATCTATCTATCTATCTATCTATCTCTATCTCTATCTCGGTGAGTGTGTGCGTGCGTGCGTGAGTGTGAGTGTGTTTGTGTATGTGTCACAGAAATTTCAAGCGAGGCTTCCTAGAGTTGGTACTTAATGTAAGTAGCTTTATTCATCTGAAGAAGCCAGTGAAAATTGCAAAGTCTCTGGGTAAGTGAAGTAGCAACAGTAAGGCGTTGGGCCATGGAGCAGTCTGCTTCATCTCAGCTGCAAGCAATTTAGTGCTATTGAGGAGGAAAAAAGAAAAGGAGGCATTGAGAATGAGGTTGGAAGACTGGCAGGAGCAGGGCTCCAGAGCGTGCCACTGCACGGCATTTAGGAGCTCATGATTTAGAAGGTGAGGAGGAGGTGCTTGCAAATTTTAAGCATGAAAGCTATAGGCTTGTATTAAATTTGTAAAGCCACAACTCCAGTGTGAGTGTGGAAAATGGATATAGCACTTCTGTTTCCAGTAATCTGGTAGACTGGGAATTAACCCAAACAACTGTCTTTCCAGACGCAGCCATGACTGAAAATAAAATACACTAAAAGCTACACATGAAATCTCCCTATTATTCAGATACATCGCTAAGGAATAAAAATATTCCTTGTAGCAGGAAAAGACAGACTAGTGGATGGCTCAGTCCCTAGAGCGCTCACTGGGCAAGCACAGGGCCTAACCTTGACCTCAGTGCCCACATGAAAGTCAGGATTGATTACACGTGGATATGGAGACAGGTGGATCCTGGTGGCTCTCTAGATATCTAGTCTTGGCTATGTGGTGAGATGCAGGTCAATGTTCTCAATGTTCCATCACATCACAAAAGAACAAAAGGTAAGGCAGCAGCTGATAAATGATACGTGAAGTTGACCTTCAGGTTCCAAATGAACCTGCATACCTATGCACATGTAAACACATGAACACTCTTACTTGAACATACAAGTGAACACACGCATACACACACCACAATAAATAAGTATTTTTATTAAGAAATTAAACAAATAAGTATATAACAATTGAATGTCAATTTAGACCCCAAGTGCAATTGTGAAAACACCAGGACCTCGAGTCTCTGACCAGGAAATGGCAGCACACAGAAGCCAATGTCTGAGTGTTCGGCTTAGTGGTATAGGAAGAGTTGGAGAATAATTGACTTTCACAGTTAAAGTATCAAGAGAAAGAATGGTTTGGTGGGCTGGCAAGTAATCAGGAAACTGTGCCAGCAACCAGGAAGACTGCCATCTATGACATCACAGACACAGAAGGCAACTTCACATTGATCTCACCCTGTCCCTGGAGCCATTTTGAAGTTTGCTCTTCCATTACAGTGTGACAATGAAGACAGGGCTGTTCTCTCAGTCTCAGGAGACAAGTTAGAATTCATAATTGGAAGAAGACATGGGCACTAACGAGCAAAATCATAAAACAGAATAAGAGAGGAGAGAAAGAGGAGGAAAAGAAAGAGGGGGAGGAGGAGGAAGGGGAGGAAGAGAGAGAAGAGAGGGAGGAGTAAGGGGAGGAGTAAGGGGAGGAGGAGGGAGAGGAAGAGAGGGAGAGGAGGAAGGAGAGGAGGAGGGGGAGTAGAAGGAGGAGGAAGAGGAGGAGGAAAAGGAAAAGGAGGAGGAAGAGGTCCAAACAGGAGAGATGTGATGATTTGAATAAGAAATGATTTTCCTACAGACTCAAGTATTTGAACACTTGATCCTGAATTGGAACCTCCAGGAAGAAAAGTCTCACTGGAAGAAGTACTCCCTGGAAGTAGGCTTGGAGGGTTTGTACTCCCAGCCCACTTGCAACTAGCTCCTCTCTTTGTTTGCAGTCAAGTATGTGATCTCAGCTTCTTTCTCCGACTGCTCACTGCCATGATTCATCTTCCATTATGAACCCTGTCCAACTGGAACCATAAGCTAAAATAAACTCTTCCTTTCATCAGGTATATCTTCCTACTGTATTTTATTACAGTAAAGGAACTAGTTCTAGGGGAAATACTAATTACTTATATTTAACATGTTATTGGCCATCAGTGAGAACAGGATACACACACCTCAACCAGAGCATCAGGGTACTTGCTGGAATCATCTGATCAGAAGTATGTTTCCTTGGGCTCTTCTTGGACATTGTGTAGACCATTTAGGAGGTCAGACAGAAGAGTTTTCTTCCAAGACAGTGTCTCATCCTTAAAATATTCTACTGATGGGTATGGGGTATTAAAGTGCCTTTATAGGCTTTGTGTTATTCTTGGCACCACAAACTTGATGCTAGTGAGAGACAGTCTGCAAAGTTGACACTGTCTCTACAAAAGTATCAGACTTAAATAATCTTGATGACGGAGATGAGCACAGAAGCATGGAACCCTTGAGAGGTCTCAGAAGTTCAAGGTCAAACTGAGCCCCATAATTAGACCCTGTCTCAGACAAAAGAAAACAGAAAGTATTATTTCAATAGCCAATCAAAAGCATCCAAGGGCTTTCTACCCTTCACTTCATGGTATGTGTCAATGGTTGACGTGTAAAAGCATATTCCTATAGACACCAGAAGTGAATGCCATGTGTATCCTCAATAGTTTTCTACCTTAAGCTTTTTGGGTCAAGGTCTCTGACTAAACTTGTACCTCACCACTGAGATAGACAACCCCAAAATTCTCCCGTCTGCACTGCAGTATTAGCATTACAAGTATGCATCCCTTTATAGGATGCATCTTCATGCTAGCATGGCAAATATTTTAATGACTAACCACCTCTGCAGGTCTGTCTTTCACTTTTGAAGTCTCTAGCTTTGAAGTCAGAAGTCTATCTGCTCTATGACCCCGATAATTACAGACTTCCCAGTCAATAGAACCACTGAATCTTTGCCCAACAGCAATATCAGCATCCAACTAAGCTAGGTGTCCAACTGAATCTTTAAGTGAACTGCCTTGCCGTCTTTCCTACCATCTGACTATACCACTGAGATATCTAAAGCAAGTACAGTATGAAAAATGCTTTTTCAAACTTAAATTGACTATAAACACTAGGTTTTTTTAGTAGTGTCTTGTATACTACTAATAACTTTGAGAAGAAAGCTGTAGCAATTTAAGTTACTTGGGAAATATTTTTTACCCACTAATGTTTGACTCAGTCATATGAGCTGTCCATAGACGGTCTTCCAGATGGGCTTCAACAGTGTGCCATAGCTCTGGATTCTTGGATACTATTATGAAAAGAAATCACAAATGGCAAAAATCAACTAGGGGCAATGATCCGGGTGACTCTGCAAGCCTATGCGCAGTTATGGATCTGAGCCAGATAATAAACATTTATTAAACATAAATTTCCCATTATCTGATGCCAATGAGATTTTGTGGCTATTATGAAACATTTTGTCACTGATAACAGAAGCTCACACTAGAAATGCATGTTTAGAACTGAAAACCAAATGTAGAAAACTTTGAAATAATGATAATAATGAGCCTGAAATGAGAGAAGAGTAAGAGATTGAGAGAGGGAGGGAAGGAATGAAGGAGAGTGGTGAGTATCAGGTGGTTTTTTCAGGTTCTATAGCCCCATCTGGTAGTAATCTCAGCAAGGTTCACCCCCATAGGCTCCCAGTAGCTATTCTGAAAAGTGTAAGATGGAATCTCATAGGCTGCCTCCTGTGGCCAGACAGGATTTCCAGTAGGGGGGCTGGCATCAACCCACCTCAAAAGCTTCAACCCAAAATTTGTCCTGCCTACAAGATGAGCAAAGATACAGATGGGGCAGAGACTGGGGGAACAACCAACCAATGACTGTCCCACCTTGAGACCTATCCCATGTGAGGGAGCCAACCCTTGACACTATTAATGCTACTCTGGAATAATTGCAAACAAGAGCCTAGCATAACTCTGCTGAGAGGCTTCCTTCAGCAGCAGATGGAAAGAGATGCAGAAACCTGCAGTCAAACATCAGGCAGAACTCCAGGGTGTCTAGGGTATAAGAGTTGGGAACAGAACTGAAACAGCTGGAGGGGTCAAGGAGACTACAAGATGACCTACAGAGTCAACTAACCTGGGCCCAGGGGGCTCAAAGAGACTGAACCACCAATGAAAGACTATACAGGGGCTGAACCAAGGCCCCCCACATACTTCTAGCCAATGTGAAGCTTGGGTCCACAACCATTGGAGCAGGGCTGTCTCTGACTCTGTTGCCTCCCACTGGGTTACCTTCTCTTACCTCGACTGCCTTATTGGGCCTCAGCAGGGGAAGATGTGCTTAGTCCTACTGAGACTTGATGTTCCAGGGTGGGGTGATACCCAAGAGGGAATTCACCTTCTCTGAGGAGAAGGGGAAGGGGTAATGAAGGGAGGGATTTGTAAGGTTGCACCTGGGAGGAGAGGAGAAAGGAGGGCTGCCATCTGGATGTAAAGTGAATTTAAAAATTAAATTATTGGGGTGGGGGAGCCAGATGAACAGGCCTGCTTCTTTCTGTGGCTGGATGTTTCTAGATTTTTGATCCAAAATTTGCCAAGTTAATACTGTGACCTCAAGACCCTCAACTACAATGCAGCCAGGCTGTAGTCTGCCTATCTTTGTGATACATATAATTAGATGTGTTCGCTTGATACTTATCCAAAAACTGGTTTAGAATTTGTCATTTGAACAATCGGAAACCTATTATGTGGATGATGCCACAAGCACATCCTCATTTTATTTTTTGTAAGTTAGCGTGATCTTAAGAATGGTTGTGTTTGGAAAAATGCTCCTTTCCTTCAGAATGTCCTGAGATTTATGTACGTAAATTAAATACCATATCTCGTAATATAAAAGATGATTTGCACCACACATTTATAAATGTTAGCGTTCACCTATAATAATATTCAAATGAAAAGGAGAGAGAAATAGACTGAGATAGAGACAGACAGACAGACAGACAGAGAAAGAGAGAGGCCGAAATACCAATAAACCTCAATTTTACTAACATCACAAAAAAGTGACTTTTAATTTGATTTTATATTTAAATTTTCACAGTTACACAGAATATGTTTAAAGAACTGGAGAGATGGTTCAGCAGTTAAGAGTGCTTACTGCTGTTCCTCAAGAGGACACCAGTTTGCTTCCCAGTCCCCACATGAAGCAGCTCACAACTGTCTGTGACTTCAGCTCCAGAGGATTCAATATCCTGTTCTGGCATCCCTGGGTGCTTGCACACTCATGATGCACTTACTCACTGATTCACAAAATAAGATAAATAAATATTGTTTTTAAACTGCATTTAATTTTTGGGGACTTTTATAACAAACGATGCATGAAAGGAGATCCCTCTGGTTTTGTTAAGATATTTAGAATCTGTTCATGTGTACACAGAAGAGACATAGACCAGGATAACCCCAGGTTGGGCTTATCACTTCTCTGCAGTGAACTGGTTTGGATCAATATGGAAGCAAAACAGAAGAAAAAAGAAGACGACTTTATGGTGACAGTGAAGATGCTTTCAGTTCTCGTTCATATTTATTATTTTGAAAACTTCAGATCATTTAATTATGTCACCTTATCTTTTGCCTTCAGTTCTTAAAAAGACAGCCATATTAATCCAGACAAATAATCTCTTCAGAAGTTTAAAAGTCTATCGATTTTTTCCCTTCTAAAATCTCCTCAATAAGATGTATCCCTGGAGAACTCTATAAAAGGGCAAAGATGCCTTTGCAGCCAGGACTCATTCAGATACTTGGCACTTTAAGGACTCCTTCTTCTTGTAAATGTCCCTGATTAAGCCCTTCTGTTCGTATCCTGTAATTTAATTTATATCATTATATTTTACACAGAGTTTTCTCATTTCTGCTTCCTGATTCACACACCATTAAGTGTCCACTTATGTAGATGATAGTCTTATAAACATCAAGAGGTTTTCCCCCATCCTTGCCACTGTTAATCTTAGTAATATACCTCTTTTTCTCAAATGGACAGAAAGGGAACGAGTTTTAGTTAATCTCTCTCTAATATGTTATATGAAATCAATTAATTTTAAGCCTCAGTGGCGAATTATTGCAACTGATAAGTAAATGCTGCAAAGGAGAATGCTAAAAATTAATTCTGTACCTTGGATTCAGTTGTATCTACACCTTGCAGAAAGCTATGATGACTTTATTTACTGGAATATCACCTGAAGAATTCCAGAGCATGGTGTGGATAACTCAGATGATAGATATGACAATGTCGCAGAGAAGGCCAAGTAGCAATGGGTATAAAATTCCAACGTCTCTAAATACTCAAGACACAAATAGCAAGTCAAATGATTCCCAAGAAGAAGAAAGGAGAGGACCCTGGGCCTGTAAAGATTGCATCCAGTTTAGTAAAGAAACCGAGGGGGTAGGGGGAATGATTGGGGAACAGTTGGGGGGGAGAGGAACTATGGGAACTATGGTGGGTGGGAACTGGGAAAGGGGAAAGCCTTTGGAATGTAAACATAGAATATAGAAAATAAAAAAAAAAAATTCCAACGTCTCCAGACTACGGCGAAGATTGCTATGAGATATGTAAGTTTTCACAACTTAAAAAAATAAATAATAAAATACCATTAGCAATGCATTACTATTCATTGATGAGGGGGTTAATGTAACCTTTGAATGATTTCTCATTCCTTTTAAGTAGAAGACAGACAGAGGGAGATTGCAGCATCTGCAGTGCAATGGGTTTGACTGATGATTTGAATGAATGAGTTGTATAAACATTAGCCACAAATGAGTCACACATAGCCAGAGATCCACAGAAATCTGAAGGCAAGATTCTTGGTACCCACCAATCATAAACTATTTAAGTACTTCACAGGAGAAAGAACAGAACTCCACTCCACTCTCAACTCTCAGAGGCCAGAGATTTGGCTTTAACTGCTAGTCAACTTGAAAGCCAGAAAGATGCATAAAGACTATCCAGTTGCCTTACCCCCCCCAATATGTGTGTGTGTGTGTGTGTGTGTGTGTGTGTGTATGAGTGTGTGTGTAAGTGTATGAGTGTGTGTGTAAGTGTGTGTGTGTGTGTGTGTGTGTGTGTGTGTGTGTGTGTTTTGAAAGATTGGCGCTAGCTGTAGAAACCCAGAACAACTATAGAAAGCTCTCTAAATTATTAAACTCATTTTTGTATTTGTTTATTTATTTAATCTTTTATTAGATATTTTCTTTATTTACATTTCAAATGTTATGCCCCTTCCTGGTTTCCTCTCCAAAAACACCCTATCCCATGCCCCCCTACTCACCAACCCACCTACTCCCTCTACCCTGGCCTGGCATTCCCCTATACTGAGGCATCCAGCCTTCTCAGGACCAAGGGCATTTTTTCATTATTGTTTGCACATGCGCATGTATGTCAGGTGATTTTTCCAACTCTCTCTCTCTCTCTCTCTCTCTCTCTCTCTCTCTCTCTCTCTTTCTCTCTCTCTCTCTCACTGTATTTTCTTTGGAGATTGAACTCAGGTAACCAGACTTAGTGGCAGGTGTCCTTGCCTGCTGAAACATCTTGGTTGCCTAGATTCACATTAATAAGCAGCAGGGTTTGGACCCAACTTGAATCTTCAGATGAAGTAATATTAATTTATTCATTATAAATATATTTTTGCCAAACTGGGTCATTACTATTACATTCCAAGAGAGAACACTTTGTTTAATGTATTTCTGCTTCCTCTAACTGCTACATTATGACACCTAATGAAATTTATCACCCTGAAATGTGTCATCACTGGTTCATGTGTGGAAGTACAATATTGACTTTAAATAAGCAAAGATTAGAGCTGATAAAACTTTTGTATTTCTTATTTATCTCTGTACTATGGGGGAAGTCTTAATATCTAATACCAAAAGAGAATATAAAGGCTCAAAACCTGTAACTTCCTCATCACATTTCCAGTGAAGAGGAGTGAACGTCAGTCTAATTGAATCCAAAGAGGTCAGTTTTCTTAGTTCTTATGGCTCCTCTCAGAGAGCTATGCTAACTCAGTCATAAATCAAGCTTGTAGCATACTACCTCACAAGATCTATGTTTAAACATAAGACAAAAATCTGAAATGTTTCAGAGCTTACAAATTTGGTTTCTAGGTTTGGGGTTGCTTCACTAGCAGGAAAGATATGGAATTTTTAAAATTATTAAATTTTTAATTAATGGCAATAATGGCATGTGGGACACACCCTCTTATTCACATCTGCATTGGCCAGTTCACAGTTGGCATTCCTTACCCTGCCCCATGCTCTTCTTTGCTCTGGATCCACTGAGAACATGATAAGGTCTCTCTCTCTGTGTACATGTATCTGACATCTTTATGAAATGGCAAATAATAATCACGAAAGAACAAACATGTGGGGCTGGAAAGATGACTCAGAGGTTCAGAGTCCTTGCTGTTCTTCCAGAAGACCCTGGTCAGATTCCCAGCTCCCACATAATGGCTAGCAAACCTCTATTAGTAGAGTTCCAGGGCAAGTAATGCCCCTCTTCTGGCCTCCGTAGGTATCAGGCACATATGTGGTGCACAGACATACATGTTCTGACACTCACAGAGACAAAAAGAGATCAAGGAAGCAAAAAAATTAGTTAGATATAATTGCTAAATAAAATCCTATGTGGCAGACAAAATGGATAATCACTTCAAATATATTTTAAAGTAACTGTTTGTATAAGTGATTGAACAAAGAATACTAACTTATTGGTGAAATACATTTAACCTGAGAGAAAATAACCTAGAACAGTGTGTTCTTATCCTAGAGATACACAAAAGTATCCTTAGATATTCTCAGTAGCAATGTTTCACTGGACCACAAGATGGTGCCAGGACTCTATATGTACAAATCTTTGTCCTAAATATTTTCCATTTTCCAAAGCAAAACTGAGCAGTGTTTTGGGGTTTGGTTTTTGTTTGTTTGTTTGTTTTTTTCTTTTATTATTCTGAAAGCAAAGATGGTGTTTCAAGAATATTCAACCATTGTGACTACATTAAACTTGTGGGGTTTTTTTTTCCTCAAATTAATTTACTGAATTATTTTATTTTATAATGTTTTAACGGTTTGGGAGTTCTGAAAGAAAGCTATGTTTTCCTTTGTTTTGGTGCGGTGGCTTACCTGTCAGTCTACAGCAGGCAGTCCCGTGCGTCAAGTCTGTTCTCGTCAGTTTGGGTCATGTTTCCATTCCCAGATCATAACTCTTTTTCTCTATCAACCTTTTTTTAAATTTCCTTTTAACATTCCAAGATTTGAGGCAGTTACCTTTTGTGTTTGGTATTTGTCATGGTTTAGATAAGAATGATCACGTATGATCACATACCTGATTGCTAATCATCAGGAAATGGTACTATTATTAGAATTATGTTGGAGCAAGACCAATCTGTGTTCCTGAGAGGAGGAACTTTGAGGTTTCAGAAGCACAAGTCAAGCCCAGTGGCCTTTTCTCTTCCTACTGCAAACTCCTCCAGCACCGTGTCTAGCCACGTGCTGCCATGCTTTCTGTCAGAACGACAATGAACTAAACTCAAACGGTACACAAGCCAAAATTAAATGTTTTCCTCAGCAAGAGTTGTTGTGGTCATCACATTTCTGCAATGACTAGAACACTGGCTGAGTTGGAAGTTGGTACCAGGAGTGGGATACTGCTCACCATGCTCCTCGCCAGTGGAATGCAGACTTTGGATCTTTAGATTACAAAAGGACTCTAAGAGGAGCTTGATGAGCCATACAAGTAAGAACATGAAAGCCAGGGCCAAGGGTGACTTGAACTGTGGAGACCTGGCTAAAGACATTTCTGAGGAGAATATTAGTAAGTGGCTTTTAGACCTTTCTTGTAATATTTTTGGTGAAGAATGTGGCTGCTTTCTGCCCTTGTCCCCAAAAGTCTGCCTGATGTTACATAGAAGAATTTGGGATTGGTGGTGTTGGTAGAGGAGATTTTAAAACCTAGTATTGATGATGCCATTTGGCTATTACTGGACACTCTTACAGAGATCTATAATAAGAGGGCACAAGCTGGGCAAAGAAAAACACCCAATGCACAGTTTGCGGGGAGGATGGGGGGGGGACACCAGGAAGTATAATGGAGCTAAATCTAGTGCTCATAAAATGTTTAAAGAAAAGCCTGATTCTAAATGAAATAAAGGGAGTAGTGGTCTCAGGGCAAGACCCCACCCAGATAAGCTTCCATCTTGTGGAAAAAAAGTAAGGAAACCTTCAACAAGCGAAAGCTGATGATGGTGTATTTGAAGCAGAGGCCCATACCTCAGCGCCATCAAACAACAGAATTTCACAGCTACATCTACATGGTCCTTCAAGGTCAAAGATACAAGAAAGGTGTTGTGAAAGTTTCCCTGAGGCTGAGGCGAGGCGTGTATCAGGGATGTCCCTGCATAAAGGCCCACAGAGGCCATTGCTGAAGCTGGGAAAGTGAAGCTTGGGTTTATTGGAGGTGCCAGAATGGCGGAGATGCTGGAGTCATAGGCTACCTGTCAAAAAAAAAGTTGCAGGCTATCGAGAGTGGAAGCACCAAGCCAGAGAAGTGGTGTTGCAGTCAATAGAGCTGAGAGGAGTTAGCAAACTGAAGCATTCTTTCACATCAGACATGGAGAGGCAGAGTTTGGAGTCCGCCCCGCTGGTTTTTAATCTCATGCTGGTCCGGTATCTCCTTACATTCATGCCCCATTGGTAATGTATATCCTGTTCCTCTGTGTGTTGGAGGTATAGGACCTGCTTTTTATTTTTATTTTACATGTATTACCATTAAGAGATAGCCGTGAGTCTCAGAAGAGACTTCGACTTTGTACAGTTAAACAGTATTGACGGTAATAGACCTTCAAAGTTGGACTGAATGCATTTTCATATTATGATATGGCTACAGAACTATGGTGGGCAGGAAGTGGAATGTGGTGGTTTGTATAAAACTTTCCTCCATAGGCTTATATTTTTTGAAGAAGTCTTGTTGGAAGAAGTGTATCACTGGGTGTGGGCTTTGAACTTTCAGAAGCCCAAGCCAGGCCCAGCCTCTCTCTCTCTCCCGGTCCCCTTCCTTCTCCCTCTTTCCACCCCATGCTGCTTGTGGAAAGAATGTAGAACTCTCAACATCTCCAGCACCATATCTGCCTAGATACTGTCATACTTTCCACCAAGATGACAATGGACTAAACTTCTGAACCTGTAAGCAAGCTTTATCAAATGTTTTCCTTTGTTCAGAGTTTCAGTGCCCGTGGTGTCTCTTCACAGCAAAAGAAAAGTGACCAAGACAGCATCATAGCATATTTTAAAACAAGGGAAATTTTAAAAGAAAGAAGGCTTGTGGGACAAATGAAATATGCTTTCAGAACTCCAGTTTTGGATCAGGCCTTGAATGCTCTTTCATTTAATTTATATATATGAATAATGTGTATTTTATTAATCACTGTCCCCATTTTATATATAATGCCCATTTTACATATAATGCCTTATTTTACAAATAATGATTTGGGATTAAAATTACTAAGTTACCTGACTCCCTTGTAGCAAAATTTAAAATTCAATATTGAATCTACATTGCTGGACACTGAGGTCCATGTGTGTCCTAGAAGACATTCAGTTCTCAGAAAGGTTCCATGCTCACCCCTTAACCTCTTTTACTTGTGTCAGAATCTTGGACAGGAAGATGTCTCTGAACATATAAGGAGTCATTTTAAAATCATATCTAAAAACATTTGAAACTTCACAAATGATTTGGTGACATGTTTTCTCCCATTCACTGTAAACATGTTCCAAATAGACTACCTTCTTGCAGCAACACCTTTAATGAAATGAGATGCTTGGTACAGTAACAGGGAAAGGGTCAACTAATGAAAGACTCATTAGATAAATGACATAATTAATCGGTGCCATTTGAATATTTTAAAAAAATATTCACAGTGCTTTCCTAGTTTGTGAAGTAGTCATGTGACCCTTGCCAACCCCTACTTACAAATTCGTCTTCCTGAAGATGGGGGAGCATCTTTTGTTATCGGCTACTATGCATCTCCCTGACTATAGTGATGATCAATGTTCTTGCCAGAAGACATTTTGGAAGCTGAAGGCCATATCAAATCTTGAAGATCCTCATTCTTTTCATTGGAGCAGGTATAACTCTGGACGGCAATCCTCTCAAGAGTGTTACTAATACTCTGTCCATTTCATTCTAGTTAATGACATGCTGTGAACACACCGATAGCAACACTCACAATCACTCCCATGGCAAGGCTCTGTCTGAACCTTCCTGACTTAGCAAAGACAGTGGCTGGGTCTTTGTTTGCTTTGACGCAGTACCTTTAATGAACAGGTCTCCTGGGATCACTCCAGCCCATTAACAAGGCACATCATGAATGCACCTTGATCTGACTTTCATTTCTAGTTTGGCTTTTGATCAGGCTTATTTTTTGCAAAGAAGGATTGCAGTTTAATTTTATAATATAACTACATCATCCTTTTTTTCTCCTTTTTTATCCAACTCTCCCAAATACCCCTCTTTCAAATTCTTGGTCTCTTTTTTCACTAATTGTTACCTTGTGCATATATTTATATGTATATGTGCATATTTCTAAATATATGCTATTCTGTTCATATAATGCTCCCTTTATGTGCTCTTCCCTGGGAAAGACCTCC
Source organism: Apodemus agrarius (assembly GCA_964023405.1). Classification (NCBI taxonomy): domain Eukaryota; kingdom Metazoa; phylum Chordata; class Mammalia; order Rodentia; family Muridae; genus Apodemus; species Apodemus agrarius. The sequence continues at coordinate 171,056,893 of OZ030006.1, forward strand.
CGCTTTCTTCTGTTGCCTGTAATACTTTGTATAGGGTTGAGGCCTTATGTGGTTTTCTCCATCCACTTTGGCATGTCCATTAATGTCAGTCTTGTACACAGCTCACATTTGGACAGCCACATATTGGTGTGACTTTATGGCTGTAGCTCCTGATAACATTAGAAGACAGAAATCTCACAGCAAAGTCTCTGATCCATGGCACTTATAATCTTTCCCTACCGCTCCATGGGTGTTCCTAGAGTCTTAAGTGGAGGGAGAATTTTAATGTTAACTACCCAGATTCAGGAGTTATAGCTCTCAGTACTTCTACGCTATCTCTCAAAGCTCCATTTTCAAAACCACTCTTCAGTGTTTGTAAATCCAGAGTCTTTCTTTGCTTTGAGACACTGGCTCATATATCCTGGATGATGATGAAAGTGATGCATTGTTTATCAGTTGCCTGTGAAAAGATTAAGTGTCTCTGAATCACCATTACCTGTGAGGTTACAGTAGTGATTCACATATACACTTTATGTGAGGGTCCATCATGACTGATACCTTAAATAGATCAAAGGATTGTAAGATGCTTAGACACTTGTGTCTGTGACAGGGAGGAGTGCATTTCCAGGGAGGACTAAAATATGGGAGAACAATTCATGGAGGAAATTTCTCTAAATGTGGTTAAGTACCAGCCAATGGACTGAGAGAATATATGGATCAAAAATGGGAGCAGAGAAGAGAGCTACTGTTGTCAAAACTCATTGTTCTTGAATGAAGGTGCCTTCAGCCTTTCAAATAAGACCCTCACTAGGGGACTCTACGAGGGCCTATTTGAATTTTGCCTCAGACTTAGCCCATATTATTGGATCCTGTTGTGCTTAAGTTTCATGGACAGAGTGGCTACAGAGTACATAGGTCTCCAGAAGCTAGATCATGACCCAACTTCCTTTCATATTTTACAATGCAATAAATCCCCATATATATGGTTATAGCTCTGTGTTTCTAAACCATTCGCAACTGTAAGTGGATGTTCAGCTACTAATATCTTCTGAAAGAATGTTCCCTGTAAAGAAACAAAGAGGTTGGTGTCTGCAATAAGACATTGCCTTTGGTTAACTGTGCCCTGCAAAGTATGAGTCGCAATATGAAGAGGAATCAGCACTGGCGAAGTGACCAATGACCTTTTCATTCCCTTGCTTTTAAAGTTTGAAAGGCACTGCTTTGTTTACTTCAAGAAAAAAAATATTCTTGTTTTATTTGTGCAAAGGTTTCCACAACCTATAATAAATTTCAGCCTCAGCTTCCTAAGAGCAGCACACCAGGTAGTTGCAGCTAGCATCTGGTTCTGATAAAGTTCCGTATCCCCTGCAGTCACACCTTTCATAAACACTGAATCTCAGAAACACCGCTCTTATTAAATCAGGCTGTCTGAATAATACAGAAACCATGAATTTAAATTATTGCTGGTATTCAGAGAAAATGGGAGTCTTCTGGCCTTTAAATGAGAACTTCCACTTTATTTCTAGAAAATGAAGTTATTAAGTTGTAAATCAGAGCCATGCCTAGAGTCCAAGTTATTCATGATCATGAAACTATGCTAAGGTATTTCAGCAAGATTGCTCTGTATTTTGTGTCCCCTCAAAAGAATGTTCAGCTTGATATAGGAGGATATGAAAAGCTTATCAAGTGTTTTTATTGGAGTTTCATATTTTTATAAGAAAGTAGGACGAAGTTTGTAACAGATGGAGAATGGGCACCTGGCCTACTGTATACTGCTAGAGAGGTTCATCGACTACCATCAGCTATAGAATTCAATGTGGCTTCAGGGCAAGGGATAGTGTTTTGATGAAGGTGCCTAATTTACACAAGATTTTCCCAAGTTGAAAATTATTCTCACTATGTATTTTTCGACTTTAGTAAAGTACCAGGCTGATGAGAAGCCTCACTGGGTTGAAAAGATTTCTCCTGAAGATGATGCTGGAATTCAATCCCAAGAATCCAGGCAATGGAGGAAAGAAATGATTGCTTCGAGTTCTGCTTTGACTCGTCATTCTCATCAAGGCTCACAGACCCTCTTTGTACACACACAAAACAGATAAAGGCATATTAAATGTATATACAGAATCAGAACACTCCAGAATTCTGTGCACTAAATCTCTAGGTCAGTAGTACCTGGAAAATGCAATGTGAGAAACATTTAATAGCTAGCTCTGCTGTGTGGTGCCACCCACTCACCTTGTAGAGCTTAATGGTTCAGTTCAGTGTCAAATGGAAAATTTCCTGGGAGAGGAGGGGTTGGTGGGCTGAAGGGACATGAGTTTAGATTATTTATATGTGCTTATGATAATACCAATATGGCCTTTGGTACACTGCTATCTCTCAGAGCCCCAGTTCTCTGAGTTGGAGATCAAGACTAGAAACTGAAGTTCCTGAAATATAACTAAGGTCTATGAAACCTAAATCAGATTTACTTAGATTCACAAGCCCCCAAATGCTTGAATCCGCCATTACTGTACCTTCTGCCATCTCCTTCTTGGTGGGTCTAGGAAGAGAGGCGAGCCCAAAGGACATCTTTACAATCACTGCTGGCTCTCTCAGAGTGCTCCTTTTTTGTGGTGAGCTGAATATTCCACACAGGACTATTGATTTCCCAATTCCTGAGTCAAGCCCTATATACATTAAAATATATTTTAAAGTAATCATTGCATTGAAACAAACCCAGAAACGTTTACTTGCATAATCCACCTGTGTTTATAGTGATGAGTGTTCACAGCCCATGTGGTATGGCCGTAGAAACTAGAATTATATAAATGGGCTTGTGTTTGACACACATACATGAGAGCTAAGTTAAGTCATAGCAAAGGCAAGGTGAAAGATCAACAACACATAACTGGTTCTTACTTGTGTTCTCTGTGTCTCTATCTAAAGGTGTTTCTATTTTATTTCTCCTTCCTCCTTTTCTTGAGAAAAAAGGACATTATTTTTATTTTATGTGCTAGAGTATTAATTTCCATGTCTGTGCACCATGTAGGTGTACAGTTCTTGTAAAAGTCAGAAGATGGTGTCAGATACTTGAGAAGTGGAGTTACCAATGGTTGAAAGCTACCTGAGCCAAGGTCCTCTGGAAGCACAGACAGTGTTATCAACCATTCATCCGATGTTATTTTCCTGGAGAGATGCATCACACACACCACAGAAGGGATCCCATCAATACCACCAAGGCTAACTTGACGGTCCAGTGAGTTTTACTGGAGTAACTTACAGGAGTATGGGCGAGGGGTTACTTACTGAAACAGTGGCTCAAAGAGCTGCATCACCAAAGACAACCATATCTTAAGTAACAGCTCACCATGCTCACCACACTGCACTGCCTGCAAGCAGCTCAGCTGGAGTAAGTGACCTTTCCAGGGATGTCACTTGATCTAAACATCTTCCAGAATGCTTAGAATTTTTGCTGCTTCCAGGAAGCTGGTCTGGTCTCAGAGGCTTCTTTGCTGCTTGACTTTCTAAAAGGAACTCTCAAGCTTTACTGCTTGCTCTGATAGGGCAGGGCCTAATGAATCTAGTCAGTTTGGGGGATTTCCTGAAGTTATTTTGAGTTGTTTACCTTGCTGAATTATTGAAGGATGGAATGTTTCAATCTTGGAGGAGACTGTAACAAGACATCCATCTCTCCAGATCCCACCTTATTCTCTGACACCGACTTAAACTACATAGCTGAAAATATCTGTGAGTAGCCCTGGGGTTCTAATCCCAGAGTTTCTTGAATTCTATAAACCTGGGGGGGTAGATTAGCAGGTAATATTTATCTCATGATAAAACAAAACACCAGATAAAGTTTCTAAAACTTGCTTCAAAGTCTACAGAAAAAGAAATTACTCCTTTTTTCCTGGAGTTCTCAATTTAGTACAGCTGCCACATTAACCTAATGGAAGGAAGACTTGGGAGAAGTTCAGTCAATAAAAAGCTTCCCTGCCAAGCATAAAGTCTTAAGTTCAATGCCCAGAACTCACATAAAAAGGTATTGTAGAGTTAACTTTATTATACACACTTGTAATCCTAGCAATTGGTGAGGCAAGTAGTTGAGATAGGGGAAAGGAGGTCTCCCACAGGGAGAGGGTTCATAAGGTCACAAACAGATACATCAATCCTCTAAAGAACCAAGATTCAATCCAACAATGTGGAGGAGAAAAAAAGAGCAAGAAGATCAGAACATACAGAAGAGAAAAACTATATAAAATGTATAAATCTTAGTAAATTAAATGCTGAAAGGGAAGAGAGAAAGCTAAGGAGAGAGAATTCAAAAAGATGTTTGTATTAAATGCTGAGGAGTTTTCTAAGATTTATGGCAGGCATCCAGCCACAGATCCAGGAAATTCAAAGAACATAAAATATGATGAATTATAAAATACTAAACATAACCATATAATATTCAAACTAAAGAGAAATAAAGGGAAATGTAAAATCTACTAAGGAGAAAGGGTAATAGTTATAGTAAACTTTCTATAAGAAGTCATGGGAAAATACATGATATTTAAAATATTTAAGAATTCTCTTTCTCTCTGTCTCTCTCTTTCTCTGACACACACACACAGAGAGAAGAGAAAGAGAGAGAGAATAAAATAGTATAGATAAGAAATTTGAATCCATCTAAAGAAATAAATTATTGAAAAGTGAATAAATTTTAGCTATCCTGGGTTTTTTGTTATTCCAAATGAATTTGAAAAATGCTCTTTCTAACTCTGTGAAAAATTGAGTATAGATTTTAATGGGGATTGCATTGAATGTGTAGCTTGCTTTTGGTAATATGGCCATTTCTACTATATTAATCCTGCCAATCCATGAGCATGGAAGATTTTTCCATCTTCTGAGGTCTTCTTCAATTTCTTTCTTTAGATAGTTGAAGTTCTTGTCACAAAGATCTTTCACTTGTTTGCTTAAAGTCACAACAAGATACTTTATATTGTTCATGGCTATTGTGAAGAGTGTCATTTCCCTGATTTCTTTCTCAGTCTGTTTATCCTTTGAGTATAGGAAAGCTACTGATTTGCTTGAGTTAATATTATATCCCACCACTTTGCTGAAGTTGTTTATAAGTTGTAGGAGTACTCTGATGGACTTTTTTGGGTTGCTTCAGTAGACTGTAATATCATCTGCAAAACCCAGGATAGCTAAAACTATTCTCAACAGTAAAAGAACTTTGTGGGGAATCAGTATCCCCAACCTCAAGCAGTACTGCAGAGCAATAGTGTTAAAAAAAACTGTATGGTATTGGTACAGTGACAGGCAGGTAAATCAATTGAATAGAATTGAAGACCCAGAAGTGAACCCACACACCTATGGTCACTTGATCTTTGACAAAGAAGCTAAAACCATCCAGTGAGTAAAAGATAGCCTTTTCAACAAATGGTGCTGGTTCAACTGGCAGCTAGCATGCAGAAGAATGCAAATTGATCCATTCTTATCTCCTTGTACTAACCTCAAGTCCAGGTGGATCAAGGACCTCCACATAAAACCAGACACATTGAAACTAATAGAAAAGAAACTGGGGAAGACCCTGGAGGACATGGGCACAGGGGGAAAGTTCCTGAACAGAACACCAATAGCTTATGCTTTAAGATCAAGAACTGACAAATGGGACCTCATAAAATGACAAAGTTTTTGTAAGGCAAAGGACACTGTCAATAGGACAAAATGGCAACCAACAAATTGGGAAACGATCTTTACCAAGCCTACATTCAACAGAGGGCTAATATCCAATATATACAAAGAACTCAAGAAGTTAAACTCCAGAGAGCCAAATAACCCTATTAAAAATGGGGTACAGAGCTAAACAAAGAATTTTCATCAGAGGAATAGTGAATGGCTGAGAAGCACCTAAAGAAATGTTCAGCATTCTTAGTCATCAGGGAAATGCAAATCAAAACAACCCTGATATTTCACCTCACACCAATCAGAATGGCTAAGATCAAAAACTCAGGAGATATAGGCACAGGGGGAAAAATAGGCACAGGGGGAAAGTTCCTGAACAGAACACCAATAGCTTATGCACTAAGATCAAGAATTGACAAATGGGACCTCATAAAACTACAAAGTTTCTGCAAGGCAAAGGACACTGTCAGAAGGACAAAATGACAACCAACAAAGTGGGAAAAGATCTTCACCAACCCCACATCCGACAGAGGGCTAATATCCAATATATACAAAGAACTCAAGAAGTTAGACCCCAAAGAACCAAATAACCCTATCAAAAAATGGGGTACAGAGCTAAACAAAGAATTTTCACCAGAAGAAATTCGGATGGCTGAGAAACACCTTAAGAGATGTTCAACATCATTAGTCATCAGAGAAATGCAAATCAAAACAACCCTGAGATTCCACCTCACACCAGTCAGAATGGCTAAGATTAAAAACTCAAGAGTCAACAAATGCTGGCGAGGATGTGGAGAAAGAGGAACTCCACTGTTGGTGGGATTGCAAAATGGTAAAACCACTCTGGAAATCAGTGTGGCAGTTCCTCAGAAAATTGGGCATGTCCCTTCCAGAGGACCCTGGCATACCACTCCTGGGCATATACCCAGAGGATTCCCCTGCATACAATAAAGACACATGCTCCACTATGTTTATAGCAGCCTTGTTTATAATAGCCAGAAATTGGAAGGAGCCCAAATATCCCTCAAAGGAGGAATGGATACAGAAAATGTGGTATATTTATACAATGGAATACTACTCAGCAATTAAAAATAATGAATTCATGCAATTTGTAGGTAAATGGTTAGACCTGGAAAATATCATCCTGAGTGAGCTAACCCAATCACAAAAGAATACTCATGAAATGCAATCACTGATAAGTAGATATTAATGAGCCCAGAAGCCCTAAATACTCAAGGCACAATTAGCAAGTCAAATGATTCCCAAGAAGAAAGGAGAGGACCCTGGGCCTGGAAAGATTGGATCCAGTTTTGTAGAGAAACCGTGGGGGGAGGAGAAATGATTGGGGAATAGTTGGGGGGGAGGAACTATGGGACATAGGGAGGGGGGAACTGGGAAAGGGGAAAGCCTTTGGAATGTAAACATAGAATATAGAAAATAAAAATTAAAAAAAAAAACTCAGGAGACAGCAGGTGGATACTGGTGAGAATGTAGAGAAAGAGGAACACTCCATCACTGCTGGTGGGATTGCAAGCTGGTACAACCACTCTGGAAATCAGTCTGGCAGTTCCTCAGAAAACTGGACATGATAGTACCAGAGGACCCTGTTATAGCACTCCTGGGCATGTACCCAGAGGATTCCCCAGCATGTAATAAGGACACATGCTCCACTATGCTCATAGCAGCCTTATTTATAATAGCCAGAAGCTGGAAAGAACCCAGATGTCCCTCAATGGAGGAATGGATACAGAAAATGTGCTGTATTTACACTATGGAAAACTACTCAGCTATTAAAAGCAATGAATTCATGAAATTCTTAGGCAAATGGTTGGAACTGTAAAATATCATCCTAAGTTAGGTAACACAATCACAAAAGAACACACATGGGGAAATAATTTGAAATGTAAATAAAGAATATAACTAATAAAAAATAAATTAAAAAAACCTGCCTATGTTACAAAAAAAAGAAAAGAAAAGTGAATAAATGAAAAGAAAATATGAGTCTCCACAAGATCAAATCAGTCAACATTCCAACATGGAAGGGTGAGGGGCTCTTGGGCCCCCACCTCTAAAACCGGGATATTGATGGTTGATGGCTTCTGGGGGAAAGGAGGATTGCTTTCTTTCAAAACCTGTGCCTGGTATATTGGACACACTGAATAGCATATCACTACACACAAGAATATATGCATAGCACAAATTCCTGGATTCCTATACAGGTCAATAAAAGCCAAAAGGGCATCAAATTATGGATAGGGAAGTAGATATTGATATTGGAGGAGTTTGAAGATGAATATAAACAAAGTACATTTTATATAAGTATAAAATGCTCAAAGAACTAACAAAAAGGTTACAGTAAAACCAAGAGTGAATTGGGGAGACATATGCATTGTAGGATTGGCCGGTTTAAGTCTTGTCTCAGGATGACTCCTTTTTCATAGTTTACCCAAGACAACTTACGCAGAACCACTCTTCATGTCCTTCCTTACCATTAGTCTACTTTACAGCAGAAATGCCAATTAAAGTCTTCTGCTGTTTTTTTCTTTAACTTAATAAAAAGGAAATTGCCTATTTTATTTTTCTCTTTATTCACTGTCCCAGGAGGCAACAACTGTTTGGTCCATACAATAGAGACAATATATTAATGATGTAGAGAATTCAGAGTGAGATAAGATGTTACAAACTCTACTCGCATCATTAAAATGGTAAATGCTCTCTGTGCAAACGATCTCACTAACAGAGCAGCTGGCAAAGTTCGCAGTGGCAAAGAGGGAATTCCTAACTCTCAGCACAAGGACAATACTTCTCCAGTTCTTTCTCAGCTTGATTACCAGAGCTGGTATCTCTGTTTTATTCTTCCTTTGCAATGAAAAATAACAACGTTGGAGGAGAGGAAGAAAAAAATAAAACTAGAAACAACTATCACCTGAAACACAATTTGGGTGCTAATTGGGTATTTTTAAGAAAAACAGAGAGAATAACAATGTTGCACCTCACTTCGTGTTACTGTCACAAACATAACACAAAAGCATATGCTCGTTGCAAGAAATCCCCTGTAATGTTTCATTGTATATTGTCAGGCTAATAGGTAGGCATCATTCATGATTGAAATAAACGAATGATTAAGAGAACAATAAAGAGATTTTTTTGTGGGAATTGCTTCTGCGATCCCAAGTAAAATAAATATTTCTAAAACCTGCCTTTACAACAGAACCTTGAGCCTAATTTTATGTGAGCTATAGCTGTGACAGAAGGCTAGACAGCTAGACATTTTGGGCTTAGGGTTTCACGATTTAGTTATAGGAACACCTTTCCCTCCAGAGACCCTTCCACTGACATCAGTTCTGTCCATCAACTCTCACTGCTGGTTCTGTTACCAGCCAGGATTACCTCAGGCTGGGACTGGTCCTTAGACACATGGGTCTTTGGAAATATTTAAGATCCTAACCCTATCAATGTTTAATTATCATTTTCCTGCAACATATTTTTGGAGGAGTTATAACATCTCACGATGCTCTCTGAATGAGCCTCAACTTTATCATCTTAATGCCTGGAGAAATATGCTCTACAAGGCAGTTAACACTGACCAAACAGATCTTGCACGGACCAACCAGCCGGGAATCACAACTGTGGGTAACCAGGGGCTTGGTATCCAGGAAGGCACAGGTTTGGCAGTGACAGACACAACCACAGAGGCGGTTTGCAGCTTTTAAGCAAGGATTTTTATATAGAAAAATTGGCATTACAATTCTGAAAAATTTATCCAGTGAAGCAATTACAAAGAATGATTATCACAAGCATTTGGCACAAGAAGATACAAAATCAATCAGGTATGAATTTAGAAGATCATGTATGAAGCATCACATTCCCTGATCAGAATAAATTATATGAAATCACCTGTAGTTAATAACCAACTTTCAAAAGTTCAAAAGTTCTTAAGAACACTTGGTTATGCCCCCTAGGTCCTGAACAAGTTAAGGAATTTCTATGAGTAATCCTTATCTAACATCTAGCTTCTGACATATTAAAGCTCTTGAGATTCACTTTAAGACTATACTTAATCAATGCTTTCCATACCACAGTGTCAGAGCCATCCTCATCTACACACGCATAATCATACAAATTTATATGTTGTTGGGAGGTTATTTTATCAATGTATAATGTTATAGTTATGTAACTGATTGTGAAGCAAAGCGTTGAAATTCTAAGAAAAGAGGTCATGGCCAGTGCCTGCACTTCAAAGAGTGGACTTTCACTCAACTTTCTCACTTGGATACTCTCAGCTCAAGCTATCAGGAACATCTTGTGAATATAGAAATACAATAGGGGAAACCAAAGCAGGCAAGCTGCCATGAGAACTACAGCTCAAAATTATTCTCTGGCCAGAGAGTTCCACAACCGGTTCCACGAGACCTTCCCCTTTGGAGACTAATGCCTTAGTCTGTGGAACTTGTCACACAGAATCTACTGGAGTTGGTGAGGCAAGATCTGCTTTAATAAATGCCACCATAACCTGTTCCTACTGGTGTCCAAGATGCCTGGGGGTGAAGGGAGGAGCTGGGCCATACTTATAAGAATCCATAATGCATACTTGCAGTCTGGCTGTTGAAAAAGAATTGATCTAGGATCTTTTCCTTCTGCTCTCCTACTGAAGTTAATCTTAAGAATAATTTCTTTAGTTTCCCTAAAGAACTTAGACATCACATCATCCATTGGCCTTTTGTGTTCCAGCAACATCGTACCTAATTTCTTTTCACTTTACCTTAAGAATCTGACAGTCTCACCAGGATTCCTGTTCAATATCAGAAATAAATGGCTCTGCAGCACTATTATGTTGTCAGAACCCACACAAAGGAGCATGAGAAGGAGCAGGCTCCTGAGTGATGGAAATGCCAGGAGGAAACTTTGGCTCTGACTTGGAATTTTAGAAGTAGCAACATTTGGCCTTCCAAAATGCTTTCTCTTTGGGAAGGAAAATACACCACATTAATAAAATGTTCTCATTAGCAAATAAAAAGGGACAACTCACATTGCCAACTCTACTGAATAACTATCATTATTTAGTAGGTAGGTAACTTACAAGACAGAAGTCTTCTGCTGACAGTTTCCATAGGTGTGATATTTTAAAATTACTGACCTAATCTTAATAAACTATGTTAAATCAAATAATATTTATACTAAGATTTACTCCATGGTGCAAAGTTCTACAAGTTTTGACAAATTAATACTTTGTGTTCACTGTTGTGTTGTTGTACACAATAGCTTTTCTACCTTTTTAAAGATAAAAAGCCATTAGGCTTGTTCTACTCCTCTTCCTACATCCATGAGTTTCTGTTAACCATTATATATGTCCCTGTGTATGTATAGAGTAAAGTGTCTGACCAAGTGCTAACACCAGGCTCATAGTATGATATTTTTTCTCTTGCATAATCTGCACATAGTTGGAGCCTAGGATAGCATGTCAAAATCAGCTTCTGCCACTTAGTATGTGTACACCCTGGATGTGTCTGTGTATCTCTCTGTAGCATGCTAGCTCGTTTCTTTTTGTTGAACCACTGTGATAGTTTTTCATCTATTGACTGTTTGTCTTGTTACTTGGGGGCAGTTTTGAATAAAGATAAGTGAAAGAAAACCTCCTGGTGAATATGTTTTCATTCAAAGTAAAAATATTAGGGTGGCAATCGATTGTTCATCTCATAAAAATTTTGAGTTTTAAAAGGTGCTATAAAATTACCATCCAAATCACCACAGAGTCTTACATTACTGCCAACAATAAGTGTGGATTCTTGTAGTTAGGAATTTGGCCAGTATCAGTGGATTAGTGGATTAGTGTTTTATATTTTACTTCTGTTTGGGGATGAGAGTTCCTCTAGTCACTGTGTGGACAAGTAGATTTTCCAGGTTTTTAGTTGAAGCTTTTGAAAGGCAACTTCTCACAGGTATTTTGGACAATATTACTCCTAGGTGAAGATTTAATAGATTTGATTATTTTTAATTGGTTTTATATTATATTTTCACATTGTGGACAAGGCTCCTTTATTCAGAATAATTTATGTAACATCCTTAATTCTGTTGCTCCCTTATTTTTATTTTGTCCTTAAGGTTTTTCCTATAGCATGGTGGCTTTACTATTTTATATTTTATTAATTTTTATTTTTATCTAGACTGTGCATGTTTGATAGCTCCTTTAAACTGCATTTTCTTGCCCCTTTAAGTTGCTTGCTAAAGATTCTCCACTCATAAAATTTCAACTTATCTTAATTGAAAACATAAATTAATTATGGCTAAGAATATCACATCTTTTAATATACTTATTTTCTCTCAATTTTGTTTTGTAATATTTATTGATCTTACCCCCAGATTTCATGGCATTGTCTTCAAAATATTTTGAAGATTTGTTTGCATGTTTATTATGTGTCTGACTACTTTTTCCTGATATATATATATATATATATATATATATATGAAGACAAGTATACATATAGTATATATATACATATACTACTTGCATGCCAAGTGACTACAGAGGCCAGAAGAGGGTGTCTGATCCCCTGTAACTGGCATTACAGATGATTGTATGATTGTGAGCTTCAGTGTAGAAGCTGGGAACTGAACCTGTGCCCTCTGCAAGGGCAACTAGTTCCCTTAACCCTTAGCCCCTTAACCCCTTAACCCTTAACTCTCCAGCCCCTAGACTAGTTGAAATTTTACAAATAAATCGCACATGTGTTCTTCTGATATGTCTGTGCCTTGTGTCTGTCTCATCTACCCACATCGCGTTAAGCAACAAGGCACATACAGTATCTGAGCTGAAACTTCACAGATGCTATTACATAAGTGTATGTTATCTTTAAATATGTTATCTTTAAATATGCCATTCACACACAGAGCTGCATTTTGACATTGGGCTTCAAGAAATGCATACATCTATTAGCTGTGCCCAGCTCCAATGCTTACTGGTGGGTTTTGGCCTCCTTCCTCTCTTAAATTTCACTGGTGCAGTATTAAACGATGTCCAGGGACTCTGAAATAAGCATGCTTTACTTAACACATCAAGTTTAGATTGCAAAGGTCAAAGGCGTATGATTTGCTGACAGATAAAGTGTTCTGTGTCTGTTTCTTCGCAGCACTGGTCCAACATCAACATGGCAACCTCGGAACTCTCTCGACAGAGTTTCCCCATTTAGCCTGGCACTTTTCCCCACCATATCATTTCCTTCATGAACCATCTTCTTTACCAATTCTTTCTTTGTCAGTCTGTGATGAATTTTGTTCTTAGTGTTTTATAACTTACATATGTAGAGTCTATACTTTTTCGTATCTATTATGAATGAGGCTTTAGATGTAATAAAATCCCAAAGTGTCTGAGTTTCCCCAAACTCAGAAGCCCATTCCTAGGGCATTCCTGAACTTGCCAGCATCCCTGAGAAGAATGCCTTTCTTACAATCATCACGATTTTTTTTTATGTTTTCAGTTTCTTTCTTTTCCTTTTTTTTAATTCTATATTCTTTGTTTACATTGTAGACAACGTATCACTGTCCTGATATATGTCAGAACTTTGCTTTCATCTTTAGTATTCTACAATTTCACTCCCATTTTTTCCAACACTGGTTTTACATTTACTTATCTATCTCAGCAAGGAAGATAGACATTTTATTTGAAGACCATTTTTTTCTCTCCTACAAGTTATTTCACCTACAGCTTTCTGGAGCAGATGGATTATTGCCTAAAATACCTTTCTCTTCTTCCTGGGGAAGTGCTGCTAACCCTTATCATATTATGTAAGACTTGGACACTTGATTTGCTTTAGTCGGAGAAATCCAAATGGGTGTTCCAAGTGCCACACTCTATACAGAAGAATTTGCTGAATTTTTGTTGCTGTGACAAAATACCTCACAGAACCAAGGTCAGGGAGATAGAATTTATTTTTCTCATGGGGTCCATAATTCCCATCTTTGTTAACTCATACCATTTTTTTGGTCCCAAAGTAATCCAAGTGTATAAATTTATGATAGTGAAGCTTTGTTGAAAAGGAGGGTCTTCTCTCACAGAAGACGTGAAGCAGAGGCCAGAAAAGAGACTAGAGGCAGCATTCAAGGTAATGCCCCGTTCCCATAGTTCCTCCAGCTGGAACGTGTTTTTCCATGAATTGCCCAAATAACACCTGAAAGCACACATGGAGCAGTCAATCCTGCATGGGACTGGTCTGGCTGAAACCAGAGTAAAAACTCAGTGATGGTATCACTCCAACTTTATTTACACTGGCTGTATCTCAGACAGGAAGGTTACTTTCTATTATGAATGCTCAAAAGCAAAATGAATAAACTGACTCTCAGCTGACATGATCTATGGGTAAGTACTAAACACATCTGGGTGTAGGCCTAACATTTAATATGCTATGTAAAGTTTGCCTTGGGGTTACTCAAATGCTGATTTCTTTGCAATCCGCATTGTAATGCTTATACCAAGAATCTCAGGACTCAAGTCTGGGTGAGCAGTACTTACCATGTATTCTCTGCCTTGTCAGTAAATGATGATCACCAAATGGCTGGGTAGAGTAGAGAATAGGTTGGGGTGCCTACCAGCAGAGGAAAAGGATAGGAGGAGGCAGATCAGCAGCAGGATGGAGGAACTGGCGCCGTGAAGAAGGGGTCTGAAGTGCCAGATCAATGAGATATGCAAGTATCATAGGATGGGGCTGGGAGGTAACCAGATTAGCATAGGAGGGGAAGGTGGACCAGTTAACTGTCTAGCTATGGAGATGCAGTTTTGAATAAATCTTATTTCTTCTGTGTAGCTATGGGGTAATAGTTTAAGGTAAAGAAATACAGCCACAAGAAAGAAAGAAAGAAAGAAAGAAAGAAAGAAAGAAAGAAAGAAAGAAAGAAAGACCGCCACTGGATTAGTTCACTGTTACATTTGTATTAAGAACAACTAATTTACATCTAGATTTTTTTTAATTACGAATATTTTAATTGGCATTTCTGATGGAAGAGGCTATCATTCAAACATTAAATAAATATTATCAGTTTTATTCTCTCTTACTCTTTCTATATATTTTTCTCCCCAACTTTCCCTCTTTCCCTCTCCCTAGTCGGCCCTTGGAGACCAGGTATAGATTCCAATCTATTCGGGAACTCTCTATGTTCCAAAAACTGATCTCAAATTCTGATCTTTCTCCTCTGCCTCCTGAGTGCTTAGATGACAAGCATGCACCACCACATCCAGGCCTTTCATTCTCTTCAAAATGTACATTTTCACAGTTTCTTCTAGATATGTCCTCCAATAACTAGCAGCTTAAGGTTTTACTGGGAGCCTTATTTTTAAAAAGTCTTATTGGCATATTCTAAAGTATTTAAAAAAATAATATTTAATGGACCAGCTATTGATAGACTGTAGAATGTGTCTAACAAAACTCCTGAGGGACAATGAGCATACAGCAAGAACAAAGAGTAGGTAGGGTTATCACTTCCATCCTAGAAACACTGGAGAAGGGGCTGGACTGCCAGGAACAGTTACTGAAGCATTAGAAGGGAAGGGTTGTATACAGCCCATAGGCACAGCCACTGAGGAACACAGGCCTTGCCAGGACTACAGTGAGGCTCAAAGGAAAAAAAAGCCTTCCCACTTTCTGCTCTAATGGTTTCAAATACACTGATGAACTTTTCTAGTATTTGGGTCCAAATCTAAGCCAAACTATATGGGCTCATATTATAGAACCCACAGGATTTAGAGTATTTAGCATAACAGAGTAGCATACATAATGTCTCTGATGCTCCCACACACCATCCTAGCACAAGGATTACAGATCCCACTGCCATACCTGGCCTTTCGTGTGGAGGTCCTGGTGATAGAACTCAGGTCCCATGCAAGTCGGGTGTTTACCTGACTGAACTATCTCCTTAAATACCTCTGTTCTGCTCAGATGGCTCTACAAGGAAAGGTAAGAGCTGCCCTGTCTGGTGACTTGAGTTTGACCCAAGGTCCTACGTGACAGAAGGATGGAACCAACTCCCACACCTCTGTCCTGACTTCCACTCTCACGCTGTGCCCTGCATGCCACCCTACACACAGTGAAATATTTTTTTAAAAAACACAAATATTAAAATGACATCATGAGCAGCTGTATTTTCTTCTGAGTTGTGGAAAGGTGTCATAGAAGCGAAATGGCATTATGGAGTAAGGAAAACACCCCTGGTGTGCATGGTGGATTAATGCTAAAATAAAAGTTAAGTATCAGGAGGTAGAGAACTATAAATAGGTACAATAGCACTCTGTTCCTGGCAACTTTAAACTGTGACCATTAGAACCAGAAGTCCATAGTGTACCTAAATTCTCCAAACTGTATGCAAAAGATTTCGGGGAGATTACTAGTTTGTCTTAAAATAAGGAAAGTGAAATACAATGTCATCATTTTTCCTAAATAATGGGCACTTAAAACAATGCTTCTTTCAGCCATGCTGACTAGAAAGAACTCCCAGAACTTTCTAGAATTTCAATCATTAGTATCTACCACAGTACCAAGAGGGAGAAACTTCAAGCTTTGTTCCTTTTTGGAAAGATTTTAGAAAAAAAATCTAGCAATACATTAAGGGGAAAAAATTCAACAGCTCCCAGGGAGAAAGTTCTCTGTCCCTCTGATTTGAATCTATAAGGGTCTGACACCTGGCTTGCAAAGATGGAAATATTTGCTGCTTTTCTATGACTTCAGAGTGTGGCATGCACATGTTCGTCTCTCCCTTCCACTCAGCTTCTTAATAGCCCAGGAGCCTTCATACAGTGAGAGGCACAACACTAACTCCCTGTGTTCTGACTTTGTTCTAAACACGGTGGAGAGCTGACGGGATACAATCAGAGATAAATCAGATGCCGGATCTTAAATGAAGCAAAAGAACCATCCTTTACATGAAACATGTTGTTGCTACACTGAGGAAACATTTTGTGTTGCGCCATGACTTCTAATCAATGCTGATTACATTATGTTCGGGCATTGTGATTGAGTAGGAAAACGCCCTGGGTCTTAGAAAATTCATGAAGTAAGCGCCTGAGGTATCTTGATGCCTGCTGCATCCTGGAGAAAGGGAAGGGGCAGGTGCTTAGGATGTTCCCAGATGATGATCCTGTGATAAGGAGACAGATGTTCCTTCAGCCTCTCTCAGCATCTGAAAATTTTCAAAATGAAAGAAAAAATTTCAGAAGTTGAAAGCATAACTCTAAATTGGTGTGTGTATTCTTTTTATCTTTGAGAGCTGATTCCTCACATAAATGAATTTGACACAGGTCCAAACTAATTATCAAAGCATGAGGCATTTGAAGGGCATCATTAATTGAAATTCAGAGCTGTGTTAGGATCAGGAATGAAGTGGCTGCATTATGAGCTATTCGCTTTCCTTTCACGGTCTCATCCATATTGTCTTGAGTGTTTTGGTTTTCTTGATTGAAAAACATCAAGATTTTATTTAATTGTACAAATTATGCTCTGGCTTTTAGAAACTAACAAAATGGATGACAAGAAATGATTACAATATTGTCAAAGAACATTCAGTGAATAGCGGGATGCAAGAAGCCTCTCCCTCTAATCATCTCTACATCACCTGCTACTTTCAAATAGATCCTATACACAAATTTCATGCTCAAAGCATCCTTACTTTCATCCTTAATTCTATATTGAGGTTTTTTAATAACATATGGAATCAGTAAAAGTTCTGAGAATGATGAGCCCAACTTGTGAAAGGGAGATGAGGGGAATCATGGAGTACTTACAAAGGTTGATGCTTTGTGAAACAGCTGTTATGTTGCTTCCTAGCTAGGGATTTCCAAATGGCCCCCAAAGCACCAGTTTTATGAAATCTTGTTAGAAAACACTTCTTTCTTCTTGTCTCATTCTCAAAGCATCCAATGGAATAACTGTATTATGCTATAAAATGTGCTCAGTTTTGAAGAGTCCTGTTAGTGTAGTGATGGGAATTTTCTGACCGGCTCTTCCTATCATCCACCCTACAGAAAGCGTTTGATGCTTTCTTTGTACTCTTACTAGCACGTAGCAATTATTCATAATAATAGGCTTAATTATGACATTTACATACATATATGCAATAAAAATTTTCCAACTGCACTCTCTTATCCTCAGTAACTCATCCTAAGGTTTTCTTCTTCACCTAGACCCATTTAACTAGTGTGTGTGTGCACATATGTGTATGTTTATGTAGATGTGTGTGTATGTGTGTGTGTGTGTGTCTGTGTGTGTGTCTGTCTGTCTGTCTGTGTGGTGTGTACATGATTGGATCTGCTAGCTCTCATGCATGCATGCACTAATCCATGTGCACATATAGCATGTGTGCATGGTGTGTGTGTGTGTGTGTGTGTGTGTGTGTGTGTGTGTGAGTGCAGGTTCATGTGTGGGAGTGTATGTAAGAGACAGAGGGACAGAAATGAAGACAGAGAAATGGAGAGGCAGAGAAAGCCAATGTTGAATTTTTGTTCACAATACTTGGCACACTTGTAAGTACTGAATTGATTTGTTTGTGTGAGTGTGTGCCTGTGTGTGTGTGTGTGTGTGTGTGTGTGTGGCCTTTTTCTTAGGAAGATGTAGAAAAAGATGGATTTGGAGCTGACACAAACCAAATAAATAATTCCACTAGCTTAACTAAAAAGGAGTGCTGATGAGGGGTTACTTAGAGCAACAGGATGACTCGAAGGCTAAGGCAGTAATAATCATTCCAGAAAACACAGGTGGTCGCTCAGGGATCCTGCGTCTCGGAGCTCTCTCCATGACTCACAGGCAGTTAAGCTGTCTAGAGCCTTTCAAGTAACTCACAGACTGGGACAGTGTCCTCTCCAAAATCTATTACTTTTTAGATAGCTTTGAGACAGATAATTATGAATTTTCTGAGTTTCAAGGACTATCTGGAACTTGCGAGTTGTTTATTTTTGAGTCTTAATAAGCTTTTCTACAAGGTGGAATGTTCTGATTAAGAGGTAACTGTTATACAACAAACATGTGAGAAGAGTTGTGGGAGTTCAGAGACAGCTCAGTGAGTTAAGTGCTCACATAATAACCACATAGATCCTAATTTGGAAACCTAGCACCTCTGTAAAAGCCAAGCATGGTGTCACATGTCTGAATCTCAGCCTTTGATGGGTTTCAAGACAGGCTGACAAAATGGCATGAGAAAGACCCTGTCGTAATGTGAGAATCAATGGAGGAAACATCAAACTCTGGCTTCTGGTGTCGCATGAGCCAGAAGTGACCAACCGTATACACATGTGAACACCTACACACACAGGCAACACACACACACACACACACACACACACACACACACACACACACAGTGAATTGCTCTAACACCCTCAGAAACAATTTCTCTATGATTGGTTCAGGATTCCTGCAATTTCTCCTTAAACAAATATACACTGTGAATCTCCTGCATTGGCTTCTTGATTTATAAAGATTATTAAGGCACATTGGTTGACAATTAATTTAAGGGAAAGTAATTGTAGAGACACGTAACAGTAGATAAAGAAAACACAGATGACAAAAGCACTAAAGAAAACACCTGCAAGGAGCTTTGGAACCAAAACAATAGATGGATGTGCTTATCCTTATTACAAATGTAGGATCAGTTTCCTCTTGTGTTTGAAATCTCTATTAAGACAATAGTAGTTATATTGAAATGCACAGCTATTAATTACACACAAATCAATATCTGTCATTAAAACAGAAGGTAAGACTGAATACACTATATCAGTAAATGAAACCTGAAAGGTGACTATTGTCACCATCATTTAATATGCTAACCTGTCTCTTCATCTTAAAGATTTCCAAGTTTTCTCAAATACAATCTATAAATTGGAATTTCTGTTAAAAGTCTGTTTGACATTTCTAATTTACTTCTAGTACCTATTTGATATTAGAGGCCTGTTCTGTTTTTCTCTCCTTCTGGTGATGTTAAGAGATGAATAATGCAAAGGGTAGAGCAAAGAGAGCATCTCTGTTCTGTTGACAACTGCTCACTAGAACCTGGGCAGTCACCCAGAGTTCCTCACACAAGAGAACCTACTTCTAGTAACTCAGAAACTATACACTTAACTTTAGAATGAGCCACCCAGTACTCCCAGAGCTCACAGGGACAAAACCATCAACCAGAGAGTACACATGGTGCTGTCCAATGGCTCCAGACGCATAGCAGCAGAGGATGGCCTTGTTGGACATCAAAGGGAGGAGTGGCCCCTGGTCCTGGAAAGGCTCATGCAGCAGTGAAGGGGAATACCAGGAAAGGGAAGAGCAGTGAAGGGGAATACCAGTAAAGGGAAGGGGGAGGGGTAGATTGGGGAACAGGGGGAGGGGATGTCTTTTGGGGGGACCAGGAAAGGAGAAATCATTTGAAATGTAAATAAAGAATGTATCTAATTAAAAAAAAAGAGTTAACTTCCAAAAAAGCTTCAAATGTTGCCTGAAAAGGAATTGATTGTGCTGAAATTCTAGAAATCAGAAAATAAATGGGTGGACATCATAAGCCCTTAAGAACTAAGCGGAAATTAGCCCAAAAGCTCAAAATAAACAAGTTACAATTCACCGAGCACAAGAAGCTCAAGAATAAGGAAAACTTAAGTAAGGGTGCTTTGGTTCCCCTAAGAAAGGGAAGAAAATACTCACAGGAGCAATAAGGGAGACTGTGTGAAGCAGGGACTGAAGTAAAGGCCACCCAGAGACTGCCCTACCTTGGGATTCATCCTATAAACAGTCAACAAACCCCAACACTACTAAAGATGACAAGAAGTGTATACCAAAAGGAGCATGCAATGGTTGTCTCAGAGGGGCCCTGCCAGAGCCTACAAATACAGAGGCAGATGCTAGCAACCAACTATTGGACTGGGCATGGGGTCCCCAATGTAGGAGCTGAAGGAAGGTCCAGAAGAACTGAAGGGGCTTACAGCACCATGGGAAGAACAATGATTTCGGCTACCCAGACACCCCAAGATTCCCAGGGACTAAACCATCAACCAAGGGGCACACATGGTTCCAGCCAAAAATGTGGCAGAGGAAGGCCTTGTTGGGCTTCAGTGGAAGGAATGGTCCTTGGTCAGGTAAAGGCTCAACAGAGACCCCAACAAAGGGAAACCGAGGGGGGAGGGGGGAGTGTGTCGGGTGAAGGGGCATATACATGGAGGTAGGAGGAGGGAGGAGTGGTTGGGGGTCTTTGGGGAGGGGGGAAATTGGGAAAGGTTATACCATGGCAATGTAAATGAAGATGATATTCAATAAAAAATGCACAATAAATAAATAAACTCTTAAGAACTTAAGGAAAGAAAATGAGCCACCCAGGCATATGTGGGTATCACTGTTTGAAGCTGGTCTTTGCTTTACAATCTTGTCTGTCTTACAGTACACACATCTTTTCCTGAGGGCAGTCTTCCGTTCTTTACAAACTGTTGAATTCCCAATCTACCACCGGAGTAACTAATTCTAGAAGAGTAATATGACACAAAGCATAAACCATTACCAAATGTACATGCTGAGGCCAAAAGCGCGTGTCAGATCCCTTGGAACTGGAATGACAAAGGTTATCGTCAGCCATTTAGATGCTGCGAACTGGACTCCTGTTCTCGGGCATCAGCCGCTCCTCTTAACTGTTGAGCCAATGCTCCGGCCCTAAAGACCAGCTTTGACATCATCCTTTCATCACAAGTATGTAAATATAGATGTCCATTTTATATTTCAATCCTAAAAGTAATTTAAAATCGCCCCATCCATGTTTGCACATGCTTCCTCATGTCAGCATGCTTCGAGCTCCTCGTGGTTTATGCTTTTCTGTTCTTACCACTGTTCTCTGATGTCATTCCTTACTGTTCTCCTTCCCTTTCATGACGACAGATGACATGCCTGGTGACAGCTGAGGTGGAAGTTCAAATACAAAATACCTTGGAATGATGAAATTAAGGAGAATATGTTATAATCATCAGTAGTCACATAATATTAGTGGGTGTCAGTGACAAATAAACTTGGACACATTATGAAATAGATAACAAGTTTATACCCACCAAACAATAATTAAGAATTTACTTTGGTTCTTAGGCTCTCTGTAGAGCTGCTCAAGATACAATTCTGTTGCTGTGAATTCTTTTTTTTTTTTTTACTTTATTTTATTTTTTTTTAATTTTTTTTTATTTTCTATATTCTATGTTTACATTCCAAAGGCTTTCCCCTTTCCCAGTTCCCACCCACCATAGTTCCCATAGTTCCTCTCCCCCCCAACTGTTCCCCAATCATTTCCCCTCCCCCCCCCGTGAATTCTTAGAGGGAACGTTTTGAGGAGGTAACATCTTTTTTTTAAGATTTATTTATTTCATGTATGTGAGTACACTGTACTTGTCTCCAGATACACCAGAAGATGACATCGGACCCCATTATAGATGGTTGTGAGCCACAATGTGATTGCTGGGATTTGAACCCAGGACCTCTGGAAGAGCAGTCAATGCTCTTAACCATTGAGCCATCTCTCTAGCGCCCCAGGTACCATCTTATCTTGCACATCAGTTTTCACTTTTATTTGGTTCTCATTGTTCCTGAGGTACAACCAAAGGCTCTACCCTCTTATAGCCCTCCTCATAACACTTTTATTGACCACTCTATTGTAAAGAGTTTTTTGTCTTCTTATTTACTAATTTAAATTATTGGTACTATCTGAAGAATCACATAGTGACACAGCCTTCAGAGATCAGTGAATATGAACATCCATGAAATAGTCTTAAAACAAGATGAGTTAGTTGGATGTAACTACCCAAGTTTAATTAATGGTTGAATGTGCTTTTGAAATTTTATAAGTAAATGTTTTTGAGCTCCCCTATCAGATAATATGAAGTAGATCACAACAAATAAAACTGTAATTAGTTAGACATAAATTTTGAGTCTTTTAAATTTTTAATTCTTTGCACCCTACCACTTTGTAGTCTCCAAGAAAGCAATAAAGAAAGAAGCTTCCCAGCAACATTATAACCTAAGCTAGGTTTCAGACATGACTGATATCAAAGTTCTTGAACTATAAACCAGTAGGTGTCTAATTTCACTAGTGATATTGTTCGATAAGATTTTTAACAATACTAAATAATCAAGCCTCTTTTGTTATAGCTAATTCAAAATATTGTAGAAGTTGTGTTATATATTTAGATATTTAACCACATAACTGTGTACCCCAATACCACTTGGGAGGGAGGAAAAAAGCAATCACAAGTCGGGAGTGGGGCAAGGACTTGGGAGGGAAGAGGGGTACACGATGGGGTATTCAGTGGGGGAAAAGAACTGAAGCCTCAAGGGCTAGCAGAAAAATGGAAACAGGCAAGCTCAGGAGGTTGGAAGTTGGGGGACTCTCCAGAATGTACCAGAGACCTGAGAGGTGAGAGGCTCTTGACACTCAGACCTTAGATGAAATGCCCGACAGTAGGGAGAGGGAACTTATAGAGCCCACCTCCAGCAGGAAGACTGGGCATCAAATGAGGGAGAGGGGGGCCATTCCGCAGTCACAACTCTGACCCATAAAGGTTCTTGTCTGAAAGAATTACGGGATGAAAATGGAGAGGAGCCTGAGGAAAAGACCGTCTAGGGACAGGCCCAAAGTGGGATACAGCTCAAGCTTCTAACAGAAGCTGCTGACCCCTGTGGTTGAATTGGGGAAAAGCTAGAAGTGGAGGAGGAGGTTGACCCTGTAGGAGGACCAGCCTTCTTAATTAACCTGGACCTCTGAGATCACTCAGACACTGCACCACCAACCAGGAAGCATACACCAGCTAATATGAGGTCCCCAACACATATATATTAGAGGACTGGTGGGTCTGAATTCAGTCAAAGAAGTTGTACCTAGCCCTCAAGAGACTGGAGGCCCCAGGGAATTTAGAGGTCTGGTGAGAACCCTATCATGGAGACAGGTGCTGGGGTGGAGGTATAGGATGTGGAGCAGTCAGAGGATGGACCAGGAGGAGAATAAAATCTAGAGTGTAAAAAGAAAGATAAAATAAAAGAAAAAAAGAAAAAAATCTCTCATTTCTTAAACATTCTTTTCAACAATCAATCACTACTAGCACATTTTAGCCATCATCTAACTTATTAGACACATTAAAAAACAGCATTCACTTTTTAATTACTTCTCAATTGTTAGAGAAATGTTTTATAATGAATACATTAGGCATAAATTTGAATAATTAGGCAAACCTGTATAAGCGTCTGTGTAAGAAAATAATCCTGAACCAAAGCTCACAAAAGTTCCTGCACGTTCCTTGAAACTCGGGAGTGGCATTCTCTGCAGAACAATGAACAGTACCTCTGGCTTCCTTTCCTGTGTGTCTTAATTTGATGCTCTCAATAACTACCTTGCTTCTTCATTTTCCTTAAGCCCTTGCAAAAATTGCCCAGATGTCCTATTGTCTCCAACATTCACAGACGCAATTTCTGTCCCCTGGATATCCAAGCTCATTAGATAATCATTATTCTTCCTATCCTCCTATTAGAAATGGGACGAAATACTCTCAGCATCTGCTCTGTGTTCACAACCCAGACACATTTATTTATGGCTTCCATGGGTTGAATTTCTTGATACTCAATTCCTTAGTTTACTGTTTAGTCATTTCTTTACTAAAGCAGATCTCCCACAAACAGTTAGTTAAGAAGATAAAGAGTATGTATCTAAGCCCCTGACTACCTGCATCTTTATTCTTACTTCTTGCTTCTAGACTTCCTCTGTCTGTGTAGATGCCTATTAAGAGGCTTCATAACTGCCCTATTATCTTTCACCAACCAAATAATGCTTACAGCATTTTATTGCTCTTTTGTACAGAATTTTTTCATCCTTTAAATATTTATCACGTTCACTGTAATTCCCAGTGTTATATATGTACACACCTCTGGGGATTAGCAAAATTATTTTTGAGTTCATTTTTAGGTAGTATAAGGAACTTAAAGTCAGAAGCATGGTGGTTGATGTTAGAAAGACTATAGAATGGTAGAATTCTTCCATGGTACACTAATGCAACAAAAAATTCAGTGATTATGATAGCATTGTGGATAGTCTGATGTCCAATGTGGGAAACTCCAGCACAATTCAGCAAACTGCAAGTAACACACTGAAGGGGACAAGAAAAAGATTTTTACCTTTTCCATGGTATCAGCATCTCAATGCCAATGAAGCCTCTGTTTCTCACAGTCCTTTCATGGGACAACATTATAGCGTACTGGGAAAGTGCCTAGGATCCTTGTTGCTTGCCAGAGAACTACATTGTCCTCACCTGACACAGAATATTGAGAGAATGTGTTACACACACACACACACACACACACACACACACACACACGGTTGAATGGAATTAAGCAAATATCAAGAATACATTAGGACATGGAGCCATCAGTAAATAGTGTCTGAAAATGAATATCCTCAGGGGAATCATAAAGCTGAACTCTTCTATTTCACTATAAACAAACATCAACTCAAAATTCCTCAAAGACTAGGAATAAAAGTGAAATTCTAGAAGAAAATTTATGGCAAAGTCCTTTCATGTTTATTGTTCATTCCAAATATTTTCACACACCATAAAAAACAAGCAAAGCATAGAAAAGTGGAATGAGCAGAAACACTGAAGACATACCTAATATAGTGGAAACTGAGATCAGGCTGTATGTCTGAGTTTCACTGTAAAGTTATCCACAATAGGCAAGGTATGGAATGGAAGCAAATAGTTAAAAAGCAAGATCTCAATAGGGATAACATTCCAAAATATAGCTAATAATGAACAGACATGGATCACCATATGCATAATTATTCTAAGCACATAACAAAAATATAAACAGGCAAAGGGCCTGGACTTTTTTAAAACAAAGCATAAGGCTACCCAGTAATTACCTGAAAGTATGTAATAATCACTGACCTGTGCCAAAATTATAATTTTAGGCACACGTGCCATCACATGATATGCTTTAGAATGACAATCATCAAAAAATAGACTGCAGCAGTGTACAAGGAGGGGCATGCAGAAGGGGATGTCCCCCATTCTATGGGGTGCTCCCTCTGGGTCCCAGATTTGCCAGACCACACCCAAATACCAATTTCCAAGCACAAAACAAATGCAAAGGGAGCCTTGTCAAGTTAGGGAAAATCGACAAGGTAGCTGAATCTGAATCAGACAGAAACAGTAGCATAGCTTTGCAAGTGTTAATTTAAGAGGGGAAATGGGGGGAGGGGTCTGTTAGAACAAGCTAGGATAAGTTAGTGAGTTATGGTTGGATATTTTTAATTACGTTAAAAGACCCACAATGATGGATCTTAATTCCTGGAAATTGGTGTTTTGATAGTTGGACCTTTGTGACCAATCTCAGGGGCGAGTCTGCAGCTGAATAAGGGACTTGACCTTGGTGGCTAGCTTTTGAAATATAATCTAACAGTTTAGCAAAGGGGGGGATGGTAAAAGTCAAAACTTGCAGGTGCCACGTGCTGCCATGCTTGGGCCTGCTAGAGCTCTTCCCAGTCACACTTGATGTACTAGTTATAGAAAGGGGTTTGAAAATGTGTTGACTGGTCAAAAATAAGATTATCTTATTGCCAAGAAAACACTCTGCTTCTGTGTATGAAATAAACTGAAAGTGAGACCTAGCTGCCAACCCCATTAGTACTCACGAATTGAGTGCCTTGTCAACATTACCTGTGTGCTCAACATAAGGGTAAAAGAGTAGAGGTTGTGGGATTGTGTAAGAGAGAATCACATATAGTTTCCAGATTAATTTAGAATCAGTGAATGGAAGGAGAAAGAAGGGAAGAGATCCTTCTATTACTCCTCCTGAAAAGATTGTAGAAAAATTTTTCTTATACAATGTACTGGTATGTTGCCATAAAGAAGTCTATATCACCTTGGAGATGATAAATAGAACCAAAAGTCACCATGTTAAACATAAGACATCATGGCGGCTTCCTCTTCTCTCATGCTTCCTTCTTCTCCCTCTTCCCTCTCTAACTAGATAACTCAAAGTCTGCCTACCTCTCCTCCCTCCAGGAATTGGCTGTACCATTTTTACTTAACCAACAGTTTTAAATCAAGGAGTAAGGTTTGCACAATAAAAGTTGTTAAACCAGAGAATTCACTCTTTGGCAACTAGACCTCCAGGAACAGAATTTAGCATTACAATACATAGCAACAGAGCGAACCTCAACACATTGCCCACATGCTAACTAAATAAACTGATGAGTTCTGGTAAGTGCCACATTTTCTGTACTAATTCACATATTTTTGGCCCCTAGGCCAGGAAAGACTTGGCATGCCTGTTGGGTATGTCCTCAGAAGTACTAAAATGGAACCATTCATGGGTTCTAATTTTCATTTCATAAGAACCTCTGTACATATTGGCTGGACTAGTTTCCATTCCTATCACAGATTCTCTTTTTGATACACCATCACTGATGTTTGTTGTTTGGTTTTGTGTTTGATGAAAGTCATCCTAAATGGACTGAGCTTGAATCTCCCTCCATCCAGTTTCAGTCTGCATTTCCCTATGGACTAAGTATGTTAGACATTCTTTCTTGTTTTTGTCTGCATTTTTTTCTTCTCATCTGTATTTGTATTTTTCAATACTTTGGGTACCCTGGATGTAATCCTGCTTTCTGCATAAGCCAATTCCAAATGGATCAAAGACTGATGTAAGAACCAAGACTCTGAAAAGACTAGAAGAAAATACAGAGAAATACTTCAGTATCTACACACAAGTAGTGACTTTCTGAGGAAGTATTAGTTCAGCTATAATAATAATAATAATAATAATAATAATAATAATAATAATAAATGACAAATGATACTGTATGTCTTTAATCCAAACTTCAATATAGTTCAGCCATTTGTCCAACAGGAGTTTGTTGCAGAAATTTTAATCCAGACCTGTCTTTGACCATCCAGTTCCCATATAAAAGACACACCCAGTGTAGAGGAATGCTAGGGTGGGTATGTGGGAGTGGGTGAGTAGGTAGGGGAGGAGAGAAGCAGGGGGAGGGAGGATGGGTGGGATAGGGATTTTGGATGGGAGGGGAAACCAACTGGGAAAAGGGATAACATTTGAAATGTAAATAAAGAAAATATCAAATAAAAATTGTTGAGGAAATGAAAAATAAAATTATGATATAAAGAAAAAAAGGCATGCACAATTTTTACATTTATACAATAAACCGTAAACAGCCCAAGAGTTGGGCAGATATCTACCCTGTATGGCTGTTAGAAGCTACTTTCCTGTCAATAACCCTGAGTTATTAATGACTATGTTTCATTTGGGCTGTTCTTGGCACCAGTTGGGCAGTTCTCAGGGCCATATTCTCTTGAGCTCCTCTAACCCATGGCAGCTTCACCTTCTCTTTATTTACCAATCAGAAATAACTTGGGAGGCACGATCACGTAGCATCACTTGGGTCTACATGAAGACTCCAGGTCTTGGGAGCCACACTTAGCATTAAATAGACAGCAAGACCAACATCAACAAAGGTTAATATCCCAAATATATAAAATAACTAGTAATTTATCATTAGGTACATTCTCTTGCTGTCTGGGATAGTGAGAATAGAAAAACTTGGACATGAATTGGCTGCCTCTTCTGTGATAGCACACATGCAGTTCAGAGCTTTTGAGTATTTGGTCCATCAATATTTTTTCAATAAAGAATTTTCATATGTTGTAAGGTTTTCCCAAGGGGATATCAGCAAATGTCTTTTCAACTGAGATAGAGAATCAACTATGTACCAAAATAGCTGTTGTGTCTAAGTCGGTAAATCAATGGGCTGTTGGATTTACTTAAGATGAACAGGACTGTATTCTCAGAGGAGCTTGGGTCACTCAAGGCTGCAGCTTTCACTGAGAAGACCAAGCCAGCAAGGCTGGTAAATTGGGAAAGGTGTGTCTGTCCAGCATTCTCTCCAATAAGCTCCTTTCTCCAGCCATTGTTGATCTTATATCCTTAGAAAGGGCTTGTGTATCTAGTAACTCTCTTAGCTTCTGAATACTATGACTCTCCCTCCTTCCTACAAGAGGGGCTGTTTCAACTTGGAAGAAATGGCTACACCAGTCATTTCTCTGAGAATGAAATAAAATACAGATTGAAATAAAAGGAGTGGCTGGTGTACAGGACCAAGGACTTGTGTCCCGTATTGGTTGGGTGTCCATCAAATGTCATCTTCAGTTTGGTTTTATCCCTCTGTGATTACTACCATCCCAGAGATCATATTTTATACCCATCAGTATCATTTTGTTGATTTTATCCCAAGCTTCTCAAAACTGCTCAAGAAAAAAATTAATTATTTGGACTCTTCTAAACATTTTGCAGTTACTTCTGTTATTAGTACTTGTTTTCAGTTGTCTTTTCTTCTTTTCTAAACCTGGAGACAAGTAGCTTACGTAATAGGTGCCTCTGGCAATGGATTACAGCGAGAGGATCCAAGGGCTTGTTACTCCTCATTCACCCCAAACACTCAAGGTTGTTCATTGATGTTAGTGGATGGGGTGAGAAACATGTGTTCACAGGGATCTGAATTCTTCGCTCCAAACCACCAATTCTCAATTTAAAGGTTTCATTTCTAATATGAATCTAGGTATCATGTCAGTGTCTAAATGTATAATGATACCACATCTGAAAGACACGTTTTCATTATCTATGAGCAATAGGATTTATCTCTAATTAATCCGTACGTTATTTGTGAAAATGTGAAGAATTACCTTGCCAATATTACCACCAAAACTATTTACAACTGAAACAAAGGAGAAGGCTTTGTACTTGTCTTTGTTTGGACAGAACACAAGGATGATGTTTTGTGTTTAGTGGGCTTATTTGCAATCAATTTTCTTTTAAATTGAATTGGTTTCATATCTCTTTACTGACATTTTGACTTCTTCGAGGAGTCCACATGAATGTCTGTGTATATATGTGTGTACATGTAAGTATGTATTCGAATGTATATATATGTGGATATGTATATATATATATATTTATTTATTTATGTCTGTGTACATGGGTAAATATATATATATACATATATATATATGTATATATTTCTGTATGTGTACATCATATATGTGTGTGTTTGTATAGGTGTGTGTGTGCTTGTGAACACAGGTGCACTTACATACCTTGTGGAAGTACCTATCACTTTAGTAAACCCGGATCAAGTACCATTTTGAAACATCACACACAATTGACAGCATTGTTTTAACTGTTATCTTGCAAATCAGCCGTCGTTGGTGGAAAGGAGTTATATTGCTCATGCTTAGCAGATTCTATGGTGAACTGTGTCATATTGTCAACATTTGAGGAATAATGATTAATGTGGATGACTTTATCCGGTGAAATATCCCCTTAGTGGAATTCTTATGGCTCTGAAATGCGCCATGTCTGGAACCAAGGTAAGCACTGCAAGCTCATTCCTTACACCAATGCTTTTGTGGTGTTAGGGGGACACGGCTTTTAGCACTATGGCCCAAACTGGCAGACTTCCACTTTGCCACTGATCTTCTCCAGTTTGCTTAAAACCAGCAAATATCATTTTACCAAATTCCTAGCATTTCCACTGATAGGCTCACCTCAGGCAGTTATGGTACAATACTGAGAATAACGAAGAGCGTTGCTGGCAGTTTTTTCATCACAAAGAATCATGTTCTTGCTTAAATCACTTGAGACTATGTTCCCCGATTCTCTCTGGGTCTGTTTTGCTTCACCGCCCGACTCACAAATCACTGTTAATGAATCACACTTTATGGGCTCATCCATGCAAGCAGGCTTCTAATCAGTCTTACAGTCCCTCTCTCCTTGGCTGCCGTCAATCATGTGCCACACATGCTCAGTTTCACCTCTCCCATGCCTCTGCTCCTTAGCCCCACTGTGCCCAGCTTCTTTCGAGTCATTATGAATCTTCAGGAGACAGAGTTATAACCTCTCGGAGCTCCTTCTTCTCTTCCAGTTATTGTGGGTGGGGCATCTAACTCACCAGGCATGAGTTTGGGTCACATCTGCACTTAAAAATTTCCGACAAACAATCACTTATCAGGATAAAAGTAGAAAGTACTTCACAATCTGGCCGGATCTACTTACTAACAACGTCCATGAGCCTTCTCCTCTTTCAGAAGAACCTGTCTTCCTACTGAAGGGAAGTCCTCAGCACTTCAGGTGTGAGTCCTTTGTGTGCATTCTGGACCGGACACAGCTCCTAAATGCTAAACCTGTCTTTTCAGGATCACAAGCAACACTGCATTCAAACCTCTTGACGCATAGTTTTAATACCTACTGCTTATTTGTCACACAATTCTCAGATGTTTTGTTTTTTTCCCTTAATTTGTGCAACTCTATTCCCAGGGAAGCCTCTGAGTTCCTGGTTCTTCGATTGTATAAATAAGAGAATGATAGCCTTAACCTCATATGGTGACCGCAGAAATTGCCTTGAAGCAATGACTGAGAGAAAATAAGGGCGTAATCACTTCTGCTTTTAGCATTGCAAAACACTGGTTCCATTTTCATCTTCTTTCCCTTCTTGGGTTAACCAAACTTCCAAGATTGTCAAACGTTCTATTGATTTCCTTAGTCAAGCTCAAAATCCTGAAGAGTCTCATGGCCCTGGACAAACCAGGATAGGTATTTATGCTGTGCTCGGCCATCTCCAGATGGAACCAGTTTACTAAGTATATAGCTAAGTGAACTCATGGGAAAAATATAGGTGACAAGGTATACAGTTCTTTTTTGTTTTTTATTTCTTTTTTATTTTTTATTGAATATTGTCTTCATTTACATTGCCAATGGTAAAACCTTTCCTGATTCACCCCCTCCCCAAAGGCCCTCAACCCCCTGCCTCCACGTATATACTCCTCCACATCCCCCCCCCTTGATTTCCCTTTGTTGGGGCATCTATTGAAGCCTTTACCTGACCAAGGACCACTCCTCCCACTGATGCCCAACAAGGCATTCCTCTGCCACATTTTTGGCTGGAACCATGTGTATCCCTTGGTTGATGGTTTAGTCCCTGGGAGTCCTGGCGGCAGAAATCATTGTTCTTCCCATGGGGATGTAAACCCCTTCAGCTCCTCCATTGGGGACCCCACACCCAGTCTAATAG
This sequence comes from Apodemus agrarius, assembly GCA_964023405.1. Taxonomy (NCBI): domain Eukaryota; kingdom Metazoa; phylum Chordata; class Mammalia; order Rodentia; family Muridae; genus Apodemus; species Apodemus agrarius. The sequence continues at coordinate 171,088,636 of OZ030006.1, forward strand.
TTGGTTGCTAGCATCTGCCTCTGTATGTGTAAGGCTCTGGCAGGGCCCCTCTGGAGACAACCATGGCATGCTCCTTTTAGTATACACTTCTTGTCGTCCATAGCAGTGTCAGAGTTTGGTGACTGTTTATAGGATGAATCCCCAGGTAGGGCAGTCTCTGGGTGGCCTTTACTTCAGTCTCTGCTGCACACATTGTCTCCCTTATTGCTCCTGTGAGTATTTTGTTCCCTTTCTCATTGGAACTAAAGCACCCTCACTTAAGTCCTCCTTCTTCTTAAGCTTCCTGTGCTGGGTGAATTGTAACTTGTTTATTTTGAGCTTTTGGGCTAACATCTGCTTATTAGTGAGTGCATACCATGTGTATTCTTTTGTGATTGGGTTACCTCGCTCAGGATGACACTTTCTAGTTCGATCCATGTGCCTAAGAATTTCATTAATTCATTGTTTTTAATAGCTGAATAGTATACTCCATTGTGTATATATACCACAGTTTCTGTATCCATTTCCAGGTTCTGGCTATTATAAATAAGGCAGCTATGAACATAGTGGAGCATGTGTCCTTATAACATGTAGGAGCATCTTCTGAGTATATGCCCAGGAGTGGTATCACTGGGCACTCAGGTAGGTCCTCAAGTACTATGTATAATTTTCTGAGGAATCGCCAAACTCATTTCCAGAGTGGTTTTACCAGCTTGCAATCCCACCAACAGTGGAGAAGCATTCCTTTTTCCCCACATCCTCTCCAGCATCTGCTGTCCCCTGAGTTTTTCATCTTAGCCATTTCGATCAGTGTGAAGTGGAATCTCAGTGTTGTATTGATTTGCATTTCCCTGATAACTAAAGATGCTGAGCTGAATGTTTCTTCAGGTTCTTTACAGCCATTCGAGTTTCCTCAGTTGAGAATTCCCCGTATAGCTCTGTACCCCACAATTTAATAGGGTTATTTGATTCTCTGGAGTCCAACTTCTTGAGTTCTTTGTATACATTGGCTATTAACCCTCTATCAGATATAGGGTTAGTAAAGATCTTTTCCAAATTTGTTGGGTGTCGTTTTGTCCTATTGACCATGTCCTTTGCCTTACAGAAACTTTGCAGTTTTATGAGGTCCCATTTGTCAATTCTTGTTCTTAGAGCATAAGCCATTGGTGTTCTGTTCAGGCACATTTTCCCTATGTCCATGTGTTCAAGATTCGTCCCCACTTTCTCCTCTATAAGCTTCAGTGTATCTGGTTTTATGTTTAGATCCCTTGATCCACTTGGACTTGAGCTTTATACAAGGAGATATGAATGGGTCGATTTGCATTTTTCTGCATGCAAATCTCCAGTTGATCCAGCACCATTTGTTAAAAATGCTGTCTTTTTTCCACTGGATGTTTTTAGCTCCTTTGTCAAATATCAAGTGACCATACATGTGTGGGTTCTTTTCTGGGTCTTTAATTCTATTCCGTTGATCTTCCTGCCTGTCTACATACCAATACCAAACAGTTTTTATCACTATTATGCTGTAGTAGAGCTTGAGATCAGGGATGGTGATTCCCCCAGAAGAACCTTTGTAGTGGAGAATAGGTTTTGCTAACCTGGGTTTTTTGTTATTCCAGATGAATTTGAAAATTGCTCTACTTATCAGCTTTAGGAGTTCTTCTTTGGAAGTCTTGGGGTGGCTTAAGTATACTATCATATCATCCGCAAATAATGATATTTTGACTTCTTCCTTTCCAATTTGTATACCTTTGACCTCCTTTTGTTGCCTGATTGCTCTGGCTAGGACTTCAGGTACTATGTTGAATAGATAGGGAGAGAGTGGGAAACCTTGACTGGTCCCCAATTTTAGTGGGATTGCTTCAAGTTTTTCTACACTTAACTTGATGTTGGCTACCAGTTTGCAGTATATTGATTTCACTATGTTTAGGTATGGGCCTTGGATTCCTGATCTCTCCAAGACTTTTATCATGAAGGGATACTGGATTTTTTCAAAAGCCTTTTCAGCATCTAATGAAATGACCATGTGGTTTTTTCCTTTAGTTTGTTTATGTAGTGGATTACATTGACAGATTTCCGTATATTGGACCTTTTCTGCATCCCTGGGATGAAGCCTACCTGATCTTGGTGAATTATAGTTTGATGCATTCTTGGATTCGGTTGGCCAGGATTTTACTCAGTATTTTTGCATCATTGTTCATGAGGGAGATTGGTCTGTAGTTCTTACTTGTTTGGTCTTTGTTTGGTTTAGATATAAGCATTATTGTGGCTTCATAGAAAAAGTTGGGTAGTGTTCCTTGAGTTTCTATTTGGTTGAATAGTTTGAATTGTATCAGTATTAACTCTTCTTTGAAGATCTGATAGAATTCCCACTAAACCCATTTGGTCCTGGGCTTTTTTAGAATGGGAGACTATTAATGACTGCTTCTATTTCCTCAGGATTTATGGGATTATTTAGATGGTTTATCTGATCCTGTTTTAACTTTGGCACCTGATATGTATCTAGAGAGTTGTCCATTTTATACAGATTTTCAAACTTTGTTGAGTATAAACTCTTGTAGTAGGATCTGATGGTGGTTTTTTGTCGTTGTTGTTTTTGAATTTTCAGTTTCTGTTGTTATGTCTCCCTTTTCATCTGATTTTATTAATTTGGATACTGTCTCTGTGCCCTCTGGTTAGTCTGGCTAAGGGTTTATCTATCTTGCTGATATTTTCAAAGAACTTGCTCCTTGGTTTGTTGATTCTTTGTATAGTTCTTTTTGTTTCTGTTTGGTTGATTTTGGCCCTGAGTTTGATTATTTCCTGCCATCTACTCCTCTTGGGTGCATTTGCTTCTTTTTGTTCCAAAGCTTTCATGTGCACTGTCAAGCTGTTAGTGTAAGCTCTCTCCATTCTCTTTTTGGAGGCACTCAGAGTTATGAGTTTTCCTCTTAGCACCACTTCCATTGTGTCCCATAAATTTTGGTATGATGTGTCTTCATTTTCATTAAATTCTAAAAAGTCTTTAATTTCTTTCTTTCTTTCTTCCTTCTCCAAGCTATTGTTGAGAAGAGCATTGTTCAACTTCCATGTGTATGCCTGTTTTCCATTGTTTTTGTTTGAGCTTAAGAACAGCCTTAGGCCCTGGTGATCTGATAAGGTACATGGAATAATTTCAATATTTCTGTATCTGTTGAGACCCGTTTTGTGACCAATTAATTATATGGTCAATTTTGGAGAAGGTACCATGTGGTGCTAAGAAGAAGGTATATTCTTTTGCTTTAGGGCAGAATATTCTATAAATATCTGTTAGGTTCATTTGGTCCATAATTTCAGTTAGTTTCACTGTATCTCTGTTTAGTTTCTGATTCCATGATTTGTACATTTTTGAGAGTGGGATGTTGAACTCTCCCACTATTATTGTGTGGGGTGCAATGTGTACTTTGAGCTTTATTAAAGTTTCTTTTACAAATGTGGTTGCCCTTGCATTCAGAGCATAGTTGTTCAGAATTGAGAACTCATCTTGGTATACTTTTCCTTTGACCAATGAGAAGTGTCCCTCCTTATCTTTTTTGACAACTTTTGGTTGAAAGTCAATTTTATCCAATATAAGAATGGCCACTCCAGCTTGTTTCTTGGGACCATTTGCTTGGAAAATTGTTTTCCAACCTTTGATTTTAAATAGTGACTGTCTTTGTCACTGAGGTGGGTTTCTTGTATGCAGCAAAACGTTGGGTCCTGTTTACATACCCAGTCTGTTAGTCTATGTCTTCTTATAGGGGAATTGAGACCATTGACATTAAGAGATATTAAGGAAAAGTGAGTGTTGCTTACTGTTATCTTCTTAGTTAAAGGTGAAATTCTGGTTGTATAGCTATCTTCTATTGGGTTTGTTAAAAGATTACCTTATTGATTTTTCTACTGTGTGGTTCACTGCCTTGTGTTTGTATTTTCAACCCATTATCCTTTGCAGAGCTGGATTTGTGGAAAGATATTGTGTAAATTTGCTTTTGTCATGGAATGTCTTGTTTTCTCCATTTATGATAATTAAAAGTTTTACTGGGTATAGTAGTCTGGGCTGACATTTATGTTCTCTTAGGATCTGTATGACATCTTCCCAGGATCTTCTGACTTTCATCATCTCTGGTGAGAAGTCTGGTGTAATTCTGATAGGTCAGCCTTTATAAATTACTTGACCTTTTTTTTCTTACTGCTCTTAATATCCTTTCTTTGTTTAGTGCATTTGGTGTTTTGATTATCATGTGACAGGAGGAATTTCTGCTCTGGTTCAAACTGTTTGGAGTTCTGTAGGCTTCTTGTATGTTCATGGGCATCTCTTTCTTTAGGTTAGGGAAGTTTTCATCTATAATTGTGTTGACGATATCTACTGGGCCTTTAAGATAGATGTAAATCCTTGCTTTCTTCTATACCTATAATCCTTAGGTTTGGTCTTCTCATTGTGTCCTGGATTTCCTGGATGTTTTGGGTTACAAGCTTTTTGCATTTTCATTTTCTTTGACTGTTGAGTCAGCGTTTTCTATGGAGTCTTAAGCATCCAAGATTCTTATATCTCTTGTAGTCCGTTGTTGATGCTTGCATCTATGACTCCTGAATTCTTTCGAAAGTTTTCTATTCTCAGAGATGTCTCACTTGGCAATTTCTTTATTGTTTCTATTTCCATTTTTAGATCCTGGATAATTTTGTTCAGTTCCTTCACTTGTTTGTTTGTTTTTTCCTGAAATTCTTTAAGGAATTTTTGTGTTTCCTCTTTAAGGGCTTCTGCCTGTTGACCCATGTTCTCCCATAATTCCCTATGGGGATTTTTATTTTGTCTCTTTAAGGGCAGGTCTACCACATCCGATAGAATGGGGAGGTGGTGAGGAAGGAGGGAGGGGTAGAAGGGACAAAAGGGGAGTGGTTATCTGGAGGTTGCTGGGTAGTGAATCCCAGAGCAGTTCTGGGCCTCTAGAAGTGGGGAGTGAATCTTACTGAATGCCCTGCTCCTGTGAGTTCTCTAGAGAATATCAGAAAGTAGGATCTCCCCCACCACAACCACCGTGTATTAGAAGTGGCACAGGTCTAAGGTATACATTTCTGTCAATGGGACTTTTACATTTGATGGCAGGCTAGGGGACTTTGGTCATTAATTCACTGCTAGGCTGCAGGATGATGCAGAAGTGATTTTGAATGTATAATAGTTTGGGTGTGGGCTAGTAAACATAGAGGAAACTGAGCCCAAGTTTTCCATTAAATCTAATGTCAAAAATCAAACAAGCCATAAATAAAACAGTCTCTGTTTCCTCTGTGTTACACCTGGATTTAATTTTCATTTCACTGTGAAAAAACTGCCAATCTGAACTCTTCAAAAGACTTTCCCAAATTCTCAGGTGATTTTTTTTTACTGACCAGCTATAATGTTTATCAGCTTCATTGTGTTAAAGATAAACTAGGGAAAGATATATAACTTCTATGTGTTACCCATATATTTTGTGTTATAATCTATTAAATCCAAATTATAAAAATGTGAAATATCAATGAAATGCAATCATTATGAAGTGAGGGAATATAATAGTAATGCTTTATGGCCAAACTTATGGGACAACTGTTTTCATGAGAAATTTCCATATTATTTTTTGACATCAAGAAAAGAGAGTGGCCAACAGTTTGTGATCTGGAGATAGACAGTTGGTATGTGAATCTGAATTCAACCTTAAGTCATATCTTTTAAGATAGGATCTTGTTATATGGGCCAAGCTAATCTTGAACTTCCAATCCTATTTTCTACAACCTGAATGATGCAATTTCAGGAATAGGGAGCTTAGGTATCATTAGCAAATATATTGGCCATCTTCATTGCCTCTTGCCTCAGCTTTGAAATATAAATAAAACCATGTACCTATGTGTATTTCTGCAAATTAAATATATTACTGATTAATATCTAATTAAATATCTAGTATCACAAATACCATAGGTACACTCTTAATAAATTTTGGTAATAATTCTTATTGTCATTTAATTTAAATTCCCTGGTTTCAGAAGTGATATAAGTAATTTAAGAAGAGAAGTTGACAGCTATAGATGGATATCAGCAGGCTAAAAATGTGTAGTACAGTCAGGGACCTACATTTAAATGCTACATATGTACTGCCAGATCTAAAGTAAGTAGCACATTGAAATTGTATTTTAGTGGTTGCTTCTAATTTTATTGGATAGGATTAGAGATTTAGAGGTAATGGGTTTTAAGAACACTGGAGTAAACATTCCTAAGAACAACTCAGGCTGTAAACTGCTTACTACAAGGGCATGTGGGACTGGTTTGGATCCTAGAATCTACACATAGATCCAGGAGTAGTGGTGCACATTGTTACTGGGAAGGCTCAGAAAGCCAGATCCCCAGGGCCCAATAGGCAGCCAACCTCACCTTCCCAGTGAGCCCAAGGCTAATGAGAGATCCTGTTTCCAAAACAAGATGGATGGGTCTTGATGAAAGACATTTGAAGTTGGCCTCTGACATACATGTTCACCTGCACACCCATGTCCTCACACATACACAAAAATAAATGAGATGAATGAATGTGTGGCTTTAGGTCCTCGATATATACCACCGTTTTTTTCTCTCCCACACTTACAGATGAATGAAAGACATACATACATGGTACAGGGGAAGGTTGTCAAGACCAGCAGTATCATTGATAAAAATGGGAAGACCGTTGTACATGGCTTCTGTCTATGATTGTAATGTGTTTGCAGATCTTTCATTTCATAACTAAGTCCCTTATAAGAGAGAAGTTCATCCTAGCATGGCTTTTATAAGAGAAGTAGCTCACAGTGACTGCTCTGTTCCCCCAGGGCTTCTAGAATAACTCACAGCAACTCTCTTTGTAGGAGACCATGAGAAAGGATTGAGAAGATGGCAAAGTCCTGTCCAAGTACAGAAGCAAAATAGAAGTGTCTTGCCTGTGTGTAATACATAATTATTATACAATGCATAATAATTAGAAGAAAACCATCTGACTATATAGATGTCTTGCCATTTGCACATCTTCTGATTCAAGATGTGTTTTGAGTTTTCACTTAGAAGTGCCAATATTACTTGATTAAAGGCAGTTATTAACCAAACATATCAGCAATGTAGTTAATATACTACATTACCTGCCACACAACCCTACTTTTTAAATAAAATGGAGTGGGTGTGTGCCTCATCTGAGGTTCCCAGAGAATAAATACTCTGCTTCCTACAACTTCAATGTTACAGTAGCATTGTTTAATTAACGAAGGAATAGTGAAACCATGGAGAACAACCTTTGCCCTGGGAAGATACTGCATGAGACTGATGCATTCCTTGGCAGCTCTAAACATTTTCAAGACTTTCATTATTCCTTCAAAGTGGGATGGAAGGGTACCAGGAGACAGTGTGGCCTAGGAGAGAGGAAGGTAGTTCTTCATGATAGATAATGAACACCTGCTGTGTGCACCCTGGGTCTCTCCTAAGTGCTGACTTCAGCAAGCACTCCAAGGAGATGAGAAACTGGTGATCTGGTAAAATACAGCCTCAGCTAAAGGTCATGTGAAATTGTGCCGGAAACCTTGGGGATGCTTCAGAGTGGGAGCTAAAGAGAGGAGGCGGCTCATTAGAGCTTGTATTTAAGCACCAGCTTCACTTTATCAGGGAAATTGTTCATTTGTGTGAAAATTTGACCTCTGTCATTCTGCCAAGTAGGCTTAAGCCCAGGAGCAAGCTAGGCTCACAAGAGCTGGCAGAAGTTAAGGCTACCTGGGGACCCCTTTCAAAGGACACCATGAAGGTTAGCAGCCCAAGAGTTGACCTTCCCGCTTTCATTTCCCATTTATATCTGTTTGTAAAGTTCAAAGAGTTCCCCTTTCCCCCTGAAAATAGAAAGAACTTCAAATGCAATAAATGATGAAAGAGTCTGAAAAAATAAAGCTATAAAAAGAAAAGGTGGAAGGAAAAGATTTCACCTAGGAAGACTGGTTATTTGGGGAAATTAATTCAGGAACAGAGGCCACACTTGCTGTATTTCTCAACTTACATCACATCAACCTTAATGTTTCACGTTGCTACAACATTTTAATCAGAAGCAATCTGTTACGTTATCTAAGGAAAAGACAGAAGACAAGTCGGATGTCTTCCATCCTGAGAAGCAAACCATTAGGAATTCTTTTAATTGTCCAAACATTTGAAACTTTCTTTCACAGTTAAATGAAAAGGGAAAAGAGAAAAATGGTCCGTAACTAGCTACCTGCTATGGTTATATGATAAAGGAGGAAAGTTGGATATTTAGACTTCATTGTAATTAACTGTATTTTAAATGGATATGTAAAAATAAAAATTATACAACTTATAGGATGGAGCAATTACTCTAATGCATTTAAACATTGTATAACATAAGTGTAGCTAGTTTCTCAAGCATTTATCAATTTATCAATCTACTATGATAGAGCTGTGCTATCACCCACCAGGCCCATGTGTTGGACCATTTGGTCTCCAAGGAGTGGTACTGTTTCTGAAAGGCTGTGGAATCCTTAGGAGGAAGAGCCTCACTAGGGAAAATGGGTCACTAGGGCAGCCCTAGGGGTGTAGCCTGACCTTATTTCCTGCCCACTTTTTGCTCCCTGAGTGCAGGAGCAATGTGACCATCTTATAGTCCTGCTGAAGTGCCTCGTCCACCATGTATTCCCTCCAACTGGGATAAAAAATAAGTCATTTCTTTTTCATGTTACTTCATATCAAATATTTAGTCCCCAACAGGCAAGGAAAATAGCAAATATATTTCTTTACAGCAAAAGGCTTTGGTATCATTCTGTTTGAAATATAGTGTTCCTGGAGGCCATTCCCAGTCACTCCGAAGTGAAACACATCCTACGGGTTCTTCCTCCACATGCCTTCCCTGACCTCTTACCCCACCAGACACATACGTTTCTATGAGTTCAGCATTTAGGTTTCTCAGGGACTTAGAGGAAGGACTGGCCTCTATGCCCTGGCCAGTTCTTGAAGATAGTGATCTCCAGTTCCACTGAGGTTGTGGCAAAGGAGAAGACAAGATGGCAGTGTTTGTGGTTAAACAGCATTCGGTTGTCTACACATCAAGTCCTTTCATCCACTCATTCCTGATGGACATTTTGTGGAATTCTGGGTGGGGGTGTAAAAACATGTCAACGTATGTCTTCCAACACACTAATTTCCTTTCCTTTGAATGTAAGTGAACAGTGACATTTTAGAGCATGTGGTGGTGATTCTCCTCTTCTCGTTGTCCGAGGAAGCTCCACACTACTTTCTATCACAGCCTGCTGCCTGGATTTCCCACAAGAGCGTAATCGTTTGCTTTCTCCACACCCTCTGCCTGTATCTGCATCCAGAGTCTTTGGTCATAGGCACTCTAAGAAAGAGGACTGATGCCTTGTTGGGGTTTACCTGAGTCTCCCTGAGAATGGGTGATGGGTGGTATTTTCTCACACACACCAGCTGGTCTGGTGCCAATTCTTTGGATTTATTATGATTTTTAAACCATTTTTTATTGTTTTGGATGTTTTTTTTCATTTCTGTTTAATTTTTCTATTTTATTTTACCATATGTCTGCACATGTGTATACGACACGTGTGTGCGTGGTCCTGTATGAATGTAGGGTCACAAGTGCCACAGCACATGCATGAAGGTTTTGTAAGATAGTCTCAGGGGTCAGTTCACACCTTCCACAATGATTGATGATTATGATGCATTGTCTTGTTTATAGGTGAATAGTCAACATTAGCATTCCTTCTCATGAACATTTCCAGGGATGATTCTCCTGCCTCAGCATTGATGCTCTGAGATTGCTGCTCCCGACCCCTAAGTAGCATTTCCTGCTTTATCTGGCTTTGGGGAAACCTGAACTCAGGTCCTCCTGTTTGTACAGCAAGCACTTTGTCCTCTGGGACATCTCCCCAACTATTCTCATCATACTCTGAGATTAACACCTTTTCATATATGTAATTACACACACACACATATATATGTATATATACATATATATATATATGTATGTATATTCCCCATGATTTGTGGTTTTTCTCTGTATTCTGATGATCATTTCCTTTGCTATAGAGACAGGTTTTAGTTGTATTTAGTAAGTAATAATGTATATCTATATTTACTTTGGTTTTCTGTGCTTGAGAGGGGTGCATCTTGCCTAAATATTTCTTCCCATTGGCAAGGTCAGAAAATTTTCCATGTTTTCCTTCTTTCAAGTCTTATGTTTAAGTCTTTCATCCATTTGAATTTCCTTTTAACTGTTATGATTGAGGAATTCTTAGGATAGGTAACATGTTTTTGCCATCCCCACTATCACCCCTTCTATCATGGGTCTGCACATGTCTGCATGACAGAACCATGCCATTTGGATTGCTACAGCTTTACAGCACATTTCAAAACTCTGCAGGAAATGTCTCTATTCTTTGAGCTCAAGGCCACTTCAGCCATTCAGGGTTGTTTTGTGGTTTCAGAGACAATCTGGAGTAATTTTTGTCATTTGTCTGAAGAGTACCACTGGTTGTCTGACTAGGAATGCATTGAACCCTCAAATTCTTTTCTCAGGGACGAGAGAGCTGCCGTTAATTACCCACTCGACTGAGAGCTTCAGACACATCAATTTAAGTGCATGGAGGGAAGGATTTTTGAACTCTGTTAGGTTATTCAGCTGGAACAAAATACTTGAGAAAATGAAATTATGACAAAAGCAAAGGTTAGTTTGGGCCACAGATGGGAAGGTTTTAGCTCCTGGTTGCTTGGTCATGTGGCTTTGGGCATATGGGGTCCAGCATTCCACAGAAGAGAACTTCAAGGCACTGCGAAACTGTTCTCTGGATGGAAAGAAAGTTGACAGTGGCAGGCTCTCATGCAATGGCCTTCACAGGTGTGCTCAGGTTGACTTAACTTCCTTCCCTGAGGTCCTGCCTCCTAGAGTTTACACGTTTTCCAAACAGTGCCACCAGGCAACAAACAAATGACACAGGAGTCATTGAGGAGCATTTACTGTCCAAGGTAAAGATTCTTTGTTTTAACCTTTCCTAAGCAGTCATTTCACAAGTTCAGTCCAATGCTTGCTGTATTCTTTTTAATTAATTAATTAATTTTTACACTCCATATTTTATTCCCCTTTCTTCCTTTTCCATATCCCATACCTCTTCCTCAATCCCCTGTCTCCATGTGGGTGTCCCCACCCCCTACCCCACCTGACCTCTAAACTCCCTGGGGCCTCCAGTCTCTTGAGCGTTGTTAGGTGTATCATCTCTGAATGAACACAGACCACAACAGTCTTCTGTTGTATTTGTGTTGGGGGCTTCATAACAGCTAGTGAATGCTGCCTGTTTGATGGTCCAATGGTTGAGTGATCTCGGGGGTCCAGGTTAATTGAGACTGCTGGTCCTCCTACAGGATTGCCCTTCTCCTCTGCTTCTTTCAGCCTTCCCTAATTCAACAATGGGTCAGATGCTTCTGTCCATTGGTCAGGTACAAATATCTGCATCTGACTCTTTCAGCTGCTTGTTGGGTCTTCCGGAGTGCAGTCGTGCTCGGTCTCTTTTTGTGAGCACTCCATGACCTTAGTAATAGTGCCAGGCCTTGAGACCTCCCCTTGAGCTGGATCCCACTTTGGGCCTGTCGATGGACCTTCTTTTCCTCAGGCTCCTCTCCATTTCCAGCCCTGTAATTCTTTCAGACAAGAGCAATTATGGGTCAGAGTTGTGACTGTGAAATGGCCACTCTCTCCCTCCTTTGATGCCCTGTCTTCCTGCTGAGGATGGGCTCTATAAGTTCCCTCTCCCTACTGTCAGGCATTTCATCTAAGGCCCCTCCCTTTGGGTCCTGAGGGTCTCTCACCTCCCAGTCTCTGGTGCATTCTGGATGGTCCCCCCAACCTCCTATCTCTGAGAGGTTGCCTATTTCCATTCTTTCTGCTGACCCTCAGGGTTTCAGCCCTTTTCCCTCACCCAAACCAGATAAGGTGCCCCCCACTTTCCCTCCAAGCTCCCTCCCTTCCTCCCCATTTGTGATTGCTTTGTTCTCCCTCCAAAGTGGGACTGAGGCATCCTCACTTAGGTACTTCAGCTTGTTGACCATTTTGGATTTTGAGTTCTGTGGGCTGCAACGTGGGTACTTTGTTACTTGGGTACTTTTTTTTTTAACTGACATCCACTTATTGTGAGTACATACCATGCGTGTCCTTTGGGGTCTGAGTTACCTCACCCAGGATGATATTTTCTAGTTCTGTCCACTTGCCTGCAAAACTCAGGATGTCCTCATTCTTAATAGCTCAGTAGTATTCCATGTATAAATGAACCACATTTTCTGTATCCATTCTTCAGTTGTGGGTTGTTTCCAGCTTTTGGCTATCACAAATAAGACTGCTATGAACATAGTGGAACATGTGCCCCTCTGGCCTTGTGGGGCATCTTTGGGGTATATTCCCAAGAGTGATATTGCTGGGTAAGAGATCTATTTCCAATTTTCTGAAGAACCTCCAGATTGAGTTGCCGAATGGTTGTACCAGTTTGCAATCCCACCAGCAATGGATGTGTGTTCCTCTTTCTCCACATCCTCTCCAAACTTCAGGAGGAATCACCATCTCTGACCTCAAGCTTTACTACAGAGCAGTAGTCAAAAAAATCTGCATGGTATTGGTACAGAGACAGAACGTTGATCAATGGAATAGAATTGAAGACCCAGAAATAAAACTGCACACATATGGACACTTGATCTTTGACAAAGAAGCTGAAAATATACAATAGAAAAAAATAAAACATCTTCAATAAGTGGTGCTGTTCTAACTGACTGTACATAGAAAAATTAAAATAGACGCATATCTGTCACTTTGCACAAAGCTTAAGTCCAAGTGGATCAAGGACCTCAACATAAAACCAGATACACTGAATCTAATAGAAAAGAAAGTGGGAAAGAGCCTTGAACTCATTGGCACAGGGAGAAATCTCCTCAGCACAACTCCAATGGCTCATGCTCTAAGATCAAGAATTGATAAATGGGACTTCATGAAACTGGAAAACTACTGTAAGGCAAAGGATGTAGCCAGTAAGATAAATCAGCAACCTACAAATTGGGAAAAAATCTTCACTAACCCCCACATCCGATAGAGGGCTAATATCCAAAATATATAAAGAACTCAAGAAGCTAACCAACAAAAACCAAACAACCCAATCAAAAAATGGGGTATAGAACTAAACCAAGATTTCACAACTGAGGAATCTCAAATGGCTGAGAAGCACCAACAGAAATGTTCAAAGTCCTTAGTGATCAGACAAGTACAAATCAAAACGACCCTGAGATTCCACCTTATAGCAACCAGAATGGCTAAGTTCAAAATCACTATATTTTTTTACAGGAGTTTACTCCGGTCTGGAAAATTTATTTCAATTTCTTTCTTTTAAAGCAAATGTTTAGTTAAATGCTGAATGTCAACAGAGGGTTTGGAGACAACTCCCAGCATGAATCTCTGTGCAGGAAGGTTCTCCAAGCTCAGGATCTCTAACATGTAAAATACAGTCACTCTAGTTCCTTATCTGTGATTACCTTGCGCCTTCGGTCCCTACCCACAGTGAGATAGCCACTAACACAACTGTGTGAACTACTGGGAAAACAGAAAACGTTCTTCTCTGTGAGAGAAACAATCTATCCCCTATAACATTGTTGGTAGGCCATAATTTGCTTTAAGTAGAAAAGCCAATGATAAAATTGATCCTATCTGCTAGCAACTGAGAAATGGGCGTGAGTGGATACGGCAGGTGCGAGGCGAGAGAGGCGAGAGTGTATTTTCAGAGACATCGAGACGCTTGCTGTGGGTGTTGTCGTCTCTGGTTATTCCTTTCTCCTCCTTCCCACTCAGATAGTTTGTAAATATCAGAAATTACATTCTCTGTTTTTACATGATGTTAAAATACACCTCGGGCACTCTCTGCGACCTTTAAGGAACACACTCTGCAACATGTGATGTGGCATTTAAATTCTGATCATTACTAGGAAACTTAGGCGATCTCCAAATGCAACTGAAAAGGATTTCAAGTACAAAGAAATGAGACCATGCTTGCTTTTACAGATAAATTGTGACCTGGTGCTCTTTGTGTATGTAATTAGGTAGAATTCTCTACATCACCTAAATCATAGAAGGAACTGATTACCACACAAGGAGAACTATCTGAGATGACTTCTAGCACCCCCAAAATGGATCTTTTTATTTTGTTGTTTTGTTTTACCTTAAGGAGAAGGATAGCTGTCGTCCAGAAGATCCCTAGAATTCGAAGATTTGAAGTGAGGTGAATAACTTGAAAGATTTCCCAGCCGAAGCCTTCCAGAGCTAATTTGTAATTGCTTATGGTAATAGTGCCCTCCAGAGGAATTTCGGAGGAACTTGAAAGGCTAAAATGGACCAGGGAAAATTGAGGCTGTGTCAATAAGGAACAGAAAGGAAAGGTTCCAGAACTAAATTAACATTTTGACCTAACATGTCTCTTATGTAAAATTTGGTGCTCAAAGCCAAAATTGCATTCATAATGAGAAACATACACTTATGCATATTTCAGACAATCCGTGAGTACAGGTGCATTGTAATGCACATGTGCTTAAAATAAAATGAGTAAGGAAAGAATAAAAGATTGTGATTGTAAAATTAAAATTCATAATTGCACCTTTTCTTCTTTTTCAGTACCGAGCATCATATTCATAAGTTAGTGTGAATAAATATTAACAGTACTGAAATTAAAATAAACCATCGTCATGAATTATTGAAAATAAATTGAAATAAGGGCAACCAAAGCCATAATATCAACAACAAGCCAAAACTGACATCATAAAACACCAGCAGGTTAAAATTAGAAAAGGATATAAAATATGTGATCTTTCATTATCATTGAAGCTTCCTTAATTTGGGAGCATTGTGATGATTATTTCACAGAATAATTTGTTGTCATAGCAAAGTGACTTTTTGTTTCATACCATGAATTAAATACGAGAAAAAGGCTGCTCAGATCCAATGATTTCTGGCTCCTACATCGCACACCACAGTGGTCGCCTGTATTTGATCTCTTAAAGGAGAGACCAAATTAGCAGAAAATGACTTCCTTTCAGTGATATACAAAGAACAATTATTACGGGCAGTTAAAAATTAAAAGGCAACACCAGAATTTCTTTCAGACAGAAGCTGTATGGGAAAAGATCTCAGAAAGCTGTTTGGCAATGAAATAAGGGTATTCATCAAAGCAACCATCTTTAGCATGGCAACAATAAGATAGCAAAATCTATCATCAACAGTAAAAGAACTTCTGGGGGAATCAGTATCCCAGACCTCAAGCAATACTACAGAGCAGTAGTGTTAAAAACTGCATGGTATTGGGAGGTGGATCAATGGAATAGGATTGAAGACCCAGAATTGAACCCACACATCTATGGCCAATTGATCTTTGACAAAGGAGCTAAAAATATCCAGTGGGAAAAAAGATAGCCTTTTCAACAGATGGTGCTGGCTCAACTGGAGGTCAGCATGCAGAAGAATGAGAATTGATCCACTCTTATCACCTTGTACTAAGCTCAACTCCAAGTGGATCAAGGACCTCCACATAAAACCAGACACACTAAAACTAATAGAAAAGAAACTGGGGAAGACCCTTGAGGACATTGGCTCAGGGGGAAAGTTTCTGGACAGAACAACAATAGCTTATGCTCTAAGATCAAGAATTGACAAACGGGACCTGATAAAATTACAAAGTTTCTGTAAGGCAAAAGACACTGTCAAAAGGATAAATTGGCAACCAACAAATTGGGAAAAGATCTTCACCAACCCTACATCTGACAGAGGGCTAATATCCAATGTATACAAAGAACTCAGGAAGATAGACCCCAGAAAACCAAATAACCCTATCAAAAATGGGGTACAGAGCTAAACAAAGACTTTTCACCTGAAGAAATTCGGATGGCTGAGAAGCACCTTAAAAATGTTTAGCATCATTAGTCATTGGGGAAATGCAAATCAAAACAACCCTAAGATTTCACCTCATACCAGTCAGAATGGCTAAGATTAAAAACTCAGAGCCAGGCGGTGGTGGCACAGGCCTTTAATCCCAGCACTTGGGAGGCAGAGGCAGGCAGATTTCTAAGTTCAAGGCCAGCCTGGTCTACAGAGTGAGTTCCAGGACAGCCAGGGCTACACAGAGAAACCCTGTCTCGAAAGACCAAAAAAAAAAAAAAAAAAAAACCTCAGGAAACAGCAGGTTTTGGCAAGGATGTGGAGAAAGAGAAACACTCCTACACTGCTGGTGGGATTGCAAGCTGGTACAACCACTCTAGAAATCAGTCTGGCGGTTCCTCAGAAAACTAGACACGATACTTCCAGAGGACCCTGCCATACCACTCCTGGGCATATACCCAGAAGATTCCCCAGCATGCAATAAGGATACAAGCTCCACCATGTTCATAGCAGACTTACTTATAATAGCCAGAAGCTGGAAAGAACCCAGATGTCCCTCAATGGAGGAGTGGATACAAAAAAATGTGGTATATATACACAATGGAGTACTATTCAGCCATTAGAAAGAAACAATGAATTCATGAAATTCTAAGAGAAATGGATGGAGCTTGAGAACATCATTCTAAGTGAGGTAACCCAGTCTCAAAAGAATACCCATGGTATGCACTCACTGATAAGTTTAGCCTAGAATCTTGGAACACCAAAGACACAATCCACATACCAAATGATGTCCAGCAAGAAGGAAGGAGTGGACCCTAGTTTTGGAAAGGCACAATGCATCAGTGTAGGGGAATGCCAGAACAGGGAAGTGGGAAGGGGTGGATGGGGGAACAGGGGGAAGGAAAAGGGCATGTGGGACCTTTGGGGGACAGGGAACCAGGAAAATGGAAATGAAATGTAAATAAAGAATATATCCAACAAAGAAAGAAAGGAAGGAAGGAAGGAAGGAAGGAAGGAAGGAAGGAGGAAGGAAGAAAGTTAGCAATGTTTCTCCTTCCACACCAGAGTCTCCAATGAGTCCAGATAACCTTGCCTGCCTTAAATACCTTTTGTTGTGCATTTTGTCCCCCAAAGGAGAAGAGGAGCTGATGTAAGTCCTATGTTTGTCCATGCATGGCTGATGTGAATCTACAATTCAATAAGCTCAAAAACTAACCCTATGAAGTCATGAAAATTACAGTTATATAACAGTAATATTTATACTGTTTTTCACTACATTTTTGACTTTGATAGAAAAACTTCTAATGCTGGGTGGGGCAAGTAGCTCTGTGTGTGACGAGATGCCTGTGTGGAGCTCATGAGCCACAGCTCATACTGGATTTGTACTGAGCATGGCTGCACTTTCTTTTACTCCCGGCAGTTGGGAATGCACAGTTACAGGCACTCCAGGGTTCTGCGGGCCAGCAGGTCTACACTCACAGCTTCAGATTCAGCGAGGATACCTTATCTCAAGAAAACACAGTGGAGACTGATAGAGGACAACTCATAAAACTTACTTCTGACCTCCACACATGCACAGAGGCAAGCACGCATGTACAAAAATACATGACACACACATACACACATGTTAAGAAGCACAAACCACACATACACAAAACAAATAGGTAAATCGATAAGAAATGGGTAAAAATCCAGCTCCCATATCTGTCTAGTACACAATGTCCAAATAAGCTATACTATCTTAGTTCCTATTCACCTGGAGTCACTTGTAATTAGTAATTATTACAAAATATTGCCAAATATAACATAACTTACCGATGTGATGGATTGTCATTGATCTTTCAAGATGTTCATTCAAACATCTTAGAGAAATTTGCTGAGGTGCATAGTTAAAGTCAACACTGGTACAACTTGAGCAATTAGCAATGCTTTCTGAAATAAGTCTGTTACAAGACCGACAGTTTACACTCCAGGCACAGGAAGAGCGCCTGCCTACCAACACATATCAAATATACATGTAGCTGTTAGGCGACTGCTGCTTTCACTGTTACAGCATGGCATGCCATGTTGGTAATATAGATTATGGATTTAGGGAACTCCGTTACAATGTAAAAATGTCAGATCCTCTTTCTTCCGTTTCTTCTTCATATATTCTGCTAATCTTCTATGAGTTTTAATTTTAATCATTTGTTCTTTCATGTACTGAAAAAAATCCCTTTTGGTGGCTTTTATTGTTCATGACATGCTTGGCAACAGAGTCAAATTACATTCTGTAAGTATTGCATTTGTAAATGTACTCACTGTAATAATCTCTTAGAGAATTTTCCTGAAAAGACATCCTAAAAATCTTAAAAATAGTTCTTCCTATAAAGCAAGAAGAAGTAATAAGAATTCATCTATCCATGCAAATATAGGCAATGATACATGATTGTATGCAGAGGTACATTTTGACACCTGATTAGTTACACCACTAGTTCCTATGCACATGCAAGCAAGCAAGCACATATGCATATGTGTATAGATAATAACTATATCAGCCGTAGTTAAACCATCACTTTTTAAATGTTTAATTACAAATACTGGAATCCTGTTACTTTTTAAATTTAGTCTATAATCATTAATGTTTTAACAGTTTGCTCAGAAATTTATTTGACTTTTCCTTATAAACTACCATACCATCAATTATAATGTAATTTAATTATTTTTATTTTCCTCATGATATGGTTTTTAGTGTTTCCAATGTAACAATATAATAGCTTTATATAATTTCTCATGAAAATACAACTCTTAAGATGGCTCAGTAGTTAAAAGCACCAGCTGCTCTTCCATAGGACCTAGGATTGATTCCAGCACCCACATGGCAGCTCCTGTTCCAAAGGTGAAGACACCCTCTTCTATCCTCTTTGAGTGTCAGTCAGACATGTAGTGCACAGTCATACATGGCAAGACACTCATGCACACAAAATAAAAACAATACATCTCTAAGAATTAAGGAAAATGTGTTTTACCTAAGGATTGTATAATTTGATCCACACTGATTACTTTTCTTCTTTATTTATTCTTCAATTTTAATTTTAGAAGTTATCATAGTCTAGGGAGCATTCAGTGATATGTAAGACGGAGAAACTGAGTTCAGTCCCCAAGCACTTACAAAGAAATGCTGGAAGTAATGGGGCATACTTGTAATTCCAGCACTGGGCAGGTAGAAACCAGTCCTGAACTCTTTTCTTAGCCAGCCTAGTCCACATGGTGAGGTCCTGGCCAAATGAGAGAGTCTGCTTACAGCATGGTACAGTCAGAGAAGACACCTAAATGTCAAGTTTCACCCTCCAAATATTCATGCACAAACCTAAGAATGTACACCCTTACACACATGTGAACTCACTGGAACACACACAGTCATGTAATATGCATAGCTTCTAAGAGAACTGAGGTGATCACAAGATTTCCCTATTTGGTTGAAATATTTTAATACAACTAATGAATTTCAATAATAAAAACATTGTAAGATTAAAATAAACTTGGTTAAAATTGTTGTTTGAGTTCTTACAAAAATGCTGCATACAAAAATTTTGCCTGCATATTCAAACATTAAACTGTGGTTTCATTTTTTTGCATCTATAATATTTTATTTATTTATTTTTCTCTAACCCTATTACTAGAGTAACTTCATAAGGGAGTTAGTAAATATACACCTTTTCCAGTCTCTAAAATGATTCAGTGGGTTAGGTGCTTGCCTTATTAAGTATGAGGCCATGAGTTGGGACCACAGTACCCACATAAAAGCCAGGTGTGGCATCCAATACCTGTAGGCACTCCAACACTAAGGTGCCAAAGAGAGGAGGGTCTCAGGGGCTCACTGCATAGTCAATCTAGTTGAAATGGTGAGCTCCCAATACAATAGAAGGTTATGAATTAATACAAATCTCTATCGTTCTGTACTACCACAGTTCAAGGATGAAGGATGGAGAGGATGTCTAATGGAGGGAGGCTCTGACTGTTGACCTCTGGATTCTATGCTCACACATTCAGATGAGCACACGCACAAACCCCATGCACTCATGCACATCCATCACACACACACAAACTGATAATTATAGTTTGTTTCCCCTCCACAGCTTCTGGTCACTTCCTGGACAACTCTTTCAAGATGTAGACTTCCTTGCAAGTTTTAGTTTAAACTAAAAATCTTGTTGAGTTCTTCTTGAACTCTCTACCCTGAGTTCAAAGTAACCATGAGTTCAGGTTTTGTGTCTGACCCTTTGCTTTGCTCCCTCATTACATCACCGAGAATTTTCTTGTCCTCCTTAAGAAATCACATTTTTGGGCTGAGCACTGGGTCCCCAATGGAGGAGTTAGAGAAAGGACTGAAGGAGCTCAAGCGGTTTGCAACCCATAGGGAGAACAACAATATCAACCTACCAGACTCCCAGAGCTCCCAGAAACTGAACAACCAATCAAGGAGTGAGTACACATGGAGTGACCCATGGCTCCAGGTGCATATGTAGCAGAGGATGGCATTGCCGGGCATCAATGGGAGAAGAGGCCTGTGGTCCAGTGAAGGCTTGATGCCCAAGTGTATGGGAATTCAAGGATGGGAAAGCAGGAGCGGGTGGGTGGGTAGGGGTACACCCTAATAGAAGTAGGGGGAGGGTGATGGGATAGGGAGTTTCCAGGGTGGGAAATAGAAAAGGGATAACATTTGAAATGTAAATAAAGAAAATATCCAGTAAATAAATAAATAGATGGATAAATAAGCAAATATATAAAAATGCTACAGAGGAAAAAAAAAAAGAAAAGAAAAGAAATCTGACGACCAAGCTGTATGACTCATGGCACCCATTTTTTTTTTAGTAAAAAATACATTTTTCATGGGCTCGAATGTCAATTGTGTGGAGGCACGAGCTTTAATACAGCAGTACACATACACTTAATTTTAATAAGGGAAGTGCTTGGATTCACCAGCTGTCTGTCACTGTAACAAAAGCCTGAGACAAAGATGGCTGCTCACTTGGTGGTGGTTGGGAAAAATAAGTCAGGGTGGAAGTGCTTGGGATCATAAAACCCTGCAAATTCATGCTCTCAATGTACTAAGTTCCTCCCACTAAACCCTACCTCTTACACTGACCCTCAACATGTTAACCATCTCCCACAGCAACAAAACGACAAGACTTATTTCACACATGGATGTTTTACTAAACATTTCAGATTCAAGAGGCAGAAGCACTCGTGTTAGATGGACTTGGGCAGAGGACAAAGAGGGTGTCTACAGAAAGATATTTTAGCTATATGTGAGCAAGATTATCAGACTATTTACAGAAACAGTATATACTATTATGTTCCCATGAGGGGTATGACTCAGTGTGGATGTTGGGAATCCTTACAGAAACTAAACTTATTTCTAGACATGACAAACAGGCTGGTCAGGTGGCTCAGATGTATGTATCGTTCTTGCAGAGAACCCAAGCTCAGTCTCCAGCACCCGCATCAGATATTCCATGTCCTTTTGTAACTCTGGTTCCTGGAAGATCTGGTTCCTCTCACCCCATGGGCAGCGCTAAGTACATGCACAAAGACTCATACCAACACAATACACAATAGTAGAGCACTTCCCTACCTGCATTGCTGGGGGCCTCCCCTGGCCTTTTGCACTTCAGGGCTGATATGGAACACAGAGTTGGATGAAAGCCAAAAGATGGATGATCTCTGTCCCTTGTAACTTTCTAACTGCACTGGGGGCTAGATGTCTTCTGGAAACTTAACACTCTTTTGCTTATTCTGTGTCTGAAAACTGCTGGCTTTTTTTTCTCTTTAACTCACTGTGCTTAAATAAACTCAGGGAAAACTTAACTCTTTAACTCTCTTATTATTTGTGCTTAAATAAGCACTAATGTCTGGTGAATTAACACATGCTGTTTAGCACCAGAGAATTTAAGGCTTTATTGCTAGACCTCTCTCTGGTGAGACAGCCAGGAGCCAATTCCTAGACAGGCAAGAGACTTGGAATTCAATTTTTTAGACCAGATAGAAAGGAAAGGAAAGCAAAAATGTCATACTTGCACAAAGTGCGCATGTGCACATGCACACACACACACACACACACACACATACCACATGCACACACACACACACACACACACACACACACACTGGATGCAATGAAAAATGGCTACACTACCTTTCTTTATTGGTTTCAGCTTTTTATAGCTTTTAGACAAAAGTTCTCTATGTAAAAAAGAATTATCTCATAGAATAAATGTTACAAAACAGGGGAGTTACAGAAAGATATCAATAACAAGTTCAAAGCAGTGTTTCATACTGTAAGCTCATTATAAGTTCCAAATAACAGTTATTACATGGCCTTTCCTTATCACAGTGAAGATCTATGGCTTCATCTTTGGTCTTGAATATTTTTCCTTCAACACAAATTCATCCCAATCCTATTTCTGGTTTTGGTGTAATTATGAGAGCTCATTATAATTCTTATTACTCAGTCTTTACTTATTATAATGATGTCTTCTTCGATTTCCTTCTTCAGACACCTGAAGTTCTTGTCATACAGATCTTTCACTTGCTTGGTTAGAGTTACACCAAGATACTTTGAATAGTTTGTGGATATTGTGAAGGGTGTCATTGCCCTAATTTCTTTCAAAGCCTGCTTATCCTTTGAGTAGAGGAAGGCTACTGATTTGCTTGAGGTGATTTTATAACCAGCCACTTTGCTGAAGTTGTGTATCAGCTGTAGGAGTTCTCTGGTGGAGATTTTGGGTCACTTAAATATACTATCATATTATCTGCAAATGGCGATATTTTGATTTCTTCCTTTCCAATTTGTATCCCTTTGACCTCCTTATGTTGTCTAATTGCTCTAGCTAGAACTTCAAGTACTATACTGAAAAGATATTAAGAGAGGGGGCAGCCTTGTCTAGTCCCTGATTTTGGTGGGATTGCTTCAAGTTTCTCTCCATTTATTTTGATGTTGGCTACCAGTTTGCTGTATATTGCTTTTACTATGTTTAGGTATGGGCCTTGAATTCCTGCTCTTTCCAAGACTTTTAGCATGAAAGGATGCTGAATTTTGTCGAATGCTTTTTCAGCATCTAATGAAATGGCCATGTGACTGTTTGAGTTTGTTTATGTACTGGATTACATTGATGGATTTCCGTATATTGAACCATCCCTGCATCCCTGGGATGAAGCCTACTTGATTATGGTGAATGATTTTCTTTTCTTTTTTGAATTTGGTTTTTTTTTAAGACAGGGTTTCTCTGTGTATCCCTGGCTGTCCTGGAACTTGCTCTGTAGACCAGGCTGGCCTCGAACTCAGAAATCTGCCTGCCTCTGCCTCCCAGAGTGCTGGGATTACAGGTGTGCGCCACCACCACCCGGCTGTGAATGATCATTTTGATGTGTTCTTGGATTTGATTGGCAAGAATTTTACTGAGTATTTTTTCATCAATATTCATAAAGGAACTTGATCTAAAGTTCTCTTTTTCTGTTGGATCTTTGTGTGGTTTTTGTATCAGCATGTGGCGTCATAGAATGAGTTGGGTAGTGTTCCTTCTGTTTCTATTTTGTGGAATAGTTTAAAGAGTATTGGTGTTAGGTCTTCTTTGAAGGTCTGATAGAACTCTGCACTAAAACCATCTGGTCCTGTGCCTTTTTTTGGTTGGAAGACTTTCTATGACCCCTTCTATTTCTTTAGAGGTTATGGGAATGTTTAGATGATCTCTTTGATCCTGATTTAATTTTGGTATTTGGTATCTGTCTAGGAAATTGTCCATTTCTTCCAGATTCTCCAGTTGTGTTGAGTATAGGCTTTTGTAGTAGGATCTGATGGTTTTTTGAATTTCCTCAGTTTCTGTTGTTATATCTCCCTTTTCATTTCTAATTTTGTTAATTTGGATACTGTCTCTGTGTCCTTTGGTTGGTCTGGCTAAGGATTTATCTATCTTGATTTTCTCAAAGAACCAGCTCCTGGTTTTATTGATTCTTTGTATGGTTCTCTTTGTTTCTACTTGATTGATTTCAGCCCTGAGTTTGATGATTTCCTGTCTTCTACTCCTCCTGGGTGAATTAACTTCTTTTTGTTCCAGGGCTTTCAGGTGTGCCATTAAGCTGCTAGTGTATGCTCTCTCCTGTTTCTTTTTGGAGGCACTCAGGGCTATGAGTTTTCCTCTTAGCACTGCTTTCCTTGTGTCCCATAGATTTGGGTATGTTGTGCCTTCATTTTCATTAAATTCTAAAAAGTCTTTGATTTCTTTATTTCTTCTTTGGCCAAGGTATCATTGAGTAGAGTATTGTTCAGCCCCCATGTTTATGTGGGCTTTCTGTTGTTTTTGTTGCTATTAAAGACAACTCTTACTCCATACCTCTTCTTGGAAGTTGGTGAAGCAGCAAGGTTTAAACATCAGGGTTGCTGTCACCACCCGTTGCCTGCCCTGCTAAGCTGCCGCAAAACCCCAGGTGTTGACGGAAATGGTAACAGGAAAATTTGAGAGTAGTGGTGCCAGTCGCTTACGGTGCTCAAACAAACCACAGGGACGTCATGCAGTTTTATTTGTGCAGCAGCTGATAAGCTAGGACATCAGTGAACAAACCCCTTCGGTGATTAGTAAATTATTACACACAGTCCTAGCCATCGGCTGCTCCTTCTCGGCATTCCTGACGGTGGAGGAAGAAAAGACGGGGAGAAACACATGAAGGTATGGTGCACTGTGAGACATTGTAGTGAAACTGTGAATGAGATGTTTGCTAACGATGTGAATGAGATGTTTGTTTTAATTCATTTAAAAGTATGAACTCTTAAATGCAATTAGGAATCTGTAAACAAAAGTTCCCTTTCTTTCTGTCTTGCTTCTCTAGCTGGGTATGGACTCATTTCCAACACTGTCTTCAGGAATACCACTCGAAAGGGCAGGAGATAGCAAGAATTATTACCGCCATAATTTAATTTTGGGGGTTCATGGCAAAAAAATAAAATTTAAAGACTCAGAAAGGTCAAACTATGTGTCATGACAGAGCCTTAATTTCACCTGTTCTAAAGTACAACTCCAGTATAAAGAAAGAACAGGGTGCTGTAAACGAATTCAAGCTACTGATGACAGCTGGAGAGACGCTAACTCTGGGAGCATGCAGGACTGAGGGCCCGCCATGATGGATGACTGCTGTGCTCTCAAGATGCCAACAGCAAGAAAAGAACGTCATTATCCCTAAGCTGTCAATCACCATTTCACATCTGTTAGTTTGTGAAAATGGCTTCCATGTGACCTGCATATTCCTGCTGGCCATTATTTCTCTTAATGCCAAACAGAATTTCAAATCTGAGAACTTTCTCTGTGACTGATACAAACTTTCATTTTACTAGTGTGAATTATGTTCATGGCATGAAAAGCAAAATTCTACACTCTGAGGAAAATATTTAAAGATTCTCATAAAGCACTTTTTTATCAATGTTCTAAATATTACAATAGGCATTATGACTTAGTGCTGATATAAATAAGACTGCTGTATGTTTGCAAAGATCTGGGCTTCACAAACACTGGATATTTGCACATAGAATGAACAATTTATTAAAGTCGGTGTTTGAAATATATACAAAGAAGAAAGTATAGAATTCTGACAGCCAAATAAGTGAATTTAAAATTCATAAGAAACAGGTGAGATGTGTGTGTGTGTGTGTGTGTGTGTGTGTGTGTGTGTATAAAAAGACAGAGAAAGAAATAGGAAGAAGAAAATAATTCAAAGTTTCAAAATTCAACTTTCTTTTTTAGGAATAAATTTGCTATCATATTTAGTTGTAAGAAGGTAAAAGCTATTTCCAGACTAATGACAAAATAAATTTCAAGTGTAAATATGCATTGTATGTGTATATTGCAGTTAAAGTTATAAATTTGAGGCCTCTGGAAGATTGAGTTCAGGAGAATATCACTTTGGTTGCTGCTTACACAAACCAGTCAGAAATATGCAAACTGAAAGTGGAGCACAGCGAGTCCTAAGGTGTTTCCAGAGCAAAGCAGAGGTGTGACCGCCCTTAGGGCAGGTTAGCAATGTGCTGTGACAAAAAGGACAGGGTAAAGAGCGAACTACACCACTGTGGACCTGGAAGGCGAGAGGTCAGCTCCAGGGAGTCTGCGCAGGCTGAGCTCTCTGACACAGGTCTGTCTCTTCTCATGGGCAGACTTCCGTGGAAACTCAGTGATCGTCACATGCTTGTTTTGCATACTGTCATGCAAACTAACAAGAATCAGTAAAGTCTATAAGCACATAATCTACCCCCATATTTCCCAGTTAACAATACGGTAGTCTGATACACCATTATTACTATGATGGAAGGAAACGAGAGTTATGTCAAACAGAACGTATACTCAATACTTCCAGAGAGGCTTTGGTTCTGACCTGACTTCGGAGTCTTTCCGATCATGTCCTTAATTCAGAGTACTTGGCATGTCAGGTCCTTACATTTTGAATTTTATTTTTCTCAAATCCCAACACAAAAACAACACTCACTGTAAAGACTGTTTTCACTCGACCCCAGTAGCTTTCCAATACAGAAATTATCAGGGGTTCCTTTCTAAATGCTTTTGTTTTGTGCTGCCAGAACACGTGAGTCTTCTCTTGAATGCATAAAACGGACGCACAGTTGAATCAAACGAGAGCTCTTAAGAAACTGCACGCTTCATTTGTGAATCAGGAAAGGCCAACTGTCTCCTGTCCCAGGCAAACCAAACGAATATCTTGTAATTAGTGAAAACCTAGTAACTGCGGACGGAGGAGTGCTGGAGGTCAGCTTGTCCTGAATGGTGCTTATCCTGACTCCAGGAGGCAAGCTTCCCCTCAGCTCTAATCCTTCCACACACAAACAGGAAGCAGCAACTAGGAACTGGAGAAGCTTTTCGTGTCCACAAGGTGGCGCTCTCCAACAGTTAAAAGCAGGTTTGCTCAGCGGAGAAAAAGAACAGATGCAAGGTCATTTACAACCACACAACCACCTTAGATGAAATTTGGAAAACGGAACACGGACTCGCCCTGTTTTCCTCTCTTCAAGCCATGTGAAGCTATGCATGATTTCACTTTTCCGTGATCTTATTCTCTGTCTGGAAAACATCAGCACACAGGAGCCTAGATACTTCAAAGAAGGAAAATAGACAAATGAACAAAATTGCTATTATCAGAAAAATATATCAGATTGATCCAAGAGTATGCCGACTTCTATTTTGTATCTTTGTCTTGCTAGTTCTCGGCTATTACATCGATATGAATGTCATTTGTGTCATATAATTGCATGTTAAAATCTATGTGAGGACCATAGAAATCACATGGCCGTAGAAAGTTATAATTAGAGTCAGTTGTCATAAATAAGAATACAAAACTTCAGCTGTAGGAACAAAAGAAAGCCCCGGGGGGAAGTGGACAAAAGGAGATCATTTATTCTGAGAGCAGAGAACAAGTTCTCCAGAGTCATGTGGTACTGAGATACAGACTTCAAATTGTTCTTCGTGCAAAGGTCTAGAGTGTCCACAGAGTCTGGAACTTTGCAAACACTCCCGACTCTCGTTTATGTCAGTTCTATATTCTCATAGTGATGCACTAGTTTACCCCTCCTAAACTCCTCACCACCCTTTTCCTGACCGCCCTCTCTCTTAATAATCACAGGGATTGTATAACCAACAACCTTTCCCCAAAATATATAAAAAATAGGTTTGGACTTTATATACCTTGACCATCAGACTCCTGTGATTTTTAGTTTCAATATACCACAGCTTGTATAAATACTCACACTACACCTACATCTTAGGAGTTGAGAGGAGATACCCATATGAAACCAGTAATTTTTCTTAAATAAAAAAAAAATAATGTGAGTATTCAAAGTACATATGATATTTGGACAATAGGCAAGTCTGTACACCTGGAACACACCCCCGAAAACCGTAAACTATTCAACTGTGTGAAAACATGCAACTGTGTTTACCCTTCACATTCTATTAAAATTATAGTTATTTCCAGGAAAATTATATTTTAGAGAAGAACAGCTCACCTGAAAACTGTAGGTACAACTTGCTAAATAATAATCTTTGGAAATTGTAGGTTTAATACTTTTTGGTCATAGACAAAAACATTACAAATCTATCGGGAAAGCAGATGGGTCCGGAGCAGGACCTAGGGTAGAGCTGTCAGGATGCGTCTCTGACTGCCTATTGTCACAGGCAAATGGGGGCAAAAGTCACACTATGACCCCATTGCTGTTGTTATTTTGTTAGGTAGTGTGTACATGGAGATCTATGAGCTATCAAATGCCACAGGAGTGTAATCCTAACAGAAACAGAACATTTCAACCAACCCATGAAGATCCTCAAACATCTTCCATATAAGACTGGTTCCTCTCTCCAGGGGCAGTGCTATTTCATTTTCTGCTGATAGGGTTCAGAACATGACACCATCCCCATTATGACATCTGAGAGTCCTAGAATTAGGAAAGTCATCCTCTGACCTTCTCCTGTCCTCTACCCCTAAAGTAGATTAAACAGTAACACTGGCCATTCCTTCAAAGTCGGGGGTAAGGCTCACGTCCCAGAAGAAATGTCTTTATCTCTAAAGACACAGGGACACTGGGACAAATGAGACCTGCTATTTATTACTGTTAGCTCACACCCTGCTGATGTCGAATCACATTTCTATAGAGCTATGCCCTTCACCAAACCTAGCCAAGCATGCGGACGATACTCAAGATTGTCTCTTTCTTTGGGTCTTCATTTATGAAAGGGCCCATGCCATCTAAAACTTTTATCAACTAAATCTGTCATCTTCCCTCTTGTTAATCTCTCTCCTATTAGGTAACTTTGACAGGAACCATGACATAAAGAAATTACATTTTCTCCCTTGCATGATCATCCAATTTTATTTCCACTTTTATAGATCTCTGAGATTATCCTGTCCGGATAGTCTTTAATTTACTCTGACAGGCAATGAAAATCCTGGTACCCCAGTGTGTTCCTAGGATTGATGAAGTATACAGAGTGAAAGAGTGGATTAGCCCTGTTCTTTGACAAAAGGGAGTCATGAATATGCATCGTATTAATTCTATAGCTGCAGTTTGTAGTCTGTTCTCTTGTCTAAAGATTTGCGATAGTCTTTGTCTGTTCTAGTCCAAACACTAAAATAATTAGGGTCTGGGCCTAATTCCTAATTCCAAAAATCAACAGTGAACAATAAGATTGTAAAGTATTCAACTGGATGTTCCCTTTCTAAAGTATGTTTTTAGAACTAACTAATTTCAATAGAATTTAGAAAGCAAATATTATTGTAGATTTTCACAACACGTTTTGTTATTAAGTGTTGGGGATCAAACTCAGAACTTCAAATTTTCGTGGTAAGGCTCTATGTATTTATGCAAGTTCATGTTAATAAAAATTATTTGAACCTGCAAATGTAAATTAAGGTAGTTAATACAGATTTAATCTGTGGTCTGTAAAACTTCAGAAAGTGGAACACGATAAATTAGACCCGATCTCTCCTCTGTGTTCTTGCTCTCTGGTAAGAGTCAGTGGTTGAGCTTCCTTCTGAGCCCCAGGTCTCCACACATCTACTTGTGGTCCTTGGGATCAGGGTGAAGACAGAGGAAGAGTGCAGGAGAGGCCTTTGAAGTCTTGTTGGTTGCTATGGGAGGAGGGGATGAAAGATGCTGAGGACCAAGCTGTGGCCGACTCACCAGAGATGCAGTAGCGCACATCCCCACGG
This sequence comes from Apodemus agrarius, assembly GCA_964023405.1. Classification (NCBI taxonomy): domain Eukaryota; kingdom Metazoa; phylum Chordata; class Mammalia; order Rodentia; family Muridae; genus Apodemus; species Apodemus agrarius. The sequence continues at coordinate 171,118,296 of OZ030006.1, forward strand.
GAGCCTCTGCTGTATGCACATGCTCAGTATTAAAGTCCCTTGCAGGGAAAGGGAGACGAGAGAAAGAAGAAAAACAGACAGTTGGATCATTGCCGTTTCTCCACACAGTACAAATCCTATTGGAAAGGAGTTTTAAAGGCCCTGCCAGTGCCTGACAAATACAGAGGTGGATGCTCTCAGCCAACCATTGGACTGAGCACAGGGTCCTTAAAGGAAGAGTCATAGAAAGGACCCAAGGACCTGAAAGGGTTTGCAGCCCCATAGGAAGAACAACAATATCAACCAACAAGACCCCCGAGAGCTCTCAGGGACTAAACCACCAACCAGAGAGTGCACATGGAGGGACCCATGGCTCCAGTCACATATGTAGGAGAGGATGGCCTTGTCGAACATCAGTGGGAGGAGAGGCCCTTGGTCCTGTAAGACTCAGTGCCCCAGTGTAGGGGAATGCCAGGACAGGGAAGCAGGAATGGGTGAGTTGGTGAGCAGGGGGACGGGGGATGGGATAGGGGGTTTTTCGGAGGTGGAAACCAGGAAAGAAGAAAACGTTTAAAATGTAAATAAAGAAAATATCTAATACAAAAAATATTCCCTGCCTGGGCAGACATCATCCCCATGACTGAGTGGCAGATCCATTGTCAGGGTCAGGGAGAGAAGCATTTATTATTTGTCCCTCCTGTCCCTTCTCTTTGAGATCCTCTGTCCATGAAATGAGTTGCTTGTGGCCAGTTTGACTGACCCACACATCTCCTGGTAGTGTCAATATTCAGCAAGTGAATTCTGTATTCTAATTTATCCATTACAGTCTGAAAACTACTCGTTTATCCGATGGTCATCGTCTGCTGAGAATATGACAGATCAAAGCCTCCTTTAGGGTCTACATGCGTGTCTCTGTTCTACAGACAGCTTTGAAGGTCAGGCACACACTACTTTTTCCAGATCAGTGAGATTCTCACAAAAACTTAGCATTCTTCTGGTCCTCTTGCCAACGATCAGATCCCTGAACAAATAGACAGAACAGAAGAGCTAATTCCCGGGCAGAGCTGTGATGCCTTCAGACTCTCTTTCTCTATTTATTGGTTTATTCGTTTAGAATACTTTGCTCTCCCTCAATTTAAGGGTGTGTGTTTTTAAGCTATCTAAAAATATCCATTCAGATAAGAAAACATCATCCTTAATCTGACCTTTGAAACCGGATGGCACTCAGTAACTCACCCACTTTAATGTGGTTGTTTGAAGACGCCAGAGGAGCATTTGCTGCTAAAGCTACTGGTCTGAAGACATGTTTTACAAAAAGCCAAAGTTCACCTTGCTACACACATGTAGAAATCACCACCATCAGTCAGCGCACGGTGTTTTCTCTAAGTTCTGAATATTCCTAAACAGCTGACAGAGGTTAAACATTCTTCAACCAGTGAGTCAATCTAAAAAAGAAATTCAAGCAAAAACGAAAACAAAAACAAAAACAAAATCTATTGTTTTCTTACAGAACAGTCATTATCAGTCAGTATCGGTCTCTAGGTTCTTAGAATGCACCCTCAGTGCTCTGCATAGATTTTCTTAACTGTGGGACTCGCGTCTTTAATTATCGTGCAGGAATGCATTTTTCATAAGAAGCTGTGTTTATTTTTAAGGTGTTTTGTGTGTATGGTTTTTATGTCTGCATGTAGTCTGTGTGCCATGTGCCTGTAGAGATCAAAACAAGGCGGGAGATCACATGGGACTGGAGTTGCAGATGGTTGTGAGCTGCTATGTGATGCTGGGATTGAACCTGAGTCCTTAAAATGGCAGCCTATATTGTGAACTGCAGAACCATATCTTCAGGACCCAAGTTAGGATTTATTTAAGATTTGGGGGCTAATGAAACAAGCACCCAAACGAAGACTATGGTTTTAAACAAAGTGTTTTAAAAGGGGGAGCAGGTGTCTCATTAAACCATTGTTAGCCAAGTTGTAGTAGGTGGCTTAGTACCATCAGGTCCTTTCTGTCCTCCTATGGCTGTATTCAGAGCAGCTGCTCAGCTGCTATCATTATATTCTGGTCAGAAAGATGATAAATGCCAGGATGCTCTATGTGCTGTGCTCAAAAAGGAAGAGTAGCCATATACATAGAACAGCCAGTGAACATGTTGTAGCTTAAAGATTTATCTGTTTGTTTGTTTATTTATTTATTTACTTCACTTATATGAAAATACTGTACCTGACTTCAAACACACCAGAAAAGGGTATCAGATCCCTGTTCAGATAGTTGTGAGTCACCACGTGGTTGCTGGGACTTGAACTCACGAACTCTAGAAGAGATCACTGAGGCATCTCTCCAGCACAGATCCTGGTTGTAGTTTAAATCCCATTGTCTATAGCTTAGAATCAGAGCCATGATTCAGTGTGTCAAATGATCAGTTGGAACTCTATCATGAGAAGAGATTAAGAATATGCTATATGCTGTCTGTATTAATTAGACATGCTGCTGTATTAATTAGAAAGAATCTAAATACTTATAGCAGGAAAAAAGTGCATCGAACCCAGAAAATCAAGTGTTCCTACAACAAAAGACAGGAACTGTGCTTTCTAAGCTGGATGAGAGCACAGTAAAGACGAAGTCCCAGGGTCTGAGATAACCCCACCCCTTGGAACTGTGGAGTAGCAATGTCCCATTTAAAACAAAGTTCCAATCCAAAGGACTGGATGGGCGTGTCATTCCTGCCTTTGCTGAGATGTACGCCACTGTGCACAGACCCAGGCCGGTCTTCAGAGAACCTTTCACGTAAGTGGATAAGATTTCAAAATAAAGTGATTGGATTAATTTCACTAACATCTATACTCTTGGCTTGCGCTAGCTTTGGAAACATCAAGAGTAACTGCCTGTTCCTTTATCCTGAGTTTGAACACACTGTATTTTTGATAGCTTAAAAGTCCTGGTTTATAAAGACTTCATATTCTATCGATTCTTTACCCTTCAACCCTAGCTGAAATGAAAGAAAGGACTAATAACTTTCTTTGTAATACAACAGCAGTGTGGCTCACGCTTGGATTGCAGATAACTTTAGCAAGACATTTTCCAATATTTAAAATACAGATGTACAAACTTTAGCTTCACACTCATGTCCCACTGCCTTTAATTTTCACAAAGGTATTGAGTGGTTCAGATCACGTTGCAAGTGTGCTGTGGTGCTAGGCAGATGTGGTGTGTAACACATTTCAGGATAACATGGAATTGCTGCTTCCATTGGCCACACACCACCCGATAATAACTAGCTGCTGAATGCCCACTGGATTCTGTCAGAGACTATTATTTAATGGATAAGTTTCTGCTCCAAAATGTTCTGTGCAGAGACAATGAGAAGAAAGGGAGGGGTATTTTGAGCATATAAAATATACACCACAGGCAGCTTCAAGGTTTGATCACAGTTCTTTGCATTTAGTCTTAGAAATTATTGCCAACTTCTTTTCCCAAGTCCAAGGCCAATGGTGACCTCTTCCACAGACTTACAGCAAGAGTGGAGCTGATAACCAGGCATATTGAATGAAGAATCTGATTTGCTATAGAGTGGGGGAGAATGGCACCTACAGATAATTAATATGCACCTTGACGTTAGTTCTTTAAGTCAGATCCTGGGAACTCTTTAGGAAGATACTAGAAATCCTTGGGTTGGCTACCTTTACATTTTTCCTCTTGTGATGAAACACAAAAAACAAATGAAAGAGTATACATAAATGACCCAAGCATAAAACCATCCAGCAGCAGTGTCACAAGCCTCTATAATCCCAGCACGCACCTGTGAGGAGATGGGAGGCAGAGAATAAAGAACCTTATGGACCAAGTCGCCTGGTTTACACAGTAATGAAGAGCCCCGTCTCAAAACACGGTTGAAAGGTGAGAACTCAACTCTGAAGGTGGTCCTCAGAAGTGTATGCATGGGGACAGCACATACTCACAAAAATAAGCATGCATGTGCTCACGCATGTATACATATTCATAATACATATATACATATACACATATATGTATGTATATGTATACATATACATATACACATGTATGCATATGCATGCACATATATACATGCATGCACATGTGTATGTTTACATATACACACATACAGGTACATGCTCATACACATATACAGATGTATATACTCATATACACATATATACATTCAAGCACATATGTAGGCATACATACATACACACACACACACACACACACATACACACACACATGTGCACACACAAATGGCCATATCCAGTGGGAATGGCAGGAACCATGAGGCCAGCACACCCGCCTGACACAGTTTTGTCAAAGCCAAGCCGAATGCTGCTATCACTGTTCTTCTCTCTGTGACTTTTGGGGGTTTTGGTCTTTGTGTGTTGCATACTTGGGGACTTTTCTGCATTATGATTCTTTTTATGTCTTTTCCTGAGGAGGGGGATATGTCTGAGCCTTTATAGGAAATTCCTAAGATTAACTTTATCTGTCCTCTATTTGGAAGTTTTCCTTATGCCCTGGGGATCATTAAGCATGGATAAGTAATGAGGCCATTACTCCAGGAATCTGCCTGGGGTGCCCGCCCCTGAGCAAACTCAAACAGTATAATTGGTACAGGGTAAACGGAGACACTTGACAGACTCTGACTGGCCAGGAGATTAGGTTACAGATTCAAGGTCCTTTTTATAAAGGTTTAAAGATCTCTGGAAATGTCGTTTAAAAGATAGGAGACCTTACAGGGTCCACCACTAGAGGGATAGAACTCAGTAAATAGAGAGATTGGCTGTCTACTTCACAGTGTGCATGATGAAACATACAGTGAAAGAAGTTAGGCATTAGTACTTACTAGTCATAAAAAGAGCAGTTCAGATATTTTCTGTTTGTCTGGAGTGCTTTAAAACTGCTAACATTGGCAGCCTAAAAGCAGTCTGTCATATAATATATGTGTTTGCTTTGGAGGAGACATTCTTTAGATTCTTTAAATTGGATTTATAGGGCTGAAGGTGAGAATAAAATCTGTTCTGTTTGTATTTTCTAATTGTGACTGAACTTGTAACCCTGGACATACAATGGAAAGTCAAACATATATTCCGTACCACTCCGATAATCATTAGTCTGCCTGTTCTGTGAAAGTTCTACAAATAAAAAAGCACCTAGCTGCTAGTCAGTCAGAGTGGCAGAAATGGCCTAATTGCTAGTTAGAGCCACAGAAGTGGTCTGATTGCTAGCAAGTCAGAGTTGCAAAATTTCCCTGACCCTCATCTGACCCCCTCCCTCCCCTGCAGACTCCTTATCTCCTCTGCAAGCCTGACAATGAGGCCCTAAGACCCTCAGCCATGGAAGGCTCTAGCACATACACACACATACACACACACACACACACACACATACATACATATATAATTCACACATACATAAATATACATATATGCATGAACACACATACATATATATATATATACACATATACATACACATACATACACATATGCATTCACATATCCACATATGCACACACAGATACATACATATATTGCATATATCCATGCACACACATACATGCATATACATATACACATACACATATACATATACACATGCATGCATACATACCACATGGCCCTTGTGTTTAGTATGCAATCTCAGAGAAACGATACAATTGTTTTGTCATAAAACTTTTGTCTGAAAACCAAGTGGCCTAATTGCAAATGCAAGAAATGACATGATTTAACTTTATAATTAAAACAAGACTTGAAAGGATAAGTTGCAGAAATAGCATAACTGCCACCTGATTTTATTGTTAAGAAAAAGGTTGTACTGAAATATTTAAGAACACATGTTAAGCGAGCACATTTATGACATTGAAGGGCACACTTCCAGAGGAAACATAGTGAAAGGTTAATTTCGTGTCCCTTACTCTTGATTAACAATCACTCTCAGACTGTTCTAACCATGATATGCCAGTTTTCCAAGGTTAAATTGACTCTGTCTACTCTGCCCTGCCACCTTAGGCCACCTGTAAACTGCATGCAGTCTTACCTTAATGCATGACAAGAGATTCACAGGTACAGATTCTTCCAGGGTTCAGGGTGTTTCTTTTAATAATTCCCTGTTTAAAAATGAATAGCGCAAAGAAATGTCCTCTGTTTCGCTTAAACAAATGATAGATGGTGTGAGTAAGAACATCGTGAGTCCCCTGGGGGCTGTAGACTTCTGTTGACGCAGCTCAGAGTAGAACACTTCTCTGGCATATGCAATCCCCTCACTAAAAACACCACAAGAGAAAAGGACAAACAGAATAGAAATCTGGAATATCACCCAAACATAGGGTGTTAACACTCCTCATTGTAGGACTGTATTCTCTTCAAGGTTGAGCTATCTGCTGCTTTCTTGTACTTCATTTCAAAAGGATACTGGAACTCAGCTCTACCCCACTCCTGACTAACCCCCCTCCTTACCTTAATACACACACACACACACACACACACACACACACACACATATATATATATATATATATATATATATACATACATATATATACCTCTCTCTCCCTCCCTCTCTCTTCCTCTCTCTCCCCCTCTCCTACTCTCCCCTGTTTCTACTGCTCAGTTCCCTTGAGAGGAATGAATTTCCAATCACAATGTTCTGTGCGCTACAGGCCCAGCACAATGAGTCCAAGAAACTACTGACTACATAAAACTCCTGAGACACTGAGGCAAAATAATCATTGCCTTTTCAAACCATGACTCACACCATATTTTGTTATAACAGAAAGCTACCATGCTTACGTATCCATAAGAGAAGGTATGCACGAGAGAGGCACAATGTTGAAACACAAACATTGTAAATATCTTCTCACTGGCAGCTTTCAAAGTGAGCATAGTTTTCAAATCTCTATGATCTTCATTTGCACCCAAGAAATTGCTCTTAAGAACAACTGTACTAAAGTTAAACGGAAGGCAAAAAGGGGGAAGGGACAACAGACAGCATCCTGTGGCCTACGGACTGCTTTTGGCTGAGTTTCCCTTACCTGAAGCCTAGTATGTGTTGACTGGAATTGTCTCAAAATTTCCATACAGAGCTCAAAGTCAACAGCATATATGCCCAACCTACCTCATTGCATTCTTTGAAAATGTTTTTACCAGGAGGTTGTTTTTTTGAAAATTTACTATGTGTTCTGAGGTGAAGAAAGTAATGTTTATCATTTTCTAAACTTAAACATAAAAATGAACATGTTGATTTGTAATCTCTTGGTGGACCAGACTTACAGACTCACCTCAGCCCCTGGCTCTGGAGAGCACTGAGTTCTTCTCTCTATATGCTAAGAGGAGCAGACATGATTTAAGGGAGAAAATGCCTACCTTATGTCTATATTTCCAGCAACACATCTCTGTATCCTGCTGTTGGGAATCATTCGGCATAAATTCTTCGTGGCACACAGAAGCTAACTCATTGTTAGGGTTGTGGCTGCAACCCTGACTTCATCGTGTCAGTACAAACCCTTCTTTTTCCATATGGCCCTCCAGGCTGATGAAAACTAGATTCTTAAACAAGCCAAACCAGTCAGACAGGGACACTAGTTACTAGCCGAAATGTCGACAGTGTGTGTTGATAGGCCTGTGTTGTCTTTTCCGAGTCATGAAGAGAAGTGAGATAGATCATGTGCAACTTCAGAGAGAGATTTGCTTCAGGTAAGAGATTCAAATGAAATACTTCCTGTCTTAAACACACAGGAAGATAAATACAAATAATACAAATGTATTATTGCTTCAAACTTTTGACGGGTTGTGTAACGCTTCTGTCGTACTTTGTAATGGAGATCTGGCATGTAATTCTCCCTAAATGGAAAGGCTGAGTCTTCCCTGCTTTCTGTCGCTTCCCCAGTACCTGCTTATCTCCCTCTCCATCTCTCCCTCTCCTTCTGCTCCCTTTCTGTCTCCTCTTCTTGCCCCTCCCCTCAGGCTGGTATGCCCCCAATTCCATTGATAATGTTTTCCTTGTCTCCTATATGATCTCAAGTCTATATTCCTGAGAATAGCAAGCTATGCTGAGTCCTATGTGCTGGTAGTTTCCTTCACATGCATTCTTTTCAGTCTGCTGTATCCCCAATGAAACTGCAAAGAGAATGTATCGTTCAATAGAAGGAGTGTGCTCACAAACTGGCAGATGATTGTGGTTTCTCTCTAGCTTCTGTCTGTCACTCCTGCTGGGATCTTGCTGTCTCTTGTTTTCCAACTTCTTTTCTAGGGAACCACAGAGGACGAACACACATTAATGCCTGCCCCAGTTTATCCCCTGACTGTCTTAGGGAACACTTGCTTTTCTAATGCTTGGGATTAGAAAAATAAATGATATATAGCCCGTTCCTTACAACTAACCTTTCTGTGTGGCATATATACAGTGCTCATTTTGGAATGAATTGCCAAATGCAAATTTGTCTCTGGTTAGAAGCACAGGGAGAGAGGATGAACACATGCCAACACCCACACACAATGGTAATAACACAATTCAGAAAGGCTTTCTCAGTCCAGCTCAATTCATTCCAAAATGAGCACTGTATATATGCCACACAGAAAGTTTGGTTGTAAGGAATGGGCTATATATCATGTTCATCCCGTGACATGCTTCGTGTTGGGCTGTCGTGTCCACTTGCATTTTGAACAACTAGGAAACAATTCAGTGGAATGAACACAATGTAACTGAACTATGATTGAGCTCAGAGAGAATAGAAGTAGGAGGGAAAGGGAGAGGGAGAGGGAAAGGGAGAGCAGGAGATAGATAGGGAAAATGGAGAGTGAAAGGGGAGAGGGAGGACAGGGAGAGGGAGGAGGAAGAGAGGGATAGGAAGACAGAAAGATCTTTATGCAGTGCTATAGAACAATAATCACTGACTCACTGATTGTAAGTCCCCAGACCAAGATCTCACAACCTGTCATCAAAACTGATGCCAGTTTTCATGAGGCGGACTTCCCTAGTAAGCCAAAATTAATATAACTCTCACAATGCTTAGAAAAGATGAGAAGTCATTTCCTAACTATAAAATATTTGCCTATTACCAACTAAATTATTGCTTTTATTCCAAATTTATGACCCAAATGAAACAATATGCAGATAGTCATGACAAAAAGAATTTTGATTCATTTCTTATAAATATTTTCAGACTATCAGTTCTTAGCAATCATTGTTTTATAAATAATATATACATTTAAGTCATTTCCACAATTTCTTTGTCAGCTGAGTATTTAGTTTTCTGTCTTCGATTTTTAAGATATATCTTTAGTTCCAGATTCAGGGTAGAAGTGTTGTGTATCTCTGAACTTAGCCAAACAAAACTGTTTTCGCTTGGAGATTTTATTCCTAAATTTTTCAGTCTTACTTTGATTTCCCTTTTTGTGAATTATGTAGGAATCTTTTTGACATTTAACAACTTATGAGTCTTTTTAATTATACCAGATTTAGCAGGAATAACCTCTTTACTGGCTTTGGATTATATTAATACTAGCCAAATGTGCTGTCAGATTCTATGAGTAATACTTATCCTTGGAAACAAAGTATAATAACTAATCATTTGATACAATATCCACATATGGCCAGTAAATCAACTACATCAAACAAATGAACTAAATTTGTCAAATTTTCTGTGTAGCTAATGATACTTTGCCTGATTTATCTATAGATCTAGGAAAATGGATTTACTGGTGCAACAAATGGCTTCCCGGTATGTTTTGAGAATCTTAGTTTTAGGCCCATACCTAAAGTGCCAACATAGCAAACAGTATTCCATTCTAAATTCTACATGTTTTTGCTGAGCCCTGTTTTCTCTATTTTAAATATAACTGTAGAAGCTCACTGATATGGCTTTTGTTACTAATTCCCTGGGATATCTTTCTCTGTTTTTAATTTTAAGAAATCTTTATGCTTTTCTTTCTGGTATACCCATAATTAATTTTCCACTTTGGTAAAACACAAATACAACTTAACACTATAAATTGTATATGTTATATGCATTTGCTTGACATTCATCTAGTTGAAACACATGAGTTTTTATTTCTTTATATATTGCTAATTTATGTAAATATATAAAGTAAATAGTAATATATAAATTATTAATTATGTTATATTGTTATATATTGTGTGATCATTAATATTTTAATTATACTACATATAATTACATGATTATCACTAATTAATACACTGTGTGCTAGTGTATGTCTATTAATGTATGTTAGTAATATATATTTTACCTTCGTTAACTTAAGATATGACAAGGCACTTGACAAACACGTGCTTACTCACCTTAGATAATTCTTCCAGTTTGATTGACTTATGACTTCTCACAGAACTCTCAGGAAGTGATATTGCTATCTCATATCTTAACATGTGGGAGGTGACATTCCTACCTAGAACCTTAACATGAATGTGTTCTGCAGAAGCCTAAAACTATGACTTTGCTTCTTCCTGAACAATAAAAGGAATTCTGAAGATTGGACACCCCAGACCTAACTCGCCTGGATATTCCCTGTGACCTAATTTCCAAATCTCATTACCTTGAGAGCTGTCTCCCTGAGAGTCTACACAATGGCATTCTCATCTCATAGGTGTAAAATAGCACTGTAAGAATTGGTTTGGTTCTCTCATTGCTGTGGGTACAAGGAGGGCTCTGTGTGCTCCTGTATGTCCAGACGTGCCTAGGTAGTCACTTTAGAAGATTCTCTAAAGAATTGAATAGAAAACTTTCCTTGATTTTACTCTCTGACAACTTGGTCTGTGGTTAAAACCATTCCTTAGTTTCACACTGGCCATTTCCCACTTTCCCACAGGTTTTCTACATCTTCTGTAGGAACACACAGACTTAATGTTATTGGGAGGATTTTAATAAATTTTATATTGGTTTTACATAAGAGCATGAGAAAGTCTTCTGTGTGAGTAGCCACCCAAATACTACTTCATATTGCACTATGCTCATTTAGTGAAAATCTCTCAATTGATCATACATACACACACACACACACACACACACACAGAGAGAGAGAGAGAGAGAGAGAGAGAGAGAGAGAGAGAGAGAGAGAGACCTCCTTTTCTAGTTCATATATAGAGAGTGCTAAATCATTCCCCTTAACCCCTTTACCATTTGGGGGAATTTTGGACACCATACAAGCAGAAAACCCTTGGCTGTGACATTCAATTTTGCGTGTCCTTTCCTGAGGAGATAAGAAGAAATGTCTATGCTCTCCAGATAGGACACCAATGACAAATCTGCCCCAAACAAAGTTTTTGCATTAACTAACTAATTAATTAATTTATATCCAGATCACAGCTTCCCAGTTATCCTCTTCTCCCGGACCTTCTCTCTCAATTCACCTCTCTCTCTTCCCCTCCCATTCTCCTCAGAGAAAAAGTAGTCTCCCGTGGATATCAACTCACCTTGGCCTATCAAACTGCAGTAAGATGAGGTGAATCTTCTATTGAGTTGAGACAAGGCAGCCCAGTTAGGGAGAAACGATCCAAAGGGCAGGCAACAGAGTCAGAGCCTGCCCCCTCCTGCTGTTAGGAGTCCCACATGAAAACCAATCTGCACATCTGACACTTATGTGTAAAGGGCCTAGGTCAGCCCATGCATGCTCTCTGGTTGAGAAGTCTCTGTGAACACCTATGGGCCCAGGTTAGTTGACTCCGTAGGTTTTCTTGTGGTATGCTTGACCTCTCTGGCTCGTTCAATTCTTCCTCCCCCTCTTCCACAGAATTCCCCAAGCTCTACTTTATGTTTGGCTGTGGGTCTCTAATCTGTTACAATCAGTTGCTGTGTAAATACTCTCTAATGACAGTTATGCTAGGCTTCTGTCTGCAAGTATACCAGACTATCCTTAATAGTGTCAGGGGTGGGCTATCTCTCAGATGTCATGGGTCTCAAGCTGGCTCAGTCATGGTTGGCTATTCCCAAAATTTCTGTTCCCACTTTATCCCTGCATATCTCATAGGCAGGAGGAATTGTGGACCTAAGGTTTTGTTCCTGGTTTGGTGTCCCCATCCTCAGCCCCCATTGGAAGTCTTGCGTGGCTACAGAAAGTGGATGTTTTAGGTTCCATTTCTTCAATTGCTAGGAGTCTTAGCTAACACCACCCTCATCGTTTCCAGGGAGCTTCCTTTGTCCTCTGTTTCCTTCCAACTCTTTCAGTTCTCTCTCAGATCTCTCTCCCTCTGTTCTCCCCATGCTTGTTCTTCTCCCACCCACACCCTCCCACTTCCCTCCCTCCATATACCCCACATGTCCATATTATTTCCTCTTAGTGAAATACAAGCATACTTCCTTGAGTCTTCCTTGTTAGTTAGCTTCTTGGGGTCTGTGGATTGTAGCATGGGTATCTTGTATTTTATGGCAAATATCCACTTATAAGTGAGTACATATCATGTTTATCATACTGGGTCTGTGTTATCTCACTCAGCATGATACCTTTTCTAGCTCCATCCCTTTGCCTGAAAGTTTCTTGATGTCATTCTTTTTAATAGCTGAGCAATACTCCATTGTGTAAATGTGCCATATTTTCTGTATCCATTCTTCAGTTGAGGGACATTTAGGCTATTTCAAGATTTCTTGCTATTATGAATAAACCTACTATGAGCATAGTTGAGTGTCCTTGTGGTATGGTGGAACATCTTTTGGGTATATTCTCAGAAGTGCTAAAGCTTGCTCTTGAGGCAGAAATATTCCCACTCTTCTGAGAAACTACCAAATTGATTTCCAGAATGATTGTACCAGTTTGCACTCCCACCAGCAAAAAGAGTGTTCCCTGCGCTCCACATCCTCAATGGCATGAACTGTAGCTTCAGTTTTTGATCTTAGCCATTCTGACAGGTGTAAGATGTAATCTTAGAGTGGTTTTGATTTGCATTCCCCTGATGACTAAGGGTTTGTTTCTGAGCCATTAGACATTAGACATTCCTCTGTAAAGAATTCCCTGTTTAGAATATACCTAATTTTTAATTGCGTTATCTTGTTAGTTCATGTCAAATTTCTTGATTTCTTTATATATTTTAGATATCAGCGTTCTGTCAGATATAGGATTGATGTACTGGCTGGTTTTGTATGTCAACTTGGTACAGGCTGGAGTTATCATAGAGAAAGGAGTTTCTGTTGAGGAAATGCCTCCATGCAATCCAGCTATAAAGCATTTTCTCAATTAGAGATCAACAGGGGAGGGCCCATTGTGGGTGGTGCCATCCCTGGGCTGATAGTCTTAGGGTCTATAAGAAAACAAGCTGAGCAAGGTAGGGAAAGCAAGCCAGTAAGTAACATCCCTCCATGGCCTCTGCATCAGCTCCTGCTTTCTGACCTGCTTGAGTTCCAGTCCTGACTTTCTTTGGTGATGAACAGCAACATGGAAGTGTAAGCTGAATAAACCCTTTCCTCCCCACCTTGCTTCTTGGTCATGATGTTTTGAGCAGGGATAGAAACCCTGACTAAGACAGTTGGTAAAGATCTTTTCTCATTCTGTTAGCTGCTCTTTTGGCCTCTTGACAGTATCCTTTACCTTACAGAAACTTTGCAGTTCTTGAGGTCCCCTTTATTAATTGTTGATCTTAGTGCCTAAGATGTTGGTATTCTGTTCAGGAAGTTTTCTCCTATGCTAGTATGTTGAAGGCTATTTCTATTTTCTCATCTATCAAATAGTAATGCATCCTTTTTTATGTTGAGGTCTTTGATCCACTTGGACTTGGGTTTTATGCAGGCTGTAGATGTAGACCTATTTGCATTCTTCTACATGCAGACATCCAGTTACACCAGCAACATTTGTTGAAGATACTTTCTTGGATTCTTTGTAAAGAATCAAGTGTCCATATTTGCATGAGTTTACTTCTGGGTATTTGATTTGATTCCATTGATCACCCTGTCTTTTTATGCCAATACCATGAGGTTTTGTTTTACTATTGCTCTGTAGAACAGCTTGAACTCAGGAATAATGATATCTCCAGAAGTTCTTTTATTTTACAGGAGTGTTTTAACTATCCTGGGATTTTTTTATTTACCGTGTGAAGCTAAGAATTATTCTTTCAAAGTCTGTAAAGAATTGTTTTGGATTTTTGATGGGAATTGTGTTGAATCTCTAGATTGCTTTTGGTAACATGGCCATTATTACCATATTAATCCTCTAGATCCATCAACATGGAATATCTTTCCATCTTCTGATATTTTCTCTAGTTTATTCAAAGAAAGGCTTCAAATTCTTGTTATAAAGGTCTTTCACTTGTTTGGTTAGGGTTACAACAAGATATTTCATATTATTTATGGCTATTGTGAAGGGCCATTATTTCTCTAAATTTTTCTCAGTCCCTTTATCTTTTGTGTAAGAGAGGACTACTGCTATTTTTAGTTAATTTTGTATACAGTCACTATGCTGAAGGTGTGTATCAGTGGTAGGAATTCTTTGGTCAAATTTTTGGGTTGTTTATTTATACTATCAAATCATCCTACAAATAGTGATACTGTGACCTCTTCCTTTCTAATTTGCATCCCCTTGATTTCCTTTAGTTGTCTTGTTGCTTTAGTTAAAACTTCAAGTATTATATTGAATAGATTTGGAGTAGAGAACCTTGTCTTGTCCTTGATTTTAGTGGAACTTCTTTAAGTTTCTTTCCATTTAATTTGATATTGGCTATTGTCTTGCTTTCTATTACTTTGGTTGGTTAGGTATGTGCCTTGTATGCCTGATCTCTCTATGACTTTTAACTTGAAGGGGTGTTGTATTTTGTCAAAGACTTTTTCAACATCTAATGAGATAATCATGTAATGTTCTTTTCAGTTTGTATATATGGTGGTTTATGTTGCTGGATTTTGTATATTGAATCATCCCTGCATCCCTGGGATGAAGTCTACTTGATCATGGTAGATGATGTTTTTGATATGTTCCTGGATTCGGTTTGTGAGTACTTTTACATCAATTTTCGTGAGAGAAATTGGTCTGAAATTCTTTCTTTGTTGAGTCTTTGTGTGGTTTAGTTATCAGTGTGACTGTGTGGCAACATAGAATGAGTTCAGCAATGTTTCTTCTGTTCCTATTTTGTGAAATAGTTTGACAAGTGTTGGTAATTTAAAGTTCTTCTTTAAAAGTGGTAGAATTCTGGACTAAAACCATCTGGCCCTAGCATTTTTTTTTTTGGTTGGGAAATTCTAATGTCTGTTAGGGGTTATAGGGCTTTTTAAATCATTTACTTAATATTGATTTAACTGTGGTAAGTGATATCTATCAAGAATAACATTTGTTGCATTTAGACCAATTTTGTGGTGTAGAGGTTTTTAATATAAGACCTAAAGATTCTTAGGAGTTCCTCAATATCTTTACCACATTAATCCTCTAGATCCCCACTTTTCATTTCTGATTTTGTTAATTTGTATATTTTCTCTCTACCTTTTAGTTAGTTTAGCTAAGAGTTTGTCTATATTGTTGATTTTTTTTCAAAGAGCCAGCTCTTGGTTTCATTGATTCTTTGTATTGTTCTCTTTGTGTTTGATTTATTGATTTCAGCCCTGTGTTGAAATATGTCCTGCCATCTACTCCTCTTGGATGTGTTTGTTTCTTTTTTCTAAGAGCTTTCAGGTGAGCTATTAAATTGCTAGTATGGGATCTCTCTACCTTCTTTATGAAGGCACCTGAGTGTTATCAACTTTCCTTTTAGCACTGCTTTTGGTGTGTCCCCTAACTTTGGGTATGCTGTGCTTTCATTTTCATTAAATTCTAGAAAGTCTTCTCCATCTCTTGAACACTCTTGGTTGAAAGTCTATTTTATTTGATATTAGACTCACTACTCCAGCTTTTTTATGCTTGGAAAATCATTTTCCAGCCCTTGACTCTGAAGTAGTATCTATCTTTGTTGCTGAGGTATGATTCTTGTGTGCAGCAAAGTGATGGATCTTGTTTACCCATCCATTCTGTTAGCCTGTTGTCTTTATACTGGGGAATTGAGTCCATTGAAATTGAGAGATATTAATGACCAATAATTGTTAATTCCTATTATTTTGATGTTGGCAGTGGTAGTATGTGCATGCACACATGTGTTTGTATGTGCATGGGTGGGGGGTCTGTGCTTCCCTTCTTTTGGTTTTGCTGTTATGGAATTATTTATTTTCTGGGGTGTAGTTAGCCTCCTCAGGTTGAGGTTTTCTTTCTAGGGCTGGATTTGTGGGTAGATATTGTCTAAATGTGGTTATGACATGAAATATGTTGTTTTCTCCATTCATGGTAATTTGAGATTGTTGGATATAGTAGTATGGGCTGTCATCTGTGGTCTCTGTTGCAAGAGACCATCTGCCCAGGCTTTTAGAGTCTCTGTTGAGAAGTCAGATGGAATTCTGATAGGACACCCTTTATATGTTTCCTGGCCTTTTTCCCTTTCAGCTTTTAATATTTTTTCTTTGTTTTGTATATTTAGTGTTTTGGTTATTTTGTGGCAGGAGGATTTTCTTTATTTGGTCTTCTGTAAGCTTCTTGTATATTTATAGGCATCTCTTTCTTTGGGTTGGGAAATTTTTCTTCTATGATTTTATCGAAAATATTTTGTGAGCCTTGGAAATAAGAATCTCCTCCTTCTGTTCCTATTGTTCTTAGGTTTGGTCTTTTCCTAATGACCCAGCCTTAATGGATATTTTGTATCAGGAGCTTTTTAGATTTGGCATTTTCTTTGACTGATGTATCGGTTTCCTCTACACCTGAGATTCTCTCTCCTTCTCCTGTGTTCTGTTGGTGGTGCTGCACCTGTTGTTCCTGCTCTCTTCCCTAAGTTTTCCATCTCCTGGGTTCCCTCAGCTTGTGCTCTCTTTAATGTTTCTAGTTCCATTTTCAGACCTTTAATACTTTTATTCATTTCCTTCACCTGCTTGATCGTATTTATTTCTGTGTTTCCTTCGGGAATTTATACATTTCCTCTTTGAAGGCCTCTATCATCGTCATATGATTACTTTTGATTAGAGATGATTAGATGTCTTATGTTTCAGCAGTGTTAGGATATCCCGGGCTTGCTGTATTTGGATTGTTGGGTTTTAGTGGTGCCATATTGCCCTGGCTCTTGGTGATTGTGTTCTTAAGCTGTCCTTTAGCCATCTGGTTTCCGTAGTATTCACAGGGAAACCTCTAGGACTGCAGGCAAAGTTGTGGGCCTCAAATGGATTGCAGAGGACAGAGCAGAGTTTGTTGAAGGTGAGTCTTCACTTAGGGCATCTGGCAAGCTTGAGTCATGGGGTGGGGTCCTACTTTGTTGTCCCTGATACTGGTAGGTCCTGGGAATGCAAGTAGAGCAATGGGCCAGAAAATGGAGCTCAGGGGTCAGGGTGAAGCTTACTACTGCTGGGTGTGCCCCAGGGAATTTGGGGGCATAGGGGGTTTCACCTGGGTATCTCTGGTGCCAGCAGTCATCCAGCAATGCAGGCAGAGATGTGAGCTGGAAAATGGAGCTCAGGAGACAGGGTGTATCTCCCTGCTCCTGGGCTTCCCCAGGGAGACCAGGCAGGCAGGGACTGAATGAGGGTTTTTACTCAAGCAACAAAGTGCGGGTGTGAGAGACCCCATTGGGAATCCTTGCTTTGCTGAGATTTCTGTTCTTAAACCACAGCTGTAATGTGCTATGATTCCTGTGTATTCTGAAAATACATGTCCTTTTCCCTCAACTACTGTCTCTACAATGCTTGTCAATTATATACACATATGAATCTTTTACTGAAATAAATAAAATAGTAACAGCACTATTCTCTTTTCTGATTATTAAATGGAAAGTTTTGCATGAATTTCAGTTTCAGTTTAAATCTCAGATCTTTCAACTCATTTATTAATACTGTGTGTGCATGTGCATGTGGGGGGATGCATGTGCATGTGTGCATGCAAGGGTGTGTAGGTGTGCATGTGTGTGTATGTGTGTGTGAGGGCATGTGTATATGCATACATACATGTGTGTGCCTGCATATATGTGTGGGCATGTGTATGTTCATGTTCATCTGTGTATGCATGCATGCATGTGCATATATGTGTTTACATGTGCATGTATATTGTGTGTGCATGTGTGTATGTGCGTTCATGTGTATGTGCATGCATGTGTGTATGTGATCATGCATGTATATGTGCTTGCATGTGTGCATATGAGTATGTGGGTGTATATGCATGTATGTATATGTGAGCGCATGTTTGTGCATGTGTGTGTTTATGTATATATGTGTGTGTGTACACATATAGTCTAAAGATGAATGTCCAGTGTCTTCCTCTATGACTTTCCTCCTTATATTTTGAGGCAGGGTCTCTTACAGTATTCAGGACTCTTTTCTTTCATGGGACCATCTGGCCAGTGAGCCACACCCGTGTCTGCCTCTCCAGCACAGAGGACACTGGGTGTGCCCTGATGCCCAACCTTTGCAGGGTTCACGGAATCCAAATTCATATCCTCATGCATTTACCCATTGAGTCAACTTCCTACCCCTGAAATATATTTTTAATTACTGCTTTAAAGTATCTGCAACAATCTTATATACTAAGATCATATCAACTGATTTTGAAATAAAGTTCCTAGCTTCATAGTTCTGAATTGTGGCTTTGGCTAATGTTTTCTTTACTGATACACATTTCTTATTAGAAGACTACAAAGATTTCCAAGTACTCATATACATGAAATTTTAAAAAGTTTCTCTCACTTGTGATAGGTAAACGGGATACTTAGCATAAAACATGTTTACATGTTGCAGAATATTTGATCACACTGTGAACCCCAAGAGTGTGTTACAAATGGAAAAACAAACTGTTTCTAGTTGTCCTGTGTCTTAGCCTTTTGCACCCAACTTTAATCACTCTGACTGGAATGCAGATGTGCCTTTAGTCCCAAACAATAAAGATACATTTAGTTTGTAGAAGGAAGCATCCATGTTTGTAAGGGATGCCTAATTAAGTGGCAGACGAAGTGATTGCCAAAGACCAGCTTTGGCACCAGAGAGTAAACTGAGACAGGCAGCCAATGAGAGGTCAGTGTTGAGAGCAGCTGACTCTGGTGGATCCAGATACCTACAGGGGCTGCATCAGTTAGAGTCAAGAAAGATGAGAAATCAAACAGTCATACACACATACACACACACAAACACACACACACACACACAAACACACACATACAGAAACACACATACACACACAAACACACACACACAAACACATACACACAAACACACACACACAAATACACACACACAATGGTTGAAGCAAGGACAAGCTCCAGCAGCAATGCCTGAAAGCAGTCAGGCACTATTATTGTGAGTGACAGAGATGCTACCCAGTGACAGACTGGAAGCCCCTTTAAAGTTTTCCTGTAACTCTTAGATTAAGGAGGATGTGAGGGCGACAAGCAGAGCAGACCTCATAACAGCATAAAGTCCTCAGGACACTTAATCCTCTGGGCAGTGCCACACCAGGGCTTACCCATGTGACTGTGGTAACAGGAAGGTTGCATTCCATGAGGTCTAACGCCTGTGTGTGTGTGTGTGTGTGTGTGTGTGTGTGTGTGTTTGTAGTTCCTCCTTTATTGCCCTTGGCATGTGATGAATCAGAGAAAGATTTCACAGAATATGATATGCCCAACTCTCACTAGAAGAGAGAGGAAAGGGAAGCTACTTGAAGGAACAGCACAGAGAGAAGAAAAGAAGCAGGCAATTTTACCGGGAGAGGTAAAGAGAGAAATAACCAGAGAATAAGAAGCCAGGAGATTAGAACAGACTGTTGAGTTAGTTTGAGGCCAAAAGGAACCAACTGTCAGCAGCCAGGAGAGAAGCAAGAATAAGTCAGTCAGCATGGAGAGGAGTTTTGAGTCAGGAAAGCAGTGTTGAGCAGCCGACCAGAGTTCAGAAAGAACTAACAAGAGTGAGCTTACTCAGAAGTAGGTCTCAGAGATTGAAAACATTCAAGGCCTAGATTAGATTGTATGAAGGCTTAGATACTTCCAGGGCCAGGCCTAGGCTAGCAGACAGGAAAAGTAACCCTAGGAGACAATAATTACGTCTGATGAATAAAAGTTACCTTTACCTGAGTAGGTAGTGGTGGTGTATGCTGTACACCTTTGATCCCAGCCCTCAGGAGGCAGAGGCAGGTGGATCTCTAGGAGTTCAAGGCCAACCTAGTCTACCGGGTGAGTTCTAGGACAGTCAGGGCTACACCCAGATACCCTGCCTGTCTCAAGAAACAAACAAACAGACAAAAACCATGTTTACCTGCAGAACTGTGAAAATTTTTCCTAATGATAAATCAATAAAGCTGGGTACAGTGATTCCACTCCCCTCGTCTTCCTACACGGAAGTGATGAAGCATTTCTCTCTTTTCTGCGTGTGTATGAACTACAACTTGTGTGTGCATATGATAGGCATGTTTAGTTACCTTTCGATCTGCACTGTTATCCATCTCTAGGGTGTTATTTTTTTAAAAATTTACTTCTTGGAGCTTCCTGGTTAAAAGATTGATCTCTTCTTTCTCTAAAAATTATAGCATTGCATTTTATTCATTTTCATCCCCTGTTCCTTCTCTGCTGCTGTACTCATCTTTTAATTTTTTATGATGAAACCCATATCCATGCTTCATAAATTATTAATTTAATTAATATTTAAGGGCAAGATTATGTTTTGGATTTTTGATTGATTTCTCGTTGTGTTCCATGTTACAATTTCCTTTATCACTTAAATTTTCATTTCAATGATATTTTGTGGTTTATGTTGTGCCTTATTTAATAAAATTTATTGTTTCTTAATTTTCAAAGAATATATAGCTGAAGTTTCAGGCTATTTGCTCAAGCAAGTACTTTTATTTTCTTTCTGTCTCTGTGTGCATGTATGTGTGCGGATTGGTGTAGCTGTACAAGTCCAGCTTTTGCATGTGTTCCTGCATACCCACACACGTGCAAGCATGCACGCCTGTGAGTGTATGAGTGTGTGTGTGTGTGTGTGTGTGTGTGTATGTGTGTGTGTGTGATTTTCTCTTGAGACACTTTCTGACATGCAGGTCTGACTGCCTTAGAACACACTGTGTAAAGCAGGCTGCCTTCAAAATTACAGTGTCTACTTTCTCCTCTTCCCAAATACTAGGATTACATACTGAGACATGAAGCCCAGCAGACAATTCATTCTTAACAATCACTTTACTTGTTTTTTTTTTAAGAGAAAATTATGTATTTTGGCTCACAGCTTGGCTATTCGAAAGGGCTCTGAGCCCCAGGCGAACACGTTGGGTTCTGGCAGCATGAGACACAGGGAGCGAAACTCTATTTACTTCTTAGAGAATGCACAGATGCCTCTGTGATGGCATTTTACCTAATTGCTCAAGCACTGTGAGTGGCCATCTTCTTCATCAACTGCCCATGTTATTTGAAGCTCATTCTCTTTCTTTTTGTTATTTTATCTGCCTAGCTTTTGTTGGACCAGCTTTTCAGCATTTTAAGCATGAAAAACTGAAAATGAAAACACCCTTCTACTATTTTCTTGTCACTAACCATAACTTAATTTCTTTCTGAGTTCTGGGCTTCCCTTTTGTTGTCTTTTTGTCCAGCTAATCGGTTTGAGCAGATAAGCTTCCTCTGTGTAACTAAAAACAATACAGGTTTGTCTTGCTGGGACGGGCCCTCTTCTGCACTCTCTCTTCATTTCTATGCTAAACTTTATCTCCCTTCCCAGAAGGTGCAAACTAAACAATGGGCAATAGTTGACACTGCGCATTTTGCATTAATGCAAATTTTAGTCATAGAAAGCATACAAGAAGGGCTTTCCGGCCGCCACAGAAGGAGGCCACAGTCTGCACAACAACAGGTGCAGAAAACTGACTAGAACTTACCCTTCCCAGTGTCAGAGGCAGCCACGCTGAGCAAGCTGTAGGCCTGCCAGTGTTTCAGGCCTGAAATTCCTTCAGAGAGTCAAATAAGTTCCAGTTAGTGTAGTGTGCACATGCGTGTGTGTGTGTGTGTGTGTGTGTGTGTATGTGTGTGTGTGTTCACATGCATGTATGTGTGTGTGGTGTGTGTAGGGGATGGTATTTGTTTCTTCCATTTCTATCTGATCTATTCTGACTTAACATATGGTATAAAGTGGATTGACAACATTCTTGCCAGTCTTTTCAGCCATTGACACTAAACTATAAATGGAGTCTGACTTCTTCACTAGATTTTTGATGAATTGAATCATGTTAATAGACAGATGACATTCTAAAGGAATCATGTCACATCTGAAGATTATGACAGGGAGTGAGACTTTGCAGGTTGTTTTACGGTTTTGTTAAGCTGTCCCCTTGTGCTCTTCCTTTACATCTTATTCTACTTCATTGGGAAGACACACTGGATTCTACAAAGGAATTCTATGGAGTATAAATCATTAGTAATTTATTAGTAAAATTATTTCTAAGAATGGTAAAGTGGCCAATATATTCACATTATTACCGATTTTGTTGTAGTCGCCCTCTGAGATTTCTCAAAGATCTTTCATGCTGGCACTAAATCTGTCATTATGTCTTTGTATTTCAAATGAATTATTGATTATATAAGCATATTAGCATTTTGAATACTTAACTGACCTAGAAATTCAAGAATGTTTGGTGAAGAGGCAGGCACATTTCTAGCCGCTAGGACAGTGATCAAAGCTGTAAGTTATGACAAACTTCTTCCCCTCCTGTGTGTTTGTGGACTCAACACAAAGATGTTCTGTGCCCATAAGTTGTGCACAGCCACACAGCGCTTCTCATCCAATGTACCCTCCATGAGGTTAATTTATGAGATAAAGCTGTTTACCAATTTGATGCCAGACCCATATTCAAGCTCCCCAAGAATAAGAACAACACTGAATTCTTTTTTCTCCACTTCCTTCCTCAGGCAAATATTTACAGAGAGAACCTTTATAAAGATGGAAATTTTTCTGATATATTAATATTTAACAGGGATGCTACAGTCAGACAGAAACAAATATGAATACAATACACACACATGTGCATGTGCAGACATGGGTGCACACACATGCATGCCCATGTGCATACACATACACACATGTGCACATACATACACACATGTATGCACTCTTTTTATTTTAAGGGAAGTATATAAAGTCATGGAACTAGGTAGAAAAGGCAAAGCAGGTGCATTTACATTTGGAGAATGGGGTAGATCAGCAACCATAAAATGACAAGAACTTTTTGTCACACACTGACAAGATACATTGTAAAGACCTGACTGCCCCTAATGACGAGCAGTTATACTATCTCTATGTCAACAGTGAGTCTGAGTCATAGGAAGGTGATTTGGAGCATGGGATGCAGCTGAGAGTGAAAGTGAAGATGAGCTTCCTGACCCATTGCTTCTCGTTTCTGTCAACTCCGTCACCTGAGAGCGGACACTGAGCAGGCATTCCTTCTGTGCATCTTGTACACAGATGCCAGAGTAACTCTCTGGCTCAAGGGCTATTGCTATTTCCCAGTAAAATATTTAAGGTCTTTATTTAGGGCTCGTTTAAATAGAGTTATCGAAGGGTACAAATAGGGGCTAAGCAAAGTGACGCAGTGACACGGTGACGCAGTGACACAGTGACGCAGTGACGCAGTGACGCAGTGACGCAGTGACGCAGCTCGTAAACGCAGCTCGTAATCTCTAGGGATGCTGAGGCAAGACAATCAACCAGTCCAGGGCTACCATGGGCTTCACTGAGTTCAAGACCATCCCAGACCACAGAGAGAGACCTTGTCTCAAGAACTCAAAATAATAAAAATAAGAACGACTCAAACATCAACAAAAAGGAATAATAATCTTGGGTGAGGATTCTGTGACATGCTTACAGGAATTTTTTTGTGATTTTACTGGCGTTCTACTTGGCTCAAAAAGCCAGGGGACAATCTATCATCAGAAATTTATAATGAAAAGATATAATCCCTTTACGGAGAGATCACATTTTTTTAAAGAAACACATTTGAACTCATCGGGTTTTTATGAGGGACTTATCAACTTTGTCTATCACTGAAAGAACATTTTTAAAATATTTACATACAATTTTCACTGCGACTTAAAGAACTGTCCTGAAGTGACTGACCCTGCTTCCTGTCCCGCATCTCCGGAAAGCATGAGGAGCCGTCAGAGTCCTGTCTCTTTTGAGATCTAATCTATATAAGACGCCTTGGTTCCTTTATTTTCTCCTCACGGCCCCTTCCTCTCCTAAAGGGACTGAGGTTTTTCTGGGGCACCTGTTCATTTACGAGAAAACCAAGATCCCGTATCCAAGGCAAGGAATAGGGGGCAAACGCTCATTCCTGCAGCCCACTGTTGCAGTCCAGCGATACATTGTAACAGTCGCAGCCCACTGTTGCAGTCCAGCGATACATTGTAACAGTCCCCTCTGGAGTCTCGGGACACCTGGATGCGCTGCCTTGAGCCCTTTATGCTTGCAGGCATCTTGTCGTTTTCTTCCTAGTCCACCGCGGAATTTGGCTCCCAGTTGCCTGTGGGTCAAGGTCTTTATCTCACATTCCAACTTTGCCCTAGTATGGTAGCTCTCATTCTTGTCGTTTCAGCACTTGAAAGCTGAGGTTGTCATGAGTTCAAGGCCAGCCTGGGATACAGACTTAGGGGAGAGAGAGAGAGACAGAGACAGATACAGAGACACAGAGAGAGACAGAGAGAGAGACAGAAACAGAGAGAGACAGAGAAAGAGACAGAGGAACAGAGAGAGAAACAGAGAGAGAGAGACAGAAAGAGACAGAGAGAGACAGAGAGAGGAACAGAGAGAGAAACAGAGACAGAGAGAGACAGAGAGAGACATAGAGACAAAGAGAGACAGAGAGACAAAGAGAGACAGAGAGGTGAGGCCTTAAATATTAGGGGTTTACAGTGACAGTTAACTAATTACATATATTTATCATTATCAATTCATGGATTTAAGCATATCTGATATATGTAATTCATTTTCTATTGTTACATTTGTGACCCAATGAAAAAGAGCCTCTTTCGGTTAAAGGGCACCCTTTACCCCTTCATTGCATTCTGTATTCACACCACAACGGGCTATCCCAGCTTATTTCTTGCAATATTCATCCTGATACCAGCCTGTCCCCCAAGCAACACTGCTTTTTCTGTTTTTGAAAAGAATATTTTAATTACATGTATCTGTTGATCGTGGGCATGGTATGTTTGTATATACACGTGAATGTGTGTATGCACACCACAGCAAGTGTGTGGACGTCAGAGGGCAGCTTGTGAGAGTCTGTTGTCTTTCTACTGTGTAAGTCACAGGGATTTAAGTCACGCCTTCCGTCTTAGCAGCAACTCCTGAACCATCTCCTGGCCCTGACCCTGCTTTCTAGATATTGATATTAACATTTCTCATTGCTACTGATAGGTGTCTTATCTGTAGTGCTCTTTATGCCCCATTTAAGGAAAATCCTCTCCCTGAGGATGGGTAGGCAGAGAAATAAAGCGCAGGTACTTCTTGAACCTCATAAATTCTCCCTGATGATTTCAAGTCTAATGTTTTACCTTAGAGAAGAGTAACTCTCGTGGTTATGAGGGATTCTAAGACCATTTGGCAGTTTTATCTGGTATCATATAAGAAATAATCTTAGGATAACAACTAATGAGATCATTCCCAGTTATTAAAGGCATCAAAATGCCAAAGTCTTTATTTTCCCCACTAAATGAATCGCGTTTGTATTAACAATGTCAGAAGGGCAGCTGTATTGAACCATAGTTAAAATATCTACGTATCTTGGGTTGTCGAAAAACACGTGGACGTATTTAGGGCTTGGTGCCATGATCTGCATATGTGTTTTCTGTCTGATAAGCCCTCAGATTTCCATCTATTAAAATTTGTTTCCTATTGTGAGTTATTTATTGTATGGGTATGAAATTGATCTGCCTGTGCTGTTGAAAGTAGAGCCTCCAGGAAGTGAAGATTAAATGTTATTATCTTGATCCCTGATAGAGTTATGTGAAGAGACACACATACATGTGCACACTTGCATATACACACACACACACCACCACCACCACCACCACCACCAACAACAACAACAACTTTTCTTGTCCTCCTTTGCTCTAGGATGTTTCCCTGAGGGAAGACAATTGGCAAACGTTTGCCAAAACATAAGACAATACAAACCCTCTATTTTTGTAGCTTCAAAAACTGCACTACTGCTATTGCTAACAACAGATGAGGTTGCATTCTCTTAGCTCTACTGACATTGATGTATCAGTCATTTTGACTGCTTGAAAGTCATTCCCCAGGAGTTTATAAATAACGTGTCTTCCATAGCCATGACAGTGTAGGGAGCTTTAATTATCCTTTCAGGTTCTAGGTCAATTTTCTTCTCTTAAATATATCATATATCAGATCTCCATTTTCTTGCACATTGTATTGCTGTCAACATCAGAAGACACTAACCATCCTAGGGTGTTTTAAACTGCGTTGGTGTTTTTTAACTCAATAACTCATCACCTAGGGCAGCTTGCTGTGGACGTTTTGATCGTTTCTTCATTTGCTTCTGCTTTCGCCGTCTGAGCTTCACACTTCCTCCGTCTCATCCGTTTTCCATTCCTGTGTGTCCTCCTTCACAGTTTTCCTTGTGGCTTTGCAAAATCAATACCCTCTGATTGGAAAACCACTGTCTCCGCTATGTCTCCATCCTGTCTGGAATTCTCTATTCTTGAAGCTATTCCGGTTCAGTCTTCTTTGACTAACCCTCTTGCTTACACAAACCGTTTTCATGTAAGAGAGATCTCTGAACATCAAGCAAATTGTTGAAAATAATTCTCAAGTGCCCTCATCTCTTACAGGATTTAATAAGGTAAGTGTGAGGGAAGGTCCATGCCTGTTTGTTGTCCATATGGAAACAGTTGCCTCAACTGCTTCAAGCTCTCCTGGTCCTGAGGTTCTCTCTAAGACAGGTTTGTCTGACAATAGGTAAAGTATTGCTGGTTCTTTCCAAAGTGCTGTTTGGCTGTGCTTAGTCAGTTGCAACAAGCGCCTGTCTCTAGAGCTCTCAGGATGCAGCTGTACTCCCTGGCTCCCAGCTGTCCCAAAAAAGGCATCCTTCTAGATCATCTCCTAGAGCCTATATGTAAGAGCTGAAGGCTATCTTTATATTGCCAGTTCACTGTAAGACATACCCAAGAAATAGAATTAATTACTGTCCCAACAGCATGCATAAATGAGTTATTGAAGCCAGTTTTCCATAGCATGTGCTAGATCCTCTCTGAAGTGTTAACCCTGATAAACAATAACACACCTCACAGGTAAGCCCAAATGTGTTCCTAAATTTTACTGTTTTAGGACAAATAAGCTGTCTGGTATTGTCTCTACCTCCCCTCCCAAATGGAACTGGTGACCACAACTGTAACCCTAGCATACTAAGCTTCATTATAAGTCTGAGCTATGCACTCCTGGAAGGCATTTCACATTATCTTTTTTTTAAAAAAAAAAATCCTTTTTGTATGTGTATTATTTGACCTAAATTGCTTGAAAACTGACCCTGGATAAGTAAATGTAAAAGTTGGGAAGTATGTGTGTGAAGAGATGAATTGATCAGAGTCAAGTCAACATCTTTTATAACATATTAACAGCTGTAAATCTGACAAGGAAACTTTGAGGAGTCTAAATGGAAGGGAGGGAGGTCTCTATAGGACCAACCACCATCCAGAAAATGTGGGATTTGTGAAAATGACAAAGAAAATGTTCTCCTACTCCCCTTGCCTTCACTTGAGTGAAAACAACAGGAGATCTTGCAAAACTTAAAGTATTATTCAGTTTCTAGTAAAAAGTCTAAACGTCTAAGAATTTCATGAATTCATTGTTTCTAATGGCCGAAAGTCTCAAAAGAACACTCATGGTATGCACTCACTGATAAGTGGATATTAGCCTAGAAGCTTGGAATACCCAAGAAACAATTCACATATCAAATGATGCCCAAGAAGAAGGAAGGAGTGGCCCCTGGTTCTGGAAAGACTCAGTGTAGCTGTGTAGGGGAATACTGGGACAGGGAAGTGGGAAGGGGTGGATAGGGGAACAGGAGGAAGGAAGAGAGCTTATGGGACTTTCGAGGAGGGGAGATCCAGGAAAGGGGAAATCATTTGAAATGTAAATAAAGAATATATCGAATAAAAAATAAAAACAAAAAATCTAAACGTAAGATGAAATGACAAATGCCTAGTATAAAATATTAAGAATGTTGTAATTAATGAATATGTAACAAATATAGACAACACATTCCAGATTGCAGTGAAACAGAGGAGAGTCTAGAAGGGTAAAGTCAGAATGTTTTGATTGCATCAGGTGATGCCTACACAAACTCAGTGCCGCTGATAAAAGGCTTCACAATTCCAAATCAATCTTCCATCTCCAGGTCTTTCCAGAAGTGGTGTTATCTGTGATGGGTACCTTTTCTTGCATCGTTCAGAAAATACAGATGGATTAGCTTAAGTGCTTTCGATGTGCTAGTAAAATCGCTATCTGCTTTTTCTCCTGCTTATTAACATTCTAAAAACTTGGTGTGTTTTCTATGTTTACAGTTCATATAAACCCAAGATCACTTTTATTTATTCCCATTATTTAGTTTCTGTCCTGTCTTCTAAATTATGGACAGTTAAGTAACAAATTCACCCAGAGCTTTTTGGGCCAAGGACTGACGTTTTTTTAGAGAGTTCCGTTTTATTCTGTGTACTTTTGAGAAAATATCATCTGTGTTCTGATTCTAAACTCTAGGGCTACTTAGCTAGGGTTGGCACCCTCTTAGACATGGAGAATAGAGGCAGCAGCCAGGGGTTATGTTTTGAATACTGCTTTATTTGGTCTCCGATTTCTCTCCCCGAGGCCAGGTAATTAATTACCTCTGGCAGTGTGAGGTGAACAGGTTTCTAAGGAGTAACCATTAAGGCAGTTCTCGTCATAGGATACAAAGGAGTGGTTCATCAGCTGAGGAAGACCTGTGGGTCAGGTTGCTGAAGTCAAAGGTTCATCTGCTGTAAAATTCTGGCATTTGTGACAGATAAATCAAAAAGTATTGAAACAAATCACAGCTGTTACCAGAACAAGGAATTTTTTAAATGTCACTTCTTGAAAGGAAATATATAGCTACATCAAAAATTTTAGAAGACATTTTAAATAATATTTTAATTTGATTTATATTTATATATTTATAAAATAAAAAATACTTGAAATTTTATTTTGTGTGTATGAATGTTTGCCTGCATGTATGTCGGCATACCATGTGTAGTCAGTGTCTTCGGAGGCCAGGAGAGGGCGCTAGACACCCCATTACTAGAATTAGACAGTGGTGAGCTGCTGTGTGGGTTTCTAGAACTGAAACTTGGTCCTCTACAGGGGCAGTCCATGCTCTCAACTTAAGAGCCATCTCTCCATCCCCAACACCAAACTTTGTTTAATTTTCCCTTTAATACCTCATTCCATATACCTTTCAAAAATATCTCTTGAACATCCTCTCAAAGCTGTCAATCAATCTCTTATCTGAGTGTGTAAGGGCAATATAAAAATAATTCATTAATTAAATGTTTTTAATATTTTAATGTAAATATAGTGAAAGCAAATTCTCATTATAGAAATGATTGATGGAGAAATGAGTCTGACAGTTGGTCAGCACCACTATTACCCTTTAAAAATATGTTTTTGTTTTTAGTAAAACCTTATTATTTGTTTCCAGTTGTGTTAAATTCCACAACTGGCCATTTGGGAATAAAGCATTGGTTTTAACTCACAGTTCAAACAGAGGCCATCATGATTGGGAGTCAAGGCAAAAGGCACTTGAGGCAACCTGCCACACCCCTTCCACAAGCAACGACGGAGGGATCCATCATGGATCCTTTTCTCCAGTCGCAAAGTCCAATAATCCATTTATGCAATGGTACCACCCACGATGGGCAGGTGGTCCCTATCAATGAGCACAACCAAGGTAATCTTCCAGAAGCATGGCCAGAGGCCCAGAAAATGTCTCCATCAATTGGTAAGACTGAGAAGATCCAGGCGCTAGCCGTAATGAGCACCCCACATCTACTTGGGTGAGAAGGGGGGGTTCCCAAGTCTATCTCATTGTCTTTGCTCATGCCTTGGTTTTACAGTTTAATTTGCAGGCTCATTTGTGTCATCCATACAAATGTGCATTGCTATAGGTGAAGCAGCATTCTAGGTACCAATCGATAAGGAACGCAAAGGAGCTGATGGGAGGAGAGAACAGGGAAGTGTCCCAGGGAATGGAAAGTGTAGTCAGTGCTGTGGGAAGAGAAAAAAACATGGAGGACACAGTGAAGCCCTAATCTAGTCGGGAATGCTGTCTTCCTTGTTAATAACAAAATAATATGGACAGTGGTGGCTCATGCCTATAAGCCTGAATGAGAAGAGAGGAAAAACAAACAAACAAACAAACAAACAAGAGTCTGTGAGTTTGAGGTCATCCTGGGTTAAGCCAGCCATGTGGTACAGAGCTAGACCTGCCTATATTAAAGAGTGAGATGAGAGAGATACAGACAGACAGATGGACGGCCGGATGGACAGACAGACACAAACAAACAGGAAGTTTACCTAAACCCTGATTGATGACTAGAGTGTGAAGGGATAATCCAGTCAGAAGGTGAACATCTAGCCTAAACCCAGGGGAGTATCATCAGGAGGGAGGAGACCCATCCTGCCCACGGTTCAAGAGATGCCATGATGACCCACACAGAAGGCAACTGAGTGGCATAATGGGAGCTGAGGGGGAACGCAGAGCCAGGCCGTGCAGGATCGTAATCGCGTGGGAAAGGACCGAAAATCCTGTAACCATGGAAATATGCTGTTAGTGTCTGAAATAAAACCTTAAATTGTGAGGGAAAGTGAGGACCAAAATGGGTTGCCAAGAATGCAGAGGCGGTTTGAGGGCAATCTAGTTGCGGGGAAGGCTGACGGTGCTAAATTAGCGGTGGAGGAGAGTGGTATGCAAGAGACGGGGTGCTAGACCCGAGGTGGGTTCCTGTGAGAAACCAGCCAGTGGACCTTAGGATGTGGGAGAATAGAGAAGAGAGGAGATTGGAAGATGAAACCTTGGTGTCTGGCTAAGGGCTGGGTGGAGGATGGTATTCAGTCTGTAAAGAATAATGGAATGTAAGTTGAATCTTCTGTAATTGAGATTGAACAAGTGGCTAAACTAATTCATTTTATAATGAAAACGTAACAAAATACCAAACTAGCACAAAAGAAAGGTCATTGCTGTCATCTTAGCCAAATATTGTTATGGAGTAGCTAAAAGATTTTAGCTGAGAACTCCTCAGTGGATTTTGATGAAGGGTTATTCTACGCAGCCTGTTTAGCATTCAGATAGACGTGGATAACAGTTTGCCAAAAGCACACAAATTAATTACCCTGACTTTTAATTCTACCAAGTATCATGAGTGTTTCTTAACTTTCTATGAATGATGTCACAATAAAAAACAGAATGAATGTAAACACTAAGTAAGGTCAGTAGTCCTCGGTGAGGTTATGGAACTTCAACACAGGGCTGCTGAGATGGACTGGGGTCTGAGCCTGCTTGCTGTTCTTTCAAAAGCCCAAGTTCAGTCCTGGGCACCCACAAACAGGTGTCCCACACCCGCCTGTAAGTTCACCTCCAGGGCGTTTGAAGTTGATCTCCACAGGCACACGCAGATAGCCACATAAAAAACTGCCTAAACTCAATCTCGAGAGTGTAGAAGAAATGAATAGCCTACAGGAAAGAGTAACTCAGGAGAACTTGAGCTCCCAAAAGGACCAGGGAGGAAACAGTGACTAGATAAAGGGGTGCTTGAGAAATAAGAGAAAGGAGAAATTCTGAGTGTGGGCTACCAATAAGGAGCCAAAGTAAGAGCAAGACATGGAAAGAAGGAATGGAGGATATACAGCAGGCGCTGCAAAGGACCAAAGCATTTTCGAAAGCGAGAGGATTTAATGGCATGGAACTCACTAAAGCACTGAATGCAAGTAGTTCTAGAGAAACTGATAAAAAAACAACTTGTAATCATCCAGAGACTGACCCACCTAGGGATCCATCCCATATACAGTTACAAACCCAGATACTATTGTGGATGCCAGCAAGTGCTTGCTGACAGGAGCCTGATATAGCTGTCTCCTGAGAGGCCCTGCCAGTGCCTGACAAGTACAGAGGGGGATGCTCTCAGCCAACCATTGGACTGAGCACAGGGTCCCCAAATGAAGGAGCTAGAGAAAGGACCCAAGGAGGTGAAGGGGGTTGTAACCCCATAGCATGTACAATATCAACCAACCAGTATTCCCAGAGCTCCCTGTAGCTAAACCACCAGCCAAAGAGCACACATGGAGGGACCCATGGCTCCAGCTGCATATGTAGCAGAGGATGGCCTTGTTGGACATCAAAGGGAGGAGAGACCCTTGGTCCTGAGAAGGCTCCATGGCCCAGTATAGGGGAATGCCAGGGCAGGGAAGCGGGAGTGGGTGGGTTGGTGAGCAGGGGGAAGGAGAATGGGTTAGAGGGGTTTCAGAAGGGGAAGCCAGGAAAGGGGATAACATTTGAAATGTAAATAAAGAAAATATCTAATAAAAACAAAAGAATTTGCAATTACTTATACTAAATGCGTTTCAGAGTGTAAGTCTAACTACCGGGAGGAAGGACAGAATTAAGACTATGCACATGAATGGGCTATTAAGGAGAAGACTATTGAGTTACTGCTGGGTCTGAGCATGCGGAGTACACACAGATTGAGGAATCACTGATCTCAGAAGATCAGCCAGTTCAAGGGCAGCCCACGGGTTGGAGGGGTTGCTCAGTGGTTAGGAGCATGGCTGCTCTCCTACAAGACTGTGGTTGGGTCCCTAGCACCCGTATGGTGGCTCGCAGCTGTCTGTAGCCCCAGTTCTGGTCAATCTTCTGTCCTCTTGTTATGACCTAAGCACCAGGCACACAGTGCTGCACATATACAAAATAACAAATGTAAAAAGGAACTGAGGAAGATTTGTCTATCAAAAGGATGTTATGAATCCATCCAGTCAATATTCCCCCTTAGATTCCCTGTGCTTTCGCCCTGATGGACTCAGTACTCACCAGCCAAGAGAACAATCCAAGCATTTGCAGGCTTATTTAGCATGTTTTTTCTTGAAACTGCCTTTGTCACTAAAGACCAGTTTTTGTTTTGTTTTATTTCTAGGAAAATTTGGAACTTCTTTTATAATATCGAGAAGACATTTGGGGCCAAATAAATCCTCTGTTACACAGATCAAAAATGGCATACAGTTGGCAAACAGAGCCAAAGCACAGCGAACCACAGGAAGGTGAATATGATCCCCAACAATTTCACCATGCGAACCAGCACCTTTCTTCCCCGAAAGTCATGTTGGGTTTTGATCAGCTAGTGGAAGAGATCATTAATAAAACTCCAATGTCTGAGGGTGAAAAAGAAGAAGAGACTTGTTTTGGGCCAGATGCATCACACCCAAGACTCTTCAATGACTTCACTCCTCAGAGCCCTGACCCCTCTCAGCTTCATTTTGGAAAACCATCAGCCATTGGCTTTAGTCCTGCTGTACTACCTACCCATCAGCTCACTCATGGGGGAGCCTCCTGGAGTAATCCCACAGGAAAATATCACAGTGTCGAGCATCCCCGAGTCAATGCTCTAACTCCATCATCCACGACCCTGGATGAATGTAATCCACCAGGACCATCAGGAACCAAGCACCACAACTATGATGTAGAACTTGAAGGCAACATCCCCCGTCATTATTCATCCTACTCAAGGGACTCCATGCCCAATAGAGGGGACAGAAGAAGTGGAGATGTGGACCTTGTAGAACCTTCTCTGGAGTTCTCTACAGACTCCCTCCTACCCAGGGCACCTCAGAAAGTGTCAATGGAAAGCACAGAGGTATGTGCAGTGCACACAAACATGGAAACAATCACTCAGTAGAGGCTTGCATTAATTGGTAATAAGATTAAATGATCTCATAAAGGAAAGTCTATTAGTACTAGTTAGAACTTTTTATTTTTTCACAAATTTCATGTTCTTAAATTAACAACTATTGAAAAAGCATATTTAACTACCATTTTCAAGTATATAGAGCATCAAATCCATTAACATATTAGTATAACATGTTAGCATATTATAGTAGTATTATATATTTATATGTATGATATATTATATTACAAACTAATGCATTTTAATAGATGAAAGTGTAAATGGAAGTTTAGCTTGTGGAATCTACCTATTCCTGTTATGTTATGTCATGAAAACATACATATAGTCCATTACATCTATAATTTGATTCGCACAATAATGACTTAAAATCTTATCTTTAGCAGCAGGGGAAAGTGCCCTTGTACATAGAGACTCCTAAATTATTTGATTGGCAGGTATAATGCATAGAAGCCTGACAAAAAGTAAGAAATTCAGTAATTACAGTTCAGTTGACTCTAATCCATTCTTTGATTACTGTATGGTTGCTGGAGTAGCCAGGGAATTTCCTGTGTCATGTTTGAAGATTTTTTATGCTTATACCATCTAGACACAAATTAAGCCAGAAGTAGATCACAGTGAAAGATAGTGGGTGGAGGCTAGAGAGATGGCATGCAAACATGGTGTTTTTAGCTCCCCAGCAACCACAAAAGAGCTAGGTGTTGTGGCATGAGTCAACAATCACAAAACTAAAGAGGCAGAGACAGGCAGATCTTTGGATTTCTAATCATTCAATCTTGCCAAATATGTTAGTTCCAGATTTAATGAATGACTGTCAATAAAGGACCTGAGGAGCCAATTGAGTAAAATACCTGACTTCAGTGTCAGGCCTGCACACACACACACACACACACTCATACACACACACTCACAAACAAGAAAAAGGAAGAGGATTGAGAGGCAGAGGGAGGGATGGAGAGAGAGAGGGAGAGAGATAGAGATAACAAGAGAGAGAGAGAGAGAGAGAGAGAGAGAGAGAGAGAGAGAGAGCACCGCAGTTACAGTATACAAGAGGAATCCAAAGATTCTTCATTGAACAACTGGTAATTAAATTGTTAAATAATATTTTGATAGAAAAGCATATTTGGAGCAATGAAGATAGATTTTTGGAATTCAGAAGTTGACTAACACTGATCTTATCAAAACAAATTTCAACATAGTAGATCAACAGATGGAAAGAGTAGAGGAATTTTAATGCAGTAACATGGTTGCATTAAATGATCATATCCAAAGACCTTCTAAGTCTGGGTGATCAGGCAGGAATACAGACATGCCTTTAAGCCCAGGAGGCAGAGGAAAGCAGATTTCTGAGCTCAAGGCCAGCCTGGTACAGGGCAAGTTTCAAAAAAAGATTGGGTGTGGGAGTGGTCGGTACAGGCCTGTAATTCTAGCACTCAGGAGAGAGAGAAAGCAGATCTCTGAGTTCTAGTCCATCAGTTGGGTTGAGCCAGTGAATCAAAAGGCAGTGCAGTAGACTGGAGTTTGTAGCAGTTTAATTTGTGGAGCTCGCAGGCAGCTTTTCCTGGGAGAGTTTTACAGACAAGTTTGAGAGTCAAAGCTAGACATGGGTGAAGATAGGATGAGTCGGAGAATGAGAAGGAGCCAGAAGATTAGAATATGTTACCAGAGTTGGTTTAAGACCGAGCAGAGCAATTCAGTCAGAAGCAAAGAGATGCCAGTTTCAATAAGACAACTTGGAAAGGAGTTTGCGCCAGCACAGCTAAGTTGAACCAGCTAGCCAGAATTCAGAAAGAGCTAAAGGGGTAAGATTAGTTACTAGGAAACCTTTGAAATGACCATTACATCTGGCAAATAAAAGATATTTTTAATGGAACTGCATAAGCAAATAGCTAACTCTGTAAGAAGGTAATTGCATAAGAAATACCACCTTAAATTATCTGAATCAAAACTGAGTATATCTTACTGTGATATCTTCATATCACAACAGTATGATAATCAGTAACTTTACCCTATGGTTATTACTATTCTTAAAATTAGACAAGATAAGTAAACCAGCTGAATTCAAATGTTGGATAACAGGCAGCACTGGACGCCAATTCCCTATGAGTTGCTGGCATCCTGGTTTGTGCCTGAAGGGCAGGTCCCTGCAGCTGTGCAGTCTGGTGGAGCCCAGACAACAGCACAGCTCCTGAGTTGGCCAGCAAAGCTGGACTGTAAGCTACAGACTGCAAAAGCAGCTTGGGCCTGCTGAACATTGTGCTGTCAAAGAGAAAGCTATGCTGTGGGTAGGTTTAGAAATCTCAAGGGATTTACTCCATCTTGGCCAAGCATGGGGTCATTATTTGGAAGGCCCATGGGATAATTGTTGAAACAAATTCTCAAATTTAATTGAAAATAATTATAGAGTCAAAGAAGCAATAAATTACAAATAAAGGCAAAATTATCCAAATACTGGCAAATGATATTCTGGTAGTCTAAAATCAAAGCATCAGAAAGGAATTACAAGGAGTTGGAAAGATTTCAGGCTGGGTGACAACCATCTGAAGAGCTGAAACTTCCCATCAGAGAGCTATGAGTCAGGGACCGTGGAATCAGAGGCAGTGGGAACCAGAGGCAGTGAGAGGCAGAGGTAGTGGGAACCAGAGGCAGTGGGAGGCAGAGGTAGTGGGATATGGTGACCCGAAACCAAACTATTTTATACATATGTTAACTAAAAATACAGTAATATGTCCAAATAATAAGCAGAAAACGAAACACTAAAGACATAAAAGCACAATTACTATCAGGAAAAAAATATTAACTTGAGAAACCAAAGACCAGGTTGAAAATAAAATAACCAAGGATCTAACTCTCAGCCTAAAAGAGAAGATTGCTGTGGTTCCAGCAGCAGAAAAACCTGACTTAAGACAGTGTTGTTAGAGGTAAAAATGCCATGTTGTAACGATGAGTCAACCTGGAAGAGGGAATAAAGTTCTTGCATGCACCTTTGACAACAGAGCTTCTAAATGCACTAGGCAAAAACAATTTAAACCTGGTTACATATGCACTCTCTATCTGAAAGTTGTTGAATATATTACTGATGTGTTAAAAATACAGCCACCAAAGCAGTTAGATATAAAACAATGATTTCTTCGTACTTCCCAAAAGCTATCAATAATCCAAACGCAGGTCAGGAGTAAGACGGCCTATAGAATCATGGGATAGGTACACGCTAGATGCCAGTGCTCCGTGCTTTTAAACAGTGGACTGTGATATGAAGACATGTTAAAAAAGAATTATTACTTAGTAACAGGAGCCAAAACCAAAAGCACATACCTAAGTAAAATAGGATAATAGAAATCTAAACACTAGTTCAAAAGAGGGTGGAGGCTTAACCTAACGGAAAAGTGGAGAAACTTTTAAAGGGAGAGCATCGTTCAATATTTTCCCTGGTTGTTGATAGCACAGATGCATGCATGCCTGTAGACTAAAATCATATACCTAAGGTCTAAATATTTTTCTACATCACTTCAATAGAAATCAAAAAGGTAAAACTAAACGCAAACTGATCTTTAGAAGACAATCCAATTACACAAACATGTTACTCCTTTTCTCCATGTCGAGGTGTATTAATTTAGCAATTTTTACTTCCAGTCCATTGCTTGTCCCATTGAAATAGTCGAAGTACCCCAAGGGAGTAACACGAGCCTGGCCTCCTTTTGCCGCAAAGTAAAAAAGTGAGTATCATTCTTTTAATAAATACTGCAGTTTCCGTGGTTGATTAAAGTCCTCTATTTTGCAATCTATTCGGTGATTAGTTTTGCATGCAAAATGTCAAGTCCCTTAGTGTGTCAATAGAATAAAACAATTTGATCACCTTGCTGACTGATTTTTTTTTATCATACTCTTAAGTATTTTTCCATCAACACGTGATTAAAAGTTTCTTTGTCACGACTGACCTTGTTCCTTGGTAGTTTGATTTTTGCTGTATTTGTAACTCACTTAATTGCACAGCATTTGAGCCTTGAGGTTCAGGCCTAAATTGACCCAGGTTCACCTTCCCACCTGGAACATTCTGACCCTGTCAGGGCCTCCCGATCGGCTAACTCTCATCCCAAGCTGAACAAATGCATGGATGCTTCCCTATTGATAACATGGTTGAGAATGTTCCTTGGTCTCCTTGCTAATTTAAAAATTAATATCCCTCTAGAAGAGTGAATACTTTTCTCATGCTACTACCATTTATCTAACGGAAACTTTCTCTTATTTCCATACTCTAGAAGGTTTTCACTTGAGCTTTTTGTCTTAAATGTAAGAAATGTGCATTGAATTAAAGGCTTTGGCTTCCTATTAAATGATAAAAGTAGATGAAAGGTTTGAGTCACTGATCAGCTTAAAGGAGAGTTCCATTCCCAAAACGTCTTCATTCATTCACAATATAGATTCATATTTTAAAATAAAAATAAAATTAATTAGAGATGGCTAAAATCAAAACGAACCTACCAACCAGCCAGCCAAACAAACACACCAAAAAAAAAGTCATAACTACATCAGAAGTAAAAATATATACATAGAAAAATACAAAAGATATTCAAATCTATACACATGTTCAAATTTTCATTCGTTTCTTGCTAATTTGTACAATGAGAAAATGGAAAGATCCTTAAGATTCTTAAGCTAGAATGACTGGAGACCACAGGGTTGATGCATTCGTTAGTAAGAGGTGGTTCAGCAGTGAAGAGCACTTGCTGTTCTTGCGGAGAACGAAAGTTTGGTTTCCAGCACCCATGGCTGGTACTTTGCAACCATCTGTCGGTCTGACTCCAGGGGATCTGCTGCCCTCTCGTGCATCCGTTCACACCTGAGCTCACACGCACATACCCATATGTAGAAATGCACGTATGCACATAATTCAAAATTAATAGTAAAAGCAAGTCTCCACAGCCATCATTTGGTAATTCCTTCCTGAGTGGTGTGAGGAGCCGCCATCTTAATACGCCACAGAAAGGACGTCTTTTTAAACTCAGGCAATGCTTCCTTTCTCTGGAATGTAATTTTATAACCTTAGAGGATAGAGTGCAGATGCAATCACATCAGGAAAGTCTCTCAAGGGATTGTGTCAGTGGCTTGGGATTTGTGTTCAAATTCTTAAAGCACCTCTTCTCCGTAATTTATTTCCAAATAATTTATGAGAATTATAGCAACCAACAAAATGATAAGGTTGGTGTAGTAAAAAGACACAGAGATTGCATCATGCTTAAGTGTATGCATGTATAATGGTTATCTATCTAAGCACATTATCCCCTGAATAAGATCTGTTAGCATTCATTCAGTGCTTGGAATTGTCAATTCAAACCTAAAAGAGTAAATAAGAAAGTTGATTAGAATATGAATATCAAATTTCACGATAAGTCTCCCAACCCATGATAAAATAAATTTAAATATCTCATTGCAATTATTTTTCTAATATTTAAATAAGTTCAGTTAAACATGTTGTTAGTATTTATTTATGCTCTTATTAATGATATTTCTACTTTCTTGATTTGACTGTTTTGACATAATTTTAAAATCTCATGTTTAAAAGAAACAGCGCGTGATTATAAAACACAATAAAATTCTACAGTGCTCGAAAGATGTCCTGGTTCACAGTGGTTGCCCCGCAAGTGTTAGAAACAATCATGACTCTGCACTTTAATTTCCCTGAATGCTAGATGCTGAAATTGTTCATGCACTGAACACTGTCTTGTTATGTGAATGCTAAGATCTGAAGCAGGGAGGGGCCAGGAAGCAGATCTAGGCTGTAGACCTCAAGGCCTGCCCCACACTGACCCCCTTCTTCCAGATGGGCTCCAGGTCCTAAAAGTCTCTTTATCACCATGACGTGGGTACCAAGTGTTCAAACACATGGGCTTGTGAGACTGAGGAAGGTATTTGACACAAACCACAGCATAAAGTATCCAAAGCTTACTACTGAATCATAGTTTCCATTTAAGAAGAGTTTAGATGTCAGTATAACCAACACAACAACTACAAACAGGACTTTGTTTCACCATGGGAAGCATTTTGTATTTGTTAATGTCTTTATAGTGTGTTCTATATTGACATAACACATGGGCCTACAGGGACCAGCGGCGGAAATATATAATGACTATTATAATACTTTACATGGCTTCAGAGTCTGTAAATCTTTTATGCCTTTTCTCTTTTAGCCTTCACATAAATCCTTTAAAGTAGGTGGTAATGGCTTCTTTTGTGTGCACAAAGAGGCAAGTCAAAGAGTATGCCTCTGGCTCTAATATTACAAAGTAGAAGCATGAGGATGCAAACGCCAAGTGTCCATTACTAGGATTAGCTCTAGCAACTCTTTGACTCCTACTTGTCCTCATAATTCGATTATTTTTGCAAAATCCACAACTTTAAAGATAATAAAGAAACAGGAGCAGTGTTCGCGGATTAGACACAAACTTGAGAATTAATTTACCTACTCACATCTGAGGTGCGTTTACAGCTTTTGGGGAACGGGGCGTGAGAGGAGCATGAGAGGGAAATGCAGGCATCAGGAGCAAGGTCGGAGAAGCAAGCGGTGCAGCTTTGCTCTGGGTGAATCCCCTGTCTGGACAGCTCCGGAAACAGAGTATTGATTATTTATTTGTTTGGGGTTTTTTGGGGGGGTATTCAAGACAGGGTTTCTCTGTGTAGCTCTGGCTGTCCTGGAACTCACTCTGAAGACCAGGCTGGCCTCAAACTCAGAAATCCACCTGCCTCTGCCTCCCAAGTGCTGGAATTAAAGGCGTGGGCCACC
This sequence comes from Apodemus agrarius, assembly GCA_964023405.1. NCBI lineage: Eukaryota > Metazoa > Chordata > Mammalia > Rodentia > Muridae > Apodemus > Apodemus agrarius. The sequence goes on from OZ030006.1 coordinate 171,158,989, forward strand.
ACCACCTGGCCTGTATTGATTATTTATAATGGGGCATCTCCCAGAAGCCTAAGAGCTGCTCTCCCCTTGTTCTTGAGGTTGATTGTAATGTATACCAAAGCCACCTCAGTAAGGGGCTCCATGTGGCAGACAACGGAAGCTGTCACCTGATTTTCGTGTTGTTCTGATGTTGCTGGTGTTCCTTACAATTGGGAGACATTTCAAAAGAATGATGCCAATCAGATCCTAAGCTTTTTTCCTCCTTTACATATGCTTTTCAGAATAAGAGAATTATATCATGCAAGTGACATTAATTCCAATTCTGGGAAGATCTGGGCCATCACTACAGCCTATCCATCTGGGCTCTTCGCTGACGCCAAGTTCAGAGTAAAAATTTCCACTGATAACTCAACACAACTCCTTCTTCTTACGCCAAACGGTAAGAGAACTTGGGAGCAGAAATACAAATCTCAATGTTCATGGATAGCCTCGGAACTCATTAAAAGAACCACCATTCCGCACTCTTTTGCCCTGAAGGAAAATCAGAGGAAAACAGCCATGAGCTTTGGATTGTAGACATCTGAGAGGGAAACATGGTCTCCCTTCACACAGCTCTCCAGAAAAGTCTTTGTTTCCTTGTTGTTAATAATAGCAGGTGGAATGGGTTTTCTGTGCAATTAAAATAAATCAAATTTCTAAAATATTCAAGATAGAGATGTTGTATAACTAAAAGCACTGTTTTCTACCTGGCTGGAACAGGTGCTTTATTCAGGTGTGTGAATAAAAGAGGATTTTAAATTTCTCACCAGGAGAAATTTAAAAGCCCTATACAACCCACACTATCTTTTTTTTTTTTTTTTTTTTTTCGAGACAGGGTTTCTCTGTGTAGTCCTGGTTGTCCTAGAACTCACTTTGTAGACCAGGCTGGCCTCGAACTAGAAATCCGCCTGCCTCTGCCTCCCAAGTGCTAGGATTACAGGCGTGTGCCACCACCGCCCGGCCCTGTCCCACGCTACCGTCTCGCCAGCAAGAACCACGCGGCACACTCAAGATCCTTCTGCAGAAAAGCTTTAATGCTCCTGAGAGGCAGAGCATAAGCCTACAGAGCAGAGACCCAGATACCCAGAAGCCCATCCCTTATATAGGCTGCAACCCCTGCCTCGGACGTGTTATCCCCTGATTGGCTGCAGCTCGGGAGAGGCGGAGACCAAGAGATGGTAAACTACCCAGCACCTGGCACTGACTTGTTTACTTCAAGCCAGCAGGATGTTTTGGACTGGCAGGATGTTTTGGGCCGGCAGGATGTTTTGGGCCAGCAGGATGTTTTGGGCCAGCAGGATGTTTTGGACCTGCAGGATGTTTTGGACCTGCAGGATGTTTTGGGCCGGCAGGATGTTTTTGGCCAGCAGGATGTTTTGGGCCGGCCATCGGCTCCCCACATCTCCCCCTTTTTTATTATTTAAAATAAAGACCTCAGATTGTTGATCAACCTTCAGGCTCTTGTCTGGACCTTCAGGGTTCAAAACAATCTAATAATGAGGCCCTTTTGCTCTTATAGCAAGTAGGTCACCCAATCTTTAAGGGGTGGAGACAGAGGTCGAACTCCCAAGCAACAAAATTAAGACTTCGTACGAGAGTCGCCACTAGGCTGTTGGTTTGACCCGAAGCGCCCTCGACCTGTCACTCTGCCGTTTTTCTGGGAAAGGGAAACTAGGGCAGGCAACCCTTATGCAGGACAACATGCCTCCCAGAGAGACCCTTATGTCAGGTGTCTCTCTGTGCGATGCTTTGCTCGGCATCCCCCATGGGCTGCTCAAGCTGGACACTCTACCCTGTGCAATGAGTCTAAGCTCCGGGTGTGCAAGAGCTGTCCAGCCGGCGGCCTACTGCTTGAGCATTGTTGGTCAAATGTCAGTGGGAGCTCCTTGTTCCAGAGCCACAAGCGCTTGGGCAATAACCACCTTGTCTCTCTTGGTTTGAGCCCTGAGCCTACAGACCAGCCAGAGAAGTAACACCAGTCCACAGCAAAGGGCTGCGCCAAACAATCCCACCCCCACCCACTCCATAAAATAGGAGACAGCTGAAGCGATCCATGATGATAGTCCCTCCGTCAAGGACAGGTCAAGGCTCGTAGAGTTGACCTGGATAATGGCTGCTCTCAACTCTCGGAGTGTGAGTGACTGGGCGATCTGCGGTGTCCTTCTGCTCCAAAATTGTTCTAGTAAGCCTCTCAGGGACCCAGAAGGGGTTTTCTTCACTCTGTGGGAAGACACAAACAGCTCCCCTGGATCTTATTAAAATAGGATCCGGGCCTTTCCATTCATTAGTCAACACATCCTTCCATTTTACCAATTCTTTAGGTTGATGCGGGTCTGAGCAATGTCGCTCTGCTGCGGTCTGATCATGCTTATCTGAATTTAGAAAATTTATAGTAAAGAGTGCCACTGCTATGGCAACCCGTGGCATGGGGGGCAGATCTTTTATTATTCCCCCTTTTTGTTTAATTAAATATGATTTGAGCGTACGGTGTGCTCGCTCAATGATACCTTGTCCTTGAGGGTTATATGGCAAGCCCATAACATGTGTGACTTGCATTTGTGCACAAAAAGCCAATTGTTCTGCAACAAGATTAGTCACAGCTTCTAGTTTTTCAGAGGTTAACGGCCACTGGGGAACCCATACCGGGTCCCCTGTCTTCCATGGTATGGGTCGTGCTGCCCCAGTGGCACCTAGGAAAAACCCAGGCCCTGTCTTCCTTGATTTTGGATGGGGGATATAGGTTCTACCCACCCTCCTTTAGCGCCTTCAAAGACTGGGTAAGCAAGGTGCAGCTTTCTTTTTACCTTTTCAGACAAAAAGGAGCAAGACTTCGGGCGTGTCTCATAGGGAGAGGGCACCGAAGGAACAACCTGTGAAAGGGCTGTTAGGGGCTGCCGTTTTCGAGGTTCTTTACTATTCTGCCTTCGATCATCTTGATGGTATCTTTCCTCCTCATATCTGGCAGCTTCCTCCTCTAACTCAGCCTCTTCATCGGGGTCCAAGACCTCATCCTCTGAGCTATTAGAGCTATCAGAGTTATCAAAGTTTAAAGCTTTAAGATTTTGTACTGGATACAAGCTTGCTCCTCCTCTTGATTTAACAATAGGAGAAGGTTCCTTAGGATCTAACACATTCACTCCCTTGTCTCTAGACTCTCCGGGAGGTCCTTTTTCCTTTTTTGGGACTGGTTTTTTCTTGCGCGCGCCCAACCTCTCACTACGCTCGGTTTCTGATATGCTATCCTGGACCTCTTCAAGGGTGTTCTGACCTTCCGCCACGGCAGCCCTACAAGCTTTATCTTCTAAACAGTTTTTAACAAGTTTCCCAATTGCTTTTGTCCCCTGCCTCAAGTCTCTTTCCACCATTTTGCGGTCAAGATCTCTACCTAATTTGTTCTGTGAGGCAAGAGTCAAAGACCTGGAGCATTCATACATGGCAAAGAGAAAGATTAAAAGGGCTCCAAGAATGGTCACAAAAGCTTCAATGCTACCTTCCCAGGGTGGCAACGATCCCAAGTCGAAGCCAAAGAAGAACATACCTCTCCGAACGTATCTGCCTGCAGTTCTGAATCTTCCTTGTAGCCAAGGGGTCTCCGATGGTGCTGACGATGATGAGGTCACGTATTCCCGGGTTTCGGCACCAGACGTCCCGCGCTACCGTCTCGCCAGCAAGAACCACGCGGCACACTCAAGATCCTTCTGCAGAAAAGCTTTAATGCTCCTGAGAGGCAGAGCATAAGCCTACAGAGCAGAGACCCAGATACCCAGAAGCCCATCCCTTATATAGGCTGCAACCCCTGCCTCGGACGTGTTATCCCCTGATTGGCTGCAGCTCGGGAGAGGCGGAGACCAAGAGATGGTAAACTACCCAGCACCTGGCACTGACTTGTTTACTTCAAGCCAGCAGGATGTTTTGGACTGGCAGGATGTTTTGGGCCGGCAGGATGTTTTGGGCCAGCAGGATGTTTTGGGCCAGCAGGATGTTTTGGACCTGCAGGATGTTTTGGGCCGGCAGGATGTTTTGGGCCGGCAGGATGTTTTTGGCCAGCAGGATGTTTTGGGCCGGCCATCGGCTCCCCACACGGCCCAACCCACACTATCTTAATTACCAGTACTGTACACTAAGAATGAGTCCCTGAATATGGGTCCGAGAAATCTGTGCTATGTAATAGTATTTACTAGACATTTTCTTCTCTATCACTTGAAGATACCTTTAAATTTACATAATGCCCCATATTTGTGCTATGGTCCTTTATTTTAGAAAGCAATGGTCATTTATTAAATGTTTAGCTGCAACCACATACATTATTAATAACCAGAGGAAAGCATTTTCAGATGTGCAATAGCCTGGGAAATGCTTTCACTGGTTAATAATTGTAATTATTCCATTTTTCGTTTTTGGCTCTAGATGAGGCTTTAAGTAAATTTAGTTAACAACAGACAGACATGGTGTGTTGATATACCTGTTAAAACCATATGCTTTGAAATCTCCCGTTGGCTGAAGCTAGAGTGAAAATATTTTTAAGCAACGTTAGCATTCCTTATAGAGTTTTAGAGCAGGAAAGCATCAGAGCTGTGGGGATGGATTTATAACCCAAATGTTGAAGCTCACAATTTCCTTATATCCCTGAGCCGGTCTCTCTCTGACAGTTATCCCTGCCTTGCTTTCTGATGATTCACTGTCTCATTTTTCCAAAACAATAAATAAAAGTGAACTTCTCAAGCATATGTACTGTTTATCCAACAATGAACTGTCAGTCCGTCTCTCTCATTGGATCCAGCTCCCAATATTTAAAAGCAGAATTGTGATTCTCCAGCCGACTCGGGTCTTACATTTTGATCTCACCAGCGCATTGTCCGATTCCAGTTGCTGAAGTTGCTGGAGAATTAGGGGTTAAAGAACGAGGAGAGTTAACATGAAATGAGAGAGGACACAAACTAGATAGAATGATTCTATGACAAGCTAAAAAAAAAAAATTAAAGGTATAAACTCTACATAAAAGAAGCCCCGGTACGTGTGTTGACAATATACGATTGAGGAGCTACATTTGATGATTTTTTTTAAGACTCAAGGATATAGAGAGTGGCTTCAGGTTCAGACCTATAAGGGACCGGTCGCTGGAGCCGCTGTTATTTCACAGAAGCTCAGCAGACAGTTCTCCAAAGCTCCACGAACTGGTGCGCTGAGTGCTTGGAAGTGGAGGAATCCGGATTCTCAGGACCAAACTACCCCTTGTGATGCTCCCCTACCTTCTTTCTCTCCTTCGTTCACCCCCAAACATCCAAACACAGAAACTAGTTTCCCTCATGCCAAAGCTAGTGGAGACCCTTACAGGTATTGTACTCACTGTCCCTCACCGTTCCACATGTAAGCTGCCCATCTTAAAGCTCTAAGCCCTGTCTTGTTTGATAGTAAATTTCAGACTCTTCTGCTCCAACAAAACTAAAGCGTGAGAGAGAGGAGAGAGAGAGAGAGAGAGAGAGAGAGAGAGAGAAGTGGACAGTGGGCTATGGGGCCTTGCGTGTGCATTAAGAGGATATCCATATCTAAGTAACAATTCCTGTTCCAAGTAGGGCGGCACTTGTAGCCCTGGCAACACGGAAAGTCAAATCCAGGTTGATATCATTCTAAGCTCCGCCCCACAGTTACCTGACCACAGCCAGGGGCTCCTGACCCACTCTAAAACGGGCTGCTTATCCCCTCGCAAGATTGCTCGCTTGCTCTGCTTCCCTTCCCCCTCTCTCCCCACATGCTTGTGGCTGGCTGGCCTCTGCCCCTCTACTCTTCTACGTCTCTACTCACTTTCTCTGCCTCCACTACCCCCACAACTCCCCTCCCCATGCCCTGAATAAGCTCTATTCTTCCATTCTACACTATACCATCTTGTGGCTGGTCCCACATGGGGAAGAGAGGCACCTCCTTCCCCTATACCTGACCACTCCTCCATAGAACATACCCTCCCCGCTTCATCTTTTTATAAACACAACACAGGTGTCTAGCCGCCATCTACCAGCAGCTTTCTCTGCTGTTTACCAGGGAGTCTTGCAGGGATTTTGCCCGTGGTATTATTGTGAGCTAACTTTAATCCACACCATTCTTTCTTTCAGCATCGCCAAGCTGTGATATGATGAGGTCCCTCTGTAACAAGGCAATGCATGGCCACCGCGCCATCTGGCATTCCCTCAAGAACTCTACTATTTAATTTTCAAACCCGTTCCTTAATGACATCCTGTTCTGCCATACATTTTAAATTTGTGTCTTGTTTTTTGTAGCAGTAATGCCAATCACACCACTCTGTGTGGGTTTCAGTCAAAGTCACTTACGTACAAAAGGAAGTAGAAAAAAAAAAAAACAACCAAATATCTGATTGTAAAATAAGCCAGTTAAGCAGACACAGAATTACAGATAAAACTCCATTGGACACGGCAGTTGGCCATTTGAAGTTTTCTACTAAAAACCCTTACAGGCTGAGTATCTTCAAGAGTCAACTGTACTTGCTTTCAGGGATCAAGTTCATTGGCTCACACTAAAAATGTGGGCGTGACACATTTAAATAAATCAGCCACATTTAGTTTGTTTTCTTGCATGTTAACCATGTTAGGTTCCTAAAGGGCAGACACTATGGCCATCCAAATTCTTTAATAAAGAGGTCAAAAAACTTGTCTTTAGAAATTCACTATAAATGATGAAGTCTGTATTATATCCAGGACTTAGCATAAACCACTGAGAACCACATATTTATGGTGGTAAACTTATCTTAATATCAAGACAGTAACACATCTTCTAAAAATATTGTTTTTTATTTAATTTGTTTTATATTTATATGTGCAAGTCCAAGAATATACTGTATGTGCAAGTCCAAGTATATACTGTATGTGCATGCAGTACCTGCTGTGGCCAGAAGGAGGCACCATACTCTCCTGGAACTAAGGTTACATTTGCTCCAGAGGTGGGTAATGAGAACCAAACTCAGGTCCTCTATTAGTCCAGAAAGTGGTCTCTGCCACTGAGCCCCCTCTCCAATGCAATCATGTCTCCCTTTGGTTTTATTATTTTATTATTTTATTTTATTTTATTAATAGATGTTTTGCCTGAATGCATGTCTATATGCATCTTCCCTGATGCCCATGGAAGAGAATGCGACCTTGGATATCCTAGAACTGGAGTTGCAGACAGCAGCGAACTGCCCTGCGAGTACTACAAATTGACTCCAGGTCCTCTGGGAGAGCAGCCAGCACGCTTAACTGTAGCGCTGTCTCCCCAGCGCCCCAAGAATATCTTCTGTGTAGAGCCATAATAAACCCAATAGTTTTGATCTGAGAAATGCAATGCCCAGATTTGAAACTCTTTCATTCACACAGAACTGAACTTGAAAATCATTGCAAGCAGCCTTTATCTAAAATAGCTGTGAACGTAAGAAACAAACAAATGTGCTGGGCTTTAATTCCCCCTCGACGGAGCTAGCTGGCTACAATACTTCATATTGTGATTATCAGGTTTCGTGCTCAGAAGCTTCGCTGATATTCTATGAGCTCTTTCTCAACCATATTATTCACTTTTGTTTTTCAGCTAATTATCTTGTCAACGACCTAATTGCTGAAATTCTACTTTTATGTGCAAATGAGCTTCTTTCCCCCAAAGAGTATCTTCTAAGTATATGCGGTTCTGAAGAATTTTTACAGATGTAAGTATCTTATTAAAGTCAATTTTGGTTGCTATAATTTGTCAGTGTTAAGCCGTAAGGCTTTGTTATGTTGTGTTTTAAAAAGACATTTTCACAAACATTAAGTTCGTTCTGCTTTCGGGTGGCGAGGATGTGTTGAAGGTTTTAATGCGAGATGGTCTCCACAGGCTTGGATATTTGAATGCTAATGTTGCTGGTTTGTGATGCTTTGAAATCTTCCGGATGTAGTTTCCAGTTGGCTGGTACCAGTCACGAGGGGGTTATAGTTATACTCACCTCCACTTCTGATCTCCCTCTGCTCCCTGCCCCACCAGGATGTGGGACTCCACAGCCATAAGCTTCCATGTAAACAAATGGAGTGGACTTACCATGCCTTCCCTGACACAACGGGTGGTATCCTCTAAAATCCTCAGCTAAAATAAACCCTTCCCTCTTAAGACATTTCCATTCACTGTTTCATTTGGTCAAAGCCATGAGAAACGTAACTAGTATAGAAACCTCACTAGGAAAAGAACTCGGAACCTCACATTCGCTGGGAAAACTATTACTGACCCCTCAGCCCCATGACATTAAGTCATAACTTAAAATTTTTATCCTTTTTGTGGAGATTGGAAAATGTGTGGATCATTGGTACTTTTTCTTTTCGCATTGTTTTATATTATTGTATGTATTTACTTATAGATGTAATGATTTATGTACTTTTATGTGTGTGTTTTGCCTTTGTGAATTTCTGTGCACCATGTGCATGCAATGCCTATGGAGACCAGAAGAGGGCATCAGATCCCCTGGAATTGGAGTTACAGGTGGTTGTGAGCAGTTATGAGGTTGCTGGGAAATGAACCTAGGTCCTCTGGAAGAGCAGCAGACGCTCTTTACCACTAACCTAACTCTTCAGACCGGCAGAGATATTTTACATAAACTGTGAATAAGGCGATAGTCTAATTTATTTATTTAAGAATGGTGATCCTCAAGGAAAGAGAATTTCAGTTTTAAAACTCAAGATCTGTTGATTACCTTACCTGTAATAAAGTTTTCCTTTAGTCTGAAGTATGAAGTAATTATTTTTGCTTTGGTCTAGCATGTTATAAGCATGATAATCAAATAATGATTTTTAAAATAAGAATTTTATATTAAGAATTACAATAATTTCATAAAACAATGCTTTTATTTACATTTTTATTTTTATGAATTTTATTATAAAATTTGGAAATAATAATGCACTGAAATCAGCTAGACCCAAGGTCTTTATATCTCACTGAACATCTCGATAGTTAAACAGACATTCCAAAGTTGTTGAGCTTCACATTGGATTTTACACTTCCAGTACTGAATTTATATTTTTGTATTTATCCAACACACACAGACACATACACACTCATACACAGACACATACACACACAACACACACACACACACACACACACACACGTACACACACGAGAAATCCGTGGCAGAGTTAGATCTGGATAAACAATTTTCATTATATCCTCTTTTATAATGCATGTTTGTTACCTGCATTCAGTTCTTCCATGTCCCCTAATATTAACTACTCTGAGCTACTCCCTCACGCCAGCCAGGATGACTATCATCAGGAATCAGAAAACACATGTGAGAGAGAAAGTGGAGAGAGAGAGGAAACCTTATTTACTGTTGGGGGGAGTGCAATTTAACAAAGTCATTGTGGAAGTCAGTGTGAAGACTTATAATGTTTCAAAAGAAAATCACCATGTGACCCATAATTTCACTTCTGGGATTATGACCAGAGGACCTCATAGCCTACCACAGAGATATTTGAACTTCCGTGTTTATTGTCGCCAACTATAGAAATTAATTTAAATCAACCAAATTGTACATCAGCAGATGAATAATGACTTTGTGTGCTTGTGTGCATGCGTGTGTGTGTGTGTGTGTGTGTGTGTGTATGTGTCTGTGTATGACTACTATTCAGTTCTAAATAAAAATGTGATTTCAACTCTGGAGGAAAATGGATGGACTTAGCATGTACAAGTGCCTCCTCATCTGCAGATTCTAGCCAATAACATATACGTATATGTAAACATATGTACTTGCGGTACAGTAGAACATTCAGAGAAGAAAATGATACAATTTAAAGACCCTTTAAATAACTTAAATAGTGCGCTAAAACAACCTAAGTTCTGCTATGAATTAAATTTTAAATATTTATTTGATTTTTTAAAAAAATCATTATTTTCAGTTATCACAGCAAATCAATTCTTGATGTTCCTTATAGACTAGCAAGTATAAAGTATGTTTAAGAAGAGATAAATAAATCTCTGTGGCAGAATATAAACACTAAAGTGTTTGGCAGTCATGTTCCGTCTTTGTATTTCTAAATGATTACAGAATATGCAAACATCTCCTGAGACTAAAAAGTATTTCTTTTTGAGAGATTCATCATGGTCGCTGTTCAACCACAAATGTACTTGAAAATTTGTGAGTGAATCACAGCCAGTGCAATAATCTAATGTACCGAATCACCTGTGAGTGACTCTTGGAACTGACTATTTCTTGTGTTATGAGTTATAGCTAATTATCATAATTGTAATCATTGTTGCTTTCCTGCACAAAGCAAATAAACATCCTCTATTTGCGTCGAACACACTCAGCAACTCGACGGTTGCTTTTCCCTCAGCCTATGCTTGGCAGCCGGTATTGGCAGGCTTAAATGAGACAGGATGTATATATTTAAGCCTACCAATATTGGTGTAATTCAATTTAGTATGCAGATTGTTGTGTTCATAAAAAGAGAAAGTGTGGGGGAAGGGGGTGCCTCAGCAGACCTATGCCCAGGCATCCCTTCCCCCTGAGGGACCAGACACACATCAGCAGAGTATAGAATACACTTTATTCAGGGCATGGGATGGGAGTTAAGTGGGGTACGGAGGCAGAGGAAGGCAGAGAGTGGGAGAGAGTAGTGAAGTAGAGGCTAGCCATGACCTAGTGGAGAGAGGGGGAGGGGTGGAGAGCCCAAGAGGGGCAAGAGAGAAGCTGGGAGAGTGAGAGAAGAGATGTAAGAGCGGTAAGAGGGGTAAAAGAGAGAGGAGGAGCCAAGCGCCCTCTTTTATAATAGACCAGGCCTAACTGGCTGTTGCCAGGTAATTGTGGGGTGAGCTTAGACAGAATCCTAACACAGATAATATTACCATTGTCTCTAATATCTAAGGAAACATGAATATGCTATTTATATTTTATTTTCTTATTCGTGAACTAGTTTGTTAAAACAGCATCAGATAAAACATCTAAACAGTCCCATAATCACTGAAGATATAGAAGCAGTCATTAAAAATCTCCCAACCAAAAGACACCCAGGACCAGATGGGTTTAGTGAAGAATTCTATCAGACCTTCAAAGAAGACCTAATACCAATACTCTTCGAACTATTCCACAAAACAGAAACACCAACCAATTCATTCTATGAAGCCACATACTATACTTATACCTAAACCTAACAAAGACCAAAGAAAGAGAACTTAAGGACAATTTGCCTTATTAACATTGATACAAAGATACTCAATAAAATTCTCACCAACTGAATCCAAACAATCACTCACCATGATCAAGTAGGCTTCATCCCAGGGATGCAGGGATGGTTCAATATATTGAAATTCATCAATATAATCCACTACATAAACAAAATCAAAGTAAAAAAAAAACACATGATCATATCATTATATGCTGAAAAAGCATTTGATGATACTCAGCATCCCTTCATGTTAAGTCTTAGAAAGATCAGGAATTCAAGGCCCCTACCTAAACATAGTAAAAGCAATATACGTCAAACTAAATGGAGAGAAACTTGAAGCAATTCCACTAAAATAAGGAACTAGAAAGATTGTACACTCTCTCCCTATCTATTCAATATAGTACTTGAAGTTCTAGCTAGAGCAATTAGAAAACAAAAGGAGGTGAAAGGGATACAAATAGGAAAATAAGTCAAAATATCACTACTTGCAGACGATATGATCCTATACTTAAGTGACCCCAAAAATTCTACCAGAGAACTCCTAAAGCTGATAAACAACTTCAGCAAAGTGGCTGGATATAAAATTAACTCAGTAGCCTTCCTCTACTCAAAGAATAAACATGCTGAGAAGGAAATTAGGGAAACAATACCTTTCACAATAGTCACAAATAATATTACATACTTTGGTGTGACTCTATCCAAGCAAATGAAAGATCTGTATGACAAGAACTTCAAGTCTCTGAAGAAAGAAATCGAAGATCTCAGAAGATGGAAAGATCTTCCATGCTCATGGATTGGCAGGATTGATATAGTAAAAATGGCCATCTTGCTAAAAGCAATCTACAGATTCAATGTAATCCCATCCAAATCCCAAATCAATTTTTCATAGAGTTAGAAAGCAATTTACAAATTCATTTGGAATAACAAAAAACCCAGAATAGCAAAAAGTCTTCTTAACAATAAAAGAACTCTCAGGGGAATCACCATCTCTGACCTCAAGCTGTATTACAGTGCACTAGTGAGAAAAAACTATTCTTTGTATATGTATGGTATTGGTACAGAGATATGCATGAAGATCAATGGAATAGAATTGAATAACCCTCATAGACCTATGGTCACTTCATGGAATAGAAGTGAAGACTCAGAAATGAACCCATATACCTACGGTCACTTGATATTTCACAAAGGAGCTACAAACATCCAATGGCTAAAAGACAGCATTTTTAACAAATGGTGCTGGTAGAACTGGAGGCCAGCATGTAGAAAAATACAAATTGACCCATTCTTATCTCCTTGAACAAAGCTCAAGTCCAATTGGATCAAGAACCTTCACATAAAACCAGATACACTGAAACTTACAGAGGAGAAAGTGAGATAGAGTCTCGAACACATGGGCACAGGGGAAATTTTCCTGAACAGAACACAAATGGCTTATGCTTTAAGATCAAGAATAAACAAATGGCACCTCATAAAATTGCAAACCTTCTGTAAGGCAAAGGACACTGTCAATAGGACAAAATGGCAACCAACAGATTGGGAAAAGAGGTTTACCAATCTTACATCTGATAATGGGCTAATATCCAGCATATACAAAGAACCCAAGAAATTGGACTCCAGAGAATCAAATAACTCTATTAAAAATGCGGTATAGAGCTAACCAAAGAATTCTCAACTGAGGAATATCGAAATGTCAAGAAGCACCTAAAGAAATGTTCAACATTCTTAGTCATCAGGGAAATGCAAATCAAAACAACCTTGATATTCCACCTCACACCAGTCAGAATGGCTAAAATCAAAAAACTCAGGTGACAGCAGATGCTGGCGAGGATGTAGAGAAAGAGAAACTCTTCTCCATTGCTGGTAGGATTGCAAGCTGGTACAACCACTCAGGAAATAAGTTTGGCAGTTCCTCAGAAAACTGGACATAGTACTACCTGAGGACCCAGCCATACCACTCCTGGGCATATACCCAGAAGATGCTCCAACATGCAATAAGGACACATGCTCCACTATGTTCATAGCAGCCTTATTTATAATAGCCAGAAGCTGGAAAGAACCCAGATGTCCTTCAACAAAGGAATGGATTCAGAAAATGTGGAATATATGATGGAGTATATTATTTAGTTATTAAGAATGAATAATTCATGAAATTCTTAGGTAAATGGATGGAACTAGAAAATATCATCTTGAATGAGGTAACAATTCACAAAAGAATACACATGGTATGCACTCACTGATAAATGGATATTAGCCCCAAAGCTCTGAATACCCAAGATACAATTCACAGGCCACATGAAGCTCAAGAAGGAAGACCAAAATGTGGAAGATTCAGTTCTTCTGAAGAGAGAAAGAAAATACTCAGATAAAGTATAGAGCAGAGATGGAAGGAAAAGCCATCCAGAGACTGTACCACCTGGGGATTCATCCCATATACAGTCACCAAACCTGGACACTATTGTGGATGCCAAGAAATGCTTGCTGAAAGGAGCCTGATATGGCTATCTCCTGAGAGGCCCTGTAGAGCCTTACAAATACAGAAACAGATGCTCACAGCCAACCATAGGACTGAGCACACAGTCCCCAATGGAGGAGTTAGCAAAAGGACTAAAAGAGCTGAAGGGGTTTGCAACATCATAGGAAGAACAACAGTATCAAGCAACCAGAAACCCCAGAGCCCCAGGGACTAAGCCATCAACCAAGGGGTGCACATGGCTCCAGCTGCATGTGTAGCAGAGGATGGCTTTGTCAGGCATCAATGGGAGGAAAGGTCCTTGGTCCTATGAAGGCTAGATAGATGTCCCATTGTAGGGGAATCGACAGCGGGGAGATGGGAGTGGGGTGGATGGAGGAACACCCTCACAAAAAGTAGAGGGAGAGAGGATGGGATAGTGGTTATGGGGGGGAGGGACTGGGAAAAGGGATAACATTTGAAATGTAAATAAAGAATATATCCAATTAAAAAAATCTCCAGGAAAAAAAGAATATAGAAGTCTGTTCATGAAGCTCTTTGGGGAGCTAGAGAAACAGCCCAGTGAATGCAGCACTTGCTGTGCAGGCATGGGTACCAGAGCTCACACCCCTAGCATAGATGTAAACTCTCATAATGGAAATTCAGCCCTGTTACCCCAGTGCTCTAAGCACCACCAAGTGGGCCCTGGAGGCCTTCCAGCCAGCAAGTGTGTCTGAAATGAACACCATCAGGTTAAGTGAGAAACCCTGCCTCAGAAGTGATGTGGAGGATGACTCAGGAAGACCTGTTAGCCTTAACGTCTGTCCCGTTAGCCTTAACCTCTGTCCCGCACATACCTACAAGGCCAGCTATATCTACCTTGCTTTTAGACTCAGACCGGGGCTCTAATATATTTGGAATATTCTATTTGGTAGAATTGCAATGGTAACAACAGTGTCCATTGGGAAGTACTAATGGTTTGCCTTATGTTGGCTAGACATTCAAATCTCATAGCATATCCAGGAGATAGTTATCATAGGGTCCCCTGCTTTATGCATGGGGACATCCGGTCTTTCTTCAAGGTCATACAAAACTATAATAAATGTAAGTTCAAACTGGTATTTGCTTGAACTGCTGTGATTTTCCCCTGAAAAACGCTTTGAGTGGCATACAGAAAAGAAATTCCAATAGTTCTTTTGCTGTGCTATCAAGGAAAGTGCACCATTCTACAGGACTTTGGAAGGGTAGCGACAGAGGGTCAGAATTGCCCATTACAGCAACACTGAAATGCACGGATGCACATGACTAGTCAGTGAATTAAAACACCAGATGATTCCTCCACAAACCCTGCCATCATCCCGGCCCAGGTATGAGTGGAAACTGACTGCCTCCAGATAGATCAAGGCAGATAAAGGGACAGGAGAGTATAGTAACACAAAGGAAAAGGTCAATAGTCAACTTCTGGGTAAAGAATAAACACCTGAGCAAGACTCTATACTGGGTAAAGTCTCTGTAGCTGCAAAGTACAGAAAACACATTAATAATTTGTTCTTACAAAATATCTATCAACAGTCAAAAGCAAGCTCAAAAACAAATTGTTCAAATCCTGATGATGAAGTTCAGCAGCATCACCAGCTTCCATCTGGCCCTGGGCTTGGCTGGGAGGTTTTGAATGACCTCTTCTATTTTCTTACGGGATAAGGGCCTGTTTATATAGTTTACCTGCCTTTGATTTCACTTTGGTGTGTGATATCTGTCTAGAAAACCATCCGTGTTGTCTAGATTTTCCAGTTTTATTGAATATAGACTTTTGTAGTGGGATCTGATGATTTTTTGCATTTCCTCCATTTCTGTTGTTATGATTCCCTTTTCATTTCTGATTTTAATTTGGATGCTATCTCTGTGTCCTTTAGTTAGTTTGAGTAGGGGTTTTACCTATCCTGTTGATTTTCTCAATGAATCTGCTCTTGGTTTTGTTGATTCTTTGTATTGTTCTATTTCTTTTTATTTGGTTGATGTCAGCTCTGACTATTTCCTGCCTTCTACTCCTCTTGGGTGTGTTTGCTTCTTTTTGTTCTTGTGCTGTCAAATTGCTGGTATAGGATCTATCCAATTTCTTCACGGGGACACTTAGTGCTATGAATTTTCCTCAGCACTGCTTTTATTGTGTTCCATAAGTTTGGGTATGCTCTGTCCTCATTTTCATTGAATTCCAGGACGTCTTTAATTTCTGTCTTTATTTCTTTCCTGACCAAGTTATCACTGAGTAGAGAGTTGTTCAGTTTCCATGTGTATGTGGGCTTTCTGCTGTATTTATTGTTATTGGAATCTAGCCTTAGTCCATGGTTATCTGATAGGATGCATGGGATTATGTCAGTCTTCTTGTATGCATTGAGGCCTGTTTTGTGACAGATTATATGGTTTGGAGGTGGTACCATGAGTTTTGGAGGAGGTACCATGAGGTACTAAGAAGAAGGTATATTCTTTTGTTTTATCGTGAAATGTTCTGTATATATCTGTTAAATCCATTTGGTTCATAATCTCAATTAGTTTCACTCTGTCTCTGTTTAGTTTCTGTTTCAATGTCCTGTTCATTGGTGAGAGTGGGGTGTTGAAGTCTCCCACTATTACTATGTGAGGTTCAATGTGTGTTTTGAGCTTTAGTAAAGTTTCTTTTAATAATGTGGGTGCCCTTGCATTTGGGGCATAGATGTTCAGAATTGAGACTTTCTCTTGGTGGATTTTTTTTCTTTGATGAATATGAAATGTCCTTTCCCATATCACTGGTTAACTTTTTGGTTGAAAGTCTATTTTATTGTATATTAGGATAGTAATTCCTGCTTCTTTCTTGGGACCATTTTCTTGGAAGAGTATTTTCCAGCCTTTTACTCTGAAGTAGTGTCTGTCTTTCTTAATGAGGTGGTTTGTCTTTGTTATTGATGTGTGTTTCCTGTATGCAGAAAAATGCTGGATACTGATTGAGTATCTAGTCTGTTAGCTTATGTCTCAATTTGAAGACACATTTGAATATTTCAGTGCTGAGAGGCACACAATGTGTAGTAACCAAATGTGATTTTAGGAAAACAGGAAAAACCCGTGGAAGCAGTTTTAGCTGATTATTTTCCAGTCAAAATCCTTATATTTGTCATGCAGAGCAGGCTGTTCTGAAACACGTAAGCATTATGATGTGTCTGGTTCAAGCTGGCACATGCATAATTCCACATAGTTAAGATCTGCTCTCCTATGGGAAGCATTGGCTTTAAGAGCTGAATCACAGAGGAAACGTGACTAGAGAAAAGACTTAAGAACATCTATACCTAAATGATAACAAGAAGAAGGGGATAAGAAAAGGCAAATTGAGAAAAGCCATTTAAAATGGTAAGATAGCTTAGAAACAATGAGAAAAAAGAAAGTCCTGAATAGCAAGTAATGTGCCACTAAAGACTGAGACTGAAGGTATGTGAGAGAACAATGGGTCAGCAGTAAATGTGGTATGGGGAAGTTACCTGTTGATGTAAGTAAGAGTATAAGCTCAGTAATGGAAATGTGTAGGCTTTAAAATCTTGCCTTGGAAATAAAGGATTGGGAAAGGCCAAGCATGGTGGCTTGGATGCAAAGGATGAGCTGGGGATTTGGAAGTGCACATAAGAGGCATTGGAAAAATGTTCACGAGCTGACAAGGAAGGACCTAGAGAATGGTGGGATTAAAGGCACCAAGAGACCACCATGAACACAAGGCAGGAGGAGATGGTAAGATGGGATACAGGAGGTGAGGAAGCTATGGAGTTCTGTAGAGGAAGTGTCCTCAGTGTAAAACAATGGAGATGCAGCACAGAGGAGCAGGAATGCATGTTCATTGATGGCCATGAGGATCACCATGCTTTGGGGAAACCAAGGCTCCTGCAGACTAGGAAAAGAGACAGAAATAAGAACAACAGTTAAAAAAAAAAACAACTAAATTTCCCTCTAAAACTTTCACATTGTATTACTGCATTTTTAACTGCCATTTACAAGTTTCTGCTTAACCAGTATCAAACAAAGCAACAAGATTATTGCTTCGTGTTGACAAAGTTAGGATTTTACTGTACTGTGGATGGGCCTGGTGCTGTCCTTGTGAACCAATCCCCTAATGAATAAAGGAGACAATCACTGAGTGAGTAGGCGGGACTTCCAGGTTGAATGGAAGAAGAGAGGAAGCAAGAGTGAGTTCCTGTATGAACTGGGACAACAGAGGGTTAAGATGTAGCTGCTAGAGTTTTCTATTATCATGGCAGACCCACAAGGATTTACCACCTGAGGAATCAGATTTTAATAAGGCTTACAAGATTAGGTTTTAGTTGTTGCTCCCACCGATTGATTTACCATTGTTTCTGAACTAAGTTTGTGTTGTGTTTTCCTTCAAGCAATGGCTCATCTGGGTTCAAGAGAGAATGGTACTGCAGCAAAGTGTGGGTTTGCCAGATGTGCACTACAAAGGCTGTGGGGGATTTGAAGCACAGGGTTGGCATGGCAGTGTCCTGCCACTGGGAATCTAGCGAGCTGGGTGGAGACATTTTGGGAGCTCCGGGCCAGTGAATTTCCATGAGATAAGAACAGGTCGGCCATTGCCTGCCAGTGCATGGCTGACTAGGCTGCCAGGACAGAGAGTTAGAGGCACAAGCATGGGAACATGCCATTTCTACTTTTTAAATATTTCCCACACCATTACTGCTTTGAACAGACACCACGACCAAGGAAACTCTTATAAGGACAGCATATAACTGGGGCTGGCTTACAGGATCAGAGGTTCAGTCCATTATCATCAAGGCAGGAAGCATGGCAGTGTCCAGGCAGGCATGGTGCAGGAGGAGCTGAGAGTTCTACATCTTCATCTGAAGGCGGCTAGCAGAATGCTCACTTCTAGGCATCTAGAGTGAGGGTCTTAAAGCCCACACCCACAGTGACACATCTACTCCAACAAGGTCACACCTCCTAATTGTGCCACTCCCTGGCTCAAGCATATACAAACCATCACAGCTAGCTACCCTCTGTTGTCACATTTCCTATTCCCTTTAAAATGGGATTTTATATAATATGCTGTATTATGAATTGAGAGTAAATTCAAGAATCATAACAGAAACTTTTTCTGGTTTATCCTAATCCCATACAAACTTAGTACATAAAATATTCATTAATATTTTATATTATATTTATATAAATAGGGAATAGTTGAATCAGCAAATCGACATCAGAATGAAGTGAAAATGCAACTGAGAGACAGAAATCACTTGGTTCATTCATAAAACATTAAAGCCTTTGACCAGCTTCCCGCTCCTTGGCCTCCAGTGTGATATCCATGGAGAGAGGTCTCCCCACAACCCACCTCACATGGCCTCATCCTGCCTTCTGACACCATCAAACTCATCAGCTGTACCCCACAGTACGAAACATGAGATTTAATTATCCTTGGGTGGGGAGGGTTGCACTCAACACCTGGAGGTTGAAGACATAGTCCCTATTTACTATGTCTGTCTTCCTTCTGGAGTGATGAGAGTTGGACCTTCCTTTCAACTTGAAATATCTCACACAAGTTTTTCCTCCCAGACCATTCATAATCCATGAAGAACACTACTGCCTGGTGTTGACCCTTTGTCCGGAGGCCAGCTTCTATGAGTAATATAAGTTTTTCTGACCATGCATCTATGAACTTTAAAATTTTTCTCTCAAATACCTTGCGGTCTTAATTTCTAATCCATCTGAAAAATAACAATTCTCCTTGGTCCCAACTGCGTGAAACAATAGAATTGGCCCGGTTTCAAAGCTTTAGCTGAATAAATCATGACTGCTCTGTCAGTGGGAAAGCACAGGACCTCCCATGGAGAAAGTGAATATCTTTTTTGTTAATTTTATGATTATACTACAGTTAAATTTATCTTAATTAAAACAAAACAGATGTTGCTTATTGTTTACTATTGTGAAGGAATACTAGAACCCAGAAGATTAAAAAATATTTTTGAGGAACTGAAACCAAAATCCTCTAGTAACTGGAAGCCTTGGTTTGAGCAGTAATATGTCTTTAAATTTGAATTAATATGGCAGCATAGATCTCTTCATTCAGCACCAACATCGATTAGATTGATCAGACGTCCCACCAGAGAGCCTCTTTTTATCTCTTGACAGAAAGGATGTATTCATTTTGTTTTCATTTTTTATTACGTAAATATCTGTGTGTTTGTAGGTCAATGTGTGCATGTGAGTGCAGGTACCCTTGAAGGCCAAAAGACAGCATCCCATCCGGTCCCCTGAAGCAGAAGTTACAGAGGGTTGTGAGCCGCCATGTAGGTGCTCCGTGGTGAACCTGTGTCCTCTGCCAGAGCAGCCGGTGTCATTAACTGCTGTGCGCTCTCTCCAGCCCCCAAATCCTTGTCTTGCAATAAGAAAATCCTATTTAAAAATCAAATCTCAGTTAGGCCTATTGGCTCATTGGGAGGTGGAGCCTGAAGGATCAGGAGTTCAGGATCACTCCCAACTACATACCATACTATATGATGCCCCGTGTCAAAAAAATACCTTAATGAGAATTTTAAACAATCTTGACATCTTTCCCTTTAAAAATACTTTCAGTTTGTCTTATACCATTTGTATGAGTTTGGCCGTTAAACATTTGCTTGCAAAGTGTGATTGTCTTGTATTCAAAGCAAACTTAAACTCGTAGCCTTCAGTAGGGAAGAGACTAAGCCACATACAGTTTCAGCCAATATATCATATTAATAGGCAGTAAACACTGGGTTTTAAGTAACCTTGGTGTGTGTCTTTTTCCTCCTCAACAAAATTGAGGATTTCCTTTAGCAGACAAATGAATTGATTATTTTTAGCGCGTGTAAAGACTCTGTTACACATTTTGAACCTTGGTTAAACACTTATTCATCAGATCCCAGGATGTCATAGCATCCCCGGGACAGGTTATCACTGAGCTCTCTCCCACAGCTGAGAACAGATTTTACCTCACCCAGCGGAAGGATCCTGAGTTGCTACAGTCTCCAGTTCATTCCCAGGGCTTTTTCTAAATTTTAAAGTTAACTATAGTAGCTCTTCATAACAATTCGCTGACAAATTATAATAGCATGCAACCGGCTTGCATGTGATTTCCAGCGATCTCGAACACCGCAGGTTGCTCGGAGCTCGTCCTGTGTGCTGTGTGTAAGGTCCACGGCCTACTGCAGCTCTGGATCTGAAAGAGATTAACAGGGAGAAACATCATTAACCTACAGATTGGGTAAAGGTAGCCACAAACCCATTGCAGGTCATTTGGAAAAAGACATTAGAGATTAACTCTGAGTAGAGCGACATTGATTATACTTAGACATGTAACAGGCAGTATGCTGATACTGATTACTTCTGCTACTTCAAATCACTATTTACCAAGGCTAATAATTATCGAATCTCTTCTATCAGAGTTGACGTTGAAAAAGCTTGGTTTTCTGATTTTTAAAAAAAAAAATAAATAGTTTGATAGAGAAAGTTGGCATTCTGTAGTAACTCAACCTTGGTGAGGGCTGAATGTGCTATTTTAGTCTTGGTTCTTGAATGTTTTAGATTAGTAAGGTCTACAGAGTGTTTCTCTTCTCTAGAGATTAGTTGGAGAAACAAATGAAACCTTGATATAGACTCAAATCTCTGCCTGCTCTCCTGAGGGAGGAACTGCAATATTCTGTGGGCTGAGGAGAGCCCGATATATCATTTGGTAGAGGACGCAAGCCGTTAGCATCACGGATGCGGTTTATTGCCTCTGCGTTGCAGGTAACTCCATTTCTGTAGATTGTTTTGTGATAACTTAATTGTTGTGGCTGTGTTAATAAATAGCAAAGATGTTGCAAATGAGTTCTCACCAAGATAATAAATGTTTCTCTGAGATAATAAAGTTTTTTTATTGTATTTAGTTGGTTTCATTTTAAGGTAAATATAGTGTGTATGCTCTTTGCACTAAGGAATAAAACCATATTTGCATGAAGAATATGATGGATAGTTACTTATTATTAGATGTAAGTAATCAGAAAAGCAGAGTGTCTGAGTGCACAAATAAAACTCCTACTGAGTGAAAGAAAGCCTTAGGTGTCAACTTACACCCCAAGGAAGTACTTCTATTCAAATCCCTGACTGCCCTAACTCCTGCTTGTCAGCCCAGGGTTTGGAATTTAACCTGTTACTGCGTCATTGAGATTTCTAGTGTTCACTATCCATGTTCCCCTGAAAGAGAAATAACAGTGACTGAGTAGCACTGGTTTGCAGAAGCACCCACCATGCCATTTGTTTTTATCTGTGACGAAACACCTTACAAGAGGTAATTTAAAGTAGCTCAAAGTTCCATGGGACACAGTCTGAAGGCAGGGGAAGCTAAGGGGCAGAAGCACGAGGTCACGAGGTCACACCTGCAGTCGGGAAGCAGAAGGCGATGAAGGAACACTGGCACCCAGCTAGCGCTCACCTTTTTATATAGTCTGAGACCCCAGCTTTGTGCAATGGTCCCACCCACCCACCCACATTTAGAAAGAACTTCGCACTTCAGTTAACCGAAGGACGAAAATTCCTCTCAGGCCTGCCAGAGACTTTTCTTTTTGCTGATTTTACATCCAGGCAAGGCGATGATCAATATTAACTATCACATTAATATTTTAATATTTTGCTATATTCGCCTTGTATAAATGGCACACTTGGAGGAAGTGTTAAAAGTCCAGCTAAATTGCTGAATCTTCCCCGGCCCCCCCACCCCCAAAATTTCCAAAAGCTGTCAGTAGCCCTGGCTCTCAGTATTCAGAAAGTCAAAGCATTATAGTTTTTCCAGTGTTATATTGACATTTCACAGTACACTTGGTGCATGTTTCTTTTGCAGGGGTATATCGACCCTCCCCCCCCCCGATTGTTAGATGACCATTTCACACTGTGTCATATCGCAACCCAGAACTACTTTTCTTAAAATGTGAGAATAAACATTTAGTTAGTGTGGTTTATGTAACCCCGGCATACTGAATTGTTGAGGTCCGTGGACTCCCATGACTTTGAGAGCAGATTGGTCTTGAAATGGAGACTGTAATAGTAAAATTTCTGTTGCTGTGTTAAAATATCCTGAGAAAATCATCTTAAAGTGGAAAGGATTTATTTTCATTGATGTTTCTAGGAAAAGTGAGTCTGCCTTGGGAAGAAAACACAGGAATGATCAGGTGGCAGGAACCGGAAGCTGGCTCTTCCCATATTCATCGCATTCAGGGAGAATAGAGGGAAGGAGGGGTGGAGAGAGAAAGGGGAAGGGGGAGGGAGGGGGAGGGAAAGGTATATGTTATAAAGCCTCAAAACCCACCCCCAGTGACACACTTCCTTCAACCAGGATCCATGTTCTAAAGCTTCCCAAACCTTACTGAACAGAATACTAACCAATGACCGAGTTCTCGAACAGTCGAGCTGAGAGGAACATTTCTCAAAGATGCCACACAGATCTTGTCTCAAAATAACAGAAAGAAAAATAACCCTTTGAACCTTACAATCCTACAAAGCAGTGGTTTATGTTTACTTCAAAGATAGCACCCTTGCAAATGTAGATTTATAAGGTGTGACCACTGTGATGAAAATCAATACTCACACCTGTACTTCTGCTATCATCCTTTTCCCCATAAAACAAATATAAGCATCTGCATATCGTTTTGGTATTGTGTTTATTTATTATTCCCATTTACATAAATAGTACCATCAGATACTTTCAAATAACATGAGCTATCTATGCTTAGGAAACCGGGTGATTATGTACATGTATTTCACCTTTCAGTGTTCGTCTGAATCCTCACCTGTGTGCTTAGCTGGACCTAGCATAGCAAGAAGCAGACAGCTAGGATCAAGGATTCATTAGGAGAATAAATAATGAACCTACAGAAATTTTGATAGACTGGTAGACACAAAGAAGAAAAAAAGAACGAACTGTATCCTAGAAATTCAATGAATTGAAAACATGGTTTTATACAGTATTATCAAGACCTAAGCCAAGCAGAGCTATGTAAAACCTAGATATCCAAGCTGACATTGTGATCTAAGCGCTCACCCTCTATGATGTAAGGATGCCAACATGGCCAGGTTCCCTGGTGCTCACACCTTCTCTATAATGCCTGCCTCTGTAGCCAAACTATGCCCTTCTGTTTCTCTTGACACACTGAACTTCCTATTTCTCTTAGGGACCTAGAATCCCCAAACTGCAATTGACTGTCTCTTCTTCCTCACTGGCCCTGCTCAACAGAGCACCTACTTAAGTGTTTTTTCATGCCCACCTAGGACTTCTCTTTCACTGTCTCTAGCCTGAGATGATCCAATAGAAACATCACATGGCCTAATATTGTTTTTTTCAAGTAGTAAAAAAAAAAGAAAGAAAAAGAAGCAAATGTAGAAATATATTCATACATTTAAAACTATTCACTTTATCATTTATTTATGTTTGTCTGTGATATTATTTGTATGGTTTATCTGTGTTCATGTTCACCCTACGGTATGCTGGCAATGGTGGGGGTTAGAGGGGGGACCTGAATCCCTGGAACTGAAGTTGTAAGCCTCAGTGAGCAGACAGATGTGAGTGCTAAGAGCCAAACTCAGGTCCTTTGGAATACTAACAAGCGCTTGTAACTGTTGTGCCGTATCTCCAGCTCTTCTGCTTCATAAAGCAATAGGCAGAAGTATTAGGTCAACACGTAGGCAGTTGTTATTGTGATACTTTTATTGAGCCTTAGGACAAACCTCAGCAGGGTGTGAATTGTAATTTAGCCAACCTTAATACATAAATGGCAGTGGGTGTCCGATGGCCACTGTACTGAACAGCTCAATGCTAGGTTATAAAAAACAATATTCTAAATTAAATCTAAAGTAGTATAGTATCTAGATATACAAGAAGGACAATTGTAAAATCTCCATAGAAAATAGTAAAGAGGTGCTGGAGAGATGGCTCAGTGGTTAAGTGCACAGGCTACTCTTGCAAAGGTCCCAGGTTCAATTCCCAGCTTGCACGTGGCAGCTTACAACCATCTGTAACTCCAGTTCCACGAGACTTGATGCCCTCCTCTGGCTTCCTCAGGGCACCCAGCATTCCCATGGTGCACAGATACATGTGCAGATAAAATACCCATGCACATAAAATCAAGAATAATTTTTAAAGTTGCAGATAATTTAGAACCTGTTAATAGAATACTGTCTTGTTTACACTGGTAGAAACAGATTGTCCCAGATATTTAATAAGTTATCAGTAGAAAGGTCCCAAATGACTACATGAAATTTTCTTTCTGGTAATCTATCATGTATTTTTTGTATCTAACCAGGATCCTTTGAGCTGAATACATTAGTACCATCCACCCCATTAAATGACCAACAGCCAGAGAGACTAGAATTGACAGCTGCAATGGAAAAATGTTGAACCCAAGAGAACTAAAAACTACATTTTTTTAAAAAAGAAAAGAAAAAGACATCCTATAGTAACTAGAAGCCTCTCTTTGAAAATGCCATCCATGCTTACACTTGAGATGACAGCATCTGTCTCTCCACTCTTCCTTAGCACTGGTGAGAGAGAATGTGCTTCTCCCAGAGTGCTCCTCTCCTGGCCTCCCTCAGTGCACCATCCTTTCTTCTGTTCTTCAATGCTTTCTTTATCCTTTCTTTCACTTCCTCTAGAACAGCAGGAGCTACTAAAAGGTCACATGGTTTTAAAATGTATTTTACAGATCATGATAACAAATCAGCAAACACTTTCGTCTTGTATTTAACTCACACATATTTAATATACATGAGGTGTTTGTTGTCAAAATTGATGATGAGAGGCAGCAGCAATCCTCCGTCTCACAGAAAGGTGCATTTTTACCTAATAGAGCACATTTTAAATTAATTTTGCCCATCATGTAATTTGAATTTGGAAAAAAATTACAGGGAAAAATGATGAGAGAAGAAAGAAACAATGCAGATTCATTCTCCCAAAATACAAAACGAGGGCTTATATTTAATTTCCTTTTCTTTTTATTGAAAATAGATTTTTAGTACAATATATTCTGATTATGGTTCCCCTCTCTCAGCTACACTTTTTCTTTCTTTCTCTCATTAGCATGCAGATATCTGAAAATGTATTAATAATAATAAAATCAATTAAACAAAATGTTCTTGTTAATCTTTTGATCTAGATATTAATATATCGGTTTTAAGGAAGACGGTATTTAACTGGAGATAGTTAAATTTAATTGCCATGCCTAATCTAATAGAGCTGATAAATATGTCGGCAAAACATACGCTGCTTCCACAACATCACTCTGCTTACTGGATAAACTGGTCCCCACAGACATCATGGCATCAGTTAGCCCACCCTGCAGCATGCTGAGGTGGCTGGCTGAAACCGACTCTAACCATGTATGCAGTATCCTTAATTTAATATGTCCATTTATAATTAATAGAAATAGTAAATAGAAAATTTATAATTTTCTACCTTAATGCATTAAAATTATAATATGTTGGAAATGAAATGTAAATATAGAATATATCCAATAAAAAAAAGTATGAGGAAAAAAATTATAATATGTTGTCATGTATTGCTAGAGATGCATATCCTCTTTTAGCATTCATTTCTACACATTACATAAACACATATATAATATATATGATATATGATATGTGATATATAGTTGATCTATGATGTATGATATATGATTTGTATATTATATATTGTATATTTATTATATATATTTATCATATATCATATATTATATATCATATATCATACATCATACATCGCATATCATATATAGTATGTTGTATGTCATGCCGTATGTTGTATGTCATATGTCATATATCATACACATACACATATGTGTGGATAAATGTGTGTGCGCACATGCACTCACAGCTACCATTTGCAGACTGTCTCAGACCAAGTTTTAAGGAAATAAGGCAACAGATTTATCAGGGAAGCATGCCTCTACACAGTGTGTAGTATTTTGTGAAAATGTGACTATGCTTTTCCTTCTTCCTCTCCAGGGATCACTGTCTAGGGAGCCACAAAATATTTCAGAAAAATAAATCTGTCATTCAACTTCATCTTCAGAAAAACAGAGGCACTCCAGGAAAATTGTCCCGGAAGGTAAGACTCCCTGCATGTGGGTTTCAATTTAATTTTATTTAAGGACAATAGTTCTATCTTGATGGCTCACTGCCATGTTGGAATTATTTAGTTTAATGAGCAGGTGTATGTCTCAGTAGAGTTATTAAAACAAGGTAAAATATTGTCATAAAATTCCTTAATAGTTGAGACTGGAATGATAACATGGATTTGTAACCGCAACCTTAGGGTGATAGACTGGACATTTGTCTCCTATACCCCAGACGTCAAAAGTTGAAGTCTTGACCTTCAAAGGATAGGATTGGGAGATAAAGTCAAATGGTACACACTGAGATTTAGAAGAGATCAGAGAGCAGGGTTTTTATGAAACCAATATCCGCTCAGGAAGAGGTTAGATTTTTTCTCTCTCTTTTTCCTATCTCCATCTCTGTTGGAATACAGCCTGAAGACAACTGACTACATTTTAGGCAGACGCTCCCCTTGAAGTTTAACCTCTTGGCCACTATGGTTTTAACACACTCTGTGTATGATACTTATGGTATGGCTATAGAGTCTGGGGGTGACTAACACCCTCAGCTCAACCAGCCACTTCATTTCCTAAGAAAATGGTGTGTGAGACCTATTGAGGTCATCACGTGCACACACTCCCACACACTCTCTCTCTCTCTCACACACACATACACACACACACACACACTACACACACACACACACACACACACACACACACGCTTAGAAACCGAAAGAAACACAAATGCGGGTGAAAGCCACCACCACTGATGGCAGAAAAATAACACTGTTCTTGTCCCATTAGAGGACTATTTATGTCCCCGTCAGCCTGGCTTCAATCTGGCTAGATTAATATTCATAACTGCACATACTAATCTGCTCAGAAAGGGATGAGTGTGCCTTAATGATACAGTTTCATGCTGTTAGATGTGAATTTTATTCCCTGTGTGATGCCTTGAAATACTCCCAGCCCAAACGGTACGGTTGGCATAAACTTTGAAATTTTTTTTTCGGTTTTTATCTACAGAATCTTCCAATTACCTGCTTTAAGCAAAAAATCCCCATGCTCTGTCATTTTCATCAGATAACAGATTTCTCACATGAGATTTTTTTAATCTATAGTAGGAGACGTTTCATCATAAAAAAAAAGTTAGTGGCAAGTCAGTTTGCAATATATCAGTGTGGGATATAACATAATGAGGCCAAAAGAGAGCTGTTTAGAGCTCTCTCCCGGATCTGTCTCTAGCTCGGGCATTGTTGACAGTTCTGGGGCTGGCTATGCATCTAAAATCTAAGCAGAGTAATGCCACAAAGTCCAACTGATACCCCACCACTAATGAGCTTACGTTTCTTCAAATTTCCCTCCATGTTGCTGAAAAGGCTAAAATCATAATATTTTATTGCCACTGAGGGACACGGGGAGAAAAGAAGAAATGTGTGACTCTAATTTGTATGTTGATAAAACAATTTTTTGACTGTTATAGTTCACAAATCACTAGTGCTGTAGTTCACATAAACTAAAGCCCTCGGAGGCCGGAGAGATGGCTCGGTGGTTGAGGACTTTCGTTGTTCTTGCAGAGGACCCGAGTTCAGTCCTCAGACTCCATACACAGCTACTGAGGACCACCCACGGCTCCAGCACCATCTTCTAGCCTCTACAGCCACCAACATTCACGAGCACAGAGCATATGCCTATATATAATCACACACACACACACACACACACACACACACGCACGCACACACTTAGGTAAGAGCTAAAAACCTTTAATCCAAGCTCTATCTTAAGTCCATACAACTCTCATACACTGACATATATGCACAAAGCATGTGTCTTTGTCTGAGGCACTTTATCTAAAACATTTAATATCCATAATTCTGCTAATTAATCAAACGCTAACAGAAAAAACACCCTTGCATTTAAGCTGAGCCATGAGCCTTTACACTGTGCTACCAACTCATGTAGGAGAAAGGCTTTCATTTACACACCACTTCAGTTTGGATTTGAACTAAAAGGATAACTGGTTAAATGTTTTATTTCTTGTTCGTGAGTTTCAGACTAGAGTCAGTTAGGGGGAGAGGGCTGAAAGCAGAGTATTATCTATGGCTTGTTCTTCCATGATGGCTGATGATCGAGGTCCCAGTCCACTGAGGGCGGTGTCAACCCTAAGCAGATCTCCTGGAGTTATGTAAGAAAGCCTGGCATGGAGACAGAGCCAATGAGCAGCACTCTTCCCCAGCCTGATCCTGGTTCCTGTCTCCCGATTCCTGCCTTGGCTTCTATCCATTGTGTACTGTCAGATATAAGATGGAATAAAACTCCCCCCCACACACACACACATACACACAAGCTGCTTTTGGTCAGACACTCATCACAATGACGAGACGCTAAGAAGGACAATGTGTCTTTTCAGTGTTTTCTGCAGCTATATCTACCCAGCAACAATGTAGAGATGCAATAATGAAACACATTCCATATACATTAGGTTGCTGGTATAGACTACCGTTCTTTAAATTATTTAATAGATGAAGTGGAAAAGAAACAGGTGATAAATGCTGTTATCTCCCTAGCATCCGTAACTTGAAGAGTCAGTGAAGAGATCAATAAAATGGCTCGCAGTCTCACAGCTGGTAAAAAGGAGCACAAAAGCAGGCCGGTTATCAAACTCACCTCATAATTAATGGACCCTGGTGCCGTCGTCATTGTGTCCCGGCAGAAGCACTTAGCTGAGCTGAGGCGCGCAGTGCGCAGTGCGCAGCTGCAACGATAAGTTCCCAGTTTCAATCTGAGGTTGGAATCATCGCGACCGTGACTCTTTTAAATGCTCCACCATAGCTTTACTGTTGAGGCTTTCCTTCCTGTAGCAAATGCCACAGATTTCTATGTCATCTCTGAAAGATGAACCAAGAGTGTAACAGAATCGGCAGGGCCGCCTCTATGTAAGCACCAGAGGCCATGAGGCTCAAAGGCATCTCCTGCAGAGACCTAATTGAGGACTAACTGAGAGACCAAGGATTGCTGGTGCAGACAATATCAGCCAATCAGGAACTGCTACTTAGAAGAGCCACTTTCTTGGGACCAATGGGGCGCCCGTGGAGGCTATTAAAGGCTTTTGCAGCAGCATTCCGGGAACTCGCTGTGTCCTTTCTCACCTGCTCCCAGAGTCCGGATCTTAGACTCTGTGCCACCTCACCTCCAACCCCCAAGGGCAGGTAATGTCAGGCAGCGATCTGTCCATGGCACAGGCCACACAAGAGAAGAAGTGACATTTCAATTCCTGGCAGTGGTGCTGTTGATTATTACAATAATTGCCAGGAGCCATTCTCACATAGATCTCAAAACCTCCTTTCAGCCATTTCTAGCCTGCTTCTTCTAGCCTGCTTTTAGAAGGAAAAGTACTAGCTTAAAGATTAGCCAGGTAAGCTAGATGGTCAGTACATGCAGAGCTCACCCGAGTGGGCTAGAACAATCGAAGCTCACCTGTGTTTAGATTACCATAGCAACCCCTTTCCACTTCACCTCCCCTTGATCAATTTCTAGTGCCAAGTTCCTACAGTAGATGCCAACCTTCCCTGAGATTCTGAGAGACAATTCTGAGAAACTGTTCCTGAGAAATGATACTAGCCCCCTGAGATTGTTCTCCCGAATACAATGACTTTTCCCCTTTTACCCCTCCCTTCACCTGCTCATTCCCCCTTAAAAAGCCTTGTGTAAAAAATAAAATTTGACAGCTTGATCAGAATACTGTCTTGCTGTCCATCTCATGTGTCTCTTGTCTCTCGCCTTTTCTTAGGTGGTTCGGGAACCCTGTTGACTGTCCCGCGGGTCAGGACAAATAATAATAATAATAATAATAATAATAATAATAATAAATGGAGCTCTGTGAGTTCAAGTCTAGCCTGCTCTAAGTAGTGAGTTCTAATTCACCCAAGATATATGGTGAGACCCTGCCTTAATAATAAAAATAAAGGTTAAATACATAAAAACAGACAACATGCTTAATGGCAAAGCTACTAGTGTATCCTTCATTCTTCCAATGAGTATTCTGTCTATGTCACTTCCATTAAGAAGTACCCATGATTATGAATAGACCAGTGAACAGAGTTAACATGGTACACATTTCATGAAGGATGGATGACACAGAGGGGAGTCAACTGCCTGACTCCCAAGAGAGAACCATGGTAACTGTCACACAGAGTAAGAGAAAAATATTCAGTGTGCCTCTCTCTCTCTCCAAACCTGGCCTTTTAGGACACATCCAGTTTAAAGAAAACATGCCATTTAAAAATAATAAGAGTAAACAGTTAAGAAATAGCACACTCAAGATCTGGATTGTTAAAACCACAATGGTATGGTATGAGCAAGCCCGTGGTCTGGCAATCCCTTCAAAACCATGACTCCAGTGATCTAATGACTCCAACTACCTCCTACATCTTTAAGACTCTACCCCACCCCAAGTAGCCCCAACCTTCCAGCATACTGGCCTTTGAGAAACACTCAGTATCTAAACCACAGCAACCAAAACCGTTTATCATAGTATCAACAATTTTGACATGTCACAATTTTTGTTGTAAAGTTTCATTACCCATAAATCATATTTTAGTGGTAAATCCTATAAATGATCAATGAAATAAAATTATAGTTATGGTATTCATTACTTTTCTATGGCCCTGAGAAAACACCATGACTATGGCAACTTATAAAAGAAAGCCTTTAACTGAGGGATTTCAATGCCTGAAATGTCTGTGACATGCACAGGGGGTCAGACAGGCACGGAGCTTGTATAGTACTTAGAAGCTTCTGTAAACAGAAGGCAGAGAGGGTGCTAACATGGAACAGTGTGGGATTTTGAATCCTCAAAGCTCAAGCCCCTCAAATGACAACTCCTTCAACAAGACCACACTCCTTCAACAAGACCACACCTCCTCATCCTTCCCAAACAGTTCCACCAACTGGTACCTGTGCTTTCAGACATCTGTGCCTAAGGGAGCCATTTTTATTCAAACCAACACAGCTACTCATCATCAGCCTCAGCTCTCAACTTGACACAATCTAGAGTCAGCTGGGAAAAGGGAACCTCTGATGGCGTAGTCCGTGAGACTGGCTTGTAGCTCTGTCTGTGGGGCATTTTCTTGACTCCTGGTTGATGTGGAAGACTACAGCCCATCATGGGAAGGCGCATCCGTGGAGATGTGAGCTGTGCACAGAAAGTAGTGAGCCAGTAAGCAGCATTCCTCTGTGGTTTGGGGCTTCCGCTTCCTGCCTCTTGGTTTCCACCTTAAGTTCCTGCCTTGCCCTCCCTGCATGATGTAACCCATAAGCCAAATACACCCTTCCCTCCCCAAGCTGCTGTTGGTCATGGTATTTTATCACATCCACAGAAAGCGAACTAGGATGGCTCTTTCCACTTTGACAGGAGTTTTACAGTTTTCTTTCTTGGACACACGTGAAATACTGATGAATTTTACACAACCCATGCAGGTTGTCAGCTTGTAGCTCTTTGTTATTTAAATCGGGGCACTTAAAATAACCTGCCTTTATTTTTATAGTCTTCACAAGCAGTACATCCTTTCTTAATTGTAGTTCTAAAGTAAGATCAAGTCCTCTTTGATTTCCAGAATTTCAATTGTAAACATTTGTGAGCAGTATATTGTCCTTCTGGGAAGACTGTAAATTTAGTTAGCTTTCTGCATTCCTCCAGAAGTATTGTCATTATGATCACCTGATTAAATTTATCGTACTTGTGGCCTTTCGGAAATTACCTTAGTGCTTCAGGAAGCTCAATTTATCTCTGATGTGGCAATTGCTCAGAAAATAACCTAATGGTCTTTAGAAATCAACTTGGATTTCAAAAATTGTAATGCTCCCACCTTAATGAAATGTGATATAAATAACCGAATACCTCTCTTTTAATATTTCAATTCTCTTTAAATTTCTTTCAAATGTGATCAAAAGTGCTGTCAAAATTATACAAGCTAATCTCAGAAACAAGATTTCCTTTTAGTGCACTGGACAGTCACAGAACAACTACAGCAATCCAGTTTTTTCAAGACAAAATCTTACTATAGAGTTCAGGCTGACTTCCAACTCACAATCCTCCTGCCTCATTATCTCAAATTCTAATATCACAGGCCTACACAGCAAAAACTGGCTCAGTAATAGATTTTACATGAGAAAAAAATTAATTTGTTTTCCTTAATACTATGTCAGCTTCGGAGAAACTAAATTAAACTACATTGTGAAGTGCTCAGTGAATTTCATGGCAACTTAAGGTTTTCCCTATCTTTTCTAGATACTTTAAAAAGTATTTCTAAGGACCAGAGAGATGGCTCAGTGGTCTAGATCACTGGCTGCGAACTCCATGTCAGTTACAGGCACTTACACAGCTACTAGAATCTCCCTTGAGTCTGTTTCCACTGGATCTAGCATGCTCTTCTGGCTTTAGCCATTGCACATGTATGACGCACCTGAGGATAAGCATGTGGCCATCCATACGTTTAAAATGAACAAGTATTTGAGATAAGCATTCCTGATAAATGACATCAGGAAAAAGGACCAATTTCCTTCTCCCAAAAAACTATATCTGGAAGGAATGAAACTCTTTTACAGTAAATCTGTCTTTAATATGGAAACATGAAAATGGATGTATTTTAGACTCTGTTCTTTAGTAAATAAAAGTTATCTACATGTTTTCTTTGATTTAACTTCTGTGGACATCGAAGTTTTACATGTTGCATCATCTTAACTACATTAGTTTTCTAATATATGTCTTTAAAATTGTCATATCACACACACAAACGCACATGCACACACAAACGCACATGCACACACAAACGCACATGCACCCGTGTGCGCGCGCGTACACACACACATACACACACACACACACACACACACACACACACACACACCCTAAATTCTTCTGCCTCTTTTCCAGTAACATTCTTGAAAACCTGTGCAAGACAGATCAGAATGGTTTGCCCTTCATTGTAATGGCATCAGGTGATCACATGAGGGCGACAAATTCAACTGTCTCTTGTCTCTGTCCTTTTTTTTTTTTTTTTTTTTTGAACACTAATTTCTCCTTTCACCAAATTTAATATAAATTTTACCTTTCTCTGTTTCAGAGAGGAAAACACCAGCACCACTATTTCTGTCTTCGATGTCTCTAATGCAAACCCCTCTCTCTTTAGCATTTCCGCAGTGTCTTACCGTGTTCTCTCAACCTATTGTCAGAGAAAGCCGCCCTCACTCTTTCCACGTTGCCTCGCTTCTCTTCAGCCTACTCACTAAAGCAGACAACGTAAAAGTCAGTGCACTGTGGACACATCTAGGGCTTTCTCCTGACGTTTTCTGTCAGGAGCACAGGCAGTTTTAAAAGTAGGCGCGGTCGCTCAGGCTGTAAGAAACAAGTTTTAACAATGAAACGTGTTGCCCTCGTGGTCGATGCTATTAGGATGAAGCCACTTGTGCATAAGATTTTCATGAATGTATACTGGGGAAGAGGCCACAGGATGGAGAGGATTGCGTGCGTGTGTGTGTGTGTGTGTGTGTGTGTGTGTGTGTGTGAGCCAGTGTCTAGGGGCCATGTTTTAAGATAGGTGCTTCCTGTCGATTGGAAGAAAAATAAATTGCCAAGTAACTCCTAGAATCTATAATTAACAATAGCTGTAATCTATTAGTTGCATAAGGAGAGCCCCTTATAGCGACACTTCAGCAGCAGAACACTGTAAAGCTGAAGGGAAAAAGAAGAAGAAGAAGAAGAATATTGTGGTGTTTTCTGTCAATCATCTGGCAAGTTATGTGCCATGCTGTCATGGCTTGCTTGGTGTGCACGCCCAAAAAGAAAAGATGGAACAAATAAGAAGAGAGAAGGTCTGAGGAGAGGTAGGGAGGGAAGGAGAGGGAGAAGGGGAAAGAAAAGAGGAAGGCAGGAAAACTGGTGTCAAAAACCTACCTTCCTCCTTCTGAGGAGAAATTCTGCTTGACCTTGGTGACAGCCGGATGTTTTCCCAGGATCCTCTGGGTTTATCCTCACCCAAGGCTCAGCCTCCTGCTTCACTTGGAAGGAGGGCTCACA
Organism: Apodemus agrarius; assembly: GCA_964023405.1. NCBI lineage: Eukaryota > Metazoa > Chordata > Mammalia > Rodentia > Muridae > Apodemus > Apodemus agrarius. The sequence continues at coordinate 171,193,816 of OZ030006.1, forward strand.
CAGTTAAGGAAAGCAGCGGGAGTTATTTAAAACAAAGTATAAACATGATGAATTGAGGTTATCAAAAGAGCTGACTGAGGTGGCAGCAGGAAGCTCCAGACCTGTCTTCATCCGCTCCCATTCTGAGTCAGTCTATAAATATTAATATATTCCGCTGTCTGCAGAGTGAAGATGACCACAGTCCGTTTCATCTGAACCAACTTCTAGAATTTACACATATTTGGAAAATCTCCAGGTGAGCTGTTCTATTTCTATCCCAAGACGCTCTTCTCCCTGCATTCACAGATGCCAGACCACAATATCTTCTCAGTCAATTGTAAATACTGTCCCTTTGCCTGCACCATTTCAGCTACAGTACTTTACTACGCAACTGCCCTTGGCAAACTCTGTTAGTAATTATCTATTCTTCACAGCTACTCAGCTGTACTTGAGGAGCTGCTAGCACCTCACAGAATAATATGACTTTCATTTTGAAATATCTATGCTGCTGGTTATTACACTCTGAAGGATTTCTTTCTTTCTTTCTTTTTTTTTTCTTATTCATTTTGTGAATCTGGGTGTGTATGTAACTCAGCTCTTTGTAAAAACCCAATTTCCACACCTTGAAAGTCACCGCGTCTCCTGTTTGAAATTCCTTCTGGACCTCCCTGATATAATTGGTATGTCATAGACAGAGGAGTGTGAATTCAAATTGGGAAACTCAAATGACAGGAAATGGACACCTCATAATCGATCCTCACACCTGAGTGTGTGCTGTGTCGCTCAGAATAGATGCATCAGTAAAAGATGCATCAGCGGGCATCAGGGCTGTAGGTTGAGTTTTTCTGGAATTAAACTGTTATGAGAAAAAACAAACAGGAAGACTGTGGGGTGTGTGAAGTGGAAGTCACATGTGTCTGTGTTGGGGTGGGTGTGTCATAAGTCTCTAAAGCAAACCCTGCTATAAAGTTAGTTAAATTGGTTTGTGGTATATTAATAACACATCATTCTGTGAAGCCATTTCATATTTTACATGCATTTTCCTCACATGAATCTCTCCTCGTGGCTGTGATGGCCCATCTTATCTGCTTCAGAATCATGGAAACCAAGGCTCTGAGAAG